>VDFB02056351.1:46305271-46615207 GCA_007258455.2 Sequoia sempervirens
GGGAGTACAAAATAATTGGGGCGACTACTACCTCTATAACAGTTCTATTGTTATCAAAATATATGGGTGCCTTGAAGGTTCCCATGTGTTGCCTAGATGTGTGCCATTTAGACTAGAATTTATGGAAATTATGTGGCAATTGAATGAAGTTGATAAGTTTCATTTGAGGAAACATAAAAAGGGATAATTCTTCCCTTATAGTAGTACCTTTTTTTATTTCACTTCAACTAGAGATGGTCCAGATAGATTTAAGGAAATTCTTAAGGATTATAGGTTACAATAGGGAAGGGTCAGGAATTTGACCTTGAAGGATTCATACACCTGGTTAGGACAAGAATCAAGAGGTTAGATTTTACCCACCAAACTTATGATAGTGAAGATGTCATAAGGAATTGTAAGAATTATCATGAAGCAATAGTAGAAGAGAAAAATGGGTTGCATTTAATAAGGCAAAGGCTTCTAGGACCAAAAGGAATAAAGATTACCCTAGGAAATTTCCCAAGATTGGCAACCCAATTGCTAGGATTGAGGAAATTTTATGAAAATTTGACAAATTTTTTGGTAAAGCCCCTACCCTTGAGAAAAAACCAATACAACAACATAGACCCGACCCTTTTTCCAAAAGGCTTTAAGGGCCTTTTATCAAAGAAATTGTACCATCAATCCCACCATAGATTACTCCTTCTCCCCCTTAGATAATCAGTGTGGATTCTCCCCCAAGGGAGAAACCACAAAAAATGATGAGAATCAAACAACCACCATTGTTGGTTGATTATTCCTCTAGTCAAGATGAGGATGATTATATGCCCTCTAACCAAGACCAAGTTTTGTTGGACTCCTCCAACAAAGGTTTAGATTGGATGTAGAAATGGAGATAGATAGCCTCAATGATGTGAGGGAGTTGGCATGTTCAAAAATCATCTCAGATGATGAATTTATAAAGTCTCAAGAATTCAAAGACTTTGTCCTAAGAGAAAAGAGGGAGGAATACCATAGAAGAATTCAATTTCTCAAGCATGAGTACCCATGAAAAAATATGAGGAAGTTTCCAAGAAAGTGAGGGCAGAAATGAACTTTGAGACTAAGTACATTCATCCTAAGGAAGGGAGAAAAATGGTAAAAGATAGTGGGCTACTACTACTCCCAAAGTGGGATATTGCTTCGGCTATTGTCTTTGATACCATTAGAAGATAGGATGAAGAATTCTTCTCCTTGAAATACGAGGTAGAAATGGAATTATCAGGGTCAATGTTCAACCCAAAATGGGAATCCCTTGCAATATGAACCTTAGCCCCAAATACAAATAAATTTTTCATTACTGAGGCATAAAAGGACATAAAGGGAAGTCTAATTGTAAAGAGGGTGTTTGATACTTCTACCCCTGAGACAATTTCATTAATGGTGGGTGTTGCTAAATTCAATGAGGCAATTGCTCGGAGACTACATGATAGCCATGATGCATTGCTAAAGGATCATGTAGCTCTCACTGAATCATATAACCAACATAAATTATTTTGGATAAATCAACATCTCTTCCCATGGGTGCACAGGAAGTAGGTCATTCCTCTACAACCCCTCCTAATAATTTGGTGATTGAGAATGAAGAACTTAAGGAAAAGGTTCAAATGATGGAAGAGCATATTAAAAATGCTCATGAGATCTAGCATAAAGAGAATGTGCACTTAGTAACATGTATCCTAGAGCTCAGATTATCCAATATTTTGATAAGGTTAGAGAATGCCTATGTGGCATATATAAATTTGAGTGGTGCTATTGTTAGAATAAATGAGGATCAAGATAGGATTAAAAGGATTTTTACTAAGCGCATCCCCATAGTTACATCTTTAGAAGGTATGTACAAAGTATCTACCAATGCGCCTGACACTCCACCAAGTATTCTTCCTACTCTCAACACAACCAAGACAACATGAAATGTGCAGGAATACATGGAAAGGCTAATTGATACTACACAAGTAAAGCTCAATTATTTCGTGAATATTGACAAAAGAATTATGCCTCACTTGTTGGAGGATAATGGGGAATTAAAAGCTTTAGTTGAATGAAAGGAGAGTTTTAATGTCATAATCCCCACTCTTCTCCTCATAATTTGGAAAGAGAATAAAATTGATACAAATGAACTTAACTCATATTCAGATAGGTTAGTTAATGCAAATCATAGCTTGGAGGATTTTTGTAAAGAAACCATTGCAATGCTTGATGCTAAATATCAGCAATATTTACAAAATTTGGATATACTTATAGCTTATGATTGGCCATCATAAAGCATGTATCTAGCTTGGGATAAAAAATATAATATTTTACTTAGCCTGTGAGTTTTTCTATGTATTGATTTTCATGTCTTATATCCCAGATTTTGATTGTTAGAGAAGTCTTGATTAGGCATGGTGCCTAATAGTTCTTAAATATTTTGTCAAAGGGAATTCATTTTAGGATCAACTGGTATTCGCCTTGGCATGTTTGCATAGTATCAAAGAAGGTGGTTGACAAACAATGAGTTGGGAGATTTGAGTTGTGTTTCAATTGGCTTCCAACAACCAAGTATAACTATTGCATTGCTTGTCGGGAAGGGAATGACAAAAGTTTCCTTTCATTTGCAAAGGGTAATTTTGAGGAGATCATCTACCATACCTGAATTCAATGCTACAAAAATATTCAACTACTTCTGGGTGGTTGATAGCTTTTGTAATAACTTTTATCCTTTGCAAATGTTGCCACCGCTTGGATTTTTGTCTTTTGTAATTGGGTGATTGAATGAGGCATTTTCTTGTTGCTTCCCTTGTGTCTATAAAGGGGAATTTTGATCATTGTTCAAGGGTTATGATTATTAGGTTTTTTTAATATTTGTATAGGTTTTAGAATGCACAGGTAACTCCTATGAAACTCAGAGAGGAAATGTTATAATTTTGCTCTATAATAACAATATATGACCTAAATACTCATTGTATTGCATCAAGTTTGAATATCAATCTATCATTCTTTCCACTATTATACACATATCTTTTAAATAAATATAATCAAGAATTATCTTTGGTTCTTATATCATGTTCTATGTTATGGATGTTTGAATTGTTATTTTCCATTCAAGGAATAGAATAACTTTTCTTCCAGTTCATTTATCAGATATTTGTAGTTACAATATGGATTTGTAAGTAGTTTGATAGTATTTTTCAATTGTTGGTCTCTTACTCTTAGACGATAAGGTTATCAGAAGCCAAAGGTCGGCCTATTGTAGTAGTTTGCTTCATTTCTAGACTTTGTTGTGGATAAGGCACTAGTCAAACTAATCCACAAATCTCAAGCCTAAGATAGAATTAGATATAAAAAATAAAAAATCTTTACTTTATTTCATTTTTTATTGTTTTATGTTCAAGTCCACACTGCAAAATATAACATTTCATACAAGAGGGTTTTGAAGATGATTTAGCCCATTAGGCACCCCCTTTTCGAGTCAGTGTGAGAAATATGTTATCAAAGGAATCATTCAAAGTAACTACATACTTGATTAGATGATGTTATAGGGAAACCCACCTTGGTTTTGCAGAGCCTAAAGAACAGAGGAGAAAATCATAAAACCTATCTCCTATTTGTTAGCCACTAACCTAAGGTTTTTGAGTATAAGAACTAGCTAATCTTTAGGAAAACCCAGATAATTAGTTGGAAACACCAACAAATGAAAATCCTTAGGCTTGGATGGTTCATTTGCCTCATTTTCCTGTGATTTTTTCCTCCATTCTCATTTTTCAATTTGCTCATCATCAGGTTTACAAATTATAAATTAAATATTAGTAAAATTACTACCATAATTTCACACATCTTCTAAGCTTTGTAAGCATATTTTTTAGATTTGAACTACATTAACACATCTATTTTTAATTTCTTTCACTAATGTTTCCATAGTTATTAGAGACATATGTATTGAATTTTTTTAATAACTTATGACCTACTTGTCCAAAATTTTAAAAAATATATAATACTGTTTTACACTTCATTCTTTAGACATTGGTGCAAATTATGTGAGGTGCACACTCAATGATGCAATTTTTAGGATGCATCCACTTTGATTTAATCATAAAAAAACTCAATAAAAATTATAAAAAATATACAACTTCTAGTACTCACTCTTAACTATATTTCTACCAATGAATTTTTTAAAATACTAAATGTAACTAAAAAAATTGAGGGGTGCACACTAGACACTATGTTATGTTTTTTGAAAAACAAGAGTTCACTTTTTGTGTGCGCAAAGCATTTGATCCTATTAATATTATCTATTTTTTTAAAACTTTGGTAGTTTAGAAACTAGATTCAAAGTACTACAATTCTTGTTCTTTTGGTATCTTCAAATTTTGAGTGCATGCATCTCAAATGACTCCTCCAAGTTCACGTTTAGCTAATTTTAGAAAAAAGTGACCACTTTTGGCCCCATTTTTATGCATCATCTTGGTGCACTTACCCATATTGTCACTAGCACTTTTCATGGTTGAGATCTTAAATAGTGACTTATACTATGAAATAATATAAAATGGTGTGATATTGCTTTCGTATGGTTTAGAACATAGAGCAAACTCGCTTCCCAATCATTTCATTGAAGGGAAATCCTAAAGATCTCAATAATAAGATATGCAAAAGAGAAAGAGATATTTTAATAGGGTTGTCCTAAGGTCTGATTGTAAACTAATGAGGGGTTCACCACCAAGCTAGTGCTTGGAAAGACAAATGAAATGCAAGATGTAATGCTTAAACCTAGTATGATGCAATCTCTCACTAAATGAACTAGAAAAGAATGTAAAATAGAATAGAGAACAACAAGATGGAATGTGTGCACCTGGAAACCTAAAGAAGGCTGAATGAAGCTCTAAAATGTCAAAAAAAATGATTTTAAAGTCTATTGGGACTCATACACCAGTCTGGGCAATTTAGTCCCAAATCAGGGTTTCTGGGCAGAAACTAAAATCTGGTAAAAGGGTATCTGAAATTGAAAAAATCTGAAAAATGACCTAAAAAAGGACTCATACACCAGAACTGGCGTATCAATCCAGTTAGGGTTTTCTAAAACTTCAAAGTCTAAATCTGGTCTTCAATGTTTTCTTTGTCATTTCTAATCGATTTATGGATTTGAAACCCTGATTTGCAACCTGTAGAAGTCTTCCAATGATCTTCAATGCAAGGTGACAACTTTAACAAATTTGAACACTTTGAAAACCTTCTCCAAACTTGCTCTTCAATGTTTCTTCAACCTAGACATACAAATCACACACTAAGGAGAGGAAAAAATGTTGTTTTGTTAGTGGAAAGGGGTTTGCCTTGGTCAAACCCCGTTTTGGTAATCAAACCTTGAAATGAAATGAAATAGTAATGGAGAATGATGAATGAACAAAATATGATGTTGTAACTCACCAAACCCTAGTAATAAAGTGCTACAAATATGTATGAAGTGGCTCTAATGGATGTAGATCTTGACTCTTTCTTGAATAGGATAGATCTTGAATGAAATGCTAGCTTGAATCATGAAAGCCTACATCACAATTATTATCTCCAAAACAAACATGATGCATGAATACTTTGACATGATGCTTGATGCTTGAATAATGCTCTAAATCACTTTATAATCAGCCCTTGAATTCTCTTGAATGCTCTTGTAAACACTTGAATGCTCTTGTGAACTCAAACTTGTTATTATGAATGCTCTCACAAAAGTCTTAGGTGAAAATGAGTGAAAGAACCTTGTATTTATACTTAATTATGCCAAATTTCCCAAAATTGCAACACTACAAGACGACATCAAATCTAGGAGGATAAAATCCTACCAAGAATTTAAATTAATTTTAATTTTGGTCCACATATAACTCATATGCCCAAGATGGTGTATGAGTCCCATTAGGCATAAATTATGGGACCATTTTCAAAAATGCTTAGAAAGGTGTAAAATCAGGATCGGGACCAAAAACCCTAGGTGGGACTCATACACCCAAGGTGGCATATGAGTCCTAGATCACTAAATCTGGGCTACACAACCTAAAAACACATGAATTTTGATTGGATGTTGATTTATATGGGGATTATCCTCAAAAAGATGCATTAAACGGGGCTTGTGGATGCAAAATAAGGCCAATTAAAGCATAAAGAAGCCTAATTATTTAATAAAACCCTAGAAAAGTATGAAAGTGTGTTACAACACTTACAACACTCCAAATAAGGTACATTAAGTTCATTTAGTTCACAAGGGCCCAAGACCTAATGTGAATATGTTAGACATATTACAACACTAAATCAAGGCCATGTTAGGGAGTACTTTTTCCATCATTACATCTATCCCCCACTTTAGTGAGAGGAGGAACTTGCTTCAAACTCACACTAAAGTATACCAAAGCACATCAAGAGGGGTTTAAATGTACCAATGCTAGTAAGATAGGATGGTCATGATCCAGAGGGTTGCGCAAGCCCCCACAACCATGGTCCTATGGAAAACTAACATAGGCACAAAAGGACACACATGAAGATGATATAAAGAGCAACAAAAAGGCACAAGAATACACTGCCAAAGAAAAAGATAAAGGAAAAAGAAATAGAAGAGGGGTGGATCAAGCTTTGACTATTTTTCCATCGCGATGTGGATCAGATCTAAGTTGTTTGTCTGAAAAAATGCATGCTCACTCTGAGGCAACAAAACTTCAGGTTGTCTGCTGTGTGAGTAATCGAAGAAGGTGAGACACATGCACATATGGCCGGTATGCGCTCACACACACGCACGAGTGGCCATGGGAAAGTCATGCCTCAGTCAAGCTTCCCGTCAAACCATACCAAATTTATACCTCTTGATAACTTTGATAAGGCGCCACACAACAATGAACTTTGAGATTCATGAGGCAAGCAAAGCTTTGTATGCTTGGAACTCATGAAAAAACAAGCTGGATCCATAGGCATGCAAAGTGTGTTATGCAAGGTGGCCATATAACTAAAAATTAAAATTCAACAATAAGGAATATTCAAAGGATTCTTGCTTAATTCATACGAGGTCTTAACTTAGGGAACATTGTGCCTGATGTCTCCAAGAGTGGAAAAATCAAAGTATAAAAGATTTGCAACTTAGAGGATGCAATGTGTTGCATCAAGCCACTAAGAGGAATGTAATATGCTAAGAGAGGTCACGCTCTAGAAGGAAATCACACCGAATGTCACCACAAAGTGAGAGACGCATTGCATGAAGCAAGAAGACTACAACATGAAACATGAAAAAGAAAAATGCAAAAGAATAATGCCAATGTATGCCCCCACTTTAAAGAAATTGCTATACACCATTTTGTGAGAAATTAATTTAAAGTAGCAAATGATAAATGCTAACAACGAAGACATGAGAGCTAATTTGGAAATCCCTATGTCAAGTCATATTAAGCTACATCATCAAAAGAAAAGAGAGGGGTTTCCCCCAAAATTAAAATCCAAACACATGAGGGATCTATGGATTTGGGTTTAGTATGTTCTTGCTACAATGTTTTTAAGAGAGCTCAGAACTGTCATCATTCCCCAAATAATAGAGCTAGAAATGACACAAAGAGAAAAAACAAAGAAAAACCTTTCAGGTCAACATGGAAGAGACATGAATGTCTCAACGCCTTGCATCATCCCCAAAAGGAAAACACAGGACAAAGGAAAATATTTTGGGTCAACATGGAAGAGACATGAATGTCTCAACACCTTGTGTCATCCCCAAAAGGAAACCACAAGATAAAGGAAAAAGAAATAAAGAAAAGGATAAAATATTTATGACATATAGAAGAATGAAGGTACAAATAGAGGAATGCCACAAAGAGAGAGAGAGAGAGAGACATCAAACATAACATCACGGGGGATCACATTACACACATGCAATCACACAAAAGAAAAATGCAAAATCCTATTAAGGCACATGTGAGTCAACCTATGAACTAGGCAAAGGGACAATGACAAATGCATTACTAGGACAAGGCTATCTAATTCTTTCCCCCACCATTTGCAAGACAAGAATAAGTCGAGGCTAGTGATGGGAAAGATCATGTAATGGTGAGAATACAAGATTCTACAACTATTACATGACAAGGAATGAAAAGGTATGTTGTGCAATCTTTGGGTAACAATCATTGTTATCAAAGTGAAATTTATTCAAGATTGTTTTGAATGCACAACAATCATCAGTACTATGTCTAAGAGTTCTATTGTATCGACAATGTGGAACATCTGCGCCTTTAGGATATAGTCTTATCTTTTATTTCATAGGTGGCAATAGTATAAGTCCTTGGTTTAGAAGTATTTGCAATTTTCTTTTGGATTTAGGTGGTGGACAAGGGAATTCCAATTTCTTTAGTTTGTAAGGCCTTCTTTGTTTGCTAGATTCACCAATTTCTCTAGTTGGGATTAGGGTAGGAGGAGCTATAATCTCCTTACCATTTTTGTCATTGTCACGAGGCATCAGTTGTTCTTTAGGAAGGAGAATATTTATATCGGGAGGAGGATCTTGATATCCTAATCCTTATGTATCTTCAGTTGGTATTTGTTCTAAGAGTTGATGAATTTCATGTTCACTTGTTGTATCACATCCTTTTTTGCTTAAGATCATGAAATTTTTTACATATGTCTCTTCTAGTTTGATGGGAGTGTTTGTCACTTTGTTAACATAGAATGGTTGATTGTTTGTTTGATTAGAGGAGCTAGGATCACCAATTGTAGGGAACTTAGTTTCAACTTGTGTCTTAGTTTTAGGATGTAGGTAACCAAACATCTCTAATGGTGGGATTATAGGTGGTGTTAGTTGTTTCATGGATGGATAAAAGGATGCATTAGCTTCAAGGTTGTTAAGGCAATCATTTAGGAATTTATTCATGCAGTCATCATCTTCTCCAATGATGTCAACATCTCGAGGAGGACATGCATTAGGATTTGAGTGAGCATGAGTAAGTTCAATTTCATTAGGGTCATTTCCAAAACCAAAACTTGACACATCCACTAAGGACTTCAAGGACATCCAAAGCTTACCAAAGCACATATCCATGATGAAATCTAATGCAAATTTTAGATTCTAAACTATGCAATAATGTGAAATGAAAGGTTCTATATGCAATTTTGAATTTAAGCAACATGCAAGATGAACTAATGTAAACTAGATGCAATGAATTGAATGAAACAAAAAGATTGTAAATTGAAACAAAAAGTTATCAACAACAAACAAAAGCTTAGAAAGAATGTTTTAAATTTTGGAAAATGCAATTCAAAATTTGCACTAGGACTAAATCACCTAGAGGGGCGTATGAGTCCCAGTAAGTGTTTTTTTTTTTAATTTTTAGAAAATTTTAAGTGATTTTTATGCTTTTTATGTTGTATGATCTATAACCTAAGTGAAAATGCAGATTTTATATGATTTTCAATGATTTGAGATGCAAAAACGCAAGCTATATGCACTTTCACTAATGCAAAATTAGAAACCCTAGAATACCAATGAACTAATGCAAAATGCAATGAAATTTTAATGCAAGCAAGATCTAGGATGATGATGCACTCCAAATCAGAATTATGATGTTCTAAATGCAGGTTCACAAAAATGAAATAACAAAAAATGGTGATATATTTATTTTGTATGGTTTAGAACATAGAGCAAACTCACTTCCCAATCATTTCATTGAAGGTAAACCCTAAAGATCTTAATCCTAAGGTATGCAAAAGAGAAAGAGATCTTGTAATAGGGTTGTCCTAAGGTCTGATTGTAAACTAATGAGAGGTTCACCACCAAGCTAGTGCTTGGAAAGACAAATGAAATGCAAGATGTAATGCTTAAACCTAGTATGATGCAATCTTTCACTAAATGACCTAGAAAGGCACGTAAAACATAACAGAGAATTGTAAGATGGAATGTGTGCACCTAGAAACTTGAAAAAGGCTAAATGAAGCTCTGAAATGTCAAAAACATTGATTTTAAAGTCTATTGGGAGTCATACGCTAGTCTAGGCGATTTAGTCCCAAATCAGGGTTTTTGGGCAGAATTTGAAAAATGACCTAAACTAGGACTCATACACTAGAATTGGTGTATCAATCCAGTTAGGGTTTTCTGAAACTTCAAAGTCTAAATCTGGTCTTCAATGTCTACTCTGTCCTTTCCAATTGATTTATGGATCTAAAACCTTGATTTGCAACCTGTAGAAGTCTTCCAATGATCTTCAATGCAAGGTGACAACTTTGAACTGTTGGTGTAAATAAAGTCGTGTACCTAGTTAATTCATTACTAGGGGACTTATTTACACATGTTAAGTTTACTTAGGTCATAGGAAGGAATCTTTCTAGAAGGTGTTAGTTGTCATTAGTTGTTATCTTATCTTTTGACTTGCAACACATGTGAACCTAGGTAAGTGTGATTAGTTGTCTCATGTCATATGATTAAGACACTTTTCATAATCCTATGACATCTTGTATCTCACCTTGGCTATATAACCAAGGGTCTCTCTCATTGTACATCACAACATGTCATTGAATCATATAAATAAGAATACAATCTATTCTTGTCACATTCTATTCTCTCTCTTTTGTGCTTTCCATTTGGCCTCTAGGTCTTGGCAGCCATAGCCAATTCTAAAACAGTATCAGAGCGGGTTGAGTTCCATTGGATAGTCTTTTTCTGAAGAGATTTGGTAAATCTTGAAAATTTGAGTGTGCTCTTCTCTTACATCGTATGATGTTCTGGAGAATTAGAAAAACTTGATAGAAATACCAGATTTGGGGGGTTCAATTTTTGGCTCTTTATTGCAGGTTCAAATCAGAGCTTGTTGGTGCAAATCTAAGCTCACCATTGCATCCAGAAGGTTCAAGAAAGTTTATTTTTCCCTTTGTTTTGTCCAAATCAGACATATGAGGCCAAATCTATGAGGGTTTGAAGCTGAAGAGTGGTTGCCTGATCCATAAGGTAGCTACATTTTTGGAGCATTTTGGGTCAAATCCGACCTTTCCATCACATCCAAAAGGGCCAAAAACCCTAAGATCGACTTCAAAATCGTCCAAATTGGAGTAGTTGTCCGATGAGGCAAAAAAAATTACCAAGGGAGCCGTACGACCCCCAAATCATCATTATGACAGTATGGTATGATTTTGAAAAGCAAACATTTTATTGTCAGAAAATTTTTGAAATGTTTTTTGAGAAATCAAATTTTGAGCGATTGAATTCTTTATTGTAAAAGTTTTTATAAAAATAAAAAAAAATAAAAACTACTTTGTACACTCTACAGACTATACAAATCCACATAGCATACTATCTATACGTGCAGACAACCAGGTCCCAACACAATCCACGTGGTGGGCTATCACATCACGCCACGTGGCAAAATTCTATTCACTAGGTTGTGGCCCCGCCACCCGCCACATTCATCCACCGATGAACTAAAAAAAATAATCAGCCATTGCATTTTCAACCGGTGGTGAAATAAATACATGTTGGCATCAAAATACTGGCGAACCCCACAAAAAGTGGCATCGACAAAGAAATCTGGTGCAAGAAGGGAATATTCTAATATCAAGAAGAATATTTTGTCACTAGTACAAAAACAATAATATATGACTACATAAACTACTAAAAATTGCATATACATGACTAATTTTCATCACGTGACCATTAGTAGTTTATTGCCGGTCATTTATAACGCGACCAAATTTATGACTAAACTATTTTAGTCATCTATCTAGTCATTGATTTAGTCATTGATTTGGTCATTGATTTGGTAATTTATTTAGTCATTTATTTAGTCATATATTTTAGTCATTAATTTTAGTCACGTGACTATTTTAGTGGTTTATTTGTAGTCATTTATAACACCACCAAATTTATGACTAAACTATTTTAGTCATTTATTTAGTCATTGATTTGGTCATTGATTTAGTCTTTAATTTAGTCATTTATTTAGTCATGGTAGTGATTTGTTTAGTCATATATTTAGTGATTAATTTAGTCATATATTTAGTCATTAATTTATCATTGATTGTTGTTAACTGGTCATTTATTTAGTCATGGTAGTCATTATTTAGTCATTATTTAGTCATTAATTTAGTCATGTAAGTCATTACTTTAGTCATTACAAATCAAATCTAACTTAATTAATCCTCACAAATTAATGCATATAAACTTCAAGTATCATAGATATTCAAATGTTGAAGAAGCACCATGAAATGTAGACTAAAATTCTTGAACAAATATGATTGATCAAACACAAACACAAACAACATAGTATTTATGAGTGGAGAAAAAACCACTCTAAAAATTTACTTTATTAACCCTGATTGGCAAATCAAAATTTCATTGGTTACATTCAATGTCTCAGTGACACTGTACAACTTACTGACACTATATAAACAGAATACTCCTATTTTCATATACTTATATTGTTTTCCCCTTCCTTAACTATAGTCATTTTGGAAGGGCAGGGACCTCCTATAGGGGCTCGACCCATTTAATCCCCTTGCAAATCCACAACTTTCTCACCGCTATTGGTTTTGGCTCCTCCAAACTCTTTCTTGCTGGTATTCACCTTTTATTTCTCCAATTTGGAGCTGCAACCTGAAAATAAGGTTTCAAAATTTGCACGTGAAAAACATATTTTTATCAGATATTATAGTTGCAAGTTCCACTAATTATAATAAAGATAAATAGTTTTACCTTTCTGCATCAACTAATGCAATTTTGATAACTTTTAGAGGATCGACAATGCTAGCCTTTATCATATCAACATACTCAACTACAAGTTGCAACACAACATTAAACTTATTAATTAGACTCAACATCTAAGAAAGAAAAAAAAACTTCAAACATTATCAATTTAGTTTCCTCGTAGCTTTCCTCTAGCATATTTGGAACCTCTTTAGATGTTCCATCCAACTCTCATCACTCCCATACAGGTAGAATTGTGTATGTCCATCAAACTATCATCTTTCCCATAGAGTTAGAGCTAAATTAATTTAGAAATCTTTTCTTGTTGAGCAATCCAATTCCCCTAGCAAGCCTAACATATAGACAACCTCCCTTACATTCAAAAATTTACTCAAGGATGTCATTTTTAGTCTCAGAAATCAAAATAACCTTATTGTTCATTTGTCAAAACTACATAGTTAATAGAAAAAAAATTCAATGGAAAAAGCATGAGGAAAAATAATCTACCTCTCTATTATTAGGGGTGATCAAATACTACTTAAATCTACAATCAGAAACCCTCCTATGAGATACAACCAATCCTATCAGATTAAAAAACAAGAACTAAAACCTTCTTGGGAATCACAACAACAATACCTGAAATCAATCAATGGTCGAATGTAATTTTGTCCAAACATGTAGTAATCAAAAGGCTCCTGTATTGCTCTATGATAATTAGAAAATGTGAAAGGATCCTGAAATAAAGGAAGAAACAAAAGAAATTATGCATTTGTTCAAATGAGTAAATATAGTGTAATGTGTTAATTGTTTTTTCTTTACATCATTTAGGAACTAAAGCATAAAAAATTACATAGAGAGGATTTGAAGCAGCAAACCTCAAACTATAACAGAATCCGATCAAAAGTTGTTGCCATGTTTGAAAGGAATATTTCTTTTGCATTGGGATTCCCACTCTCAAAAACCTGACAAAGGCAATCCAGATACATGACCATCAGAAAGATACAAAATTATCACATTAAAGAGAGGAAACAACAAACACTCTATTAAAATTCCATTCCTACCTCAAAATCTACTGCTTTGCAAGAAAGAAAAGCATTTCAGGCAATTCCAAAGCAATAATTTCATATTTTTTTATTAAACATCAATATAAAAGAACTTTGTTTTGTTGCTCTTATGTCAAGGTGTTGTGGGTGGATCAAGATGAAGGGAAGAGCTTTTTAATGAGCTCTTAAGCACTCCTTATTCTCAAGCATTATTTGAGAGCAATTTTAATCTCATTCAGATCACTGAAAGATGAAAATGGACAATCTTTTTAATGTCAATGTAATTGAGGTTGAACTTTACTTAACTACTTTGTTTTATGGGTTAGTTTGATTGATATAGCAGAAATGAGGTTAAAGTTTTCACTAGAGACAACACCTGCCCAAAGGCCTCATGGAGTGCTTGGTATTTGGAGTCCTGTAATTGACACTATTGGGAATATAGTCAAAATGCAGGTTAGTGCAACATCTCAATTCAACTTCCACATATGAATAATTCTGATCGAATTTATGGATCAATAGTTGTGATCTTAGATTGATTGTTTCAAGTCTTCATGTTAAATGGAAAGAAAACAAGTCAGCATTTGAAGTTATGTTCCTGATCATTGCAACTCTTTGCTTTGTCAAATCCATCTTAGGAAAGTTGTTCACAGACACATGTTCATGAGAAAAAGTGTTGTCTTACCATCAATTACCCACCAGATTTGGAGAGATTTGATACATAATCCCCTGCATTTGCTTTTTGGAGTAGATTTACTTGGTATGACAAGCTCAACATTGGCATCTCTAAGTAAAGGACTTGCCAAACTTTCCATAGATGGACAATTCCTTCAGTTGCGTATAAAACAGGTGAACATAAAAATTATATTTAAATTGAGGAAAAATCCACAGATTTGAGAAATATGAACATATTCATTGTCCTTATATGACATTTTTATGGATTTTTTGTAGGATTCTTCAAGGAAAATTACAGGAGTTGGTGATGGCATTTTACAAGGCACTGAGGCTTTAGCATAGGGTGTGGCATTTGGTTTCTCTGGAGTGTTAACTAAACCTTTGGAAAGTGCAAGAGAACATGGTGTTATTGGTTTTGTACATGGTCTTGGGAGAGCATTCTTGGGTATTATTGTTCAGCCTGTGAGTGGAGTCTTGGACTTTGTTTCCTTGACTGTGCATGGTATTGGTGGAAGTTGTACATGTTTTCAGGTATTTGGAAACAAATCTATTTCAAATAGGATCAGGATCTCACGTGCCATCCAGAGTAGTGGAATTCTTTAAGAATACAATGAAAGGGAAACATCTGGGCAGGTCATTTCCCTTTTCACTTTTTACTTGGGAATTTTTACTTTCCTGTAGATTATTGTATTTATATTTTATCTATTTATGAACAAGAATATCTGTAGAATATTTGTTAAGGTTTTGTAAATTGACCATTTGCAAGAATTCTAAGGATACCAATATGATATAAACATTAATGACAATAACACCATGATTACTGATTTCGAAAATCTGGTTTGGTTCTTAGTGTTGACTTATGTAAGTATAGTCCAGTCCAAGTGTGTTTGGATGTAGATGCCAAATGTAGTTTTAGTCTAATTATTTGATTCACTATGATATATAAATGTATTTACAATAAGGATATCACACACACATATGTATGACAATAAAACAATAGCTTTTAAATACTAATAAACATAAGTGAGTGAATTTGTTGAAATCAACAATCTTACAGGAAAGTTGTTAAAAAAATCAATATTTGGATCATCTATCCTCAAAAGTTTGACCACCCAATTCAATAATTTCACCAATTTTGTACTTGTTATCAGGGTTGAATGAGAATCTCTTCAAGAAATTAGTGCATGTCACCTTTATGCTTTAACCTGTAAATTAATGTGTTTCATGTATTTTTTTCTGTAAATTGAGGTTTTGAATGGGCCATCAGCTTGAGTTATTGGCATTAACCGGGCCCAGCTAGTGGGAACACAAATAGGGGGCCCCATCCCCTAACAACCAATAGTCCAAGTGCATGAGTAAAGTGGCCCACAATCCCACCAGCCCTGCAAGGGCTTGACACTAGGTGGGAGCTGAAACAACACCATCTAAACACCAACAAACCATGCCATCAATGACAATGTGTTTCCATTCACATACTAGTGCTTTATTGATCTTCAAATTATCTGGACATATTAATGGATGAATTGCACTAGTTTCTTATGTATTGTTGAGCACTATTAAAGAGAGAACATTGATTTGTATGTTGTTGACTTTGCAGATGGTGCTTTACCTTGCAGAAGAAAGGAGACATTTTGGATGCACAAATATTTCAATGGAACCTTCAAAATTTGCATGGTCAGATTTATACGAGGAACATTTAGACTGCATCATCTTTTGAAATATTGTCATGCCAGGTTAAGGCACTTATAAAAGTGTTTGTTCCTATGTTTTCAGTGCCCATCATCAAATAAAATGCTTACAATACCATGTAAAATACTATGGAATGTTCCATGGGAAGAGTTTCTATCCTTGGAATTAGCAATGGGAAGCTACCAGAAGCCTGCTCATCTAATTTTTCATCTAAAAAGCTTTGAAAAGTCTAAATGCTTTGTTAGAGTTATAAAATCATTGGGAGAAAATGAAGAGGAATGGATAAGTCAAGCGACAATGATCTATTCTTTCATAGAGAACCTTTGGAAGAAAAATCAATCACTCAATAGACTCTCTGGTTTCCAGGTGAGGTCTATGTTCCATTTTATCTGAACCTGATATTCTATGAATCTCTTGTAATAATTAGGCATCCTTTTTTCTAAGGAAATAATAGGAGGGTGTAGTTGGGTAAAAAAAAAGACCTTTCCATTCTCTTTGGTGTTGGACATGCACACTGGACGGGCTATGAACTTGCACCAAAGCATAATGGTAGGGGAATTTTTGTCAGATGTTATAGTTGGATATGCTTTGGTAGACATATATGCAAGATGTGGAATCGTAGAAAAAACACCTAAATTGTTTGACAAAATGCCTCAAAGAGATGTCATCTCATGGAATCACTCAAAATATTTGAATTAATGAAGCACTCTGGAACACATCCTAACATTCTATTTTCAATGGAATCAAGGAGGTTATTTAAACTTTTACACCCTTCTATGTTCAAGTGCTGCAGCTGTGATAGGTTGCCAATGAATCAGGGAGGCTATTTAAATCTATACACCCTACCATGTTCAAGTGATGCAGCTGTGACAGGTTGCCAATGGAATCAGGGAGCTTATTTAAACATCCACACCCTTCTATGTTCAAGTGTTGCAGCTATGACGGGTTGCCAAATGAATCAGGGAGCTTATTTAAACGTCCACACCCTTTTATGTTCAAGTGTTGCAGCTGTGACAGGTTGCTAATGGAATCAAGGAGGTTATTTAATTAGGGAGCTTATTTAAATGTCCACACCCTTCTATGTTCAAGTGTTGTGTTGCAGCTGTGACAGGTTGCTAATGAAATCAAGGAGATTATTCAAATTGTGACAATATTTTATTTTTAAGTGTTGCAGTTGTGATAGATTGTCAACAAAATCAAGGAGGTTATTTAAACCTTTAAAATTTCCTATTATATTCAAGTGTTGCAGCTGTGAGAGGTTGAAAATGGAATTGGAGAGGTTATTTAAACCTCTGCAACTTTCTATTTTCAAGTGTTGCAGATGTGATAGGTTGCCAATGGAATCAGGAAGGTTATTTAAACCTCTACAGTCTTCTATGTTCAAGTGTTGCAGCTGTGACAGGTTGCCAATAGAATCAGGGGGGTTATTTAAACCTTTACACATTTCTATGTTCAAGTGCTACAGCTGTGACAGGTTGCCAATGGAATGAGGGAGGTTATTTAAATCTATACACCCTACCATGTTCAAGTGTTACAGTTGTGATAGGTTGCCAATGGAATTAGGAAGGTTATTTAAATGTTCACACCCTTCTATGTTCAAGGTTGCAGCTGTGACAGGTTGCCAATGGAATCAAGGAGAATAACTATTTAGTATTTATTGAATCAGTAATTTGATTCGTAGTCACTCAGCCTATAAACTAACAACGTAGTATTATATACAAATGCAAGAAACACAATACTTGTTAAAATACCAACAAGGCCACAATTAACTTTTAAAAACTAATATGCACATAGAAAGGAAAAATTATTCTGTTAAAGTAATCTACAAAAATATTCATCTACATACCCTATCTGTAAGCTTGTCAAACAGTAAATCTGATGATGATGATGAGACACCATCCCTTTGTCTTCTTCATTAGCCATTTCAATATCAAGTAGCTGAAATCTCAAGACTGGATCTGGAACAAAGGGCAACAAAAGTTACTACACACTTTGCATCAATTTTTATGTCTTACCAATTCACAAAAGTAAATCAAGAAAGGAATAATGATAGAATCAGATTATCTGAATTTAGAACCAAATACCATATGATGTTCTTGGGTAGTGGTCTGGCAGTAAATTGGCAGGAGATTACCACTGCTAGCCCAAGTCTGATTCTCAGGTACATTTGTGTGGTGAGAATTCCCAGGGTGATGCCATCCCAGGGCTTCAACCCTTCCCAGCCAAGAAAAAGGGGTTCACCTTTAAAAATACAAGTACCAGATTACAAAGTTTAGACCTTCTAATTCAAAATTCAGTCTTGGATCTGAAAGTGACCAAAACACTTTCAAAAATAATGTTTCCTTTAAAATCTACCCTACCTTTAAATTCAAAAGTCCTATTTCTTAACCTGCAATATCTCAAAATATGCTTATATGTTTTTTTTCCTTTCAAGAGAAAAATGTTACACCAAAAAATGTTTCTTTCTTTCCAAATAGATCTAATCAGAAAATTGTGATCATAAAAACAACAATTCATCCTTTAAGAAAATAAACATCCCAAGTGGGAGAATATATCACATGGAAGAGGATATCTCTGATAATTATGCAACACAATTCCATTGCAATGCAAAGCTCAACTAACTAGCAATATTTATACTTCAAAAATGTCTAAACTAGTTCAAGAAAAGAAGAAAATTTCCAAACCAGTGAAATGCAAATAAAGTATAGAAATTTAGGCCCATATACTCATTTTTATTGTTGGATGAAGACATGTTTAATAATTATGTAGCACATTACCTTTGTAGTGCAAAGCTTAACTACCTAGCAACAAAAATCCTTCAAAAGTATCTAGAATTAGTTCAAAAAAAGAAGAAAAATGCCAAACTAGTCAATTGCAAATAAAGCATAGAGTTTAGTCCCATATGCTCATTTCATTTCACAAAACGTTGCCTACCTCTCATCAACTACCTTAGATACTGCAACCCTAAGCTGGCTTCGTAAAGACCAAGAATTGACATTTCCCTTAGCCATATCCCTAATGAGAAACTACTAGTCAAATTTTCAAATATCATACTCAACCGACCAGATCATACTACTGAAGAAATTAGATAGGACTGTTCAAGAATATTAAGGAATACAAAACCACCCAGGAGCAACATCTTGAAGGAAGTAAACTGGGCATTATAAAAACTTAACAACAATGAGAAGATCATTGTTCTCAAAGTGGACAAAGGGAGTGCCAATATTGTGCTTAAAACCAAGGATTATATTAATAAAATGAGGACCATCTAGAGATCAGCAGAAGCTACTGGTTGGTAAGAAGTGAAACCATGAACAAAACTATATAAGATGTGGCAAAGATCATAAATGAGTCATTGTTGAGCAGTGAACGGAAACAAAGACATAATGCAAAGGCCCAATAATGCCAAGAATATATGGGGTGCCTGATGTGCACAAACTAGTAGCATCCTTGAGACCTAATGTGTATTTGATAAACTCTCCAACACAGAACTTAGCTATATATGTAAAGTACGCCAAGAGATATCCTTCCTTCTCAAAAATCAGGTATGAGATTGTGCTGCAGGCTTGTGCATTAAAGAAAGATCTGGAATTGTTACCGAATGGAGACCAAACACAAATTGGAGAAAGAGGAATAAATCTGAGTGGTGGGCAAAAACAAAGGATACAGATTGCACGGGCTTTATATCAAGATGTAGATATCTATCTTTTTGATGATCCATTTAGTGTTGTTGATGCACATAGTGGGACACAATTTTTTCCAAGTAATTTTATCTAGCCTTTTCCTATTACAACAATGTCTACTTGGCATTCTGGATTCAAAAATTGTAGTCTATGTAACTCACCAAGTGGAGTTTTTATTTGTTGCTGACCTCATTCTGGTATGTTTGTATTTCTCTATTTACTATTGAGTTGAATAATTAAATATGAGAAGTTACAATTGACAGCTAGCTGTGGGAAGAACCAGGTAATGGCTTCAGGAGTCATGTATCCTAGAGAAGAAACAAAAAGATCCAAATTCTATTCACAAAGGACATTTTTGTAACTTTTTTTAGGTAATGAGAGATGGTGAGATTACTCAATCTAGAAGATATGATGATATATTACAATCAAGCTCAGATTTTGAGGAATTAGTTGGTTCACATCAGAAAGCATTGAAATCCATTGATGCTATGGAGAAATCTGAGATCCTATCATCAAATGCATTTTTTAAAGAATTGTCATCTGACAATATAGCTAGTGTGAAAGATGTTAACCATAAACAACTCTAGAAGCAGGGTATTGACCAGAACACACAAGAGCTAGAGGAAGAGCACGAATCAGAAAATCATAAGTCAAGAGAAAAAGAAGGAAAACATTTATATCTTGTGCAAGAAGAAGAAAGAGAGAGTGGCATGGTAAGTGCATGGGTGTACTGGTCTTATATCACCGTTGCATACATAGGTGTTTTGATACCTATAATCTTATTGGCACAAACATTATTTCACATACTTCAAATAAGTAGCAATTATTGGATGGCATGGGAAACTCCTACAACAGAAGATCAGATGTCCATTGTTAGCTACTACCATCTTAATGTGGTTTATGTTGCTTTAGCAATAGCAAGTTCCTTCTGCATTCTTGTGAGGTCTATTGTTACTTCCCTGGAAAGATTAAAAACTGCCAATCATCTTTTCAATGATATGCACAGGTGCATGTTTCATGCACCAATGTCCTTTTTTGATGCAACTCCAATTGGGCATATACTGAATTGGGTGAGTTGATCTTCCTGTTCTTGGATCTTTTTTTTAACAAAAAATATGTATTCTATTTATAGCTAGAAAGTCAATAATATAATCTATATTACACAGGGGCTCTAGATGCCTTACAATTCTACATACGTCAACCAATCAGAGTGTAGTAGTCCAGGTTATTCCTTTTCAGCTTGGAGCTCTAATTTTTTCAATTCTACAACTTTTGGAGATTATTGTAGTCATTTCTTAAGTTGTATGGCAGAGTTTTATTATGTTTCTACAAAATACATCTCATGTTCAAACAATTTACTAATAAATCCATTGAGATTTTGGTTTGGAGAAAGAAAGAGGAAGTGAGAACATGGCACTACTCTATGGTGTAAAAGGGAAAAAGAGCTCCAAATCTGTAACTCATCCTAACAATAATTTCCCTCAACTATACATGGTAAATAGGAAAATGATCTTTATATCATTAAACATTCCAAGGTGTAAGTTCCATCTTTCATTGCTTCTCCTCACCCATTATTTCTTCCAGTAGTTAAAACACAAAGTTGATCATCTCCTTTCTAAGTGAACTACTTGGTTCATAGCAGGGGAAGCATGTTAGCACAAATATATTGAACATTACCCAGGGATATGACCCACCTACTATTATTAGACATATACATATAGGCATTTCACTCAAATCTGTCATCATCATCGTAAGTCAAAGTATGTGCTAGTGAAACTCGAGTGGGAGTATTTTTATTTGGACTAAGCACTTGGACATGGGAATTTGGTTATTGGAATTTATGGTTCCGTTCTATTCTTTAGAGCCATTCTTTGCATCTGATCCATGTGGCAGCTCATAGATTGTATGTACTTCCATAATCTAAGATTCAGACATTTCAAAAGTAGCAAGTAACATTTCCCTTGCTCCCTCATAGAGAAGACCCTTACAGCTTGAAGGGTAGTGCTCCTCATGGCCCCTACAACACTGTAGGACAGGATTGAGGATTTACAAGTCTTGCTATATCTCAAGATCATTTTTCTAAAGCACTCAAAGCATGCTTATCATATAAATGGAGGCCCAACAACTATACATCTAATTGTGATTTTGAATGCTGAGTCATTGTGGAGAACCAATGTTTTTTCATCCTTCTTTCTAATTTTAAATCCAAACAAGTGGATGCAAGAACATTGGGAGTGGTGCTTGTCAGAAAATCTAAGAACTGGATTTGATGGTTCTGAGCATACTGTGTCTCAAAGTAAACATTATTATTTTCATACCCAATTAATTATTTTGAATATTTAAAAGTCTTGAAATAGCTCAAGTTTTTTTCCAAAATCACTCAAAGCATACTCAGTATATAAATGAAGGCTGAACAAATATACATCTAATTGTGATTCTGAATGTCAAGTTATTGTAGAGAACCAATGTTTTGACATCTTTCTCTCATTCAAAATCCAAACATGTGGATGCAAGAACATTGGGAATGGCACCTATCAGCAAATCTCAGAACTAGATTTGATGGTCCCAAACAAGTACCTTATAAACTAGTTCAGGAATCAGGAAGCAAGAAAATTTAGACTAGCAATGGCACCTTTGTGTGCAATGGGTACGCCGAGGAGTTGTGAAAGGTCAATTAGTGATAGGTTTGGTTTATAACTAATGAAAAGCCAATACTTCCACATTAAGTAGCAATTGAAATAGCAACCAAAGTTTTTATTTATGATCACCGTGGTTTAAAAAGTGAATGCCCAATTGTGGTGATAATGTACTGTTATTTGCAACACGCTCTTAATTTCATATTCTATCCTTACTGCTATCTTCTTATGCTTGATTTTTTCTTCCAATTTGGAGATTATGGGCAGAAATTATCTAAAACATATTTTGAGGATCCTACCCTTGTTTAGGAGTTTCCAAAACCATTGCAAGGAGTGTGTAGTAGATTAAAAAGTGTCATGAATGCATAGCACATTGATTAAGAAACAAAAAATGGGTAGATGGAAATGGAACCTACAATTTTTTCTGACTACAAGAAGAAAAAGCACGTTGTAGATAGGGAATTTAAGTTTTTCTGACTACAAGAAGAAAAAGCACGCTGTAGATAGGGAATTTAAGCAACTTTTGCAAATTTGATACCCAATTAGCCTTCATAATTGGAAATATGTGAATTGCATAATTTTTCCTTTTAGATTAATCCCCACATCTGTCTCTTTTTAGAAATTTGAGAGCATTTCTTTCCCCAGAAAACCAGTGATAGTACCAAAAGATAAGAAAGTGATTAAAACAAATGTCAAATTAAAGACATGAAATTTCCAAGGGAATGAGTTGGAATGTTTTTGGTAAAAAATTGTGTGGAGAGGGATATGTATCAACATTTCCCGTAGAGTTTTTTAAATCAATATTTTATATCAGATTTATGATCAATCATCAAGATGTCATTTAAAAAACAAGAAACAATAAATGAATCTAAATCTAAAATCAATAGTTAAATTCACATATTGCCAGACTATCTAATTGTTATGACCTTATCAAAACCGTGTTTATTGTCTGTGTAAGAAATATCTCCCCAGTTCTACATGGCCATGGAAGTAGCTAAATATTCACCGATGAGACCTGCACCTTGCAATGTCTTACTAGGTCTATGGACATAATTTGTATACTTGTTTTGTCTCCTAGCAATCCATAGAAGTAGTGACCTGCATTGAACTTAGTCATAAAAGAATGCAAATGAAATATCTATTCATTTAATAGGCGGAGGACTTATGACAGATGGCAGTTCCATTTTGTAGTTCTAAGCAAGAATTTATCTTGCGAGTAGAGTAGTATTATTAAAATATTTATATTCAGAAAATATATGACTTCATAAGTATGCACAAACACAGAAACATTGGCTCTTGCAGTGATCAATGGAACAGATCCATCAACCAGATGAGTTGTTTGTATTTGTTTTGTCCTTAACATGGTAGGTACAAAATAACAAGCTTTGAGAATAAATACTATTTATGGCATCAAAGAATTGCATGTAACATGGCAAGTTCAATACTTGATGTGATGTTGAAAAATTAAAATAACTATATGAAGAAACAAATAAATAGATTGCTTATTGAATATGCTGAACCAATGTGTTTGTTTCCCATCAGTATTGTTGTTTAGAAAATAGTAATACATTGTAATTTCTGATTAGAAAGATGAATTTAACCAAAGAAGTGGAAATGTGTAAATCATATAATCTCCTTACCCATGGAAAAATTGTCCAAAATAGTTTTCTTTACATTGATCTACAATTGAGCAAAAATAGTAATGCCTTCCTTGGGAAACAAAGGTGGGTATCAACCTGAATCTCAAATGTTGCCACACTTTGAAGGGGATACCATCCAGAGAATGTCCATCTATACTTGAATCCAAAGCTCTAATATTTTCTTTTGAGGATCATATAATCTCACTTTCTTCTTTTGCATTTTAAATTTTACACCACAAATTGCAAAGAATAGATCAAAATTTTCCATAAAGAATTTGGTGTTTAAATGCCCCTGCCCTGGCAGACATGCATGCAAAATGTGATAGCATAGAAAAGGCATGTGAATTTTTTGACAAAATGCCCCAAACAGATGTCATATGTCATCTCATGGAATGGAATGATTGCTAGATATGCACAAGTACAAGTTGTCTCTGTAGGTTAAAATGCAATAATGTAAGTGGAAAGAAATATATGTATTATTACATAATCTTGTGCATTAATGTCTATGTTTCTTTTGTTTTGGAATATTGATACATAAGATATAACAATGTATGTGATATTGGGGCATTGCCTCTATGCACAATATTGGATCAATATTAAGATTGATCTGTGCTAGAATACAAAATGAAGGAAATGTGCTTTTGGGTCAATAAATATACACAAGCTTGAGATAAAGCATACATATTACTAAGTTGCATAGTACAGTAGTTTTTTTGTACACATGAAAAAGTTGCACTCGTGTATAGGTTGAGTAATGAGCAATGTATAGATTAAGTACAGGAGTGGAGATGCACAAAAAGAGGAATTAAAAAGACCATTGAGATTAAAATCAGAATTCCACCTTAATGAAATCTTGTGAATTTTGTTAATACAAGGAGAGATTAATATTTGATATTGTAAGGAACATGTGCAAAGATGCATCTTAAATTGTATAAGTGGAACACTCAATTTCTTTGTCAAATCTTGTTAATAAAATTGCAAATGATGGGCTTAAAGTGTTGAGCTTTTAGAGGACAAATGTCTATTTGAGATTACATACCAATCATTTGTAGAAGCCTGCGGTATATCTCATTTGTTTGCAGCTAAAATCATATCAGAAAAATCATTGGCAATTAATTGAATATTTATACCTCTCTCTCTCTTACACACATACACATAGAATGGAGATTGACATAATGTATCAACATAAACTTACTCCAAGAGACTTTGATTCTGAAGCCTGAGCAGCTTGTGCATACATCTATGGTGTACATGAACAGATAAACCAGAGCATAGCCAGCAATGCCTTAAAAAATTGCTACTACTAATATCTAGTTTACCAGAATATAAACATGCAACGAAACCTTTACAAAGCAAGCCCACACCTAGGAAAGGGAAAGATATTAATATGCAACAAAAATATAGTTACATCAATTAGGTTCATTTTCAAACCAAAGCCCGGTTTAGATTGATGTCTCTTAAACCACCTCCTTGTCATAATTGTAATCAATGTACAATCTGACATAACAATGTGAAATCATACCCAAAAAGAGCAGCATTCCACTTTTCTATTGATAATTTCTAGAAAATAAATGGACCAATCCACCTTAAGAGGAAGTATCTAACTACTAAATTTAGACCAAGGAAACAACCTTATACAATTGAAACAAAAAAAACTAAATTGGGAAAAATTTCATTTCATTTTAGGAATCCTTTACAACACCCATTGTCTCCTCATTTTGGCTTGGGATGGAGTAAACAAAAGAAGAAGAGGTCTCACAGAGACATGATTCCAAGGAATGCACATACACATTCAATCATTACCTCATAAACAAGTGCCATTACAAGACGGGCGAAGAGTTGACTTCTTGCAAAAGCACCAAGTGAAACCACGGTTGACATAGTGGAGAAAGACTGATTATATTCGGAGAAGTGTGTGCATATTCACCTACTGAATCAAATTTATAGGAAAAAGGAAGTAGCAAGATGGTGACTATGCAAGAAGGATTCCAAAATGTGGATATGGCATTCATTGAGAGAAATGGGGTAAAAGGCGGGGGCAGAGAAGGTAAAATAGTTTACATTATATTATATTTTAGCTGATAAGACTGTTGTGTTGGGCTCAAAGCATTGTTATTACCTGTAGTGCTTGTTAATGGAGACACTTTCACTATCAAATGGACATTGACAAGTTGTGTTTCACTGCCTGGATTCCCGTGTTAGACAAAGAATTATCATGAAACTATGTAATGTTTCTTTTAGTAAGATGACCTTAAATAGAAGCGACCCTTTTATCTGTAAATTAGTCATTGACTGCATGGTAGAAAAAGTTCCAAACTCAAAAGAAAAAGCACATTTTTTGGATGTTCAATCAAAACATTATTTTTTTAGGAAAGCGGGGCACACTAGCAGCCCCACTCTTTCTTTAGCCCAAGTTGACTTCAAATTTTTCATTTTTCTGTCCCAAATTCCTAACTTGAAATCATCATGAGCAATAAGACATCAAAACTCCTCCTTCACAAGCTTGAAGAACATAACATATTTACTGCCATTGACAAGCACTCTGTGTTATACAGTATTCTAGTCAAGGTTTATATAAAGTATGATATTTACAGACTACACGTTCTAATATATATTTGTTCAAAAAAGATCATGTCTAATTCTTGAATTGGGGAATATTTAATATTTCCCTTTACATTCTGATCTTTTTTCTTTTCACAAACATGGCTACTATGATTGAATGCAAAATATAAATTACTCAGAGCTTGACCAACAAAAAAATTTTTACTTCCAAATCACAACAAAAGGACTAGAAATTAGAAAATTAAAAGTGAATTGATCCTGTGAAAATTGCAATGGTAGATACAGGCACGAGTCATAGTCTGTGCTTTCCAAAATGGCATCTCATTGAAATATCCATAACATTAAAAAAAAAAAACAATTTAGGGGTGCAAATACCTAAAACATAGAATAGTGTAGATTCTTTTCAAATATCAACATAGTTACTAAATTAGTTATATGTCCCAATTTAGGCAATTCAAAAAAATTGCATAAAACTTGTTGTAGTAGTAAAAGCAATTGAGCTTTACAAAGCAGAGTCCCAGGATCAAAAAAAAAAATTACTTGATAAAGCGTTGAAAGCGGATAAAATACTAGCACCAGATCAAACAAAGAATTGAATAAAGCAGAGTTAAGAACCTCCTTAATCAAACTAAAAAATAGAAACTGACTAGAAAGAAATCAAAACTATCAAAAAGAAAATGACAATTATTCTATAAGAGGTAATAAAACATCCACAAAAAGGAAAATAAAATAAGTATCGTCTTACGTAATAATAGGATAGTCCACGGTGCTAAGCGTGAAGAGCCAGTCCCAATTGTTGCTAAGCCTTAGCAGACGCATAGCCACATGGAGAGTATTTACAATTGAAGTGGGACCCATGTAATTCACAGTGTTCGTCTTTCCCACCACGTTAACATTCTCCATGATGTTAAAAACCCTAACTGACTGTACATAGAGCACGATCTGAACCCTCTCTTCATCATAGGCAAGGCGGTTCAAAAAACCCGAAGTCGTCTATTGTTGTTGCTTGCTACTTCAATCTGTTCACAGTTAAAGGGCGGGAAGCATTAGCGGCAGAAGGAGGAGTAAAAAATGGAGTGAAACCATTAACGGCAAATGGAATGTGACTTACCTCAGGATTCTGCACAAATATCTCTTGACAGAATATTTTACCTGAAATGTAAATATGAATATCAATTTAGGGTTTGGGGCATCTAGTAAAGGAGTAACCAAATTACCTCATTCTGTCGTGTTGTCAAGGACATTCATTACTCTGATAAGATATTTTGCACAAATTTTCTTCTGCTTCCCACTTGCTTGAGCGATAGTTATCAGGTAACCCAGCTGAGACTTCAAGACATGCGTTGTCATGTGCATTAAAGAGCCACGACCAAACAGGCAGCAACAACAATCCTGACGACCTGAGTAAATGCTCAACCACCCGCAAAAATGAGTGTGTTGCCAATGGAAGGATCAACGACTGTGCACAGATGGAGAACCTTGCCGAGAGCCTCCGTGGTTTCCAACCGTCCACTACAAAAATGAGCTTGGAAAGCTCAATGAGAGACACGCCTTCGGTGTAATAAAGAGGGAAAAGCCTAAAAAAAAAAAATGCATAAGGAAAATGTGGAAGGAAATAAAAAAGTGTTTTAGAGAAAAGTGTTTTTTTATTATCTTAATTTAAGACAATTAAAAAATTAAATCTTTTGTCTTAAATTAGTGTCTTAAAATCTCTTTGTATGTAGTAGTGATGCTTGTATCAGAGTACTGAAAATGCCATTTCAAATAAAATTTGTTTTGAATTTACAAAAATATCAGCATGCAAAAAGGCTCACCTGGTAGACGCTAGGGTCTTAAAACCTCTTTGTATGTAGTAGTGATGCTTGTATCAGAGTACTGAAAATGCCATTTCAAATAAATTTTGTTCTGAATTTACAAAAATATCAACATGCAGAAAGGCTCACTTGGTAGACGCAAAACCCATAACCTTTTAAATTCCTGGTATCTCTATCTTTACATTCACCTGTGTTCTATGTAAAATTTTAGATCTTTTTCATCTTGTCTACTGTGATATCAGAAACAAACTTGAAAACAAATGTGAAAAATTTGAAGGTTCTTATTTAAATTCACCATTCTCATAACTGAATTGCTTGTGTATTCACAGTCACACCACCATATAATGAAATAATTAGGAATGAATTTATAGTTGTCATTAGTAGGTGGAAAATTAGTTTGAGAACACTAATTGTATCAAATCTATTGAGATAAAAAATGAAAATAGACTATTAATTTACAACGATTTGTTTTAGAACGAGTTTGTTTTGCATAAAGATCTGGGGTTTTTAACAATATTACTTGTTTACTTGCAGACGGCCCATAGGTTGAAGAAAATGACAATTAGGGCATAATATTTTCTACAAATCCTGATCATTAAAAAGCCAATACAATGATCACTTCCTGCCACACCCATTGTAAGCCTTCCTACCAAAAGAAACTACATCCCAAGTGCAACACCACGGCTATAGCAACAAACGGGAGAGCCAACTCAGAGCCATCGAAAAGATGGGAAAACACATCAGTTTTTATTTTAGGGAAAAGGTGTGGGAAAATTAATTATATTTTTAGGGAAAAGGTATTTTTTCTATTATCTTAATTTGAGACAATATAAAATTAAAAAAATAACTTAAATATGTTTAATTTCTATTGTCTTAATTTGAGATAATTTAAAATAAAAAATATAACTTAAATATGTTTAAGATACAATTAGTATTTTGTCTTAAATTATCGTCTTAAAGGGCCCCTCTATGTAGTAGTGAATTGTCATCTTATTATTTCAGAATATTCTTTGGTTGCACTATAATATGTCTACCTCTTTGTTTTGAAGCAATTCTATTTTATCCTCATTTATTTGGCAATTGTTTTGGCAAAGTTAGCAGTGAAATGTAATATTCTTGTAATCATTGTGTTTCTCCTATTCAAGACCACCTACTTTCAAGATTAAGATTAACACAGGCAAGCCTTGTTATGAATCCTTGGTTTCAAAATAATCTTGGACAATATAGTAAATTCACCTATGCAATGAGCAATCATTCTTAACACAATAAAAAATGGTCTGGTCGCATAAAGATTTGAAAAGTAAAATTAATTGAAACCATGGAAAGCGACTTACCACAAGATTTTGTACAAATCGTGTCTGATGTGAAAAAATGGGCAGAGGTTGCAACCCTAAATCAAGTGTCACACTTTCACTTCTCCATTTTGGTGGTGTGCCTTGAAAATAAGATTTTGACTTTCACTTTGATATTTTAGCGAGTTATACCTGAAAATAAAGTTTTGACTTTTGCCTCTCCATTTTGGTGGGCTACGATTGAAAATAAGGTCTTGACAAATGTTTTAGAGTATGTTTATTAAAATGAAAATTATGGCCAAGATTTTAATAATGAGCACATTTTGACATGTTAAGTACATATATAGAATTATTACTAGCAGTTGCACCTTGGTGTGCAATAGGTATGTCAAAGAGGTATGAAAGGTCAATTAGAGAAAATTTTGGTGTATTTGTTCAGACATATGTGTAGTACATGAGATCAATTGGTAGGTCATTTAGCAAATGATTTTGTTTATGTAACAAAGGTCTCAATTAGCATTCACTCATTAAATATATATTTTAAATAAAAAATTTCATTAGACACAATTATATATTTGTAATAGTAAATTTATTATAGGAGTTCGGTTTATTTTTTCTCTATCCACCTCTCTATATCTTATATATATCTCCCTATCCATTTTATGTCTTTCTCTCTCTATATCTTATCTCTATCTCCCTCTCTCTTTTATGTCTTTCTCTCTCTATAATTTGTTTGTCTATATCAAACGTCATGCTACCTTGATCATAACTCCCCAAGGACACATACCATTCTAGGATTTTTGTCATGAAACAAGTAATCAAAAGTTAGTTTTTATTTTCTCAATCTCTCTTTCCCTTTCTATCTCTTATATTATCTCTTTTTTTTCTATTCCTTTCTCTTTCAATCTTTCTCTCCATCTATATCTCTATTCCTCTTTATCTCTCTACCTCTATATTTCTTTGTCTCTATCTCTCTTTTTTTATCTCCATCTTTATCTCTTCTATTATAATTTAACTAATTTATATAAAAATACTTGTAAACTATTTGTAATATCATTATTTTCCTCCAGTAAATGTAGAGTATGTAAACTTATAAGTAGCTTAGTATATATTTGAGAATTGTATGCATATTTATCTTCCACACTACATAGTTGGGCCCTTTGAGGAGTTGGGTATTCAATTTAGAAGAAACTTTGGTGTTCATATAATGATGACACCACAAAACAAAATAATTATTCCACAAAAAATATTAATTAGTAATTTTATTTGTAATATTTTATTATTAATTATGACAGACTACAATTGAAAATAAGGTCTTGACAAAGGTTTTAGAGTATGTTTATTAAAATGAAAATTATGGCCAAGATTTTAATATAATGAGCACATTTATTTAGTCATTTTTATCTGTCTAATATTAGTCATTTATTTAGTCATTTAGTTGTGATTTTACCGATGACCAAATTACCAAATTAGTCACTTATAAATGACCATATTAGTCATTTATTTGTCAAATTCTACTAGTGATAGTCATGTGACTAAAACTTTTAGTCATGTAGTCATTTATTTGCCAAATTCTACTAGTGTAATCATATGACATGAGACAACTAATCACACTTACCTAGGTTCACATGTGTTGCAAGTCAAAAGATAAGATAACAACTAATGACAACTAACACCTTCTAGAAAGATTCCTTCCTATGACCTAAGTAAACTTAACATGTGTAAATAAGTCCCCTAGTAATGAATTAACTAGGTACACGACTTTATTTACACCAACAGTTCAAAGTTGTCACCTTGCATTGAAGATCATTGGAAGACTTCTACAGGTTGCAAATCAAGGTTTTAGATCCATAAATCAATTGGAAAGGACAGAGTAGACATTGAAGACCAGATTTAGACTTTGAAGTTTCAGAAAACCCTAACTGGATTGATACACCAATTCTAGTGTATGAGTCCTAGTTTAGGTCATTTTTCAAATTCTGCCCAAAAACCCTGATTTGGGACTAAATCGCCTAGACTAGCGTATGACTCCCAATAGACTTTAAAATCAATGTTTTTGACATTTCAGAGCTTCATTTAGCCTTTTTCAAGTTTCTAGGTGCACACATTCCATCTTACAATTCTCTGTTATGTTTTACGTGCCTTTCTAGGTCATTTAGTGAAAGATTGCATCATACTAGGTTTAAGCATTACATCTTGCATTTCATTTGTCTTTCCAAGCACTAGCTTGGTGGTGAACCTCTCATTAGTTTACAATCAGACCTTAGGACAACCCTATTACAAGATCTCTTTCTCTTTTGCATACCTTAGGATTAAGATCTTTAGGGTTTACCTTCAATGAAATGATTGGGAAGTGAGTTTGCTCTATGTTCTAAACCATACAAAATAAATATATCACCATTTTTTGTTATTTCATTTTTGTGAACCTGCATTTAGAACATCATAATTCTGATTTGGAGTGCATCATCATCCTAGATCTTGCTTGCATTAAAATTTCATTGCATTTTGCATTAGTTCATTGGTATTCTAGGGTTTCTAATTTTGCATTAGTGAAAGTGCATATAGCTTGCGTTTTTGCATCTCAAATCATTGAAAATCATATAAAATCTGCATTTTCACTTAGGTTATAGATCATACAACATAAAAAGCATAAAAATCACTTAAAATTTTCTAAAAATTAAAAAAAAAAACACTTACTGGGACTCATACGCCCCTCTAGGTGATTTAGTCCTAGTGCAAATTTTGAATTGCATTTTCCAAAATTTAAAACATTCTTTCTAAGCTTTTGTTTGTTGTTGATAACTTTTTGTTTCAATTTACAATCTTTTTGTTTCATTCAATTCATTGCATCTAGTTTACATTAGTTCATCTTGCATGTTGCTTAAATTCAAAATTGCATATAGAACCTTTCATTTCACATTATTGCATAGTTTAGAATCTAAAATTTGCATTAGATTTCATCATGGATATGTGCTTTGGTAAGCTTTGGATGTCCTTGAAGTCCTTAGTGGATGTGTCAAGTTTTGGTTTTGGAAATGACCCTAATGAAATTGAACTTACTCATGCTCACTCAAATCCTAATGCATGTCCTCCTCGAGATGTTGACATCATTGGAGAAGATGATGACTGCATGAATAAATTCCTAAATGATTGCCTTAACAACCTTGAAGCTAATGCATCCTTTTATCCATCCATGAAACAACTAACACCACCTATAATCCCACCATTAGAGATGTTTGGTTACCTACATCCTAAAACTAAGACACAAGTTGAAACTAAGTTCCCTACAATTGGTGATCCTAGCTCCTCTAATCAAACAAACAATCAACCATTCTATGTTAACAAAGTGACAAACACTCCCATCAAACTAGAAGAGACATATGTAAAAAATTTCATGATCTTAAGCAAAAAAGGATGTGATACAACAAGTGAACATGAAATTCATCAACTCTTAGAACAAATACCAACTGAAGATACATAAGGATTAGGATATCAAGATCCTCCTCCCGATATAAATATTCTCCTTCCTAAAGAACAACTGATGCCTCGTGACAATGACAAAAATGGTAAGGAGATTATAGCTCCTCCTACCCTAATCCCAACTAGAGAAATTGGTGAATCTAGCAAACAAAGAAGGCCTTACAAACTAAAGAAATTGGAATTCCCTTGTCCACCACCTAAATCCAAAAGAAAATTGCAAATACTTCTAAACCAAGGACTTATACTATTGCCACCTATGAAATAAAAGATAAGACTATATCCTAAAGGCGCAGATGTTCCACATTGTCGATACAATAGAACTCTTAGACATAGTACTGATGATTGTTGTGCATTCAAAACAATCTTGAATAAATTTCACTTTGATAACAATGATTGTTACCCAAAGATTGCACAACATACCTTTTCATTCCTTGTCATGTAATAGTTGTAGAATCTTGTATTCTCACCATTACATGATCTTTCCCATCACTAGCCTCGACTTATTCTTGTCTTGCAAATGGTGGGGGAAAGAATTAGATAGCCTTGTCCTAGTAATGCATTTGTCATTGTCCCTTTGCCTAGTTCATAGGTTGACTCACATGTGCCTTAATAGGATTTTGCATTTTTCTTTTGTGTGATTGCATGTGTGTAATGTGATCCCCCGTGATGTTATGTTTGATGTCTCTCTCTCTCTCTCTCTTTGTGGCATTCCTCTATTTGTACCTTCATTCTTCTATATGTCATAAATATTTTATCCTTTTCTTTATTTCTTTTTCCTTTATCTTGTGGTTTCCTTTTGGGGATGACACAAGGTGTTGAGACATTCATGTCTCTTCCATGTTGACCCAAAATATTTTCCTTTGTCCTGTGTTTTCCTTTTGGGGATGATGCAAGGCGTTGAGACATTCATGTCTCTTCCATGTTGACCTGAAAGGTTTTTCTTTGTTTTTTCTCTTTGTGTCATTTCTAGCTCTATTATTTGGGGAATGATGACAGTTCTGAGCTCTCTTAAAAACATTGTAGCAAGAACATACTAAACCCAAATCCATAGATCCCTCATGTGTTTGGATTTTAATTTTGGGGGAAACCCCTCTCTTTTCTTTTGATGATGTAGCTTAATATGACTTGACATAGGGATTTCCAAATTAGCTCTCATGTCTTCGTTGTTAGCATTTATCATTTGCTACTTTAAATTAATTTCTCACAAAATGGTGTATAGCAATTTCTTTAAAGTGGGGGCATACATTGGCATTATTCTTTTGCATTTTTCTTTTTCATGTTTCATGTTGTAGTCTTCTTGCTTCATGCAATGCGTCTCTCACTTTGTGGTGACATTCGGTGTGATTTCCTTCTAGAGCGTGACCTCTCTTAGCATATTACATTCCTCTTAGTGGCTTGATGCAACACATTGCATCCTCTAAGTTGCAAATCTTTTATACTTTGATTTTTCCACTCTTGGAGACATCAGGCACAATGTTCCCTAAGTTAAGACCTCGTATGAATTAAGCAAGAATCCTTTGAATATTCCTTATTGTTGAATTTTAATTTTTAGTTATATGGCCACCTTGCATAACACACTTTGCATGCCTATGGATCCAGCTTGTTTTTTCATGAGTTCCAAGCATACAAAGCTTTGCTTGCCTCATGAATCTCAAAGTTCATTGTTGTGTGGCGCCTTATCAAAGTTATCAAGAGGTATAAATTTGGTATGGTTTGACGGGAAGCTTGACTGAGGCATGACTTTCCCATGGCCACTCGTGCGTGTGTGTGAGCGCATACCGGCCATATGTGCATGTGTCTCACCTTCTTCGATTACTCACACAGCAGACAACCTGAAGTTTTGTTGCCTCAGAGTGAGCATGCATTTTTTCAGACAAACAACTTAGATCTGATCCACATCGCGATGGAAAAATAGTCAAAGCTTGATCCACCCCTCTTCTATTTCTTTTTCCTTTATCTTTTTCTTTGGCAGTGTATTCTTGTGCCTTTTTGTTGCTCTTTATATCATCTTCATGTGTGTCCTTTTGTGCCTATGTTAGTTTTCCATAGGACCATGGTTGTGGGGGCTTGCGCAACCCTCTGGATCATGACCATCCTATCTTACTAGCATTGGTACATTTAAACCCCTCTTGATGTGCTTTGGTATACTTTAGTGTGAGTTTGAAGCAAGTTCCTCCTCTCACTAAAGTGGGGGATAGATGTAATGATGGAAAAAGTACTCCCTAACATGGCCTTGATTTAGTGTTGTAATATGTCTAACATATTCACATTAGGTCTTGGGCCCTTGTGAACTAAATGAACTTAATGTACCTTATTTGGAGTGTTGTAAGTGTTGTAACACACTTTCATACTTTTCTAGGGTTTTATTAAATAATTAGGCTTCTTTATGCTTTAATTGGCCTTATTTTGCATCCACAAGCCCCGTTTAATGCATCTTTTTGAGGATAATCCCGATATAAATCAACATCCAATCAAAATTCATGTGTTTTTAGGTTGTGTAGCCCAGATTTAGTGATCTAGGACTCATATGCCACCTTGGGTGTATGAGTCCCACCTAGGGTTTTTGGTCCCGATCCTGATTTTACACCTTTCTAAGCATTTTTGAAAATGGTCCCATAATTTATGCCTAATGGGACTCATACACCATCTTGGGCATATGAGTTATATGTGGACCAAAATTAAAATTAATTTAAATTCTTGGTAGGATTTTATCCTCCTAGATTTGATGTCGTCTTGTAGTGTTGCAATTTTGGGAAATTTGGCATAATTAAGTATAAATACAAGGTTCTTTCACTCATTTTCACCTAAGACTTTTGTGAGAGCATTCATAATAACAAGTTTGAGTTCACAAGAGCATTCAAGTGTTTACAAGAGCATTCAAGAGAATTCAAGGGCTGATTATAAAGTGATTTAGAGCATTATTCAAGCATCAAGCATCATGTCAAAGTATTCATGCATCATGTTTGTTTTGGAGATAATAATTGTGATGTAGGCTTTCATGATTCAAGCTAGCATTTCATTCAAGATCTATCCTATTCAAGAAAGAGTCAAGATCTACATCCATTAGAGCCACTTCATACATATTTGTAGCACTTTATTACTAGGGTTTGGTGAGTTACAACATCATATTTTGTTCATTCATCATTCTCCATTACTATTTCATTTCATTTCAAGGTTTGATTACCAAAACGGGGTTTGACCAAGGCAAACCCCTTTCCACTAACAAAACAACATTTTTTCCTCTCCTTAGTGTGTGATTTGTATGTCTAGGTTGAAGAAACATTGAAGAGCAAGTTTGGAGAAGGTTTTCAAAGTGTTCAAATTTGTTAAAGTTGTCACCTTGCATTGAAGATCATTGGAAGACTTCTACAGGTTGCAAATCAGGGTTTCAAATCCATAAATCGATTAGAAATGACAAAGAAAACATTGAAGACCAGATTTAGACTTTGAAGTTTTAGAAAACCCTAACTGGATTGATACGCCAGTTCTGGTGTATGAGTCCTTTTTTAGGTCATTTTTCAGATTTTTTCAATTTCAGATACCCTTTTACCAGATTTTAGTTTCTGCCCAGAAACCCTGATTTGGGACTAAATTGCCCAGACTGGTGTATGAGTCCCAATAGACTTTAAAATCATTTTTTTTGACATTTTAGAGCTTCATTCAGCCTTCTTTAGGTTTCCAGGTGCACACATTCCATCTTGTTGTTCTCTATTCTATTTTACATTCTTTTCTAGTTCATTTAGTGAGAGATTGCATCATACTAGGTTTAAGCATTACATCTTGCATTTCATTTGTCTTTCCAAGCACTAGCTTGGTGGTGAACCCCTCATTAGTTTACAATCAGACCTTAGGACAACCCTATTAAAATATCTCTTTCTCTTTTGCATATCTTATTATTGAGATCTTTAGGATTTCCCTTCAATGAAATGATTGGGAAGCGAGTTTGCTCTATGTTCTAAACCATACGAAAGCAATATCACACCATTTTATATTATTTCATAGTATAAGTCACTATTTAAGATCTCAACCATGAAAAGTGCTAGTGACAATATGGGTAAGTGCACCAAGATGATGCATAAAAATGGGGCCAAAAGTGGTCACTTTTTTCTAAAATTAGCTAAACGTGAACTTGGAGGAGTCATTTGAGATGCATGCACTCAAAATTTGAAGATACCAAAAGAACAAGAATTGTAGTACTTTGAATCTAGTTTCTAAACTACCAAAGTTTTAAAAAAATAGATAATATTAATAGGATCAAATGCTTTGCGCACACAAAAAGTGAACTCTTGTTTTTCAAAAAACATAACATAGTGTCTAGTGTGCACCCCTCAATTTTTTTAGTTACATTTAGTATTTTAAAAAATTCATTGGTAGAAATATAGTTAAGAGTGAGTACTAGAAGTTGTATATTTTTTATAATTTTTATTGAGTTTTTTTATGATTAAATCAAAGTGGATGCATCCTAAAAATTGCATCATTGAGTGTGCACCTCACATAATTTGCACCAATGTCTAAAGAATGAAGTGTAAAACAGTATTATATATTTTTTAAAATTTTGGACAAGTAGGTCATAAGTTATTAAAAAAATTCAATACATATGTCTCTAATAACTATGGAAACATTAGTGAAAGAAATTAAAAATAGATGTGTTAATGTAGTTCAAATCTAAAAAATATGCTTACAAAGCTTAGAAGATGTGTGAAATTATGGTAGTAATTTTACTAATATTTAATTTATAATTTGTAAACCTGATGATGAGCAAATTGAAAAATGAGAATGGAGGAAAAAATCACAGGAAAATGAGGCAAATGAACCATCCAAGCCTAAGGATTTTCATTTGTTGGTGTTTCCAACTAATTATCTGGGTTTTCCTAAAGATTAGCTAGTTCTTATACTCAAAAACCTTAGGTTAGTGGCTAACAAATAGGAGATAGGTTTTATGATTTTCTCCTCTGTTCTTTAGGCTCTGCAAAACCAAGGTGGGTTTCCCTATAACATCATCTAATCAAGTATGTAGTTACTTTGAATGATTCCTTTGATAACATATTTCTCACACTGACTCGAAAAGGGGGTGCCTAATGGGCTAAATCATCTTCAAAACCCTCTTGTATGAAATGTTATATTTTGCAGTGTGGACTTGAACATAAAACAATAAAAAATGAAATAAAGTAAAGATTTTTTATTTTTTATATCTAATTCTATCTTAGGCTTGAGATTTGTGGATTAGTTTGACTAGTGCCTTATCCACAACAAAGTCTAGAAATGAAGCAAACTACTACAATAGGCCGACCTTTGGCTTCTGATAACCTTATCGTCTAAGAGTAAGAGACCAACAATTGAAAAATACTATCAAACTACTTACAAATCCATATTGTAACTACAAATATCTGATAAATGAACTGGAAGAAAAGTTATTCTATTCCTTGAATGGAAAATAACAATTCAAACATCCATAACATAGAACATGATATAAGAACCAAAGATAATTCTTGATTATATTTATTTAAAAGATATGTGTATAATAGTGGAAAGAATGATAGATTGATATTCAAACTTGATGCAATACAATGAGTATTTAGGTCATATATTGTTATTATAGAGCAAAATTATAACATTTCCTCTCTGAGTTTCATAGGAGTTACCTGTGCATTCTAAAACCTATACAAATATTAAAAAAACCTAATAATCATAACCCTTGAACAATGATCAAAATTCCCCTTTATAGACACAAGGGAAGCAACAAGAAAATGCCTCATTCAATCACCCAATTACAAAAGACAAAAATCCAAGCGGTGGCAACATTTGCAAAGGATAAAAGTTATTACAAAAGCTATCAACCACCCAGAAGTAGTTGAATATTTTTGTAGCATTGAATTCAGGTATGGTAGATGATCTCCTCAAAATTACCCTTTGCAAATGAAAGGAAACTTTTGTCATTCCCTTCCCGACAAGCAATGCAATAGTTATACTTGGTTGTTGGAAGCCAATTGAAACACAACTCAAATCTCCCAACTCATTGTTTGTCAACCACCTTCTTTGATACTATGCAAACATGCCAAGGCGAATACCAGTTGATCCTAAAATGAATTCCCTTTGACAAAATATTTAAGAACTATTAGGCACCATGCCTAATCAAGACTTCTCTAACAATCAAAATCTGGGATATAAGACATGAAAATCAATACATAGAAAAACTCACAGGCTAAGTAAAATATTATATTTTTTATCCCAAGCTAGATACATGCTTTATGATGGCCAATCATAAGCTATAAGTATATCCAAATTTTGTAAATATTGCTGATATTTAGCATCAAGCATTGCAATGGTTTCTTTACAAAAATCCTCCAAGCTATGATTTGCATTAACTAACCTATCTGAATATGAGTTAAGTTCATTTGTATCAATTTTATTCTCTTTCCAAATTATGAGGAGAAGAGTGGGGATTATGACATTAAAACTCTCCTTTCATTCAACTAAAGCTTTTAATTCCCCATTATCCTCCAACAAGTGAGGCATAATTCTTTTGTCAATATTCACGAAATAATTGAGCTTTACTTGTGTAGTATCAATTAGCCTTTCCATGTATTCCTGCACATTTCATGTTGTCTTGGTTGTGTTGAGAGTAGGAAGAATACTTGGTGGAGTGTCAGGCGCATTGGTAGATACTTTGTACATACCTTCTAAAGATGTAACTATGGGGATGCGCTTAGTAAAAATCCTTTTAATCCTATCTTGATCCTCATTTATTCTAACAATAGCACCACTCAAATTTATATATGCCACATAGGCATTCTCTAACCTTATCAAAATATTGGATAATCTGAGCTCTAGGATACATGTTACTAAGTGCACATTCTCTTTATGCTAGATCTCATGAGCATTTTTAATATGCTCTTCCATCATTTGAACCTTTTCCTTAAGTTCTTCATTCTCAATCACCAAATTATTAGGAGGGGTTGTAGAGGAATGACCTACTTCCTGTGCACCCATGGGAAGAGATGTTGATTTATCCAAAATAATTTATGTTGGTTATATGATTCAGTGAGAGCTACATGATCCTTTAGCAATGCATCATGGCTATCATGTAGTCTCCGAGCAATTGCCTCATTGAATTTAGCAACACCCACCATTAATGAAATTGTCTCAGGGGTAGAAGTATCAAACACCCTCTTTACAATTAGACTTCCCTTTATGTCCTTTTATGCCTCAGTAATGAAAAATTTATTTGTATTTGGGGCTAAGGTTCATATTGCAAGGGATTCCCATTTTGGGTTGAACATTGACCCTGATAATTCCATTTCTACCTCGTATTTCAAGGAGAAGAATTCTTCATCCTATCTTCTAATGGTATCAAAGACAATAGCCGAAGCAATATCCCACTTTGGGAGTAGTAGTAGCCCACTATCTTTTACCATTTTTCTCCCTTCCTTAGGATGAATGTACTTAGTCTCAAAGTTCATTTCTGCCCTCACTTTCTTGGAAACTTCCTCATATTTTTTCATGGGTACTCATGCTTGAGAAATTGAATTCTTCTATGGTATTCCTCCCTCTTTTCTCTTAGGACAAAGTCTTTGAATTCTTGAGACTTTATAAATTCATCATCTGAGATGATTTTTGAACATGCCAACTCCCTCACATCATTGAGGCTATCTATCTCAATTTCTACATCCAACTTGAACCTTTTTTGGAGGAGTCCAACAAAACTTGGTATTGGGGGAGAGGGCATATACTCATCCTCATCTTGACTGGGGGAATAATCAAGCAACAATGGTGGTTGTTTGATTCTCATCCTTTTTTTGTGGTTTCTCCCTTGGGGGAGAATCCACACTGATTATCTGAGTGGGAGAAGGAGTAATTTGTGGTGGGATTGATGGTACATTTTCTTTGATAACAGGCCCTTAAATCCTTTTGGAAAAAGGGTCAGGTCTATGTTGTTTTATTGGTTTTTTCTCAAGGGTAGGGGCTTTACCAAAAATTCTATCAACTTTTCATAAAATTTCCTCAATCCTAGCAATTGGGTTGCTATCTCAAAAAATGTCCTAGGGTAATCTTTATTCCTTTTGGTCCTAGAATCCTTTTCCTTAGTAAATGCAACCCATTTTTCTCTTCTACTATTGCTTCATGATCATTCTTACAATTCCTTATGACATCTTCACTATCATAAGTTTGGTGGGTAAAATCTAACCTCTTGATTCTTGTCCTAACTAGGTGTATGAATCCTTCAAGGTCAAATTCCCGACCCTTCCCTATTGTAACCTATCATCCTTAAGAATTTCCTTCAATGTATCCAAACTATCTCTAGTTGAAGTGAAATAAAAAAAAGGTATTAATATAAGGGAAGAATTATCCCTTTTTATGTTTCCTCAAATGAAACTTATCGACTTCATTCAATTGCCACATAATTTCCATAAATGCTAGTCTAAATGGCACACATCTGGGCAACACATGGAGACCTTCAAGGCACCCATTTATTTTGATAACAATAGAAATGTTATAGAGGTAGTAGTCGCCCCAATTATTTTGTACTCCCAATTCTCGCCTCCTTTATTTTGGTCTAAAGAAATCCAAAATCTCCTTATGCAATCTTATCTCAGGTGCACCTAGTCTTGAAAGGATTTCCTTTATAAAATGGTGTTCAAAGATAACATAGCTAGAATCAATATAATATTTATCCTAGATGTTGGTCCAACATTATATTGGGAGAAGATCTCCCTTCTTATGTCTCATTTTAAGTTACAAGGCCTTATTCCAATGACCTTGTGCTCTGTATAAAAGCATGTGATATAGGATAGTATACCACCTAAAATTTACCTTCCTATATATTTCTTAATTTCCACAAGCTACTTGTGGATGGCTTTATCTATGAAACTGGCATAGTCAAAAACACTGTTGACCAAGGGATTTTATATATCAACTTCCATGTACATAAGGGGCACCTGCATTTTCAGATGTGCATCTTGTCCTAATACTTGGCACAATGCAAAGCATTTTTTGGAAAAATAGTCCTCAAAAGAATTAACATTGAAAGGCTCAAATTCATTATCAAGAATCCTTATTGATCTTCCACTAAAACCCTTTTTTTTAAACCTAGGGAGCCACTATACCCTAAAGCTGCTTCTATCCTACTGGTACTTTTTTCTGAAATAATTTAGGTTTATAGCCTTATTCACAGCCATATGGAGTTGAAAGACTTCAGAGATAAACCTCTTATTTATCTCCATTAACACACTTCCATTCGATGCCCTAATAACTTTGAAATTTTCATCATATACAAAAGAACATGTTTGATGAGTTCCACATTTATAAAAATATTTGGGACAACCAAATTTCCCAAATCATAAACCCAGACATTAGAGATAGGGGCAAGGTGGTTTATTTTCCCATACCAATATAGAAAAAATTCCCACCTAGTGACGTTTTCATCATTGTCCTTAAGCTCAACATCTCTACACTCTCTAGCTTTATCTATCATTCCATCGACTGCACTAGGGCCATGAGAATGAATAGGTTGTTTTGAGGAGCCTAGAAGCTGGGCCAGAATATCCTCTTCAAGGGGTCTTTTGGATGCAGAGGGTTGTGCACTTGACCGACTCATAATTCCAAATTGATTTTAAAACTAAATTTCTACATGAACCTTTTTAAGACTAAAATTATTTGTATGTAACAAATTACTTAGAATTTGATATTTAGTGTCAAGATTTCAATAATGGTGAAGTTTTCCAAGGAATTCATACCTATTTTTTTATTGTTCAAGGCTCAAGTTGATGTGGAACGAGAAAAACTCTATGGATTTTTCTATTATGATGGGCAAATGAACAATAAGATTGTTACACCCCATTATCTTATTACCTATTTACTATTACTTTGATGAGTCAAAATGCTTTAATAAATGAATATGTTTTGTATATTTTTATGGAAAATGTGATGAATGAATGTGCAATATGGATACTTTAAATACTTTGAAGATGAAAATATTTGATGCATATGAATGCAAAGTTATTAGCTAACTACTATCGTGATTCACTAAGTTGGATACAGGAAAAGAATCGAGCCTCCAAAAGAGAGGGGGAGTATGACTCAAGAGAAGAGCTTGGTTTGGTAACCCTTAATATGCCTATTTGAGCTATAACACTCTCACATCCTAGTTTGGTCAAGTTGGCTCAAGTTAGCTCGAGAATTGGTAAGTAAACCTTCGGTCATAGTTTGGGGATGATTTGTAATGATTTTGGTTTCTTGATTGTTTAGTTTGGATTATGTGACTAAATCTATATATTGAGTATAAGTTCTTCGTGTATTTATATTTATGTATTAATCGATGAGTATATACATAGCATGTATATATGTATGTGATTGCAATAACTCATACATGTGAGTATATATATATGTATGTATACATAGGTAGAAGTACTTACACATACTCATGTGCAAATATCATATGCATGAGAATATCAATTGGAAATATATGACAAACACACATATACATTATATATATACCGATCAATGAACATGTAAATATTTTTTTATTATGGATAGTTAAAATAATGATATATGTATATAATATATATACTAATATATATGTATATGAGTACGTTAATATATACTTATATATATATTAATGTTGATATATTTAAACGACAACCAATGATGTGGGTGGCTGGGTGGGTGCCCTTCCCACACAATTTTTGTGGGTGGGTTGGGGAGTACAGTTAGCTTAACCGCTTCGTTGCCACATCGACTAACATGGGTGGGTTACACATGATGATGTGGAAATGTTTGGGATGAGGTTGGTACCATCAAGGTCATACTCCAGGTCCCGATTAGCAATGTAATGATGGGAGATTAAGGGGTTATAAAAAGCCCACAATTTGGAGGATTGCACTATCACCTCATATCTGTCCTAGGGACTTGCTGAAAGGACTAAATCATGCAAATTGGTGGCTTTCATGTGTTGGATAGGCTGGATCTTGGCACGACAGGATTTACCACCTACTACCTTTATTATATCATGATATGACCTCCGCCTCCATTACAGTTTTAAAACTTGTTTGTTGGGAGATTTTCTCTTGACATGACAACATAGTTGAGCTCCTGTGTGGCATTGGTGAGGGTTTGAGTTTGTGAATGTAATGGGTGAATTCTCTAAGTTTGTTGTCAAGATGTCTGCAGAGACACTGACAAATATTGGTGCAAATACTCCTATTCAATTGGATAGTTCAATTTGGGAGATGGCTTTCTATGGCATGGTTTTTTATCAGCGTCTTATGTGGATACTGAAGAAATATGATCCACTTATTCTCACTGCGATGGAAATGGTTTTGGGCAAAGGATTCATCATGAATGACGAAACCAAGAAGGTAGGCACACACATTACTTCTAGATTCTTGGTCATTTTGTTGGAGATCAGGATGGAAAAGGACGTTGAGGCTTTGGTGAAGTGACTCTTCTACATGGAATTGTTGTTTGATCTAGAAGAAATTCTAACCATTGCTATCCTAGGGATGGGTGTGTCGAGGCCTTGTGACTTTCCTTCCTTCTACAAGCCTGGCGAAGTGGTGAAATACTACCCTTTCATACTCGACTTGAAGGGGAGGGCTTTGGTAGAATATAAATAGGTTGTGATGGTGGGCATGTACTATCTGTTGTAGGAGCTTAATCTTTCTCACTCCTTCGACCACAGTGGGATTCCAGACTTCAAAGATTTTGTTGTTGCTAATGGCTTTCTACGTTAGGTAGGTTATGGTAAATAAATGCTAACAATTGTATATTTTTGGCATGGTTGATAGTTAGTTTTCAATTTGTATGGCTTAGGGTTGGTGGGAATTTTAGTATCTATTTTCCCATATTTTGCTACTTCTTTGTTTCTTGACCCTACGTGGTCAATATCTAGGGCAGTTTGGCTAGTTGGATAGTCTTGGTTGGTGCTTTGCATACCCTTCCATGGTTGCTATTTTAATATAATACCTAATCTTACAAATCAAAAAAATAAAATAACAACCAATGATTTTAATATACATATATACTTTAATATATATATATGTATGTATATATTATAATGATGCATTATAACATATATATATAATTCTTATATATATATGAAATGTTATGAATTAAACGTTAGCGTATATATAATACAAACCATATAATGGTGAATGGCTTGTATAAAATCCAACAACAAATACCATATGTTGCACATAAAGGCTCACACATACATGAGAATAGTATTGTTGTTGATAGCATGCATAAAATGTGGATTGTTTATTATTGCTAATAAAGTGCATAAGATGAAAGCATATGGGAAACATTTGTAAGTTATTTTAATAGATAATATGCTATGCCATGCAAAGGGATAGAATGCAAATAAAAGTCAAAGTGTTGTACTAAAAAGCCACACACAAATTTATTAGAGCATAAGACTTTGTCAAAAGCCATGAGTTGGTTGAAGCTTGGAAGAAGTCGACTTGCTATGAAGATAATAAATCTCTAGGTAAAAATCTGTGTTTGACTCAATAAAATAGTATTTGTTTCTAGTTAAAAGGGTGAAAACCATATTAGAGAGACTGAAAATAAAGGGACTATTTATGTGTTTTCATTTTAACTGTTTGAGCAACCACATTTCATTTCAATTGGCTTAGTCAACTCATTTAGAAGAGAAGTTGGTTTTTGTTGTTAAGTGGTGGTAGTTGGAAGAGAAAAGGTGGCAGATCATAAAGCTTGTTTGTAGCAATAAGTTTCTCAGATTTTAGTATAAGTAGAGGCAACTTCTTAGCCTTTTGGTCATTCAGTTGTTATCTTTTAATCATTATTTTGAAGTTAATTGCTATAGTTTTATGTGCAAATAGGTTGCTAGGTGCATTAGTGAGAAAAGAGAGATTGCTTTGTGAGTTTGTAGTTTATTGAGAGTTTTGAGAAAGGCTGGGATTGGAGATAGACTGATCATAGAAGGATCAACAAGCGTGATTGTGAGAATTAATATTAGGAAGCGGTATCTTCGTTGGAAGCTATAATTCTAGGTATGTTGATTTTACTTCTCTATTCTTTTATGTTGAAATTTTATTTGTTTATGAATGCAAGTTTTTTAGGAAAAGATGAATTATATATTATAAGGAGCTTGCTTGCATCAAATTTGGTTATTTCTTATTTGGGTGAGCTTGCAAGATCTGTGGTGAATTCTTATTTTGGTGAAACCATGTTGGTTGATACTTTTATTTATATTTATTCCTTATGTTGGAAATTGTGTGGTTGTGTTTACTAAACAAGATAATCATAGCATATTAGTATAATACCTAGGTTTTCATAGAATGTATGTATGCTTGCATAGAGTATGAAATATAAGAAATGATATTATCTTGAAGTACTATGTTGAAAATTTCAAATTGCAATACTATATGTACATGTAAAGTTAATTTGGTTGATCTCGGGGTTAGGATAATCCATGGATGGGAGTAACCTAGTGGTCAATTAGTTAAGTCATCACCTTTTAGGTTGAAATTATATTATTATTGAGAAGAGTATGAGTATTCAAATACCAAATTGAGCTAAGGGGTGGGTGAACATATGAGTACACTCAAAGTACTGAGTGATTGTATATATATACTAAATATTTGGCTAAAGTAGCGTAAGTAGCCACTGATTACACTTGCCGGTTCATTGTGAGCCAAGTCTACATGATTAAGCTGGGAATGTCATGCATGTAGGTTGTAGCCAATGTGTGGTAGCTTTAGTTATGTAGGACACAACACCATGCTTAGGAAGGCTAGTATTATAAGGTTACCAGACCAATCTTTGAACATTGAAGGGTAGGGCCATATTACCAATTAGGTAGATGTGCAAGGGACCACAGTAATTCCATAGTTGGTGGAAAAGCACCTAAGTGGTACTCTCCCTCATACAGTTGGAAGCCAAAATTTAAGGAAGTATGCCAACAAGGACATCTGGACCATTTGTACTCTATTTCATTAAAGCTCTTGGAAGCTATGTATATGTTCATGTATCTTTATCTTTATGAAATTGTAATTGGAAAAATGTTATCTTTACATGGGTTATGTCATATAAAATCATTACTTGGGATTAGGTAAATTTTCCTTATAAATGAAATGAGAGTTTGAAATGGGATTATTTTGAATGTGCATCTTGTTATTAAAATAGAAAAGAAAAAAAATTATTGCTTTATGTTGGTAGATATAAATTATTCATATGGGTTAAAACATATAGGTTAAATCAATAGGTAAAATATTAGGCATGTTACAAACCTGCCCATGTCTATTAAACTAAAATATTTATGGAGGAAATTAACTCAACAATCAAACTGTCATTCATCACATCTGCCATTACTCCTTGTTCATGTGAGGGCAGTTCATTCATCTACCTATTTAAAAACTTTGAATGTGGGTCATCCATTCAGGGGAAAAGTACAAATCTTAATGATGAGTAAATTCATGATTCTCCTAGAGAGTACGTAGCTACCCCTCCAACCAATAGAATTATAACGTCAAAAAAAGTAACCCTTTTTCATGCTTAGTTTGGGAATGAATAATTAATGATAAAATGGACTTAATTTTTCCTTATTTATGGTGTTGTAAAGTGTTTTCCTACACTTTCACACTAATCTAGGGATTTATTAATTAATTAAGTTTAATTAGAGCTTGATTGGCCCCTTTAATTCAAATCCAAGCCTTATTAATTACATTTTTCAAGGGATAAATCGTGACACTCATTAATAATGTTGCATAACATTTAATTTGGTAAGGTTTGAGTCCTAGGATAGTGACCTAGGAGCCATTCACCATCTGGCAAATAGGTCCTCACTATTTCCTAGGACCCCCTTTTGGAATATTATTTCACCTCCTTGAAACTTAGTCCTAGAAAACTACGCTAAGACCCATTCGTCCAAGGTGGTGAATGGGTCCTCCTTACTAAGGACACCCCTTTTTGGATTTATTTGTGGTGAGATTTTAATGATTTTGAATCCTAGATTTGATGTCAGCTTGTTTTATTTGAATTTCAGGATTAAATCTTAAGTTTAGTATAAATATAAGGCTATTTCACCTAGTTTCATCTAACCAAATTTATGCAAGCATCGTAAGATTTTATGAGAGAATTATAGACCATTTCAAAAGAAATTACAAGGCATTCAAGGGTAGATTATCAAGGTTTTATTGCAGCAATCAAAGATCATATCATCATGTCAAATATTTAGTGCATCAAGCATGTTGTTGAGCTAGTGTGTTGATGTAGCATTCAAGATCCAAGTTAAGCATTATTTCATATCCAAGTCAAGATCAAGATCTACATTCTATTGGCTACTTCATGTTAGATTGTCGATTTACATTCCAAGACATCATCCAATTTTTTCATATTTTATGTTTCATTATTTCATCATAAGGTTTAATTACCAAAATGGGGTTTGACCAAGGCCAACAAGTTTTTCTCCTCTTTGATGTGTGATTGCAGGTTTCTAGGTTGAAGATCAAGTGGAGAACAAGATTGAAACAAAAGTTGTTAAAGTTGAAAAGTTGCAAAGTTGTCATATATCTTGGAAGATCACAAAAAGTTTCCTACAAAATTAATTTTTGACTTTCGAGAGCTTAGCACCGAGGACTTGGAAGTGCAGACATTGAAGAACAAAACCCAAAAAACATTTTTTAGAAACCCTAACAAGGACCCATTCGCCACCTTGGGCGAATGAGTCCTTAGTGACCCCTAAAAAAAAACTTTTTCAGCAAGGTATAGATTGTTTTAGCCTCTTAAAACCTCCTTTATTGTTGCTATAATAGTTAGGATTGGTTTCTAATTGTTATTTATGCATTTTAGCCCTCATAATTGAATGAAACATCCAAAGCAAAATTAGGTTCATCCATTTGGTGAATCCCCTTTTAAGCGAACCTCTTTTTCTATGTTTCAAGAATCTATCCATGTAATACTTCCACCACACTGTGTCCTTTCGTGGTTTTTCAGCCAAGAAAATGACGTGCCATAATGGACCCATAGACCTACAAAATTCCTTTATCTCCCATCATGTGCTAGCATTCTGTGATACTTATGCACAACACCTTCCGAGAGAATCTTTATATGTCAGAATTAGTCTCCAATTATAACACATGTCCACTTTCCACAATTCCACAAGCATTTTCCTTTTAACAAAATTCCTAATGTGGAAGCACAAAAAGAAGTGGGGACTACTTCTTTTCGAGCAACTTATGTGACCATAATACAACATGTGCAAAATTAATCTTTCAATGTGAGCATCTAGGCCAAAGTGGCAATGAAATTCATGCAAAAATGTAAATTTAATTTAGTGATTAGGCCAATTAGGAAGGGCTAGTAAATGCACGAGGCCAAGACATTATAGACACATTTTAAGCAAAGGGTGACCTAGGTAGCTAGTCAACAACAAAATATAACAAAATTTTGAGGGTTTAAGAAGACTCTATGGTTTAAGGCAAAGAAAAAAGGTTTTAGGAACCTCTATACTCAAATTTTGCATTTTCAAATTGCACAATTGAAGAATTTCAAATTTTCATAAGACTAGAAAATCCACATAATTGGAAAATTTTATAAGTACCACCATCATGCAAGCCTAATTACAATCCAAAACATATATGTTCTTTGTGCAACACAAAATGCATACATGTTTTGTACAAACCAAAACACAAACATGTTATGTGCAAACCAAAATGCATACGTGTTTTGTAAAAAAAAAATGCGTATGGGTTTTTTGCAAGCCAAAATGCATACAGGTTTCGTGCAAGCCAAAATTCTTACGTGTTTTGTGCAAGCCAAAATGTGTACATGTTTTGTACAATTATAGGTAAACAAATAAAGAAAATAAATAAATTGTTGGTTCATGAATCATGTAGAGAAAATTAAATTATTAAAGAGGGGATAAAACTAAAATTGTGTCGAGTATTTTATTTTAGAGCAGGGACCCCTCTTTTTTCTTTTTTTCTTTTGCTTCACTTCTGTCAACCTAGTCCCTTCTCTCTTTTTGCTTCGCTTTTTCCTTTGTTTTTTGACTTTGGGGACAAGTTGCCTATGGATTTGAGATGTTTCCATGATGCCTAAGTGAATTTCCAAGGTTTCGTCAAGTTTTAAGAAGTTGCAAAAATTTCACTGCAGGTTTCCATGTGCGGGTTTCCTTGTGCGAAATGTCATTTTTTATGGCGCCGGACCCTACGGCTTCCGCCTTCCAAATCTTCGCATTTCAAAAAGGGGTAAAAACTTTGAGATTTCAATATCTAGTGCCTATAAAATGCATGTCTCCATAAGCCTAAAGGGGTTTGAGCCAAAATTGCTAACTGTTTATACATTGTAGAAATTTCACTGCGGGTTTCCGTCCATAGAAGTCCATTTGTGAAATGTTGTTGCAAATGGCGCCAAACCCTTTGGCTTCCGCATTCCAAATTTCCACATTTTTCAAAATGAGTCAAATCTTAAAGAAATATGTCTAGGCATTCTTTCTACCCCTTTTCCCACGTGCGAAAATTGAAAAATCTCAAATTTACTAAGTTTTATGACTTTACAAAAATTTAACTGTGGGTTGTCATCCGCAGGTTTCCTTGTGTGGGTTGCCATCCACGGGTTTTTGTGTGTGGATTGACATTTGTGGGTTTTAGTGTGTGGGTTTTCATCTGCGGGTTTCTGTGTGCGGGTTTCCATCCATGGGTTTCTATGTGTGGAATGTTGTTGCAAACAATGTCAGACCCTCCGGCTTCTGCATTCCAAATTCCACATGTTTCAAAAGAAGTCAAATCTTAAGGAAATAGGTCTAGACACCCTTCTAATGCATCTTTCATGTGCTTAATTTGAGAAAACTCAAAATTGCTAAGAGTTGTGGCTTTGTGAAACTTTTCATGCAGGAAGCCACCTTGTAGATGTCGTGGTCCTCAATGTCATTTTTATGGTGCAAACTTGTCCGACTTCCCACCTTGCGGTATTCACATCTAGTACTTTCATGAGTTAAACACTTGAGTCCCAAATATCAAAATCCTTAAGTCAAATGGACCATTGTGGGTCTGCCCCTGCAGGCTACTTTGTGTGGAAGTTTGTTCACCAAACACCGTTCCCAATGAAAAAATAAGCACAACCCTTGCATTTGCAGATTTTTCTTCCATTTTCACCGCAGGGGTACAAAGTGTTTCCCCGACAAAATGTTTGAGTTTTCAGGTCTATGCGGACCCACCCATGCAGGTCCCCACCTGTAGGCCTCCAAGCTCTCATTGCCTTTGTCTTACGGCAAGACTTTTGCGTCTTTCCACTACCTAGGTCCCATATGCCTTATTTCCCAAAACAAAGCTTTGAGCCAAGTAATGAAAATTCCAAGTCTAAATGTCTTTTGTGGGTATGTCTTCGCATACTACTATCTGTAGGAGGTTGTTACTCCTCGGTCGTTCTTAGCAGCTAAACCTTACCCTCTTCGCACCTAGTAGCACCTTGCCTCGCGGACCTCACATATCCCATTTCTGCACTTCCCAAGTGATCAAGTCTCCAAAGCGAAACTGGGTAAAATGGAAAGTTTCCAAAAATGGAAAGTTTTTTGAAACATGAAATTTTCTTGATTGACTATAAATTGATACATTTCAATATTTTAAATGAGAGAAATTTATCATTTTTGGAGATTTAAATCATGATATTTTATGATGAAGGTGCTTCTCAGGATGTTTGGAGGGATAAAAGGATTAGCTCATTGAAGAACCGACATATGAAGTCGTGCCATATATTAGAGGGAGGAGTAAATGAATTAAATGGACAAGATGAACATGCATATGGATTCATGCAAGGCCTTATTTACCAGAAAGTTAGAATTCTCGCAACATGCCAAGCCTTTGGAGGTTACAAAGAAGTTCGTTGAATATGTTGTTATACAAAAGGAGGCTGGAAACAATCTAATAGAAGATAAATATTTATAGTTTCCAACTACAAGACAAAATAAGGTACGAGAAAAAATAGGGAAAATGACAAAATAGTCTATTTTAAATTGTAAATATTGTACTCATCTTGGACTTGATGTAAACCCTAAAGCTGTATTAAATCTAGGCCATTCATTGCAAATTAACCTTGGCCATTCATTTTTCTTTTGGAAAACTATATATAGGGGCTTTCTCCTCATTTGAAGAGAGAGATGAGTTGTTGTAAGAGGCACTTTGCAATTGTGATACCTTGGAATTTCCTACCGCTCTAAGTGTGAAAAATAACTAAGAAACATGAATAACAAAATACCAAGGACACCTCAAGATTAGCCAAAAGAGTGGTTCAACGAAAAGGAATGCAAATAAAATGAAACACAAATATTTTTACCTCCCTTATTGTTGATACCTCTTTGATTGGCCCTTGCTTGGATTGGTTGTATGCTCCTTAGATGATGGATTGAATGACTAAAATGCAAGCTTCAATATGCAAAATGATGAACAAAGATGGTTGAATGATTGAAAAAGGCTTGAGGATTCAAATGGTAGCATGTTTTTGAGAGTCAAAAGTTTCAGTTTTGGAGACATATAGGGCAGATATTTGTCTGTGGTTTAGTTTAGGAGGGGGAAACTTCTCCCAATTTCACCTTTGATATTAAGGGTAAGATAGTTAAAAAGCCAAAAATGTCAAATTTGATGATTGGAGTGAGTTTCAACTTGTTGTTATGAATTTATAGTCACTGTTCATTTATTTCTAGAATTTTTAAACTCCATTTGCAAACCTGGAACTTCCATGCTTTGTGAACCATAAATACCCCTTGTGATTACCAGCAAATCACATCAACCATTGAGTTATCCATGCACTGTCATGACCTAACACCCGAGAGACCTTGGGGTGATTTTCTGAAACTCAGCTGCATATTTTCATCTTTCAAGAGAGACATCACACTTGTGTGTTGTCTATGTTGAGGAGTGCAAAAATGCCCATCAATAGAATTGGCACTACAAGGAGGGCCAACATAGAGCTACATAGCTGGAAGTTGAGCCTTCACGTAAAATCTGAGATAAAGAGATCGCATCTTAAGCATAAAATTTTAAAATCAAAAAATTTGAAGACAAACAAGATCTAAGTTGAGATGGAGAAGCAACTTTAGATCAATATCACTTAGCTTCAAGAATATTTGAACAGAAGATTGAATGAACCATTGCATCACTTTGCATTGTTAGACAGATGCATAATTCATAACACTCGCAAACATCATGAAATGGAATGTTTGACCTTCTTGGGCAGAATTTAGATGGCACTGCAGGGAGAAATATTCATCTGGGATGTGTACCAACCATTAGTTCTGACTAATCCAGAGGAAGAACTTGTTGATGTTGCGGCCAAATCCTTCAAGGGACTGATCCAAGAACAGCTAAGCAATGAGGAAAAATTAAGCCTAGAGGAAGTATTAATGTCTGGATGGTGCAGGGTGCATTATGTACCTCATTCAAAATTCACCTTCTCTTCATGTACAAATATCATCGATCAAGTTAGGAGTTGTTCAGACCAGATTGAGCATCCAACTAACAATGAGGAGAAATAATCTACCGAAGGAGAAGCATAGTTGGCCATTGAAAGGGAGCATGTGGAAGATGTTGAACCAGATACATCAGCAACAATGCATGCTAGAACAAACAACATAGATGTTGAAAATTAGAAGGAAGAGGCTGAAATCCTTGGGACAACAGAGAAAAATGATGAATTCCCAAACGAAATGGGATTTGAGGATGTTGTTCTTATGGATGAAGGAAATTTGGCACCTGAAAATGGAGATCCAGAGGAGTGGGATCATCCCCAAGATGAAGAAGTTCACAATCAAACTTCCTCCCAAAGCGTTGGTGAAGATTCAGTATTGAAGAGATATGATGGACTCATTTTAAGGCTCATGAAGGATTGGACAAAATTGCAACACCAGATGGATTTGGAAGAGTTGTTGCTCCCAAGTTGGTGTAGGCTCCACAATTCAGCACATTTAGAGCTCTCGTGCGAGTTGTGTCAAACAACCGTCGGGAAAATTAAGAAACTAGTGAAGTAGCTTAATACAAAGCCCCTTGTTGTCTCAGGAAGTGTATTAGGGGTAGGAGGACCAAAACCAAGTGATAGCTTAGTTGGGTGCAGCTCACAAGAGGATTTCAAGACTGCAACAGAAGAGGAACAATACAGTCCCACTAATGATATGATAGACCCAAGTGTCGAACCATTGGTTGTTCATCAAGAGTCCTCCCCTTTTGTTGATAAATTACACATAGTTGATGATCAACTTCATGATGAATTCTCATAGGGAAATCACATAGCAACCTTCAATCCTCTTGAAGTGGTAGAGTCACTTGTTGATTTCTTCCCACTTAGAGCTATGCTACAGAGGTATAACGACGACGATCAAGGGTATGTTTCAAAAGTTGGTAGTGATGAGGACATATCACCTAAACCTCCAGATGATGAGGCATTCGAGGTCCCAAATGAGGAAGAGGATATCATATTAGTTTACAATGATGGTGAACATGATGAAATGGGTGGATATCTTGATGAACAACAGTGTGAGGATATCAACAATTTTCCTGATGAATCACTTCAGCTATTTGCACATGAACTTCAAGGAGAAGAAGATCAAAGTAAAGGAGTCTTGGAGGCTTCCATTGAGAGAAACTTACCATGCCAACTGTGGGCTACAACAAGGAGTCTCTTTTCCCTGTCTATTGTTGAGCCTCTTGCATGTTTCAAGGCTGGTAACAGAACGGATTCGTCTGTATCATGTTCTTATGACATGAAGCATCATCAAATTGAAGTCAACATGAAGGAAATTAAATGGGACAATGTGTTACCTATTGAGGACAACAATCAAGTAGAGCCATGGACCACAAAGGATCCACGAGATGAAGTTTTTCTTCTCGAAGGATGGCTATGGAGGTTGTAGATCATGAGGATAGTTCTGAATGAGTGTTAACTGATTCATTTCTTCTACTTTTCACAACCACGGAATCAAGTAGAATGTTCCTTGAATTTTAAAATTTTGATTCTTCATAGTGTCTACTGCATGATCAATTTGATTATGGCTTGCAGATCTGTAATGTAAGGGGAATGCAACACCATCAACTGTGTCCTCCTAAAGCTGCCAATGCAAGGACAGACGATACCACACACGCTCTGAACCGTCAAATACTGCTGCACACACAAGATGACATCTAGGTTTTATCTTTCCCTACTCTCATGAATGTTCATAATTGTCATTTTGATTACAGGGACAAGGGAAAGTGGACTTTTTTATGGATTGACCATGGGCTTCACGAATTGCCTCAACTGCTGGTTTTTCTTGAATTTGTTATTGAGTTTGAGTGTTGCGATATAAAGTTATATTTTTATGAATATAAAGATGAATTTGTGTTGCTTAGGTCGGTTACAATCACCCTATTGATTATACATGCATTACAAAATTTTGTGGGGGTATGTGTCAGTTCGATTGGTTTGATCATGGATTTTGAGTTTCTTTGTATATAACTTAGTTTGGGTAGTGTAGGTTTCTTTGTACATAACTCATTTTCCTACTTTTGTTAGATTAGATGGCTTTAGGATAGTTTCCCTTCAGTTTTCTTTTGCTTTCTCACCCTGGTTAGTTTAGGTGGTTGCTTTAGGTTAGTCTGATTTTGGTTTGGGTTTGCTTCCTCTTTTCTCAAGGGTCCCCTTGTTTTCTACTGTGTATGTTTGCAAGTGCAACAACCATTTCATTACCTAGGGTTGTTCTAAGTATTTCTTTGGGAAACTTCAAGGATGATCCCACAATATTGGTTTATAATTTTTGGCCAAACTAGACATTGAGTTGAATTTTTTTAACAAAATCTTCACATTCGGACACCTATAGCGGCTAAATTGTGAGGAATTTGAAGATAATGCAAACTAGTGATTTGTGATATTTTGTCTATCGATTCTAAATATATATTTTTCAAAGTTTTTGGAATCAGATTGCACTTTATTTTCCATCTCCTTCAAAAACTAGTTTTTAACAATAAACACCATTTTTAAAGAGTGACATTACTGGCTAACACATAAATTTTTTTATATGAAGGATAAAATTCTATTTTTTTTCAAATTTAGATTCGTAACTACAATATCTAGTGCATGGAATTGGTTTCATAGAATTTCATTGAATATGTTTTTCATAATTAAGTTTCAAAGTCAAACCAGTTACAATTTAGACATGATTCACTGGCTAAAACATAACCTTTTTTGTATGTATCGAAATTCAATTTTTTTGTTGTTGGATCAGGGACATCAATATCTAGTGCACTGATATTTTTCAATTTTTTTTGATAATCTGCTATTTTTCCACATGTTTAGAATAGAGAGCTTTATTTTTGGTGAAAAACCTATGTTTAATCAAACTAAAAAAAAAACATTATAAAACCAAAACATATTAAAATTATATTCAATGGATAGCTCGTTCTGAGGACTACCATCATCCAGTTGGGTTTGTGAAGTCTCCTCCATTTTCATCCTCAACTCGAGCTTCAAAGGGAAATTTTTTGTAGAGATTTGGTAGAAGAGGGGGAGAAGGTGGAAAAGGGGGGGTTCTAGCAAACCAAGGTTTGTTAGAACTAGGGGGTTCGCTAGAACCCCCTTCTAGCGAACCCCTTTTTAAATGCAATTAAAAAATAAAACCCATTAAAGGGGGGTTCGCTAGAAGGGGGTTCTAGCGAACCCCCTAGTTCTAGCAAACCCATTAGGGGTTCTAGAAAACCCCCCTAGTTCTAGAAAACCCCCTAAAGTGTTTTCCATCTAAAAATGTATTTTTCCTTCCTCAATAGAATTGTAAACTAGTTTTGTGGGTTTACCCTCAATCCAGTTTTTAGAATGGATGATGAAGGTCTTCTGCTAGTGTTAAGTGACCTGGGTGTTTGATTAAAAGAGGATAATTCATTGGTTTAATTTTATTTTGAAGTATTATGAAATCTTATATCTATCACACACTTTTAGAATCCTAGGGTTGTTGTAGGCTCCTTTGTGAAGTTGAGTTAAGTGAAAATCTAAAATTCTACTCTAGCGCCATTGTGATTCTCAGCCCTGAGTGCGAGCTTCACTGCTTGCGGGTTGAAATGAAAAGAAGAGAAAAGAAAAATCAAAAGAAATGAACAAATGAAAATCAAAATAAAATTCAACTTTCAGGAGGATTTGAATAACTCTACCAAGGCTATGGACGCCCGATCGGTAGTAGAGCTATGTTCGGGAGAATCACAACGATAACCTCATCGGGGCTATGGACGCCTGACTAGCAACGAGGCAATGTCCGGGTTGCTTTTGCAGTTAAGATTACTTATGTAGCTTAACTTGAAAAATCTTAGGTTCTTGTAGTGGCTTAAGGAGGGAATGAATAAATTTGCACACACTTGGATTTTCAGCATATAGAAGGATTGATTGACTACTGGTTTTGATCCTTTGGTCAAGTGTCCAGTTTGTTTGTCCTAGCATGAGGATCAAAACTAGCGATTCTGGGTTCGTGATTCCAGTTTGTCATTGAAATGCTCTAGAGCATTTCCCTAGCAGAGTCACCATTTGTTGTGCATGTTTTGCACACGTGCTCCGCTGAAAGCAATGACCCCCCTTTTTTATTTTTTCCTTTTGCTTCGCTTCTGTAGACCTAGTCCCTTCTCTCTTTTTACTTCACTTTTGTCTTTGTTTTTTTGACATTGGGGACAAGTTTCCTATGGATTTGGGATGTTTCCATGATGCTTAAGTAAACTGCCAAGGTTTCATTAAGTTTTAAGAAGTTGCAAAAATTTCATTGCGGGTTTTCGTGTGTGAGTTTCTATCCATGGGTGTCCATGTATGGGTTGTCGTCTGTGGGTTTCCATGTGTGGGTTTTTATCTACAAGTTTCCATGTGCAAGATTCTACATGCAGGTTGCCATTTACAGGTTTCCATGTACGAAATGTCATTTTTTACAAGGCCGAACCCTATGATTTCTGCCTTCAAAATCTCTACATTTCAAAAAGGGGTACAAAATTTGAGATTTCAACATCTAGTGCTTATAAAATTCATGTCTCCATAAGCCTATAGGGGTTTGAGCCAAATTTGCTAAGTATTTAAACATTGTGGAAATTTCATTATGGGTTTCCGTCCGCGAAAGTTCGTTTGTGAAAAATCATTGCAAACAGTGTCGAACCCTCTGACTTCCGCATTCCAAATTTCCACATTTTTCAAAATGATTCAAATCTTAAAGAAATATGTCTAGGCACTCTTTCTACCCCTTTTCCCACATGCTAAAATTGAAAAATCTCAAATTTACTAAGTTTTGTGACTTTGCAAAAATTTCACTGTGGGTTGTTGTGTGTGGTTTGTCATCCGCAGGTTTCCATGTGTAGGTTGTCATTCATGGGTTTTCATGTGTGGGTTGTCATCTGCGGGTTTCCATGTGCGGGTTGTCATCCGCAGGTTTTTGTGTGCAGGCTGCCATCTGCAACTTTTCGTGTGTGGGTTGTCGTCCGTAGGTTTCTGTGTGTGGGTTGCCATCCACAGGTTTCCATGAGTGGAATGTCATTGCAAACGGAGCCGGACCCTCTGTCTTCCGCATTCTAAATTTCCACATTTTTCAAAAGGAGTCAAATCTTAAGGAAATAGGTCTAGGCACCCTTCTAATGCATCTTTCATGTGCTTAATTTGAAAAAACTCAAAATTGCTAAGAGTTGTGGCTTTGCAAAAAAATTCATGCAGGAAGCCGCCTTGCAGATGTCGTGGTCCCCAATGTCATTTTTAAGGTACAAACTTGTTCGGTTTCCCACTTTGTGGTATCCACATCTAGTTCTTTCATGAGTCAAACACTTGAGTCCTAAATAATAAAATCCTTAAGTCAAATGGACCACTGCGGGTCTGCCCCTATGGCCCACCTTGTGTGGAAGTCTGTTCACCAAATGACATTTCCAATGGAAAAATAAGCATAGCCCCTACATTTGCAGATTCCATTTCCATTTTCACTACAAGGGTACAAAGTGTTTCCCCGACAAAAAATTTGAGTCTTCAGGTTTGCACGGACCCACCCATGCAGGTCTCTACATGTAGGCCTTTGTGTTCTCTTTGCCTCTGCCTTACGGTGAGACTTCCACATCTTTCCATTATCTGGGTCCCACATGCCTTATTTCTCAAAACAAAACTTTGAGCCAAGTAACGAAAATTCCAAGTCCAAATGTCTTTTGCGGGTCCACCCTCGCGAATCGCTGTCTGCGGGAGGTTGTTACTCCTTGATCGTTCTTAATGGCTAAACCTTACACTCTTCCTACCTAGCAGCACCCCACCTCGCAGACCCCATATATCCCATTTCCGCACTTCCCAAGTGATCAAGTCTCCAAAGCGAAACTAGGTAAAATAGAAAGTTTCCAAAAATGGAAAGTTTTTTGAAACATGAAAATTTCTTGATGGACTATAAATTGATACATTTCAATATTTTAAATGAGAGAAATTTATCATTTTTGGAGATTTAAATCATGATATTTTATGATGCAGGTGCTTCTCAGGATGTTTGGAGGGATAAAAGGATCAGCTCATTGAAGGACCAACATATGAAGTTGTGCCATATATTGGAGGGAGGAGTAAATGAATTAAATGGACAAGATGAACATGCATATGGATTCATGCAAGGCCTTATTTACCAACAAGTCAAGATTCTCGCAACATGCCAAGATCTTGGAGGTTACAAAGAAGTTTGTTGAATATGTTGTTATACAAAAGGAGGTTGGAAACAATTTAATAGAAGATAAATATTTATAGTTTCCAACTATAGGACAAAATAAGCTATGAGACACAATAGACTACAAGACAAAATAGGGAAAATGACAAAATAGTCTATTTTAAATTGTAAATATTTTACTCATCTTGGACTTGATGTAAACCCTAAAGTTGTATTAAATCTAGGCCATTCATTGCAAATTAACCTTGGCCATTCATTTTGCTTTTGGAAAACTATAGACAGGGGCTTTCTCCTCATTTGAAGAGAGAAATGAGTTGTTGTAAGAGGCACTTTGTAGCAATAGAAGGAAGCATTACGTTGAAGTTGGGTGTTTTCTTTGAGCTTGCTCATTATGCATGCATGATTCAGCCTCCATGTTTGTTTATGTTTGTTAGTTTCTTGAATGACTTTAATGGTGGTTGCTTGTTACAATATTTGATGCAATTCCACCTCATACTTTTGGTAATTTGTTGATGACAAACTGTTGTGTAAAGTTATTCGAAGCTTCTATTTTATGTTGCACTTAAGCTCAATTGTATGTTCATGCTAGATAGTTGAATATACAGTTTGAAAATATACAAAGACCCTTTGAAGATTGCACTAGTTTTGTGTAGTTGTAGGTTTCTATTGGTCAAGCAAAACTCAGTTTTGTGGGAGTCTGTCTACTGTAGAACTGGTTATTGTTGTTGATGTTCATAATTTAGACTTAGAATAACTTCTCCCAACCATTTCACCTTTTTATATTTCTTTTAGATCCGAGTTAGTGTAGGTTTCCAAGAATCACAACAATGTCAAATTTGATGATTGAAGTGAGTTTCAACTTGTTCTGAATTTACAGTCACTGTTCATTCATTTCTAAAATTTTGAAGCTCCATTTGTAGACCTGGAATTTCCATGCTTTGTGAACCATAAATTCCCCTTGTGATTATCAACAAATCACATCAACCATTGAGATATCTATGCACTATCATGATCTGACACCCGAGAGACCTTGGGCCAATTTTTTGAAACTCAGTTGCAGATTTTCACCTTTCAAGAGAGACATCACACTTGTGTGTTTTCTGTGTTGAGGAGTGCAAAAACACCCATCAACAAATTCTTAATGTAGCTTCAATAAAAAATCTATTTACTTATTTATCCTTTGTGTTTAAGGAATATTTCCACTAATCAAGTATAGTGGGCATTACTATATATATTTATATATATAGTTTAAATTTAAAATTGGGAAACTATGTATTTATGTATGCAAAGGTAGATCAACACAATCTCAATTTCACCTTTAAGTATCACTATTGATATCTAGAATTTATTGTTACTTTCTCACTTCGATAATATATATGCCAACATTAAATCATAAATCAAACAAGATAGTAATCGGTTAATATAAGCATTATAAGTGTGCATTTAATTAGCTTTCATTTTTGCAATAGGAGGATTTTAATACTATTAGTTCTATTATAGAGTTAAGTTGTCCACTTACATAAAAATAATAATAATATCCCTTTCTTAGTAAGATTGTTTGGAGTAAATCCGTCCTCTTAAGTGGTTTCCCTTTAGTAAACCATAAGGATGACCTTTGGTAATAATCCATATATATATATACATATAATGAATTGATAAACATGATATCTATCTAGATTTTGATCTACTCACTATATTTTATAATTATCCTTATAGAACTCGTACAATATATTGGCATTATGCCAAAGGCGAGCATATTTTGGATTGCACTAAAAGAATCATGTTCTTGAATGTAACTATCTAACTCTCTCTACATCTCTCTGGGCATCATGTTCTTGATGGCTTATGATAGAGAGTTGAGAGTTGAGGGTTTAGAGATTAAATTTAATTATGCAGGTTTTAGTGTCAAATTATTAATGTTGGGTTTTAGTGTTTAACATATAGGGTATAAGGTTTATGTATTAGGGTTTAGGTTGTAGGGTGTAGGGTTTATGGTAGATGATATAGGGTATAGGGTTTAGGGTTGAGAGTATAAGATTGAGTTATATGGTTTATATTAAAGGGTATAGGAACCTTGAGGGTTGAAGGTATAAGGATTAGGGAGAGTGTATAGTTTTTATGACCTAGGGTTGAGTGTGGGGTTTAGAGTTGAGGGTATATGATATAATGTATAAGGTTGAGGGTATATCATTTAGGATTGAGTGTATAGGGTTGAGGGTTCATCCCCTATGCTTTAGGGCCTAGGGTTGAGGGATATGGTTTCTGGTTGAGGGTATATGATAGGGTTTAGGTTTTAGTGTATATGGTTGAGTATTTATTATATAATCCTTAGGGTCCAAGGTTGAGGGATGGGATTTAGGGTCAAGAGTTTATATGGTATAGGGTTGAGGATTGAGGGTTCATCCTATAGGTTTTAAGGCCTAGGGTTGAGAGATAGGGTTTAGGGTTTAGCCTATAGGTTTTATGGTAATCATTTAGTATTGATCCATCAATATGAAAAATCATATGATCAAAATTTAATCATCTCATTGAACAATTTCTAAACATTTTTAAAAAGTTAGGTGAAACAAAAACCATTCGTAGTTTTTTGGTTAATAGTGCCTCTAGTTCATGTTTATAGGTCAAAATATCATGATTGAACTAACAAATCTATCACCTAATATAGTGTCAACAATTATATATGTGGCTTCATCCCATTAAATCATTAAGGAGTAATAGGGGAACCTTATTATTTTATTTAAATATGAGTAAATGGGAAATCTTCCTTAGAGAAATAAATTAAAGAATTTTTAATTATTAAGGAGATCAGTGCTATAGGAATTCAAATATATATTTTACTCAACAAGGAATATGCATTTAAGATAAACAATTAATAGGTTTTTTATCTAAACATAAAAAAATATTTCAATGAATGCCTCCCTCAATGGGTAGTAATCAAAGATGAATTGTATGGGCAAAAGGGCCCCTAGAAAGGGTTGTGTACCCACTCTTTACATTTTAAATCAAAACATTAAATGAAACCAAAATTACATATGTTGCTCCCTTATCCCATGCACATGGGTATGTAATTAGTCTAGGTAAATGAAGGAGGTTCCTACTAGTTAGGTTTTCTAGAGTGAGGTTGGTATTTCCCTAAAAAATAGATACATCAACTTTTTCTAACCTATTTAATAAAATCAAAAGATAAGTTCAAGATTCACTATTTACTCAAAGGAGTAATGGTTGAAAATTTTACATCCTAAAGGCTTTAAAATGATAAAAATGAATTTTGAGGTGAGGTGCATATTTTATCTTATAAGTCTTGGTAGGTAGTAACCTTAGTTTATCAAGAATACTTAGGGCATAGATTGTTTTGATGAGTCAAAGTCCCTACTTAGAGAAAGCATTACATGTCTTGCATGGAAAAATGAGTGTTTGTCCTATATGGACAAAAGAATATCTTTCTTGTATGGATAGAACAATACCTATCTTGTATGGATAGATGGGTGTTTATTCCATTTAATATGGACACATGAATGTATATCTTGTGTGGAAAAATAATTATTTGATTATAATTTCCTAAGTACACAAATGAAATAATATGTAAAAACCTTAAGATGAAAATAATGGTATGGCCTATTTGGTTGTTACAATAAATAACTAAAGTAAAATATAAAAATGTACCATTTAATTGAAATGTAAGAAAATCCTAAGGTGCTTACTAATTAGGAGATGTAATACGAAGAACCAAGACTTGATGTGAAGAAGGAAATGGATGATAGGATGGGATCATAAGGCAACAATCCTGGTATGGGATTGAAGAAGGATGAAGTGGTAGGGAAATCAAAAGATTGAGGAAGAATGGTGGGAATTGGAAAGAAAAATGAATGAGGGGAAGAAGAATGTGTTGTAAGTATGAAGAAGTTGTTGCAAGGTGTTGTCATTGATGTCAACTAGTCAATTGGTTATCAGTTGGTTGCTATTGTCATTAATGTCATGAATGTAGGTTATTGGTTGTATATGTCGAGGATATTGGGAAAATCGTATTGAAGGAAGATTGCAGTTGTTTAGTGGTTGCTCTGGGTTTTGCTCTGAGATTTTCTTCTATGTGTGTGTAGTTTAGATATGTTGATCATGATTGTTGGAAGCTATTATATCCAGATTTTTGGTTTCTGATTCATTGTACAGTGCGAGTTATGTTCACCAGTTGTGAACTGTGGTTTTTTGTGCTTCTGGCTAAGGTTTGGGAGAAATTTCGTTGGCCTGGATTTCTCTTTGGTTAAGTCTTATGACTTTTAGTTCTAAAGTTAAGTTGTTATGATCATGTTGAAGATAATTTCGATATCTAGAAGGATCGTGCTTAATTGTTCTATGTGTTTTACACTAGTTTGGTTGACCTTGTGTTAAACACTACCTTTGGAATTGATGAAGCCTGTTGGGACCTATTTGGGTCCTCATCAAGTGTCTATTTGGGTTGCCCTCATTCTTATTCCACCCTAGGATGTTTTGGTGCTGACCTAATTTGAATTTAATGATGGATGGTTGACTTTGGATATGTTTCAAAGTTGAAGATGGAATAAATACAGGATGAGTTAGTGGTGAAAGTAGTATAGAGGGATAAGTGCAAAGAAATAGAGTAGATAGATGTGAAGCAGGTGCAAATCAAGTGGATGAATGTAAAGTGAGTGTGGAAAATCAATGCAAAGTCTAAATGTTGAGTTTCTAGATGCATTGAGTTGAAGATGTACTCTATCATTCATGCATTTCTGCAAGTGGTTGAGAAAATTATGGTGGATTTCTCCATTGCATTGAGATTTTATTCTCTCTATAACATATCTCTTCTATCTTCTTTGTATCTCTATGGCAGTGAGCCCTCTAGGTGGTTAGCCCTCTTGGATAGTGAGCCTTTTTCTATGGAAGTGAGCCATTTTCTTAGGTAGTGAGCCTTTGTAATCAGTTTTGATATTCTCTATAGTGTGAGTTAATCCTCATCGTGGTTTTTCCCTTATTTGGTTTTCCACGTAAATCTAGTGTTACTGTGTTTGTGTGATGGTTTTTAGTTTTTGCACTTGCACTTAATGTTTAATCATTTTAGCAGAGTTAAAGAATTGTGATTGATCTAAGTTTCGATGAATGTTATAAAAGTGAAATTCACTACAATTAATTCAATCCCCTCTTAGTTGTCTTGTTAAAAAATTGGTATTAGAGCTTGGTTCCTTGGAGAAGAGCTTCATCGCTTAAGGAAGGTCCAGGATGGATGGAAAAATTACTCATGATTATCCGAGGTTCGATGGAACTAATTATGCTATCTGGAAAATACTGACGGAAGAATATTTGGAGTATTGTGGATATGATGTGGAAAAATCTTACAAGAATCCTTGCACTCCTCCTGCTAATGTTTTGAGTATGGATGATGAGATCAAGGAATATGAAGTGAACAATAAGGTGAAGTACATTTTGAAGAATAGTCTTGTACATTCTGAGTTGATTAAAGTTTAAAATTTGAAGACTACTAAGGAAGTCTGGGATGCTCTGAAAAAGGCACATGAAGGTGATGAAAGGGTCAAAGAGGAAAAATTACAAAATTTGGAGAAACAGTTTGAGCTCTTACACATGTTTGAAGATGAGAATGTTAAATCTTATGTATAGAGACTGAATGAGGTAGTTGTCAGAATGCAAGGACTTGGTGCTACAATAGATGAATCCAAAATTGTAAAGAAGATTCTTAGAACTTTCCCTTTGCTTACCACAAAAAGTTATGCACTATTGAAGAACATATAGATTACAAGACTTACACTAAAGATTAGTTGAAAGAACTTTGACATCTTATCAAATGAGAAAATTGAATTTGAGAAATGGATTCAAATCAGAGACTGCTTTTAAGGCTACAAAAGCTGAAGATTTGGATGAAGAAAATCTTGATGAAGTAGAAGCTAACTTTGTAAGAAAGATGAAGAAAGGCTCCAACAAGTATGAAGGTAATTTACCCTTCAAATGCTTTAGCTGTGGAGGAATAGGTCATTATGTTGCAAGGTGTCCGGAAGGAGCTAAGAGGAATAAACAAAGACATGAGAAAGAAAAGAAAGGTAAGAAGATCAATAGAGCATATTATGTGAATGAGGATGCTAGTATATCTGATGAGGAATATAATTATGGAGATCCTGATGACAATGAATGCTTGTTCTTGGCTATAAAAGATGAACCTACTTCTGCTAATTTTGAAAAACAAGTGAAGGAATGCCCGGGAGAAAAATGAAGGTACTGTAATCTCTACCCTACATGCTAAATAGGAAAAGAGATATTGGGTTGTTGATAATGGTTTTTCACATCACATGACTGGTGATAAGAGTAAATTTGTTAAACTTGAAAAATATGATGATGGCTTAGTTATGTTTGGAGATGATACTGGTGCTAAAATTTGTGGGATAGGTTCAATAAGTTTTGATGGCAAGCATAATACTGATGATGTCTATTATGTTAAGGGTTTAAGGCATAATCTTTTGAGTGTTGGATAGATGTGGGATATAATCTTGTATTTGAGGATGAAATATTTGAGATCTAGAAAGGATCCAAAACAATGGTTGTTGTAGGAAATAAATTTGAAGGAAATATCTATCAACTTAAGGGTGTTGATGGACGATGCTTTATGACTAATATTAATGACAGTTGGTTGTAGCATTGGAGAATGTGTCATATGAATTTTGATAACTTGGCAAGGATTAGAGCAGTTCAGGCTGTGAGATATTTATCGAGGATTACAAAGCATGTTAATGCTATTTGATGGAATTGTTAGTTTGGGAAGCAAGCAAGAAACCATTACAAATCAAAGGAACAATATACTATTGGACTACTAGATTTAATGTAAGGAAAGCTAGATGCAGAAGCAACTCTCCTAACGTCAAAACCTTAGGGAAGAATGCAGAGATACCATTTAAATTTTACAATTATAGTCCAATTAAGATGCACATGAAAGAGATAACAGAAACAGAGAATTAGACATACACATATGAACACTAGATTTACGTGGGAAAACCCTTACAGGAGAAAAACCCACCACACCAAGAGATGTCACTTTGTATTACAGTAATAAAGATTACATATAGAGATCTGACTTATCTTTCTGATGTTAGTTTACAGCAACATTCACCATGAACAACCTTGTTACAGAACATTCACGTTACAGTCTTCACAGAATAGAATTCATCCACTGATCATACAATCACAGACCAATCCATCGATCCATCAAACCAGAAATCATCTGCTACTCCAGACTATAATCATGTTGCCCCTGTCTATCGAGCTTCCTCTCAGAATCACCACAATGAACTGTCTTCCAACGGTTCCCATTCGGCTTCTCTGACTAGTCGACTACAAGCCATGTAGGATTGTCTTCACTTGGTCAAAAAACTTCAATCTGTGTTGGCATGTCGGTGAGACACAAGAAGTGTCTCCTCGATGCCCAAAGACTTCATTGTTGATATCGGCATAGGTTCCAACAGTTGGCAAGATGATATTGTGAACTCCATGAGTCATACTGAATCCACTGACATTCATTTCATTCCTATCGGCAAGAGTTTCCTCATTGGCAAGACTCATACCGATGTTCACAAGTCACACCGACCTCAAAATTGCCATCGGCAAGACTTACCACTCGCCAAGAGGTTACACCAAGACTTCTTATGTTACACCGAAGCATCCAATAGTCGGCAAGACATACTGCTATCGCCAAGACATCACAACGAATACTTCATGTCACCTCGAGGACCATTTACTATCAGGGAGACTCTCCATCAGTCGCTAAGACTTCATACCAAAGTCTTTGTGTCACCACGAATACTCCAAGTGTATCCCCATCGGCAAGACCTTCATTGGTCACTCGGACTTCATACCGAAGCCTCCACCTTCGGTGAGACTTCACTTAGTCATTGATAGTTCTTCTTGAGACCTTTGTGTTACCCCGAGTGAATATTGTCGATGAGACATTCCTATCTGTAAGACTTCTTACTGAACACCCAAGACTCTCCCCGAAGGCTTCAATAGAAAACGCTATTGGTGAGACTTTAGCTATCACTGGGACTTCACACCGAAGTAAGCCTTTCGGCCAAGGGTCTCCCTGATATATGATATGAATGGCCTGTCGGCTAGAGATCTCCACTCGACATAGGGTTACAACGACAGTCACAAGTCATAGCGATAAGCTCCTTCGGCATGACTTAAACATTGTCTTGGTGACCTGTACAAACCACAAGATCCAAAGCTGCTAGTCGGTAGACCCAAAGCATGTCACACTGACTTGTCTCTCTTAGAGGTTTCAGCCTGTGGGATTGAGGCATATATTTCCAATAATCTCCCATTTGATGAAGATCACACAGGCACCTCTAGAGCACAACAAAACTTACTGAAAATCATGGGAACTAAGGCCCATTGAACTGGCACACCACCTGAACTTTTTTGTGCTCACTGGCAGTCAATGTATCTACAACATTCTCCAGAGTATCAAATTTTTCCAAACTAACCTTTCCATCCTCCACCATATCTCGTACAAAGTGGTACTGTACATCTATATGTTTCATCCTGGCATGGAAAGTAGGATTCTTTGCCAGACAAATTGCACTCTGACTGTCACAAAAATAGTTATTTTCCCTGCATCAAAACCAAAGTTAGAACACAAACGTTTTAGCCAAACTACTTCTTTACAAGCATGTGTAGCTGCCATGTATTCAGCCTCCATAGTGGACAAAGTGACTACAACCTGCCGCTTACTCATCCAACTCATTGCACCACCATTCATCATGAAAATGTATCCCTGATGGACCTCCTACTGTCAATGTCCCCTACCCAATCAGAATCCACATAGCCTCAAATACTAAGAATCCTTTGTGATTCAATTGAGTTCCCATGGCAACACAAAGAAAACTCTGAAGTGCCCTTCAAATATCTGAAAACTTTTTTCACAACATCCCAATGTGTCCTTCCAGGATTAGCCATAAACCAACTAAGTACTCCCACTACTTAGGCAATGTTAGCCTTGTACAAAACATTGCATACATAAGATTGCCAACCACACTAGCATAGGATACACTGGTCATGTCCTCCATCTCAGTAGGAGATTTTGGACAGTCTTCAATAGATAGCCTCGTTCCCTGCAAGACAAGACTACAACTAGTTGCTTGCAATCATCATGCAAAATCTCTCTAGAACAGTCTTGATATACTTACTCTAACTGAGCCAAAGTTTTCTACTATTCCTGTCCCTGGTTATCTCCATCCCAGAATATACCTTGCTACACCAAGATCTTTCATTTCGAACTTAGCTGACAACTGAGACTTAAGATCAGAAATCATCAACTTACTATTGCCTATGAACAACATATCATCAACATAGAGAGCAATAATAAGCACTTGATCACTTTCAGCTTTATAGTACACATAATGATCAGATTTTGATCTTACAAATCCCAAAGATAATACAAAAGTATCAAATTTTTGGTACCACATTCTAGGTGACTGCTTTAACCCATATAGAAACTTTTTTAACTTGCAAACTAGTTTCTCTTTACCTTTCTCAACAAAGTGCTCAGGCTGGGACATTTAAATCTCTTCTTCAAGATCACCATGAAGAAATGTTGTCTTCACATCCATTTGTTTGACCTCTAAGTCATACGCTGTTGCAAGTGACAAAAGAAATTTGATAGATGTCAGCTTAGCTACAGGAGAAAAAATTTCCCCATAATCAATTTCGTCTATCTGGGAATAACCTTTCGCAACCAACCTCGCCTTATATTTTTCCACACTGCCATCCAGACCAATCTTCTTTTTAAATACCCATTTGCAACCAATAGCTTTTCCTTTAGGCAAGCACCAAACTCCAAGTGTCATTCTTTTCTAATGATGCCATTTCTTCATTCATGGCTTCCAACCAAGAGTCTGAATCAGACATTCTAAATGACTCTTTCATAGTCCTAGGCTCATCAGTGCTAGAAATTAAAGCATGGGCACAAGTAGAATCTATCAAAGAAAACCCATACCTATCAGGTTGCTTTCTTTCATGAGTTGACCTCCTCAATTATTGAGGCTAAGGTTCTTCTTCTTCTGAACTTTAGAACTGCTTGAGCTCTCCTTAGTTTTAGGTACATTTTGAATTTTCAATTCCTCTTTCTCGGTGTAGGAGGAATTTCAACTACATCCTTATTGTTTCGACTTTGTCTCTGACTGCAGATCCAAGGTAGAAGGCTTGACTCATGAAGATTATGCTTCATAGAACCTTCTCCGTATCGGATTCTAAAGCTTATATCCTTTTTATGCCAACACTATAGCCAATAAAAATACATTTATGACCTTGTTCTCCAACTTAGATCTTTTCTCATACGACACATGAGCATATGCTTCACAGCCAAAAACATGAATATGTCTTAAAGAGGGATTCTTACCAGACCACGCTTCCAAAGGTGTTTTCTCAACAAGAGCAAAATTTGGAGAAATTTATTAAGTAACATGCTATAGCAACTGCCTCAGCCCAGAACTTCTCCTCCAAGCCACACTACTCAGCATACTTCGTGCTCTCTCCATCACTGTCCTATTGAACCTTTCTGCAACTCCATTTTGTTGTGGAGTAAGGTGTAGTCTTATGTCTTTTAATCCCATGGTCTTCTGGTATCTTTCAAATTCATGAACAAAATTCATTGCCATTATCAGTCCTTAAGCATTTTATTTTCCTACTAGTCTGATTTTCAACAAGGTTCTTAAATTCCTTAAACCGACTGAACACTTCTGATTTACTTTTCAGAAAATATACAAATGCTCTTCTTGAATAATCATCAATAAACGACACATAGTATCTTGATTTAGACAAAGAAGGAACATTCACTGGACAAAATACATCAGAATGAATATAATCTAGCAAAACAGAAGATTTATGAGGATTGGAATAAAAAGAAACACGGTGATGCTTTCCATATATGCAATGTTCACAGAATTCAAATTCAAGGTTACAATCATCAAGCCCCTCAACCAGGTTTTTATTCTTCAAAGTTTTTAAACCTTTCTTTCCAATGTGGCCTAGCCTATGATGCCAGAGCATAGTCTTTTCTGCTAAAAGTTTTACTTCCATAGAATTTACACAATTAGGAACAATTTCCTCTTTACCTCCATGAGTAGCTTTCAGTGACTTTCCAAAGACATTGTTACATTGAACAACATTTGCATCTAGCTTGTACAAGGTACCAATACGAGCACCTTTTGCTAGCACCATTGAGCCTCTAGTCATCTTGCAGCCATTTCTAGAGATTGTGACTTGCACTCCGATATCATTCAGCTTACTGACAGACAACAGATTTTGAACTAGACCTAGTATATGCATCACATCCTTGATTCCCTTCACTCTCCCATCAGGGAATTGGATTCTGACTCTTCCATGGCCAATAATCTCCAAAGTTGAATCACTTGCTAAGTACATCTTTCTGCCATCGTATTCTTCATACTTTGTAAACTAGTCTCTATGAGATGTCATGTGGAAAGATGCTCCAGAATCAATCAGCCAGACATCATCTGATGCCTAAGTAGCCAAGGCTGCAATGAAGGCATTTGCATCACTCTGGAAGAATCATTGTCAGAAGAATTCTTCTTCTTCTTCTTTTTCTCCTCTTTACAATCCTTTCGGACATGACCAGGTTGCCCACAGTTCTAGCACTTCACCTTGGACTTCTTGCCAGGAGACTTTGATCTCCCCTCTGATTTCAATTTTGATTTCTTGTCCTTCTTCTTTCCTTTCTCTTTTGACCTTCCTCTAATAGCAAGGGCCTCCTTCACCATCTCAGAAGATTTTCTTCTCTTCTCTTCTAATAACAAAGGAGCAACAACATCTTCCATCTTGAAACTGGATGTTGTACTCCCAATAGCCATCACCAGGTGATCCCATGAATCTGGCAAAGAACACAATATCAGCATACAACAATCCTCTTCATCAATCTTCACACCAAAAGATGTTAATTGTGCAATCAGCGTGTTGAATGTGTTCAAATGATCAACAACACACCCTCCTTCCTACATTCTCAAAGTGTACAACTTCTTCCTCAGGAACAATTTATTCACCAAGGACTTCCCTTGATAAATAGATGCCAGTCTCTTCCACAAGGAAGATGCAGTCTTCTCTTCATGAACATTCAGAAGAATAGAGTCTACCAAATAGAGCCTTATCAGCCCCTTAGACTTTCTATCTGCAAGGTCCCAATCCTCTTGCTTCATGCCTATAGGTTTTGCTCCAAACACAGCAAGCCATAGATCACAATCCACTAAGAGATCCTCCATTTTGAGTTTCCACAACTCAAAATTGCTGCCATTGAACTTCTCTATTTCAATCTTTCCTGACGTGCTAGCCATCTCAATTTGCAATTCAAATTAACAAACTTCTACAAGATGCCCACTGAACAAAATTGATTCAAAAATCCCAACATACCCACAAGGATAACACAATTGGCCAGGCTTTGATACCACTTGTAAGGAAAGATAGATGTGGAAGCAACTCTCCTAACATCAAAACCTCAGGGAAGAATGCAGAGATACCATTTAAATTTTACAATTACAGTCCAATTAAGATGCACATGAAAGAGATAACAGAAACAGAGAATTAGACATACACATATGAACACCAGATTTACTGGGAAAACCCTTACGGGAGAAAAACCCACCACACCAAGAGAAGTCACTTTGTATTACAGTAATAAAGATTACATACAGATATCTGACTTATCTTTCTGATGTCAGTTTATAGCAGTATTCACCATGAACAACCTTGTTACAGAACATTCACGTTACAGTCTTCATAGAATAGAATTCATCCACTAATCATACAATCACACACCAATCCGTCGATCTATCAAACTAGACATCATCTGCTACTCCAGACTATAATCATGTTGCCCCTTTCTGTCGAGCTTCCTCTCAAAACTGCCACAACGAACTATCTTCCAACGGTTCCCATTCGGCTTCTTTGATTGGTCGACTATAAGCCACATAGGATAGTCTTTGCTCGGCCAAAAAACTTCAATCTGTGTTGGCATGTCGGTGAGACACAAGAAGTGTCTCCCTGATGCCAAAAGACTTCATTGTTGATATTGGCGTAGGTTCCAATAGTCGGCAAGATGATATAGTGAACACCACGAGTCATATCGAATCCACTAACATTCATTTCATTCCTATTGGCAAGAGTTTCCTCATCGGTAAGACTCATACCACTATTCACAAGTCACACCGACCTCAACATTTCCATCGGCAAGACTTACCGCTCGCCAAGAGGTTACACTGAGACTTCTTATGTTACACCGAAGCATCCAACAGTTGGCAAGACATACTACTATCGCCAAGACATCACAGCGAATACTTCATGTCACCTTGTGGACCATTTACTATCAGTGAGACTCTCCATCAGTCACTAAGACTTCATACCGAAGTCTTTGTGTCACCGCGATGACTCCAAGCGTATCCCCATCGGCGAGACCTTCATTAGTCGCTAGGACTTCATACTGAAGCCTCCACCTTCGATGAGACTTCACTTAGTCGCTGATAGTTCTTCCTGAGACCTTTGTGTTACCCCGAGTGAATACTGTCAGTTAAACATTCCTATCGGTAAGACTTCTTACCGAACACCCAAGACTCTCCCCAAAGGCTTCAACAGAAAACGTTGTCGGTGAGACTTTAGCTATCCCTAGGACTTCACACCGAAGTAAGCCTTTCGGCCAAGGGTCTCCCCAATATACGATATGAATAGCCTGTCGGCCAAAGATCTCCACTCGACATAGGGTTACAAGGACAGTCACAAGTCACAGCGATAAGCTCCTTCGGCATGACTTAAACATTTTTCTCGGTGACCTATACAAACTACAAGATCCAAAGCTGCTAGTCGGCCAGACCCAAAGCATGTCACACCGACTTGTCTCTCTTATAGGTTTCAGCCTGTGGGATTGAGGCATATATTTCCAACATTTAATTCATTTAGATCTTTGTGGTCTTACAAGAGTAAGAAGTCTACAAGGTGAAAGGTACTTTATTCTTTTAATTGATGATTATTCTAGAAATACATGGGTTACATTTCTTAGAGAGAAATTAGATGCATTAGATAGATTCAAAACATTCAAAGCTATTGTTGAAAATGAAGTAAATTTGAGGATAAATTGCTTAAGGTATGATAGAGATGGTAAATTCACTTCCATGAGTTTAATATGTTTTGTGAAGTGAATGGAATATAAAGATAGTTATCTTCTCCGAGAACTCCTCAACATAATGGAGTTGTTGAAAGGAAGAACATAACAATTCAAGAAGCTACTAGATCAATGATAATTGAGGCTAGTTTATTGGAAGTTTATTGGAGAGAAGCTATTCACACTGTTGTTTATGTATTCAGTCGATTTCAAGCAGGAGAAAATGGTACAAAGACCCCCTATGAGCTATGGTGTGGAATAATTCCTACTGTTAAGTATTTCAAGGTATTTGGAAGCACATGTTATATCAGAAGGATGAAGAAAATTTAGGAAAGTTTGATGCAAGAAGTGATGAAGGAATTTTTCTTGGATATTCTACTAGAAGCAAGGCTTATAGATGTTTCAACAAAAGACTAAGGAATATTTTAGAAAGCACACATGTCAAAGTTGATGAAGCAATGAATAATTCAATTGATGTTGATGGATATGTACCTAATGAACATGGTTGTGTAAGAATTGAAAAAATTGTGGAAGAACAGGAAAAGGATGAGCAAGAAAAGCAGAATGAAGAAGAAGAAAAAGAAGAAGCTTTGATAGTTTCCCCTAAGACACCTAGATATGTGTGAAAGAATCATTCAGAAAATCAGATCATTGGCGACAAGATAAAAGGAGTATTGACAAGAAGCAGAGCTGCTACTGGTGAAGTAAATTTGTGTTTAGTTTCTAAGATTGAACCAAAGATTGTAAGTGAAGCATGTAAAGATGAGTGTTGGATGGAAGCTATGAAGGAAGAACTTATGTAGATTAAGAAGAATCAAACTTGGGAATTGGTCCCAAGACCGACAGAAAAAACATTATTAGATCAAAGTGGGTATTCAAAAATAAGTTGAATGAGAATGGAGAAGTGGCTAGAAACAAAGCAAGGCTTGTGCATAAGGGTTACTCACAAGTAGAAGGCATAGATTTTCAAGAGAATTTTTCTCTAGTGGCAAGAATGGAAGCTATTACAATGTTCTTAGTGTTTGCTGCTCATAGAGATTTCAAGGTCTATCAGACGGATGTCAAGTCAACATTTTTGAATGGTGAGCGAGAAGAAGAGGTCTACATGGAACAATCAGAAGGAATTCAGTTGTTAGATCAACCAGATATGGTTTGCAGATTGAAGAAAGCTTTATATGGTTTGAAGCAAGCTCCTAGATCTTGGTATGCAAGATTAGACAGGTACTTGATTCATCAAGGTTTCAACAAAGGTACGACAGATAATAATCTATACTTTAAAGTTGAAAATGACAAAATATTGATTGTGGTTGTATATGTTGATGAAATTATTTTTCGAGGATAAATGAAACTAGGTGTAAAATGTTTGTAGAAGAGATGTAAAAATAATTTGAAATGTCTATGTTTGGAGAGATGAATTTCTTTCTTAGGCTACAAATTAATCAAACAGAGAAAGGAATCTTTATTTCACAGTCTAAGTATGCGAGAGAGATTTGAAGAAGTTTGGGATGGATAGTTCCAAACTGGTATGCACTCCTATGGTGATTGTTTGCAATTAGGTAAAGATGATGATTCACCTAAGGTTGATCAGAGCAAGTATAGATCTATGATTGGCAGACTGTTGTATTTGACTGCTACTAGACCAGATATCATGCATGTTGTTTGTCTTGTGGCTAGATTTCAAGAAAAACCTAAAGAAACACATGTTTTTGCTATTAAAAGAATATTCAGATATTTGAATGGCACTCTAGATTATTGCTTGTGGTATCCTAGAGATACCGACTTTACACTCAGTGGTTATACAGATGCAAATTGTCCTGGATGTGTAGATGGCATAAAAAGTACAAGTGGTGGTGCATTCTTTCTTGGCTACATATTGGTGGCATGGTTGAGTAAAAAGCAAGATTTAGTTTCCCTATCTACTGCTGAAGCTGAGTATATTGCTATTGCATCTTGCTATACACAAGTTCTATGGATGAAACAAACATTGAAAGATATCACAATTATGTATGATGATCCTATTTCTATCTTTTGTGATAACAAAAGTGCAATTAACATTTCAAAGAATCCAATGATGCACTCGAGGACAAATCATATATCTATCAGGTATCATTTCTTGAGAGAGAAGGTTGTGGAGAATGAAGTAAATCTTGAGTATGTTCCTACGAAGGATCAAATTGTTGATATATTCACGAAGGCTCTTCCGAAAGATACTTTTGAGTATCTCCAAGATAAGTTAGGGGTCATTGCCCCTCCTTTCTTGAACTAGATGCATATGGAGATGCATCAGTCCGATAGGTTTAGGGATCTATTTTTCTTCTGGATTGATGTTTTGGTGGCCACCTCTCAGGGGGAGCAGGCAGTGTCATGTGTTGTCATTGTATGAGTATTTTGTTTCTAATGTCAAAGGAGAAATCAATGTAAAACATCTTTTTCCTTTAGCATTGATGTCAAAGGGGGAGATGAGAGAGATGTGAAAAAAAAGAGAATGAGAGGATGATGGAGAGTATCATGTGAAAAATACTATCTACTAAGGGGGAGAAACAAAAAGAAAAATCACGAGTTCAGTGTGTTCAGAGATAGTATGTTGTCTTTGATGTTTTTTCACATCATGTGTTGCCATCAATGACAAAGGGGGAGATTTTTGCAAGTATGAAGAAGTTGTTGTAGGGTGTTTTCATTGACTTCAACTGGTCAATTGGTTATCAACTAGTTGTTGTTGTCATTAATGTCATGGATGCAAGTTATTGGCTGTATATGTCGAGGATATTGAGAAAATTGTATTGAAGGAAGATTGCAGGTGTTCAGTGGTTGCTCTGGGTTTTGCTCTGATATTTGCTTCTATGTGTGTGTGATTCAGATATGTTGATCATGATTGTTGGAAGTTTCTATATCCAGATTTTTTTTTTCTATTTCATTGTACAGTGCAAGTTATGTTCACCAGTTGTGAACTGTAATTTTTTGTGCTTCTAGTTAAGGTCTGGGAGAAATGTTGTTGGTCCAAATTTCTCTTTGGTTAAGTCTTATGACTTGAATTTCTAAAGTTAAGTTGTTATGATCATGTTGAAGATAATTTTGATATCTGGAAGGATCGTTTTTAATTGTTATATGTGTTTTACACTGGTTTGGCCGACCTTGTGTTAAACACTATCTTCAGAATGGATGAAGTGTGTTGGGTCCTATTTGGGTACTCTTCAAGTGTGTGTTTGGCTCACCTTCATTCTAATTCCACCCTAGGATGTTTTGGAACCGACCTAATTTGAATTTAATGATGGATGGCCGACTTTGGATATGTTTCAAAGTTGAAGATGGTATAAATATAGGATGAGTTAGTGGTGAAAGTAGTACAAAGAGATAAGTGAAAAGAAATAGATAAGATAGATACAAAGCAAGTGAAAATCAAGTGGATGAATGTAAAGTGAGTGTGGAAGATCAGTGTGAAGTCTAAATGTTGAGTTTCCAGATGTAGTGAGCTAAAGGTGTACTCTATCATTCATGCATGTCTGCAAGTGGTTGAGAAAATTGAGGTGGATTTCTCTGTTGCATTGAGATTTTCTTCTTTCTGTAACATATCTCTTCTATCTTCTTTGTATCTCTGTGGTAGTGAGCCCTTCAGGTGGTTAGCCTTATTGGACAGTGAGTCCTTATTTTGGCAATGCGCCTTTTTCTATGGCAGTGAGCCCTTTTCTCAGGTAGTGAGCCTTTCTAATCGGTTTTGATATTCTCTATAGTTTGAGTTAATCCTCACCGTGGTTTTTCCCTCATTAGGTTTTCCATGTAAATCTAGTGTTACTATGTTTGTGTGATGGTTTTCAGTTTCTGCACTTGCACTTAATGTTTAATCATTTTAGCAGAGTTAAGAATTGTGATTGATCTAAGTTCCGGTGAATGTTATAAAAGTGAAATTTGCTACAACTAATTCACCCCCCTCTCAGTTATCTTGTTTAATAGAATGGAAGTAATAGAGGTGAAGGAAGGGATAGGACTACATGAAGCTACTCCATGACTTCAAAATGTCACTTCAATAGACTTGAAAGCTTGATGAGTATGCTTCAAGAATAGAAAATTGCTCGAAAGCTCTAAAAACAAAATGGAAAAATGACTCCAAAAGGAAATGCGAGATAATAATATAGTGTGTGTGGATGTCCTAATGATTCTAGGAAGGTTTCTTTTATATTTTTTTGGGGAAAATATAGCTATTTTAAGTGAGAATCATTTGAATTGATCTTTGTTAAACAAGAATAAGACCACAATTAATTTTTTGAGCTAAAAAGGGATGAGACAAATGAAAACCCATGAGAGGTAGGGGCATAGGTGAACCATATCTTGAGGAGGATAAGCCAACATGAGAAGATAAATTGAACTCACATTGAGATCAACATAGTAGATTCCATCTTGATTGGGTATTGTGGGCAAATTTTTTGGAAGAAATAAGTAAAAGTTTAGTTTTTTGAGAATCTCCATGAAAGTGCACATATGGGTACCTTACTTGTGAAGGAAGTTTATAAGAAGGGGTGAAGAGAAATAAAAAGATGAAGGGGAGTACATGGATAAAAAATAGGTCCTAGGAAGGGGGTAAGAGACATGTAAAGTGTAAAGTGACACATGGAAAGGAAGACATGCTAAGAGGAGAGGGAAATTAGGCTAGTAAGGGGTCCAAATAGGAAAAGTAGGAAAAACACTAAATTAGGCACAAAACATGTAAATTTATAAATTGTATGTATACAATTCATGTTGTTATCTATGTACCAAATTATAGCTTGTAATGTTGTAGATATAATTGAAAAATTAATCTTGGTGCTTTATGTTTTTGGGAAAAATCATGGTTACAATCTTGACTATTTAATGTAATCCCAACCTATTACATGATTGCATCCCTAGTACTTGAAACCTACAAATTCCATTTCATATATACTAGATATTTTAGAAGAGGAATGTAGTGTTGAGAAACCCATTTATAATTCTATTGTGTGAAAGTTGAAATGTTAAGACTTCTTTATACCTTGGTTAGATCCTTATTAATGAGAATTGATGTGATATGTATTCTTGCTCATGTAGATGTGGATCTAGAATCTATAATGCTTTAATTCATTTCCCTTTTCTCAAATATGCTTCCAATGATTTGGTTATAAAACTATGTTGTAGGGTAGGGCTTGAAACATGACAACTTGGATGTCGCTTTCAATAATTTGACACACAAGTCAAAATATAATATTATATTTTTGAATTTGGATTTATAATAAATGAAAAATGTATTTAAATTTGAAACGATGCAATCAACTAAGATATGTAAACATATGTATGGATAAGTGAAGACCAAAATAATTCAATATTTTTTTAAAAAAAAATTGTAACTTTAACATCTATTTAACCCAAATTAAACACTAAATTGAAAACCGTGTGCCAATACTAAATACTAACACACTAGGAACAACCTTATTTTATTTACATTTAAAATCTCTTGAATTTTATTTACATTTAAACTTCCTCTCAAGAATAAATTAAGAAAAAACGTTCCCCCTAATTTAAATCCCACAAATAAATGAACATGACAAATCACCTTGGAAGTGCAAAACTAGATTGCACCCCTAGCACCTAAAACCTACAAATTATATTGTGTCTATGCTAGATATTTAACAAATGCAACATTGAGGAACCTACTTCCAATTCTACTGCGAGTTGAAATGCTAAGACTTTCTTACACCTTGGTTAGCTCCTTGTTATTCACAAGATCAAAGATATAATTTATGTAAGATGTCTAGATTGAAAATTGATGTGATATTTATTATTGAATGTGGGTGTAAACTTAGAATCTTCAATGCTTTAATTATTTTCCTTTTTATTGAATATGTTTTCAATGATTGGGTTATGAAACTAGTATTGTAGGGTAGGGCTTGAAATATGAAACTTATATCTTACTTTCGACAATTTGACACACAAGCCAAAAGATTTAGTTGAATTATAATAAGTGAAATATATATTTGAATTTAGAATGATAACTAAGACATGTAAATAAATGTATGAATAAATAAACACAAAATTAATTTAATAAAAAATATTTTGAAATTATGTAATTTTTAACATCTAATTAATCTAAATTAAATATTAAATCGAACACCATGTACCAAATAAAACATGATTATTCCAAGAATATTAACACACTATGAACAACCTCATTTTATTTACATTTAAAACTTCTTGAATTTTATTTACATTTAAAACTTCCTGAATTTTATGTACATTTAAAACTTCCTCTCAAGCATAAATTAGGAAAAAACCTTCCCCTAATTTAAATCCCAAAACTAAACGAAATTAGCTGTACATGAACACGACAAACCGCCTGGGAAGCGCCAAACGAGTATAGGCATTAGAGAGCATCTTCAAATTTCAAGAATGGCGACAGACTGCACAATTCCCGCGAAGTTCTGTGGGCTTTCCAAAGGAAGCCACTTTTCGGAGCATGTCCCCTCTTTACTTCCATTTGGATTTGGAGGCTCAAACAGGTAACAACTCTGAGCAGAGCCGCCCGGTTGCGAGCCGGTCACAAAAATCCTGTCACGCCAAACTGCAGCGCCTCTAACACAACTGAACCCTGGAGGCAGGGACGCCACTTGCTTCCAGTCATTGCCCTTTGAATCGTAGCTAAATACTCCCCCTCTGTGAAATGCATAGACGCCCCCGGAAGCTGATATACAAGAGCAAGACCTGGGGCATCCCCAAGCAGGCCACATGCTCTGCAAAGTACTCCAGAGCCGCGAATTCTGATCAAACACTTGCGCGCTCTGCTTGAATCGCCCCTGCGCCTCACTTTCATACCCGCTAATCACATAAAACTTGCCGTCAATGAACGCCCCGCGGCTCTCATCTCGCTCTTCGTTCATGTCCGGAAGGCTCTCCCATTTGTCCTGTACAACATCATACACAGCCGCTTCTCGCAGAGCCCGTTTATTTTCGTCATGCCCACCGGCTACATACAGCAGCCCGTCTGAAGGGGAAACAGAGCAGGCGAAGAAGGAGCGAACCGTGGGCATGTCGGCTCCCCTGCTCCATCTACCAGACGAGACATCGATCACATAAACAGACTTGACTGCTTCCCAGCGGGAGGGATGCCATCCCCCAATCAAAACCAGTTTGTTTTTCACTGCAACGCACTCACTAAAGAGGGGAATCCCATCGGCCAGCTCAGGAAAAGGGGGCGTTTGCCTCTGCCAGAGGCGTTGCAGAGGATCATACAAAGTTAGCGCGTATGTGGGCACTCTGTGGGCTTTTTCAACCAGAGACTCCCCCGGGGCAGGAACAGCTTGAACCAAACATATGATCTGCTCCGAAGAGGCGCTCCTTTTTCTGTCCCGATGGAACCATGGGCAATCCACTACAGCCTGCCAGCTCTTACAGACAGCTCTGAGAGCAGAGTGGGATTGATAAGACACTCTGAGCAAACACTCTCGACCTACTTCCTCTGGAAGTCGAGGAAATGTCTCCATTACTAATCAGAGGAAAAGAAAAAAATCGTTAACAATTTTGTTGTAACAAGAAATGGAAGTACTCTGTCTGAGCTTTGAATGAGACTTTATTGGAAAGCATAGTCATCCATAGGTTTATAAGAAGCAAAGTATCTGTGAAAAGGAGGGGTACCACTACCCATGTGCCCTGCCACGTAGAACATTGGTTTGCAATTTGTCCAATCTGGATAAGTTTGCGGCTTAAGAGAGGCAGCAGTAAAGCTGTCCAAGCTGGAAGTAGAGCTTATCCATAAGTCCATCCATCCGTTAGTCAAAACCGTTCCTCCTGCGCTGAGATTGATTTTTTTTTTTATATTCCTGTGTCTTTTGTTTTCTAGTATATCCATTAAACTTCGAAGATATGGATCCCTGAATTTATGCTCAAACTAATCTAAATAATCGTTTAAGCTTTATAGTCACTCCAATAATTATCTAAGCTTTATGATTGTAACGGCGAAAATTCATATATCCACGTCATTTTCCATTTATTATTGGATTTATATAATATAGATAAGTGGTATGTTTTTAATTGACCTTGACTTATGGTTTTGATCTTATCTTTTTATCTTTATCTATATGTATGTATAATTGCAGTAGTTATTTTCCATACAAAATACTTTTATACACACCATTTAATATATATGGACATCAGAATAGAAACACATAATTTTCAAAGATATCATACTTATTAAAATAAAAAATATGATATAGAAAAATTTCAATTATTAGATTATCAAGTCATTTTTTTGGTTCCATTTCATAAATTATGGTGGTCATACATGTTTATTATTCTTTCTTTTCACTATCTTCAAAATCTTGTTATTTAAAAATTAAAATGCTACTCCAAGATTTTTTGTAGGTCTCCATTGATGCTCACCACAATTTTCACTAGGTTACTTGGGAGTTTTGTTGTCTCCCTCATGATGTTGGGGATCTTTCAATTTGTCAATAAGGAGTCACTTTATTTGCCAAAGGGATTATTAGAGCCTCAAAACGAAATGAAGCTTGGAAAATCCTCAGTAGGCATTGTATCAAGTCTAGTGTGCCTTCTAGTAACCCGCCTAGAAAGGGCTCAACTTTGGCATTCTTCTCACCATTAGAGGGTCTATCCAAATCCAAGATAAATTTGTTATTAAAATTATTTAGAAAGCTTTTGAGTTTGTTAAGCCTTGGCTTTTATAGGCGATAAATGACTTATGCACTAGCCTTGAATTTTTTTTAAAGAGACATTAGAGTGTTGCTAGATTTCATTCATCAAGCTACCAAGAATTTTCTATCTTAGCTAGAGTTCCAAATGAAATTTAGGCTTAATCGAGGTAAGGAGAATTATCAAGTTGTTATTGATGCTATCCTTTAGTAGAATTATAAAATTGGAGTGAGATCTTTTAAGCCATGATGGAAGGATTGGAAATGGTATTTGGATACCTTTTCATAACTACAAGCCTAGTAAATGCTATATGCAGCTTTCGCCTGATCTTTATATGGTTGATGAATTGAACCATCGTTAGTACCATTTCTAGTATATTTGGCCATCTCTTCTTGAACCTAAGTTGGCACATTTAGTTGGTGTATTCTCTATCAAGGTCTTCCTATTAATCCCCATTTGGCCCCTTTGGAGTTCTCAAGCCTCATTGTCCCTTTTGTGGGAAAATTGAGAATCTCAAACACCTTTTTTGGTTTTGTCTTAGAGCTTAAGAAGCTTGGATTCAAGTTTATGGTTTTTTTAAGCCTTTTCAAATTTCTCCATTTTCTTGGCGCATGGTTCTGAGGGGGTGATCCCACAATATTGTATCACACTTGGTGACTAAAGTGAAACATTGAAATCAACATTTTAACCTAATTTCCATCTTTTATAACCTATAACAACTAAATTGCTAATTTGAAGATGATGTCAACTATCATTTTTGAGATTTCATGTGTAAATTCTAAATAGTTTTTAATTTTATTTTTTTAATTTAAATTTTACCTAATTTTTGATACCTTATCTTTTCTAGTTAATAATATTTTTAAATAGTGACATTTATTCCATAATGCATATTTTTTTTACAAAAAAGATGAAATTATAAATTCTTAAACATAAATTGTTAACCTAATATTTAGTGCGAACATATTTTTTTACAATTTTTCGTTGCATATTTTATTCATTATTAATTTTTTATGTGAAATTAATTATAATTTGGACATAGTTTTGTTCCATAGTGCATAACTTTTTTGTATATATCCAAATTAATTTTTTCTTTTTTTGAAACAAGGGCATCAATATGTAGTGTGTATATTTTTTTTAAATCTTATTCTTTTATTTTTCCACATGTATAGAATAAAGACCTTGATGTTCAAATGATAAAATACTATGCACTAAAAATAAAAAATAAATATAATAATCAAATTAAACATATTCAAAATTATACTTTTCAAAAAGCTTCTTTTAGGGCTATGATCCTACAAATGATCATGCCATGTTGATTATGATAAAGTTGATTATTTAACCCCACAACTCCCATAAGTCACCTGCAAGCAATTATCCTATCATAAATGAGAGATCAAAGCAAGATGATGTGCTCAAAAACTTGAGAAATTGTATTGATGCAATAACCTGAATGAATTGATTACAATGAAAGGTGAATTCTTATAAAAGAAAAAAAAAACTAGATGAGAGTTTGATTAGATTAAGACAAGTGTCATCATCTAATACAATGAGATATCATGCTCTAAATATAGCTCAATCTAATAATAAAAAAAATTCCTAAGTTTAACTTAAGTAATTAAAGTAAAAGGTGTCTAATAATTAATTAATTATCAAGTGAAGACCTAGTTACTCCAATACTCCCCTTTAAGATCAAACTAGAGAGAAACTAAACACTAATAAAGAATGCAATGATGGATGAAAAATGGTCCCAACTACAAGGCCTAATGAAGTACCCATGAATAAGCAACTGAAATCTCCCATAATCGAAGAAAAGGAGAAAACCTCATGGGAAAAAACTCCTCTCCAAAAGAGAAAAAAGATATGAAAGTGTACATGTGACAAAGGAGTGTAGGAGTCAACATGTCCCCCCAAGTGATACTTTAGTCACATAAGTACAATCAAGATTCCCCCCATAAGAGAGAAAAGATGAGATAATGAATCCCCCCAAAAGGAAGTAGCTCTTCTACGAAAAGTGAATGCTCGAAGAATAATTTTGAAGATGATAAAAAAATGACAAACATTTGTCCTCCCCTTAGGAAGAAACACATCCAATGGCGAATGTAGAAGAAAATATCTCAAGAGAAGAGGTCTCAAGATACGCGCCACAAAAAAATGCTCAAGGGTCCACATGTTTGAATCAAAAGAATCCAAATTAGATGAAGCAAATCCAAACAACTGTGAAGATACATGTAGAAAAACCTCTAAAGGAAATCTTGAAGTGATGAAAAGTGGGCCATAGCTATCATCAAAGAGGAAGTGAATATCCTCAAGTGTGTCCCCAATACCTGCAATGTGTGACTCAACAAATAGCTTTGCAATGTTTGGCAAGTACTTATCCCACAAAACTAAAATTGAAAGATTATAAACATCCTGTTGAATTTGAAATGGAAGGGAAAAAGAGGGGGGAAGAACTCTAATTTCCTTAATGGTGTAAATGATAATAATGATTTAAAGTCCCTCTTTCCCAAGCATTTCATTAAGAATATAAACCAACAAGGCGAAGAGATTGACTTTCAACCTTAAAGGTGAGTCAATTAGGCTTGGGTATGTGATTCTTTAATGACAAAAAATGATTAGGAATGATTTCAAACTATACAACTAAATGAACTATATGACCTAAGATGCAAATTCTAGATTCTCAAATATACAAAAACTGAAACAAAACTCTGTAGACAAATCTGAGAAGGGTCTAATAGCATGTACCTGTCACCAAAAGTTGATTCTAAGTAGTGTAGGAGGATTGGTTTGCCCTTGGCTGAATGGGTCCTTGATAGGGCTTCTGTAAACACTTTTTATAGTCATTTGATGTCAGATCTGAGATGGTGATTTCTACTTGCAAACTTGTCAAAATGATGGAAATAAATTCTGTAGCTTAGTTTCCATGGATTTGGAAAGAATGATGACAACAAATGCAACAATGAAAGATTTCTCTTCAAGATCTTCAATTCTTCTTCAACCTATAACCTACACATACACAAAGAGGGAAAAATGTTTTGTTTTGTTTGTTTTGGGGTTTTCCTTGGTCAAACTCCAGTTTGGTAATTAAACCTTGATAAAAAGGTAATATAAGAGAAGGAAATGATGAATGAACACTTGTTGTAACTCACCACCCTTCAATGGCTTCCTTGAAAGATTGAAGTCATACACATCTCTTCAAAGGAATTGGATCTTTCTTGCTTGATTTTCTTAAATGTTTGAATGCTTGGATGCTTGAGGATCTATAATAAATGTTAGCCTTTGGAAGACAACATGAACACACATAAACCTGGACATATTTTATGATCTTGATTGTTGCTAAAAATGACTAATAATGTTGATCTTGAATGCTCTTGACAATAATATTTGTTATTTAATTTCTCTCATAAAGTCTTCAAATGTGTGTTAGATAAAGTTTTAGATTTCAAATGATTGAAAGGCTATGTATTTACAGGTGTTTATAATTTCCCGAAAATTAGATTCCAAAATCTGACACTTGTAATTTGAATTTGAATCATTAAAAGACTGCCAAAAACATATTTTAAAATGGGTCCTAGCACATAAAGGGGACCCATTCACCCCTGGGAAAATGGGTCTTGGCCTAAATTTCTAGGACACTCATAATCCATGACAATTAAAATATTAAATGAATTTATTTAATGTTGGTTCTCCTTTCAGAAAATAGTAAAAAAAGGATTTAGAATGCATAATTTGGTACATTAGAAGCTTAATTAATTCCAATAAATTAAGACCCAAACATAATGTGAAATTGTAAAGGTATACAATTTTCTACACTACAGAAGTGAATTGAACTCTAGAGATATAGGAGGTGGAAGATCAACACAAGTCTCATGAACCAAGGTGTATGATGGAAGTACACATAGGTTCAATTTCCCAAACTTCACAAGTATTTGATCCACTCTAGATGCATGAGAGTGAGGACCAGTCAATAGGAGTGCAAGCCCATCTAAAGAAAAATGAGAGAATGCATGCAATCGAGAGGCATGATCTACTAACCTAACTTCAAGAATCTCCCTACTATGTAAGTCTTTGATAAGCATTGAATCAGGTGTGAACTCTACTGTCTTACCTACCCCACTATGTGTAATCTGATAGATGGAAAGGAAATTGGAAGATAATAAAGGGACACTAATTACATCATTAAATGTGCCATCATCAACATCTATGGATCATTTCCTAGTAACACTCATATAAGTGTTATTCCCCATCAAAATATGTGGTAATATGCAAGATTCATATGAAGAGAACATACTCGAAGATGAAGCCATGTGATGTGAGGTGTTGGAAGGTCAATGCCTTCCAAAGGTTGGTACCTTTGTCCCCTTGGTTGTTAAGGCTACCCACTAGATTCGTGGCATGGCTTAACTACCTCCCGTGGATCTTGCATAAATTTGGTGTTTGTATTGGGTGTTTACATGTCGATCTTTTGGTGCAATGACAAATCCATTGCAACATGAGGCTCCTAAATCAAGAAGCCATTGATTGGACCATATATTGGTGGATGCAAAGAGAGCATGACCTTTCATCGTGTCTAAGCTTGTTGAAGCAATGTATGTAATCGTGTGTCCATCTATATGAAAATTATAATATAAAACATTATCTTTAATATATTTATGTAAAGTAAAATTATACTTATATTATTGAAATGATTCTTTGATTATGCAATGGAAAAGTTTGGATAAAGTTAGATTTCAAATTATGCATTTATTATTGAATAGAAAAGAAAAGAAATTATTGCTTTACATTAGATGCATAGACAATTACATGTGGGTAAAACTTAGTATATTTACTAGGTAGAACAATGGGCATGTTACATATTGTCTTATGATGTTAGTGGTTTAGGGATTCTTTTTGTAAGGAAGCAAAGTGTGTGAAACTAGATTCATACCCTAATATTGAAGGGAGTGATGTACAAAAAACTAAAAATGTGATCCAAGATTATTACAAAAAGTAAAGAAATACATTCATAAATAGATAAACAATGATACCATAACACAATTATTTAATGGAGAAAATCATTTTGGGAGAAAAACATCACAATCTAAAACTTTCACAATGTAATATCAAATCTGAAAGGAAATTACAACATACTTACAATGAAAATATTTACATAAGTATTTCATCAACAATAAACTTGAAATAATTTTGGTAGCATTCTAATAGCACTTATGTACCCATAAATTCTTATATAAAACCACTTACTCAAGTACCAATTTATAAATTATTATCATTTCATGCCTCATTTGACCCATTATTTATAACCAATCTAAGACATCCTTTAAGGGTCCCTTATGTGTACAAGGAAGAAAAATTCTATAAAATCCCAATTTTGGACTCTTCCTAGCATTTTCCTTAGTAATTTTGTGATTGTCAAAGTTTCAAACTTTCAAGGTTGTTCATACCTTCATGCCTTGCCCACACAGTGTTGCAATCAACACATAATAAAATGACTAAGTTCCCCAAGTAGTTTTACTATGCATATGCCAAAAATTGTGCTAGCAATATACATGAATTCAAACTAACCTTGTCGAGGGATCCTCAAAGAAGTCAAAGCTAACCCTTAAATTTTCTTATGTATAAAAAGCTACAATTCTAATATGAGATAAAAAAACCAACTACTATACTAGTACTACTGATATCATGGGGCAACTGAAGAAAAATACCACTATCCAAGGCACAAGTAATCACTATACAAAAATCTTAAGTCTTTACGCTAAATAAGGTCACAATCAATATCGGTAACACTATAAGATAATGACTAGCATTTATAGTTGTAACGCACTGCCACGTAACCCTAGAGGGCAACATGATAAACACCAAGAAAACATTACAATTTTTTTTTAAAGTGCAACATATTAAAGATTGCACATTTATCAACAGCTTGAATACTAACCTAAGTCCTCTATGGTATGTGACTACACTACTAGATCCCATCAACTAAACTAGCAATAATAGTAAGTCATTACATTAAACAAATTTTGTTTAACAATATGAAATTTATTTTATTCATCACATTTAAATGATCAACATGTATGAAATAACCATAACAAAACATCATTATAAAAAAATCAAATATTTTTTAATTAACAATCATATAATTAACATCATTTACATTTTCATTACAAGAGAGAGAGTGTTGGCAATTAATTACAACTTTGCATCATTACATTCCCCGTGATGAATTGGGGAGATTATACTTCAGCGTTAAATTATATGACACAACTAGTTTCAATTTAGCACAAATACATGAAGATATTTCACTCAGACTGGGACAGTCGCATAGGTCCACATCACCAAGAGCAGAAATCACGAACACAAACTACCACAAGGGAACCCAATGGAGTGCATATCACGTTTCACCCAACCATGTGGAACCCTAAGGTCCACCCCCCATGCTAGGAGATGACAATAAGGTCCCACCACCAAAGTATACAAGAAGATAGAAGCACGACATAAAAGGGCTAACCTGACTCCAACATACAATAGACACAAAACATCATATAACAGTGACACCGCTTCTAGAGGCACACAAACAACAAAGTGAACATAAGACAAGGGAATGCAAGGTTGTTGTAGGGAGGAGTGTCATCACATAGCTTGCTATGGGTTACCCTAGCATAACCTTCCTAAGCTACTAGACCCCCATCCTGGGTTACCCTGGCCACCTCTACTAGTCGTTAGACCCCCATACAAACTCATGCCAGATCAACATACCTTCCAGTCGAACCAAGCAGTTGATCTTACCATTCCAGGCCTTCCTACACATCTCAAGCCTAAACAAGCATGTGAGCCATGAGTGAGGCGTTATCTTGATTAATGTGAACTACCCAACCCCCTAATTTATTTTAGGTTATCACTGATTAAGAAAATCTCAATGAGTTACCTTGGAATTGCCACTTTGTGTGTTAGACCCCCATTGAGAGCCACTCCCCCTACAAACAACTAGAAGACCCAACAAATATCCAACCAGGTAAAGCCATATGCACAAAATCACAAATCACATGCGTGTACACATAAAGCGAGGCTTGAACCCTCTTGCTCACAAATCTTAACCATAACGATGACTAAGCAGTGCATGGCTTAAACCTTTAATAACACAATTCAAGTTTAAAATCAACCACTTCAAATGGGACAAACAAAATACCTAACACATAAGATACTCCCCCTAACCTTTGGAAGTCTAACTGACTGTTTGACACAAGAACTCCCCATATAGAAATAATGATTCAAATTATCTCCCTCCAAAATTGACACATTACAAGGGCTCATAATAACCAATCACAAAAAGACTCAACACAAAACCAGTACAAAGAAAGAGAGTAATGCCTCAGTATAAAAAAAATCATCAAATCCCAAATTCCAATTTCTAAATATTCATTTTAACAAAAGATAATCTATATCTACCTAGTCTAATCTTTCATTTATTTTAATTACAATATATCAATCCTTTTATAAACTCTACATTTCTAAATTCAATTCCCTATACATCTTTTACTTAGAAGGCAAACTATTTCTTTCTAACAACTTTATATACAACGATCATTAACTAGTTCTAATCATGTTATATAAATTCATACATATACATACATATATATATATATACACACACACATATACATAGGGGTGTCTATATATATATATATATATATATATGAATATGTTTATATATATTGATAAAAATCAAGAGGCAACTTTCATTATCCCAATTTACAAAATAACATCTGCAACTTATATATATACATATGTAATTATCAAATTGTTATCGAAATACCATACTCCTATTTTAATTAAAGCAAAATTTATAACATTTATATATATGCATGAACAAAGCGATAACTATCACTATGGAAGTACAACAAACTGAGTTAGATTGCATTCATTTTAATATGCACTTGGCTCATATAACATTGAACACTGAAGTAACCTTTACACAATGATTTAAGAAGAAACAAAGTATTGATTTCCAATGATATGAATTGAAGTTGTATTAGAACTCAACTACATAGTACTTATACAACCGACACACAAGGAGAATATATTTTATCAAATGCTAGTGATGTTTACAATCATCGAGTATAATAAATCATAATCTGTAGATTTCACTAACCCAAGAAAAGATTATGAATCAAATAATATACATGTCGTAACACAACGAACATCCAAGTGCCCAAGCAGCGGTTTGTGATGAAGGGATAACACTACAAGCTCACATAAGACACATTCACCACTCTAAGTGAATCAGTCCCAGTTGTGGAAAACTGCGTTGGGGCCCGTTTTATCCAAATGGGTGTCCAAATCTACAAAAATCTTTAGAAAACAGGTACAGTGGGACTCATTCGCCACTCTGGGTGAATTAGTCCACCTTGACTTTTCTGAAAACTCAAAAGTGGAATCTGTAGCTTTCAGTCTACTCAATTTGCACCTCCAAATGTTTGGATTTGAAACCTTGATTTTTAGCACTGTTGGTGACTTTTTGTGTAGGTTTTGACCTTGCCAATAAGGAGATAACTTCAACAAGTTTGAAACCTATTCTTCAATCATTTCCAAGCCATCCAAGCACCTAAATCTACAAACACACAATGAAAGAAAGAGAAATGTTGATTGTTAGGGAATGAGGGTTTTCCTTGGTCAAACCTCATTTAGGTAATTAAACCAAAATGATGAAATAAGATAATAAAGCATGAAACATGAAACAATGCAATTAGAGACTTTCCATGATGAAGGATCTTGAATTGCTACAACAATGGATGAAGAATCTTGATTTTGAATGACTTGATGTTCTTGAAGATGCTTCCTTGTGAAGACTCAAAATGCTAAACCCTAACTTGCTTGACTTGAGATAGATAATGAATGATGAATGAATTATGAATGAATTATTAGGTGAATGAATTAGGGTTAAATGTCTCCTTTTATAAAAGAGTGGCTAGAATAAGGATCATGATCAAGGGCCAAGATTAAATTAGAAAATAACTTAATCAAGGGTGGAGGTTAATTGAGAGAAGAAAGACATGGATACACAAACACTTGAGGTGGAAGATAAAATTGCAACGGAAAAAGAGGTGATAGGAGAAATAATAAAGATTATTTAATTTAGGTGGCCAACATAGGAGAAAAAAATAAAATATATTAATTTTATTTATTTAAAGAGAAAGGTGAGAACAAATAATTAGATAATTAAATAATTAAAAATAATTATTTAATTATAGAGGAAAGGTGGAGTGTTAAACATTAAATAATTAAAAATAATTATTTAATTGGGGAGATAAAGAAATAATAAATAATTAAATAAATATAACATTTATTTAATTATAGAGAGAAAAGGCTAATGAATAATTAAATAATTGAAATAATTATTTAATTATAGAAGAAGAGGGAAAAACTAACTTTTGAATTAAAATAATATTAGACTTAAATGCTTAATAAAAGTCAAGAAAAGTGTGAAAGTCATTTACAATTCCTTACAACACCTTTACAAGACATGCATTTTATTCAATTTGCAAGGGTCCAAGACCTAATGTGGATGTGTAAAACACCTCACAACACTAAATCAAGGCCTCATTAAGTCCAATTTATCATCAATTATGCCCAAATCAAGCAAGCAAAAAGGGATACCTTTTCTGTGTCCACACAATCATATTGGGGAAAATACAGAGCAAGCAATTTACAGAGTGCTCAAACATTTAACAAACAATTATTTTGCTTTAGGCAACACAATCATGCAATATTCATTTTCTAAACAAACATTAAAATCAAGGAGAGATTATGGAACCTGGAATAATTCGAATAACTGAGCTGAAAGTTGTTGCTGGGTTTGAACCCCGAGCTACAACTTCAATTTTCTCCCAAAAGCTTCAATTTTCTGCCCAAAAATCACCAATTTTCCCCCATTTTCCAAAACAGAAGAAAGTTTTCAAGATTCAAGAAAACATTTTCCGAAAAGCTAAAACAAGATTCGTTTCTTTGACTTCTTGATCCAAAAGCCCCTTTCTATGAGAAAAATAACCAATTTATTTACTCTTCCATAATCCCCATTACAACATGCACTCATTCTTTAATTAATTATTTTATTTTATTTCACACCTTATTAACTGCCACAATTTCACTTATATTTATTTATAACACATCCTTGTTTATTTTATACTTAATTACCCAACCTTAAATGTTTAATCTATTTACTCTTCCATAATCACCTTTACAACATGCACTCATTCTTTAAATTAATTATTTTATTTTATTTCACACCTTATAATTAACTGCCACAATTTCAATTATATTTATTTATAACACATCCTTGTTTATTTTATACTTAATTACCCAACCTTAAATGTTTAATCTATTAATTTTAATCTTTCATTACAACTTTGTTTGCACAATTACCATAATTAATATATCTATTCAAATGTTTCTTTATTAAGCCTTTAGATTTTAATTTATTTACATCAATCAAAAACATTCATAATATTTTATTTATCAAAGCCATAATTATATTAAAGCATTTATTTATTTATTAATTTTCATAATGCCTTTTAAATTTCAATAACTTTATTTTAATAAAATAATTAATTAGAACACTAGTTGGCCAAATTGATCAATGAACAAAATACCAGACAACCAAACGAACAACACTCATGGGTTAAATCACGGAGGGGCACTACATCCTCCCCCCCTAAAATTTGACTTACTCTTGAAAGTCCCAATATGAGAACAAAACATACATAAATACAAGCAACATCATTTATCAAGCAAATCAAATGTCAACCAATTATCTGACCACCAACCAAAGTAAAAATAGAACTTCAAACGACAGAGAGTGACTACAGAACTGATAGGGTATCGACCCGGATACTCATCCTCTTCGAAGATGATGGCTAGGTAGGGGATCTTATGTTATCTCTAAATCAACTATTCCATAATTGGGTTTGAGGCATGCTCATACCTGATAATTCGGGTGGAGTTGATGCCTGGTACCTACATCCTACAATAAACAAAATGGTCGAACATATGTATATATTTCAAACAATCAAGCACACCGTGAGAGGAAATCACAATGTAGCAGGTTACTCACGAATGAATAATGCTACACTATCCCTCCCACCAAGACACTTGAAACAATAATCCACACCAATGAGTAACAACAATTACATTGTAAACAACATAGGTCAATCATGTATTAAATGCTTAGTAAACATAGTCGTATCACCACATGTTACTCATAACTAAATTAATCCGAACATACAAATAAATCCATATAACCATTATTTCCTATGCATAAGTCAATAGTATCATGATAATCAACTGTCATCCAAACCGATTCCAAAACAATAAAAATAGCATCAATAAGGTATCATAGTGTATATCCTAATATGATGAGTATCATTCTAATGAAGGCAATGTGATAGGCACTACATTAGTCTCCTCTATTGTAGAATTCCCATGGGCTCCTGAGTCAGCTGTCCGTCCACTACTTGTAGTCATCTCATTTGTGCCCTAATGCTCTACCTAGTGGTTATCAAATGTTGTAATCACTCTGTGGAACCTGCTTGCATCATCCCCTGATGGCTCTATGGTTTTTAGCATCTGACTGAATTCAGGTGTGTTCCTCTAAGGACATTGTCTAGCTATATTGTGGCCCTGTTTGCCACAAGAGAAACATCTAGTACCTCTGTCATTTCCTCTGCTCTATGGGGGTGCACTAAACTGCCAAAATCTACTTATACTAGCTACAATCTATATGCTCCAAGCTGACTGGTCAAGACGATAAAGTCAAGCTCGCAACCAGCTCCAGATTCTCCTAGACAAAAAATGACCACCAATCCGAACACCAATCATCCAAGTCTCATCCTCCAAACCACCACTAAGACTATGGAAGGTAGGAGAACGTTCCCTCAAGAGGTCCATCATAAGTCCCGCTACAACTGAAACATTTCTTCTCCTAGGGAACCTTTCTCTTTCCCTAACCATCTGTTGATTGCTCACTTGTCTAAGGCCTAGCCAGTTAAGAATCTCCTCAAGCAAGGGACATAACTGAGGGCCTAGGTGTTCCTCATGATCATTCTCATGGAAACTTAGAGAAGGAGTGTTCTAATGACTAACCCCATGACCACCTCCCTTGTTGCAAGATGGTGTGTCCCTTGGTCTTTCTTGTCCAGCACGACGCTTGGGTTTGTGACATGGTCTAACCACCTCCTGTGGATCTAGGTGAAGCCACAATAGTGGTTTACAATTGAAGTGAGGAAGGAAAACTCACAAAAAATGAATACATGGCAAAAAACTTGATTTTAGGGGTTCGTACGAACCTATTGGTTCAACCGAACCCATTAGGGGTTCGCTAGAACCTCAGTTCGGCCGAACCTTTTTAATGCTTTCCCGCCAAAAAAACCAACAAAACCCCTTATAAAAGGGGGGTTCGAATGAACTAGGGTTCGAATGAACCTGGTTCGAGCGAACCCCTATGGGTTCAATCGAACCCCCCTTATTCCTTATCACCCCCGAGACACCAAAAAAACCCTAAATTTTGGCACTTCGAAGCTCAGGTTGAGGATGAAAATGGATGAATCTTCACAAACCCAACTGGAATCAGGTAGTCCTCAGAACGAGCTATCCAATGAATATAATTTTAATATGTTTTGGTTTTATTATGTATTTATTTTTTTAGTTTTATTAAACATAGGTTTTTCATCGAAAATGAAGGTTTATACGGTGTGTGTCACTTTTTAAAAATGTTGTTTTTTGAAAAAAATCCATTTTCATGGGAGATGGAAAAAGAAGTGCAATCTGATTCCAATTTTTTTTAAAAAAATATTTTTAGAATCTATAGACAAAATGTGACGAGACTCTAGTTTGCATCATCTCCAAATTCTTCACAGTTTAGCTGCTATAGGTGCCTGAATGTGAAGATTTAGTTAAAAATAATAATTTCAGTGTCTAGTTTGGCCAAAAATTGTAAACCACTATTGTGGGATCACCCATCTTAACTGACGCTTGTATAAGGCATTGATAGGTTGACCTTTTGGTGCAATGACAAGGCCAACAATTGGTATCAGAGCTGGTCATAGGTTCAAGCCCCTCGCTTGTGCTAGGGGGGATTGTTGCAAGATGATGTGTCCCTTGGTCTTCCTTGTCCAACATGATGCTTGGGTTTGTGACATGGTCTAACCGCCTCTTGTGGATCTTAACTGACACTTGTATTGGGCATTGACAGGTCAACCTTTTGGTGCAATGGAAAATCCAACAATACAATAATTTGTTCGATATTGACGATATGTGGTTGTCATTGATGTCAACACTATTGGCATTAATGTCTTTAAGGTTGTATATGTCGAGGATATTTAGAAAATTGTAATAAACTAAGTTGCAGGTTGTCGGTAATGCTGCAGTGAAGTTCAGTATGATGGCTAGCTCAGTATATTGATGATGAGAGATTTTAGATTAAAGGGTTTGTTGTCGAGTATATCTAGTTTATCCATGTTAAGTTTTAGTGATCTTCATGATGATTTGATCGAGTTATGAGTATCTATGTTCTGACAGTTGTTTTATTGCTTTAGTTGGTGTTCCTAAAAGAAGATGATGAGATTCTAGTAGTTTGAGTTGTTGCAGATGCTTTTGTGATGATTCATGATGCTTGTGGATGTTTCTAGATCATGGTCTATCTGTGTTGTATGTCTGCATTGATTGTTGCACTTGCGATTGGTGATTTTATTTTGTGAGTTCATGTTTTTTCATGATCATGGCCGACAAGGTGATTGTAGCATGTTGTGGATCTTTGAGGCTTAATTTTTGAAGGTGTTTTGTGTTCAAGGATGTTATTTTGGGTCCTTACTATGTTGTGGATGACATTGTTTGGTGCGCATTGAAAATTATTTATTGATTTGGGCCGACAGTTTGTACACATTTTTAATTTTGTTGAGCCGACATGTATTTGATATTATACTTAGTCGTGAATATATATGACTGATTGTTTATACCATTTGAAGGCAGTGGTGTGCGTGATGTGTGAGTGTTGTGTGCAAATAATGTTCTAATCTTTCGAAGGTAGAAGAAAAGTGAGTAGAAGAGTTTATGTGCTTAACCAGAACTGTAATTAGGCATTAGCAAATGCTATTTTCTTAGTTCATTTTTTTTTGGATGTAATCTGAATGTTTTTGTAAGATAGTGAGTCTTCCTTTGGGTAGTAAGCCTTTTTTATTTGAGTAGTGAGCTCTAGGCAGTGTGCCTGAATGCATGTGTATTCCCATTTAGAATTCTTTTATACTTTTAGTAGAGTATAATCTTGTGGATTAACCTCCACTTTGGTTTTTCCCCTAACAGGGTTTACACGTAAAAAAATCTTGGTGTTATGTGTGTTTTTGATGTGGTGATGGCTTATGCTTTCATGTTTATTTATCAGATCTGAGAATAAGTTTAATAAGTATAATTTATGTGACAACTGATTCACCCCCCTCTTAGTTGTCTGCCCTTGTGTTTCCAACAATTGGTATCAGAGCTAGTCACAGGTTCAAACCCCTTGCTTGTGTTGGGGGGGATTGTTGCAAGATGGTGTGTCCCTTGGTCTTCCTTGTCCAGCATGGTGCTTAGGTTTGTGACATGGTCTAACCACCTCTTGTGGATCTTAACTAACGCTTGTATCGGGCATTGATAGGTTGACCTTTTGGTGCAATGACAAGGCCAACAATCCTTGACCTCTAATGTGACCCATATCTTGATCACGACCTCTAGGCATCAGCCTACACAACACCACCGAAGGACAAGTCTCAAAAATTATGTGGGAACAATAGAAGGGGAGGAAACAAAAGCTCAAGAATCTAAGTACTCTATTCATGGATTCTCATGCATTCTCCACCTACATGCACTAATTCACATCACTAAAAAACACATCACAAGGCTACACAAGGGTCCATAATGCATCCTCGGTAGGCAGGATATCGATGCATTGTGCGCACTACATCGAGGGTCCTATCCTTTCCACTGATTTTTTACACCATTGGACAAACACCACCTAAGGACAAATCTCGGGTTGCTAAGCGAGGATGCCCAAATAGGAAGAACATAAACTTAAGTGTACAACCAACTAGGTCAATGTAATGGGCTCATATGTATCTAGAGTGCCTAGTGTATGAACCTGGATCTGATACCATGTGTAACAACTCGCCACGTAACCCTAGAGGACGACATGATAAACACCAAGAAAATAGTACATTTTTTTTTAAACTGCAAAATATTAAAGATTATAGATGTATCAACAACTTGAATACTAACCTAAGTCCTCTAAGGTCTGTGACTACGCTACTAGATCCCATCAACTAAACTAGTATTAATAATAAATCATTACATTAAACAAATTTTGTTTAACAATATGAAATTTCTTTTATTCATCACATTTAAATGATCATGTGTATGAAATAACCATAACAAAACATCATTATAACAACATCAAAGATCTTTTAATTAACAATCATATAATTAACATCATTTACATTTTCATTACAAGAGAGACTATTGGCAATTAATTACAACTTTGCATCATTACATCAATGTTTCCCCATGATCAATTGGGGAGATTATACATTAGAGTTAAATTATATGACACAACTGATTTAAATTTAGCACAAGTACATGAAGATATTTCACTCAAGCTGGGATAGTCGCATAGGTCCACATCACCAAGAGTAGTCATCACGAACATGAGCAACAAGGGAACCCAATGAAGTGCATAGCATGTTCCACCCAACCATGTGGAACCCTAAGGTCCACCCCTCATGGTAGGAGATGACAATAAGGTCCCGCCACCAAAGCAGACAAGAAGACATAAGCACAACACAAAAGGGCTAACCTGACTCCAACATACAATGGACACTAAACATCATATAACAATGACACCACTTCCAAAGGCACACAAACAACAAAGTGAACATAAGACAAGGGAATGCTAGGTTGTTGTAGGGAGGAGTGTCATCACATAGCTTGCTATGGGTTACCCTAGCGTAACCTTCCTAGGCTACTAGACCCCCATCGTGGGTTACCCTATCCACCTCTACCGGCCGCCAGACCCCCATACAAACTCATGTAGGATCAACATACCTTCCAGGTGGACCAAGCAGTTGATCTTGCCATTCCAGGCCTTCCCACACATCTCAAGCCTAAACAAGCACTTGAGCCATGAGTGAGTCGTTATCTTGATTAATGTGAACTACACAACCCCCTAATTTATTTTAGATTATCACTAATTAAGAAACTCTCAATGAGTTACCCTGGACCTTCCACTTTGTGCGTCAAACCCCCATTGAGAGCCACTCCCTCTACAAACAACTAGAAGACCCAACAAATATCCAACTAGGTAAAGTCGTATGCACAAAATCACAAATCACATGCACGTACACATAAAATGAGGCTTGAACCCTCTTGCTTACAAATCTCAACCATAACAATGACTAAGTAGTGCATGGCTTAAACCTTATGTAGCATAGATTTTGGTATCCAAGATCTTTCTAGCGCTTCTAGGGTTTTTCACCTAAAAGGAGAAAGAAGGGCCAAAATGCACATGTCTACACTCAAAATCAATATAATATGGATGTAATATACCTAGATGAAATGTTTTAATGCAAGAAAATAATAAGATGGATTGATTATTAATGCAAAACTAAAGAAATGCACCTTGTTTGAAAACACATTGTGTAATGCAAAAACACCTAAGAATGAATGCAAATTGCAACTGACATGTAGGAAACTGAAAGTATGCACCTAAGATATTGATGAAGGCTATAATTGAATTATGAAATGCTGGTGATGCTGATTTTTAGGCCTAGTGGGACTCATTCACCATTCTAGGTGAATCAGTCCATGTTCTATAAAACTAAATCGGAGCCTGTTTCAAATGGGTATCCAAAACTATAGAAAAACAAAATCAGGCCTGGAAGTGGGACTCATTTTCCACCCATGGAGAATGAGTCCACTTTTAAATTTCTAAAAATCCAAAAGTGGAAACTAAAGTCCCCGATCTACTCTTCGACTCCTGACAGGTGTCTACCTCGAAAGTCTGATTTTTTAATCTGAAAGTGACTTTTTGTTGATATTTTTCCTCGTTCAATGAAGAGAAGACCTAAAAAAAATTTCAACTTAATTATTGATGATTTCCAAGCTTCCAAGATGTCTAAATATGCAAACACACAAATATAGAAGGATAAACATTGGATGTTAGGGCATGGGGGTTTTCCTTGCTCAAACCCCTTTTAGGTAATTAAACCAAAATGATGAAAGAATGTAATAAGGCATGCAATAATGGAATCAATACCTTTCCATGATGTTTGATCTTGAATGTCTGCAACAAAACATGAAGATTCAACCCTTGAATGTCTTTGGAAGCTATCTTAATGACTTGCAATGATGAAACCCTATCTTGCTTGACTTGATGGAGAAGAGAGATGATAAATGAATTGTAAAAATGAGTTAATGGATTAATGGGGGTTCAAATGGATGGAAAAACACTTATTTATACACACTTATGCCCTTATAACCTAATAATACCTCATCACAAGCCGACATAAGGTAACTTTGAATAAAAACCCTTAAGAAATTTTGAATTATTTGAATTTGGAGCCAAGAGGGACTCATTCGCCACCCATGGTGAATGGGTCCCGCCTTGGGTTTGTAAGTGGGTGTCAGAAATTAAGTCACATTTGATGTTATTGGTTAGGATTACATTAAAAAATACACTTAATTAAGCCTTATGAGTGCATAAAGGGGTCAAATAAAGCATAAAGAAGGTGTAAATAGTGAAAATAAGCCTAAAAAAATGTGAAATCTTGTTACAAGTCATTACAACACTTTAAAATAGGACTTGATAAGGAATAAAGAGGGAATATTTAGATGGATTATAATGAGAAGAGTCTATAAAAGTGTAGAAATATGTTACAACACTTCACAACACCTTCACAAGACATTAATAAATGCATTTTATTCAATTTGAAAGGGTCCAAGACCTAGTGTGGATGGGAAAAATACCTCACAACACTGAATCAAGGCCTCATTAAGTCCAATTTATCATCAATTATTCCCCAAATAAAGCAAGTTTCCTTTTTTCTACCGTACACTTTCAATAACACAATTCAAGTTTAAAATCAACCACTTCAAATGGGACCAAAAAAATACCCAACACATAAGATACTCCCCCTAACCTCTGGAAGTCTAACTGACTATTTCACAAAAGGACTCCCCATATAGAAATAATGATTCAAATCATCTCCCTCCAAAATTGACACATTACAAGGGCTCATAATAACCAATTGCAAAAAGACTCAACACAAAACTAGTACAAAGAAAGAGAGTAATGCCTCAGTATAAAAAAAATCATCAAATCCCAAATTCCAATTTCTAAATATTCATTTTAACAAAAGATAATCTATATCCACCTAGTCTAATCTTTCATTTATTTTAATTACAATACATCAATCCTTCTATAAACTCAACATTTCTAAATTCCATTCCCTATACATCTTTTACTTAGAAGGTAAACTATTTCTTTCTAACAACTTTATATACAACGATCATTAACTAGTTCTAATCATGTTATATAAATTCATATATATATAGGGGTATATATATGTGTGTGTGTGTGTATATATACACACATATAGTGTTATATATATGTGTGTATACACACACACACACACACACATATATATATATATGAGTATGTATATATATATTTATAAAAATCAAGAGGCAACTTTCATTATAAGCAATAACTATCAATGTGGAAGTACAGTGAATTGAGTTAGATTGCATTCATTTTAATATGCACTTGGCTCATATAACATCAAACACTGAAGTAACCTTTACACAATGGTTTAAGAAGAAACAAAGTATTGGTTTCCAACGATATGAATTGAGGCCGTTAGAACTCAACTACAGAATAAATTTTTGATTATGTTATGATTTTCCTATTGTATACTACAAACAAGGGCGGTGCCACTCTTATTATTTTGATCTAGGTAGTGAAATAATAAAGTCACCCTTACGTTATCTAAAGACTAAATATTTTAAGACATTTATGATCAATGCACAAAATCATGAAAAGGTAGATATTCGATATGGAAATTCATAAAAATTATGCTTACAGTGTCAAACTCCAAACAGGATATTGCAATCTTAAAATTTAATATGGTATAAGGTTTATATGGCTACTTACAAGGCGCTGAGAAAGATACATGAATACGGCGAAAACCCCAACACTCTCAGAAAAAAAAAAAAAAGAAAAGAAAGAGAAAGGCATGCGAATCTACAACCCCATGAATAAATGTCAACAATATGGGTCGAGTATTGAACTATTTGATTACCAAAGTTATACTTATTTCAAACGAAGAGAGGAAATAGAGAACTATACCCAAAATGAAAATGAGAAACTATTTCAGTGTTGCAGATGAGTTGTTTGAAAAGATTAAAATCATATTGAGGAAAATACAGAGCAAGCAATTTACAGAGTGCTTAGACATTTAACAAACAATTATTTTTCTTCAGGCAACACAGTCATGCAATATTTGTTTTTTGAACAAACATTAAAATCAAGGAGAGATTATGGAACCTGGAATAATTCGAATAACTGAGCTAAAATTTGTTGCTGGGTTCGAACCCTAAGTTGTAGCTTCAATTTTCTCCCAAAAGCTTCTATTTTCTGCCCAAAAATCACCAATTTTCCCCCATTTTCCAAAACAGAAGAAAGTTTTCAAGATTCAAGAAAACATTTTGGGGAAAATTCAAAACAAGATTCATTTTTTTCACTTCTTGATCCAAAAGCCCCTTTCTATGAGCAAAATAACCAATTTATTTACTCTTCCATAATCCCGTTACAACATGCACTCATTTTTTAAATTAATTATTTAATTTAATTTCGCACCTTATTAACTGCCACAATTTCACTTATATTTATTTATAACACATCCTTGTTTATTGTATACTTAATTACCCAACCTTAAATGTTTAATCTATTAATTTTAATATTTCATTACAAATTTGTTTGCACAATTACCATAATTAATATATCTATTCAAACATTTCTTTATTAAGCCTTTAGATTTTAATTTATTTAAATCAAACAAAAACATTCATAATATTTTATTTATCAAATCCATAATTATATTAAAGCATTTATTTATTTTTTAATTTTCACAATGGCTTTTAAATTTGAATAACTTTATTTTAATGAAATAATTCATCAAAACACTAGTCAACCAAATTGATCAATGAACAAAATACGAGACAACCAAACGGACAGCACTCACAAGGTGAATCATAGAGGGGCACTACAATAGCTATATCAAGAGTTAAATCCATAAAATATATCTATATTGAACCATTGTTCTCCTTCAACCATTACTCTAGAATGAGAAATAATTCCTACACCATTATATGAAAGAAAGAAGAGGCTTACCTACAATTAATCTCTTAAATGAAAATTGTAAGTATGTAAGTTTCATTTCCCCCTCTATCACATAAAAATTCATATCATATGTGTTAGTTTTCTCTTATTTCTTGGAATCTTGCTACTTTAGTAGTGTTTTGATAATTTTTGTATGATGTAAAGGGATTAGGACCCTAGTTTCCCTTCTTATCATACGAGAAACAATTCATATGCTTTCTTTCAATCTTCTTTTTATCATTATAATTTTAAAAATATCTAATTTTCAGCTTTTTTAATTTGCAACTGAATAATCGATAGTTAAAGACCATGACAATATTAGTATTTTCATCTTTATCAATAATTTATATACTTCTTCTTTATTTACATCTTAAAAAAATGAATAGTAATTGTTTAATATTTCCTTAAAATAATAACAACTATGAACTTAGATTTGTATGAAACAACAATCTAATTAAATACTTAAGAAAAAAATAATGCAATGAAGAAGGATGGCAGTAATCATGTTTTTTGAATGGTGTTGCCATAATTTTAGCCTTTAATTCAGTGGTTTCATCGTCCAAAGGAGGACTAAATAGGAGTTTCAAGGGTTTATTTCCATTAAAGACCATAAGGAAAGTTGCAGCTAGCAAGGCTTGATTTCAAGGAGAATTTTGTAACTAATTAGTGTCGGTACATCAATACCTCTAGTTATCTCATATATCCCTTCAATCAAGGAGCATAATCAATTATCATAACCCAAACTCAAGGGAGAGTTAGATCTGAACCTTTTTTCTTTATAAGGGAAACTCTAGATTTTGTAATTTTTTAGTCCTTGCTTCTTTTCTTGTGCACACAATAGAAAAGATTAGTCTTGTAACTCATTTTTCATAGATTTATTCTCAATCTCATATATTGTAAGAATAATTCCTCTTTGATTCAATAAAAAGAAATAGTCCATTCTCATTCTCTCTTTTGTCTCTTATTGTGTATAAATGTTTAGATTAGATTACTATGATTTTCCTATCAATCCTTTAATTTTATCTCTTCCAAGAAATGATTAGAAAAAATATTTCATGTTTAGTACAGTTTATGTGTTGTGTGTAGTTTTTTTAGTAAGTTGAAGTTGTGAGCCTTGTTTTCCTTCATGCAAACATTAAAAAACAACACCTACATACATGAAGTGTTTATGTGCTTCATGGTCTAAACTGAGTTGTGAAAAAGTCAAAACTCTTACTGAATTATATTGTGAGTTAGCGCAGTAGTTTAAGATTCAGTTTGGTGCATCACCCATCCTTAGATCAGTAGATTTACTTTTCAAGTTATCTTTCTCTCCCTTTTCCTTGCCAAGTTAGGAGTTTTAGGGGTTCATTCAAGGGAACCAATCCTCTCTGGAGGTTCATCCTCTCTATAAGCCACCCACATCTTGAGGATGATCCCATGTTTCACAGGATAGCTGAGTGTATTATCAGCATATGGGTGCAATCCTAAGTGACAACAGGTACATTTGGAATGAAGGGTCATTTTTGGGCATATTGTTTGGGGTTTAAGACCTCTTCACAAGTCTATAAAATCAACTTCTTAGATGTATAAATTGTGAGGAACAGTTGAATGTAGAGTTACATTGCAAGAACAAGGATAGGTTGAGGCACTAAGAGGTTATTCATATGTACACAAGTGCTTCCATGTTAGAGGAAAAAGAGGAGAATGGGAGTGAATGTATTTTAATCTCAATTATTTGAAGATAATGCATACTTGGCCTCTCTTCTTGGTGGAGTTTTTTTCCCACAAGGGTTTCTCCACATAAATCTTGTATGATGTGACACTCTTGTTTTGTTGATTTGTGTCTCATTGTTTCTATCTTATCTTGATGCTATTCTTTATTTATTGTCGTTATAAGATCACGTAAGGTAGTGTTGATAAGCATGATATGTTGGCTGATTTTTAACTTCATAAAGAGGATGGATCTAATCATGGAAATTCCATATTAAGGAAACTTAATTTCATAAATAAATATAAATTTCAGATTTTCATATTGTAGTATTCCAATCCTTGTATCTCATCCATTGAAGTCATTTTTGGATAGAGATTGAGATTCCCAACAATTAGTATTATAACCTATATATTTCTTATCAAATTTAACTTTTTTCATACTTTAAAAAAAGATAAGGAATGAAAAACCAACAAAACATGATAGAAATATTAATGAGATCCACAAAATATGTAGCAACTAAATAAGAATATTTTTACCTCTTAATGTAAATATTTGATACAAATGATCAGGTGATGTTACATAGCAAAGAAATTCTTGAATTACTACTTCCAATTACACTCAATGGTATAGTAAACATACAATGGAAATCACACTAAAATAATGATTGCCAACTTCCCTAAGATGTTCTACTATACATTGAATTCAAACTAACCTTGTCAATGGATCCTCAAAGAAGTTAAATAAATTATTTATGTAACTAACTCTAAACCCTTGAATTTTCCTATGTATATTGTACTAACATTTGAAAACTACAAAGATCCACTAGGAAATGAAAAATAACCAACTACTATAGTAGTACTACTTATATCAGGAGATAACTGAAGAAAAATACCACTATCCAAGGCACATGTAATCACTATACTAAAATTATAAGGCTTTACACTAATTAAGGCCGAAAATTGATATTAGTAATATTGAAAAGCAAGGACTAAAATTTATAGCTATATCAAAAGTTGAATCTATAAAAGATATCTACATTGAACTATCGTTCTCCTTCGACCATTACTCTAGAATGAGAAATGATGGACCTATAGTATTATATGAAAGAAAGATGATTCTCTCCTGCAATTAATCTCTTCAATGAAAATGTAGGTATTTAAGTTTCATTCCTTCCTATCACATAATAGTTTGTATCCTTTGTTTCAATTTTATATTTATCATTATGATTTTAAATATATTTATTCTTAACTAATATATTATGTTTGTGATTTGCATGTGGATACTCAACTTAAAAACCATTAGAACAATATATTTTCCTCCTTATGAATGATCTATATTTTATTTTTTGCATCTTACAATAACAAATTTTCATTGTTTAACATTTCCTTAAAATAATAAAAATTATGAATTTATATTTGTATGGAATAATAATCCAAATTATTGCTTATGATAAAAATATAATTTCAAAAGAGAAGACCATATCAATCTTAGATAATAAAAGCTTAACATCATATACATAAATGTGGATCAATAATGGTTAAACTAAAGGCCATTCTCAAGGTATTATCAAATATTCCTCCCAAAATAGATATAAATTTGATGTAGTTGTGGTTAGGGAACCTTATCAGGAAACCCGATCACATAGCCCACACAACTCTCAACACAATGGAAGCCAAAAAAAACCAAAATAAATATTTATTTTATTAAATCCTTATATGATTATAATATGTTATCAAATAAAATATACTTCATGACATTACATTCATCACCAATTTCATATTATAATTTTTCCTTCTCCTCATGACCTTTCTCTCTATCACATAATGGATTTGAGTTTCTTAGACAACCTCTCCTTATGTTAGCCTTTGACTCCCTCTCCAAGTTAGAGGAATTATATTTTTCCCCATCCTCCACCTCTCTCTCTCTCTCTCTCTTTGTTGCCCTTTCTCTAATGGTGAACCATCTCGCCCCTTCTCTAATGGTGAACCCCCATAAAAAATATCACCTTCCCTCTTAATATACTTCTTTCTTGTGGCAACTCAACTATCCCAAGAAGGAAGTTTAACTGTCGCATTAGACAATTCATTTGATCTTCTTGCAAGTTCATATGTCCTCTTTGTTTTCTCTTGTTAGAGGTTCTCACTCTAGTGGGAACTAGGAATTAACCACCATTTTCATAAGTTCTAACCTACATAGGGACTTTCCTTTCCTTTATTAGTATGGAGTAGGAAAAGTGACAAAACAACACAACAGGAAATTAGCGTCAACTTTGGCACCAGATTTTAGTGTATTTTGAGCACATGAGTTGGAAAATTTGGCTGGCATTAAACTTAGCGCAAACAGGCATGGTCAGTTCAGCGTTTGTTTTTGCACCAATTTTCCCACCATTTTTAGCATCGGAATTAGCACCGAAAAATCAGGGCACCTCTGTTAGCGCTAGGAAGTAACAACGGAAATGGCGCCGAAATTGGCACCCAATTTGACTTTCGGGTTTGCTTCCGCGTCTACTCCCATTTTTGCTTCTAGTTTTGCTTCCAATTTTGCATCCGTTTTTGCTTCCAATTTTGCCTCCAAGTTTGCTTCCAATTTTTCTTCCAATTTTGCTTCCAATTTTTCTTTCAGTTTTGCTTTCGGTTTTGCTTCCGATTTTGCTTCCAGTTTTGCTTCTAGTTTTGCTTCCACGTTTGCTTCCGGTTTTGCTTCAAGTTTCGCTTCTTGTTTTGCTTCTAGTTTTGTTTCTGGTTTTGCTTCCAAGGTTGCTTCCGGTTTTGCTTTCGATTTTGCTTCCAGTTTTGCTTCCAAGTTTTCTTTTAGTTTTGCTTCCAATTTTTCTTCCAGGTTTGCTTCTGGTTTTTCTTCTAGTTTTGCTTCCAGTTTTGCTTCCAATTTTGCTTCCGATTTTGCTTCCAATTTGCTTCCAAGATTGCTTTTTTTGCTTCTAGTTTGCTTCTAGTTTGGCTTCCATTGTTGCTTCCTTTTTGCTTCTAAAATGCTTCTTGTTTTGCTTCCATTTATTAATTTAATATGTTTTATTTCAATTTAATTAGTTAAATATATTGTGCCTCTTAGATAACTCATATGATTATAGAGTAAGTAATTTAATTATTTAACTCATATGATTAAATAACAATATAATTATTGTAACATGATCATCATCTATAATTAAAACAAGTGAATCAAATATCTATAATTTAATTGAATTTGACAACATCCATCATGAGCAGTAAATTAAAATCATCATACTTAATAAATATCCATCCAAAAATCATCGACCACTTTTAATATATATAAATTGACAAGTCAATACTGATAAGATCATCATCATATATAACTAAAACAAGTGAAATTCAAATATGCCAGTACATCAAAAACATGTCAAAATGATACATGTCCAACAACATAAGTGAAAATGATACATGTACAAATGATATAAATAAAATTGATAAATTATGTAACTCAAATTGATACAAGTCAAGATGATACATGTCCAAATGATATAGTGAAAATGATACATGTCAATATGATACAACTCAACAATATAACACAGTAGGTTGTGAAAATGATACATATGATAGTAATCATGAAAAGAGTCATCATAACGATATATCAACAATGATCCATGATGTAGTCTATATGATCATGAATGTTATGGTTACTATCACCAACTGTCTCATCATCAGCATCACCATCCTGATCATCATCATCATCAACATCATCATCGTTGTTGTCCTCATCATTGTCATCAGGCTGAGTGTCTTCTGTATTTGCATCATCATCATCCTCTGCCATGTGATCTATACTGGAAGAACCAATGTTTTTTGGATCTATATCATGTTGAGGATCATCTTGATCTTTTGGAAGACCCGTGTTCTACAAAAAAAAATATTTAAAATGAAAATTTATTATTTATTTCACGCAAAAATTTATTTTTCTATTACATATCTAATATTACAACATATGAGATGAAACTATAATCATATTACATCATATCAAAGTGCACATACCATAATAAAATTTCAAAAAAGTTACAACAAATACTGGTGACTCAGGACAAACTTCAACTTTCAAAAACAACGCCAATTAGGCTGGTAGACTTGTGGATCAGGCCAACATTTGGTGGAAGAGGAAGAAAGATGTATGGAAATCTAGAGGCCCACCATAATGGATTTCAATATTCAACCATGAGAGCAGAAGAGAGAGCTGATATCATGTATCAAAACATTAAGCATGCATTCTTCCAGCCAGTGGAGAAGGAGATGATTACTTTGCTTCATTTTCATTTGTATAACCATATCACAGCATGGGAACCAAGAAGACCAAGGATGTTCAATTTTATGTGGAGGTAATGGATGTGGTCCAAACTTTAGGAGGGGAAAGAAGGTCAATGTATGATCTTGATGAAATTGAGGAAGAATAGCAAGAGAGGGATAGGAAAAATAAAATCAATACAGAGTTTCTAGGATTTGTGAAGTGAGTAAGAGAGCTATGGGAGCAGCCTCATCTAAAGGATATACCATTTAGAGAGCTTGGTTTTCATAGAGTTCCTTTCAAAGCCTCTACTTTTATTGTTCCTATGATAAACTGTTTGGTAGATTTGGTGGAATTACCTTTCTTAGTAATCACTATTAGTGAGATTGAGATTGTTAACCTTGAGAGAGTAGGACTTGGGCAAAAGGAATTTGATATGGCTATTGTTTTCAAAGACTTCGAGCGGGATGTACTCCGCATTGACGTCATTCCTCAATCTTCACGTGATGGCATCAAGGAATGGCTAAACTCCATGGATATAAAGTATTATGAAAGCATAATGAACTTGAACTGGCAACCAATTTTGAAGAGTATTATTGATGATCCAAATAAATTTATTGAAGATGGTGGTTGGGAATTTTTGAATATGGAAGCTAGTGATTCTGATTCTGATAATTCAAAAGAGTCAGATCAAGGATATAAATCCTTTGATGTAGAAGAGGAATCAAAATCAGATTTCATGTAGCCACCATCAAGAGTGTTACAAGCCAACAAGATGGAAGGAATTCTTATATAAGGATAATTTTCAATGTTGTAGGTACTGGCTTTAATGCCAACTACAATGGAAACATTGAAATTCCCTAGGAGTATTTATGTTAAGGAAATTTCCTTTAGATGCAAGGATTCAAAGCACATCAACAATGTGGTTCAAATGATTAAATCCCAGAGATGATTTGTAGCAATGAAAGAGTTTGAAAAGGCAAAGAGAGCTAGATTGATGACTTAGGAGAAACTTCAGCTTTCAAAAACAAAGCCAATTAGGCTAGCTTATGTGTGGATTAGGCCAAGATTTGTTGGAAGAGGATGAAAGATGATTAGATATCTGGAGGCCCACTTTAATGGATTTTGGTATTCAACCATGACAGCAGAAGAGAGAGTTGATATCATGTATCAAAACATTAATCATGCATTCTTCCAGCTAGCAGAAAAGGAGATGATTACTTTGCTTCATTTTCATTTGCATAACCATATCATGGTGTGGGAACCAAGAAGACCAAGGATGTCCAGTTTTATGTGGAGGTAATGGATGTGGTCCAAAATTTAGGAGGGGAGATCCCGATGTATGCCAAGAGGCATAAAGTCAGATGAATTAAATTCAACTACATGTCTGCCAAAGTTTACTTCCAACTTTAGGAGGGGAGATCCTGATGTATAAGCTTAAGGGGTTAAGCCCTGTTTTTGGCTTTGATACTGTAAATAGCTGGTGTTTGGGTAGTAGTTATTTGGATAGTTTTCAGGCAGTTGTGGTAGGGCTTTTTGATCCGTAGGTTTTTATTTTGTTTTGATAGACATGATGTGATGGTGTTGGAAGAACTTTTTATTTGGAGCTTTGTATATTTTGATTTATCTTAAATAAAATAAAAATATTATCACCGATCGAAGAAAAAATAAAAATAAATATCGTTTAATAAATTTGATATAATCTTATGAGAAAATTCAAATACCTGCGTACTCTCCTCACTGGAATTCCTTCGTGCATCCTGGCTTCATGCTCTCTTTATTTGCTGGTAGTGCCCTGCTCTCTTCCTTCATGCGACATTTTTCCCTTTTATGTCGTCTGATTTCTTCCTTCACACGGGAAATTTTTAAATTTTTGACTTTGATTTCTTCCTTCATGCAACATTTTTCCCTTTTTTCCCCTTTTTTGTCATCTGGTTTCTTCCTTGACACCAACTTGAGCGTCGAATTTTGGTTGTTAATTTAATCAGTTTGGGGTGCCTAAGGCGGTGTCAAGTGCGCCTATCATTGTATGTTTTACCGCGGTCCCGCAAGGCGCTTCATCCTTCTCGGCGATAGTGTGGTGACTCCCTCAATTCTTCTACCATTAGCGTGTGGTAGTGCAGTGACCATTGTTGCCCCGCGACTCCTTCATTAGTTCGGTGCAGTAGAGCAGTTTTTACTGTGGCCCCGCAAGTTGCTTCTTCCCTCTCGGTGGTAATGTGGTGAAAGCTTTTGTGGCAACATTTTTATTCACATAGGAGGCCATGGAGAGAGGACATGGACAATGTAAAAATACTAATCACTAAGAGGAAAGTGGGTGGAAATAGATGAGACAACATTGATTAAGCACTAAATTTATTTGATTTTTTTTTGTGTGAGAAAAAATTACTAATGACCTTTTCATAAATGTTATGTGAGTAAGATTTCTGGATAAAATGTGTGCAAATTTTTACATAACTATCATGGACTATGAAAATCAAATGTTATTTGTTTTCATAAATGTGTTTGATAACATATCATGCCATTGGAAATTAGGGGGGATTCATGTCTTACAGTTGATTTAAGGAATGCCATAAGTCGATTGTCAACATTTACAAGGTATGTTGTTATATAAAACATTCATGTGTAAGAGACATAGAGATATTATATTGCATTTTAATTTATGACTAAAGGTTCATACTAATTTACTATTATTATATTAGGTGGGTGACCTCCAAGGAGATCCAAGAATCTCAAATGCCTAAACTTTGAAATGCTTCAGTAATATGATGTTGTACTTGGATAATTGAAAACCTATTTTATTCTCCTAGCAAGCTTTTTTATTTTCCATTATAATTCTAGACCAAACAACATTTGCGGGGATGGCCTTTTATACCAATCTTAATTTGTATGAAGTTCACGAACCTGTTGTCAAGCAGTAAATCCCTTTCATAGACAGGAACTGTAAAGGCTTCATTTAAGAAAAGATAAGTAGTATCTTTCTGAGGGTAATCCACATGCAAAAAGTAAAAAGCACATAAAAAATAATTGTACAGTAGAAAATCATATTGAATAAGTTTTTGATAAGGAAAAATAGGTTTTGAAGGGACCCTGAAACCATTTACAATGATGCCAAGCTGCAAGAGAAATTAAACCACTAATCCCAGTGGCCCAAAAAAGCAAAAAAATGACATAAGATGGAACATTAGCAACTTGTCAGCAAACCCAAAAGCAAAAAACATCAGCAAACTTGTTGAACCAAAAGACGAAACACCAGCTACAACAAATTATCTAAAACATTAGTCGAGGCCATGTTCTCCTTGATGACCTCCTCATGGATACTGATAACATCCTTCAGCTCCTCAACAATAATGTAACAACCCTCTTTTTCATCTTGCTCCTTGTCCTAAGGCATGAACCCGCTTGCATGTCCTTCTCCAACACAGGAGTGGAAGTTTCTACTTTCTCCACCAGGTAAGAGCCACTAATCTCTTCAATCCTTTCCTCCATATTACCCAAGTCAAGCAGTTTTTCGATCCAATTTAGCATTTTCTCATTTAGAACAGAAAGACCCATAGCAGTGGTCTTCAAAGAGTTATTGCTAATATTGACCACTGTTTTCAAGTCCTCCAACATCTTTCCCATTTTATCCTCCAGACTTGCCACTCTGTCCTCTAACATTTTATTAACAAAACTTCCAAAGAGGAAATTCTTTCCTCATGAGAAACCCCCAAACGATCAACATCGGCCAGTAGCTTATCAAGCTTAATATGCATTGATTTTACTTTGCCTTTTATTTCCCACTCCTTTTGGTTACCTCTTAGCATAGCAACACAAACATCCTACCAATTTTTCATCTGAATATATTGAGCTCCTTAACCTCAGAAAATAACCACTTAACCAAGGAAAGCAGGTTTCTCATCCCATCTTCAACCATTCTACAAAACATATTCATGTCAATTTCATCCCAATTAATTCGAGGCTAACCCTTCTACTCCAAGTCAACAGGGGCATCAGAACAATCCCTATTTTGTTCATCCTCTTCTTCGGCTGGGGAATCCTCGACATCCACAACATCTACCTTTATCCTCTCCTTATCTAGTAGATTCTCTAAATCAGTTAATGCCTCCAAATGTTCCTTCTTCACTTCCTTCACAACAGAAAAATCATGAGAACAATTAACCGCATCAATCCCCTGCATATCCACAAGGCGACTCTCATTAGGCTTTACCTCCATCTTAGAGTTTCCCATATCAACAGGGTCACTCAACTGACCACCCAAATTAACTGACACCTTAAGCCTTTGCACTGGGGAGCTCTCTAGCAGAGCATCCTTACCAAGAACATGGTTCCCCAACAAAGCATTTTGAACACAATCAAAATTTGAAGGATCCACATCACCCACAAGATGACAACCCTTCAAACCCTCTTTTCCAAAAGACAACGCAGGATTCACATTTAAACCAGGGGAAACCACCTTAATTTTCCTTTTGGAAAAAGCTTTAACTTTCTTTATGCCTTTCGTTTTCCCCCTCAAACATTTTCTAATAGAATTAGCCATAGTCTCCTGCAACTCCACATCAGTCTCATAGCCCTTACCCCATTCTTTCGATTCCTCATCCCTTTCCTCATAGCCTCCTTCATCAATAGACATGTCCTCATACTCTGACTCTTCCTCCTTCGAACTACCAACCCATTCACTGGCAAAGTCCCTTGTTTCATACCCATCATTTTTAACTTCCTTCTTACCAAGAGTTTTAGGGGAGACTAAGATCAACTTTAGCTTGATATGAGCAAAAATCAAACACATAATCCCTTGATGAAGAACCACCTTCTTAGGGTTCTTTCTATGGTCTTCAATACTCTTCTCCATAGAATGTAACAGGTAAAAAGGAAATGAGACCAAAACATTATGCCTAAAATGATTTAAGAGCATAAAATGGTGAATGTAAACCACAAAGAATCTACCTTCAAGGGTGAAGTAGTGCATAATGGCCAACACAAGGTCCCACCAAAGTGGCTTCAAGGACTTCCTAGCATAACCTCCACTTCCAATTTCCTTAACCTTCTTCCTCTTGTCATGTTTAAAGAAATTCACAAAAGTCGTCTTAGCCACTCCCCTATCTCTGAAAAACTTTCTCCCAACAATTGAAAGACCAATTACCTTCTCAATAAAATCCTCTTCAATTTGAAACTCAACGCCCTGGTAACACAGAGACCTCCCATTCCATCCTTTCACAAAGAATTTTGTTACATCAGGGTTCAGGCCTTGAATTCTTTGCATAAATTGAGTAACCCCCCCATTCCAAGTGCTCCCACAGAGTAGCATTTTTATGAAACTCTTCACAGGAACTTGGCTAAATTCTACAACGATCACCACCCATAGTGACAGGAAACAAATGAAAACCAAAGAACACCTGGAAGAAATGAAAAAGTAAAATGACCCAGGTGCTACTCAAAACAATACAAAAAACACCCATAATACGTGTGGGCTTATCATTCCAAGTAACCCTGCCAAAACTACCAGTCCATCCTTCTACGAAAACCAAGGAAAGAATAATGAAACTAAAAGAGAAAAGGGTCAACGTGCAAAACCCAACTTAAAATCATAATGAAAAACCTTTCCCCGAAACATATCACCTAGAAACAAGCCAGTTGGTCATCATTAGAAATACACTTTAGATTAAGAAGTAGCGATTCAAAATAATCCCACTCAAATCTCTCAGCCACTCCCACATTGGCAACCCCATCATCCATCATGTTTGCTTCACGAAAAACATGTGTGATTTTGATCTCCTCAAAATATTTAATAATTTAGATATCGAGTCATTAATAAAATTGGCAATTGACCTGAAGGAGGACATTTAATCATGAGACAATTAATCACATTAAGAGAGTCCCCCTCTAACCATAGTTTAGAAACACCTTGTTTCTTAGCCAAAACTAATCCATGATAAGTTGTTACAACCTCTGCATAAAAAAACAATTGTACAATAGAAAATCAAATTCAATCAGTTATGTCTTATTTCACTTGCACACTTATCTAAAAGACATAGGGTATTCACCATACATTTCCCTTGACAAAGCAAACATGTGCTTTCATTTATTTTTACTATATATCTCAGAAGTGAAATTGTTGTTACATAATGATGCATTGAGAAAATAATATATACAAAAAATGCAAAGAAAATGTTTGAAATTTAACATGCAACCTACTGTGTTGTGCTGAAAGGAATCAAGATTAACTGGGACAAGAAATAAAAATAAAATTTTGATGATTGTACTTAAAAGTGAACATGATATGAAAAGTGTGGACAATGATAGTGTTGAAATCGAAAACTATGATTTTGATGACATTACTGTTTTATGTCATTAGAGATAAAGAGCACATACAATTTTATATACATAGAAAATGAAGATTTGAAACTAGTAAATTGAAAATGTAAACACTATAATATTTTTCCTTAAACAATAATTCACACTCACAAAAAAGAGTGAAGCATTTTTTATTCAAACTTTATTTTCTTTAATAGACATAACAGTAAAAGAATAATTACAAGTACAAGAATATATACACGGTTTCATAGAAAATAAGGAAATTTTCATAGAATATATCTTTAGAATGTAGGAACTTCCTCTATCAGATATTTGGAAATTCCTACACACAAGTTTTGCTTCAGAGTGAAAACACCCATAAGTGTTTCACACTGGCTCAAGGTACAATCATAAATTAATGCATGTTGTTTATTTTAGATGGAGATTGGAGAAAATGCAGAGCCTAAGAATTCAACTAGCAAAAGAAGAAGATATGTATGTGGACATGGCCCTAAAACTGTTAAAGAAATAATTCAAACGAGCGATTGTACAAAGACAAGCAGATTTATGATTTTATCTTAGAATGTACAAACTTTCTCTGTTGAATATTAAAGATGTCAGGTTGGATTAGAAACTAGATAAGCAGATTTATGATTTTATCTTTAGAATGTAGGAACTTCCTTTGTCGAATATTTGGAAATTCCTACACAGGTTTTGCTCCCAAGCTAAAACACTCAGAAGTGTTTCAGACTGGCTCAAGGTACAATCCAACCTGGTTATGACACCAATAGCAATCCAATTTTTCCTAAACTGTCCATACCCAAATGTTGCATCACAATCTATTCTTCCTATACATTAAAATGCCACATATTAACCCCTTCTAAATAAAACTCAAAATACCATGAAACAATGAGTCCCCTATATTAGTAAGTAAGTAGGAAGTCTATAGGGCATAGTTTGATTTTGTTGGATGTTGTGGTTGTGTTGCTGATATGTGGTTTTCATTGATGTCAACATTATTAGCCTTCAATACATCAAAAGCTGTATATGTCGAGGATATTGAGAAAATTGTTAAAAGAAGTGTTCTAGGTTCTTTGTGGAACTGTGAAGGTCATGAAGGTGTCGTGTTCTGTACATTGAAGATCAATTGGTGTGGATTAAAGGGTTTTTTGTTGAGTATATATAGTTCATCCACTAGAAGTTTTAGAGGTCTGTGTGAAGATCTGATCATGTAGTGAACAGTTGTGTTCTGACAGTATTTATGTGTGTTCTATCAATGTTCTTGAACGAAGTTTGTATGTTTCTAGTGCTGCGGATGTTTCTCTATTAGTTCTTGTTGTTTTTGGATGCTTCTAGATCATGCTCTATCTTTGTGGTACATCCACATTGATCGGTGTGTTCGTGGTCAAAGATTCTTCTCTGTATGTTCAATTTTTCATGTTCTTGGCCGACATGATGGTAGTAGCGTGTTGTGGAACTTCGAAGTGGAATTACTTGAAATCCTTTTGTGTTGGAGTTGTTATTTTGGGTATTCACTATGTTGTGGCTGACCTTGGTGGATTCACATTGCAAATTTATTTGTGATTTGGCCAACTTTGAAAATATGTTTTATATTTTCTAGCCGACTAAGTTGTTGATGAAATCTCATGTTGTGGATATATAAGAGCGATTGTTTGAGTGAAGTTAGTGTGTGCATTAGAGAGAATGTATGCTAGAGAAAGCACATATGTGCGAATAGTGTTCCTATCATTCGACTATAGAGAAAAGTGAGAAGAAGGTTGAGCAAAGAGTAAAGAGTAAAGAAGGTTTTTATGTGCTTAATTGGAACTGTAATCAAGCTTGTGTAGAAGTTATTCTTTCATTTCATACTTTGTGCATCTAATCCATATTTCTATATTGTTGGGTAGTGAGCTCTAGGTAGTGTGCCTAAATGCATGTGCATTCCCATTATTTTCTCATTATACTTTTAACAGGGTATAATATTGTGGACTAACATCCACTATGGTTTTTCCCCTAACAAGGTTTCCATGTAAAAAATCTTGGTGTTTTCTGTGTTTTTGATGTGTTGATTGTTCATGGTTTATTATTCATTCATCAAATATGAGATTGAGTAAAGTAAGGTTTGAAAAGTTTTAATATCCTGTGACAACTGATTCACCCCCCCCCTCTTAGTTGTCTATCCTTGTTTTTCCAACAATTGGTATCAGAGCAGGTTCCTCTGAAGAAGTTTAAAAGCTTGAGGTGATCCGAGATGGCATCATACAAGAAGGACAATCCTAGATTTTATGGAACAAACTACACATTGTGGCAAGCTAGGATGGAATGTCGTTTGAAGTGTGTTGGTGAACCTTTATGGAAAATTACAAAGAATGCATATGTTATTCAGGCTCAAAATGGTCCTTCCATTGTTGATGAAGTTAAAGAGGCTGAGAATAATGTTCGGGCTATAGAAGCTTTGTTGAGTGCTCTAATAGATTCAAAAATGAAAAATGTGTTCTAGGTCTGAACACAACTCATGAGATGTGGATGAAGCTGGAAAATTTGTATGAAGGAGATGTGCATGTGAAGATGGCTAAGCTACAGAGTCTAAAAGGAAAGTATGAAATTTTGAAGATGGGTGAAGATGAAAATATTTCTTCTTTTATACAAAAAGTAAATGAAATAGTGATGGATATTAGATGTGTTGGTGGAACTCTAGAAGAGGAAGAAATTGTGGCTAAGGTGCTTAGATCATTTCCTACCTCCTACAAAGCAAAGTCTTATGCTATTGAAGAATTCAGATCATTGATGAATGTGACAAGAGATACATTGATTGGAAAACTTGTTGCCTTTGAGTTGAGTGAATTTTGTAAGTTTGTTCCTAAGACTGAAACTACATTCAAGGTTACTATATCCGGAAAAGACAAGCAAAGATTTGATTTGGGAGAGAGTTCTAGAAAGACATTCAAGTATGAGGAAGAAATGAAATAGCTTGAAGAAGAAGAAAAAGAAATAGAAGAATTGGAAGCACTGATTGTGAAGAAAAAAGGTAGAGGACAAGGTAATTATAAAGGAAAGCTTCCTATCAAATGTTTTTCTTGCAGTAAAATTGGTCATTTTGCATCAAGATGTCCTGAAAGAGTCCCTAGATCTAAGCCTTACAAATCTAGATTCCAAAAGAAATGTTACTTTGCTGAAGAAGGAGTGATTGATGATGATTCTAACAAAGATAATGGAAATGAAGATGGTTGGGTCTTCATTGCTATCAAGGAGAATAGTCCCGAGGCTACTCGATTTGCCAAAATTGAGAAAGCTCTTGCAGCCCGAATTGAAGAAAAGGATGAGTGGGTCATTGAAAGTGGATTCTCACATCATATGACTGGTGACAAAAGAAAATTTGTAAGTCTAGAGAAGTATGACGGTGGAGTTGTGAGATTTGGTGATAACAATGCTTGTGTGATTCATGGCAGAGGATCTATTTGTCTTGGTGGTAAGCATAACACTGATGATGTTCTTTATGTTGAAGGCTTGAAGTATAATCTTTTAAGTGTTGGAAAGATGGTGGACAAGGGTTATGATCTCCAGTTCAAAGATAGAAGATGCAAGATATTTGGAAACTCTAGAAATGTAATTACTTCTGGTAAACTAAAAAAAGGTAATATTTTTCATTTGAATGCTGCTAGTGAAAGTTGTTTGATTGCTCAAGTAGATGAAATTTGGTTATGACATAGAAGACTTTATCATGTGAACTTTGATAACATTGTAAAAATTAGCTCCTCTCAAGCAGTAAGAGATCTTCCTAAGCTTGTAAAGCCTACTAGCACAATTTGCAAGGAGTGTCAAATGGGAAAATAGACTAGAGTTTCTTTTCAAAGAAAATAACATAATTCAAATGGATTACTGGAGCTTGTGCATATTGATCTATGTGGTCCCTCCAAATTCAGAAGTCTTCATGGTGAAAGGTACTTTATGTTGATTATTGATGATTACTCTAGAATGATATGGGTTGCCTTCTTAAGAGAAAAATGTGAAGCACTAGAAAAGTTCAAAAGTTTCAAGGCTATGGAAGAGAATGTAAAAGGTCTGAAAATAAAATGCTTAAGGTAAGACAGAGGTGGTGAGTTCACCTCCAGGTATTTTAATTCTTTTTGTGATGAGCATGGAATTAGAAGACAGTTATCTACTCCTCGAACCCCTCAACAGAATGGTGTTGCAGAAAGGAAGAACAAAACAATTCTGGATGCTGCTAGAACAATGATGATTGAAGGAAATGTGTCTCAAATGTATTGGAGTGAAGCTGTAAGCACTGTTGTGTACACTTTGAACCGAGTTACAAATGTGAATGGTAATACTGGTAAGACTCCTTTTGAGCTATGGTTTGGGTATAAGCCTATTGTTAAATACTCCAAGGTCTTTAGAAGAAAATGCTACATCAAGAGAGATGATGATATAGGTGTTACCTATTTTTAGCTACAACTCAAAATAGGTAGAGCTGAATTGCATTCATCACAGAAACATGCAAAATTTATGCTAAAAGTATTCATTGAATTCCAAAATTTGATTATGCAAATGTTTGTAATAGAAGAACTCATAAATTTGCATAAAATAAAGTTTTTTTATTCATATTGTAAAAATGAAGGTCCCACACATGTCGTGGGGGTAGCTTAATTTGATTTATGTAATCAAATGATAGATACAAGAAAGGAGATGTACACTATACAACTGAAGAAAATATAAACATAAGGAAGGAGTGATTCGTCATTTCCTGGAATGACGAATCATCATTTCAGTTATGTGGTGTCTCCTTGTATTCAACTCCAATTGGTACAACTCCTATTCCAATTCCAAAGGCACCTGAAAAATTGTTAAAATGTGTTGTTAGAGCAATGGAAAATCACTATTTTCCTCATGCCTGCATTGCCAACAAGAATATAATCTACATCATTTCAAGCATGCATCATATGATCAAGTTAAAGGAGCACGAAGTTCAATGGAAGCTTTCAACTTCAATTATTTTTGCTAACTTGTTTGTTTAAATGTGCAGGAACAGGTATAGTCTGATCATTTCAACCAACAAATATTGTTATGAGTGGTGGGAAATGAGGCTCCCACAAGGGTTGAGCCCAGCTCATAAACAATGATATGAACAACATGTAGAAAAAAATGACCACGGTGATCCATGCAATCATGAGTTGGCTTACGAATGTACAAATACACAAGGTCATACATAAGCAATGCAAAAGATCTTTAGCTTTCGCTAAGCTGCCAGGCTGAAACAACATGGAAGATGGATCATATACATTTACATCATAAGCATCTTATAATAGTGTTCGCATATAAACATCTGAAATTTATATTGTTCACAAAGATGATTAGTGAAATGGGGGATAAATATACTCTTCAAGACTTGAAGGAGTGACTATATATTAAAGGTGCATGAAACCAAAGTATCTATTTGTCATCACAAGAAGAACAAATATAATTCATGACTGTTAAAGTCATAATGGCAGTCAATTGAATAAAAGACAGTAAGTAACTATAGATAGTGATGTTCCAAATGCTAGGATGGAAGTCCTTCATGGATCATAAGACAATAAGTAACCAAAGGCATCTCACATATTTTCAAGCATAAAAGTTACAATGTCATTCAAAAAGCAAGAATATATCAAACGAAGGAGAGTTCTTTCATCATTCTTTGAACAAGCTAGAGGAGCAATCACAGAGTAAAGTATTGTTCCATGATAGATTGCATTCAAGAGATGGTATATTTAAATGAAGAACATGGACAGTTGACAGTCACATACTGAGAAAGGCAGTCAAGCAATGAGAAAGTATCCTTAAAAGAACAAGACTCCAGAGTATTTTCCAACTGACTGCATCTATTACATTAACATAAAGCAACCACCTTTTGCATTGGGTTGTGCAGTCATAACAAGAGTAGAATATTATCAAAGGATAGATTTATCATAGTATTTATTATAGACCCAAGAAAAGGACAGTCACTAAATACATAGAGACATTTGTGACATGGATTAAAGATAATAGTCATGAGCACTGGTAAAGAAGGCAGTAATCTTTAGATTTTGTTAAAGGGTAGCAAATACAACCATGATGGAGGACAATCAATAATCAAATGAAATCAGTCAAGTTTCCATGGTAAAGACAAATATCAACTATAACATGCAGCTATTCGGGAACAAATCAAGGACAATTTTTTTAAAACAAATATCGGTACCACTGCAAAGCCAAAATTATGAGATAAAACTATTCTTGTTTAGTCTTCAACATTCTAGGAAAATCTCTATTGAATTGGGACAAGTTGTCAAGATTCTAGGCGTATCAACATGGGTTGTGCTTTGAATGATCCCTTGATGTTGGTAACAGCTGCTAGTGAACTGCTGATGGAACATATTCAAAAAAAATTCCAACTAGTCTGGCAAAGCTGTTTAAGTTGCTGAATGGCCAAGTTTGATTCTCTTCTAATGGTATATGGTTTGCCAACACATGGGCAGTTTGATGCTAAAAATTGAAAGCCCACATAGGATTCCAATGAAATTTCTTATGAGTATAGTGGTTGTTAACAAGGCTAAAGGTTGTCTAACGTTGCTACAGTATATTTAAGTGTCCTAATGATGATAAGGATGAATACATTGAAAAGGGGATGTTTTTGTCAAATATACACAATGGAGATGAAACTCATATGAAACTAAATGAAATACCCAATACTATTAAAGAGCTCGCGGCCTACATTTAGGGCAGCCAAACCTTTGAGCTCACAAAGTAAATATCCAACTGCAATGAGATGAGACACATGTCTGATTTGACACGAAGAGAATATAGAGGTAAAACCATTATTTGTGCAAATGATGATATAGAGTCTTCTTTGTTTATTCGTTGGAAATACAAGGAACTGAATGAAGCTAAAAGATGTGGCTAAGCATAGCATCAAACCCTAAAAAAAAGATCATTCGTAATAGAAGCCAAGAGCTCAAATACAGAATTCATTGTTAGAACACTTACCAACAAGTTTGTTGCGTAAAATACATTCAATCATGAGAGTCTTCCAAAAGACAAGAGCTCAAGCTGGTGTCATTCATGGCGGCCCAGAACAATTGAAGAAAACAACAGAATAATAAAAAAAGAGAATATGTTAGAAATTATGCTTCAGCTGTAGCTTAAAAGTTCAGAAATGTCAACAATATCTTCAGATTGTGACTGAAAACAACTTACCCACTAAAAATATTCATGGAAAATCCAGAAAACAGTAAGGTATGGTGGAATTTTGAGCTCCTGATTAAGCAATTTCTCAGAAACCCTACCCAGGTCGGCAACCAGTCTTCATGAAGTTTTTTCAAACTTAGATGCAAAAAATGAAATGATTTTTAGGGTTCGATGCTTTTTACTAAGAGCCTTTCACTGATGAGTTAATTTTTTACTCTATTTTTTCAAATAATCATTTCATTTTAATTATCATTGTGGTCTTGACTCTTAGGGTCAATCGACTTAATAAGAAATAAGGGGCCTGTGATTTTTGAGGCCGATTTCAAAGTATTCTTTGACTTTGAAATATTATCCTTGCATGGATTTTAAGAAGTATTTAATGTTTAATTAAATATTAAAATAATATTATTATTACTTTAATATTTAGACAAGAAATAAGGGGGTATATGTTAGTTGTCAAAATATTAAAATAATCATTTGATGATTATTTTTAACATTTAATTAAATAAAGGCCTTCTCAAATCCATGCAAGAATACAAGTGAAAGCTAACTGGAGAACTTAATCATGCAATTTATGGAGATTATTGGTATGTTTCTCCAGTTCTACATCAGTTCACAATATATTATCGTCATGCACGATACAAAGATAGAGTTTTAGTCATGATGGGCAAGTTGATAAAAATGAGGCAATTTTTGCATGTTTTGGCCCACTTTTTCAGGGATTTCCAGTTTAGTTTGAGTGACCTATGTGTCAATCATGAGTTGACCTTGACTTTGAGCCTAAGTTCACTCATTTTTGCATGAGTTTGAGCTCTTCTTCTGGAGTTGTTTATTTCTGCTTGAGATTTTCCTTGGAGTTATCATTTTCACACTGAAATTGACTTTCAATTTCATCTTCATGCCTTGAAGAGGCTTTTTGTATATATTGGAAAAAGTTAATCTTTTTCCTCTAGTTCTTGTTTTTCAGCCTTTGCATTCTGCAAAGAGAAATATCATGTAACTCAGCTTTTAGATTTAATACAATTTTACAACTTTATAGGTTACATAAGTTATCATTTCTACAGAGGTTTTCCTTCATGATATTAATTGAAATAGAGTTCACCTTTCCAATTTCAGGTGTTTTGTATGGTTTAAATGATTTGATGCAATTTTGATGAGTTTCATTTTTGAAACCTTCAAATTTATGTCTTGTTTATGCATGCATATATACAATTATAGTTCGTCACGGGTCATTAATTGTGCTCAAAAGTTGTTTTCTTTTTCCTCTAATTTGTGAAAACTTAGTTTTCCTTAATAGGGAAAGAATACATACAACCTTTTAATGAATTATTAATGTGTTCAAAGTGCTCAAGTTGGACTATGTTAACAAATTTTCCTAAGGGTATAAGTTGTGAATCATTCTGCAAGTTTACCATCATTTAGGTGCATCACTGAGGTTTAATTTTAGTTCATGCATTCAGTTCAATCCTTCTTACCCTTTTCTCAAAATGAATCATTCAAGTACCCAATTGATCATCATATAGGAAATAGCCTAGAATCTGGAGGTCTATCTTTGCCATAGGAACACCCACACCCTGAAGATAGTTCCCATGTTTCAACAAATTGCTGAATTTAACCATTCAAACATTCGGGTGCAATCTGATTGACAACAATAGGCAAGTTTGAAGCAAGAAATGATGAAGGAATCTTTCTAGGTTACTCCACTAGAAACAAGGTCTACCGGTGCTATAACAAAAGACTAAGAAAAATGGTTGAGAGTGCAAATGTCAGAGTTGATCAAGATTATGCTAAATCATCCAGATATTGTGGATATGACTCAAATGAAAATAATACAAACCAAGGGAAGAATGTTCACACACAGAATCAACTTCAAACTGTGCCATATGTTCCAGTGGTTCTGATAAATCAAGTTAGTCAGGAAGCAGAGACAGGTGTAAGTGCAGAAGAAAGAGCAGATGAATCAAAAGTTCAAGAGAATCCTAAAACTCCAAGGTATGTAAAGCTAAATCATTCTAAAAATAAAATTATAGGAGACAAGAATAAAGATGTGCAAACTAGAAGAAATATTGCAGAAGAGCATTCTTTGATTTCCAAGATTAAGCCAAAAGATGTACATGAAGCCTATAATGATGAACATTGGATGGAAGCTATGAAGGAAGAATTAATGCAGATTGAAAAGAATAATACATGGATACTTGTTCCCAGACCAAAAGACAAAAATGTGATTGGTACTAAATGGGTCTTTCAGAATAAGTTGAATGAACAAGGTGAAGTGGTCAAGAATAAAGCAAGACTGGTATGTAAGGGGTATTCTCAAATGAAAGGTATTGATTTTGAAGAAACCTTTGCCCCTATGGCCATAATTGAAGCTGTAAGGTTATTTCTTGCTTATGTTGCATATAAGAACTACAAAGTCTATCAAATGGATTTGAAGTCTTCTTTTATGAATGGTGAATTAGAAGAAGAAGTTTTCATTGAACAGTTGGATGGATTTCAACTGACTGATGATGAAAACATGGTTTGTCAATTGAAGAAAGCTCTATATGGACTCAAGCAAGCCCCCAGAGCATGGTATGCTAGATTAGACAAATACTTACTGAAGCTTAGATTCAATAAAGGTACTATTGACAACAACTATTGGATCATGAAAAAGAATTGATTATTCAAGTCTTTGTTGATGACATTATTTTTGGTGGAGATGATAATATATGTATCAATTTTTCTGATGAAATGAAGAATAAACTTGAAATGAGTATGATTGGTGAAATGAAGTTCTTTCTGGGATTACAAGTTACTTAGTTAGACAAGTGGATATTCATATCTTAGTCAAAATATTTGAGAGAACTGTTGAAGAAGTTTGGTATGGAAGACTCAAAACCTATTGGTACTCCCATGGTAACCAGATGTAAGTTGACACTGAATGATGATTCTCCCAAGGCAAATCAAACAAGGTACATATCAATGATTGGTGGACTACTCTACTTAACCTAGACTAGACCAGACATTATGAATGTTGTGTGTATGGTTGCTAGATTTTAGGCTGATCCAAAAGAATCTCATGTGACTACTATAAAGAGAATTTTTAGATATCTGAAAGGAACGGTTGATTTTGGGCTTTGGTACCCTAAGGATGATGATCTTACATTAAATGCATATACTGATGCAGATTGGGAAGGAGATGTAGATGACAAGAAGAGTACTAGTAGTGGTGCTTTCTTCCTAGGGAAGAAGCTGGTGTCATGGTTGAGTAAAAAGAAAAATTACATTTCTCTATCTATTGTTGAGGCAAAGTATACTGTTGTTGCAAACAACTGTACTCAAGTGATGTGGATGAAATAGATGTTGAAAGATATCATAGTAGTGTATGATGAACCCATTGCCATATACTATGATAAGTCAAGTGCTATAAATATTTCAAAGAATCCGGTGCTACACTCTAAGACCAAGCATATATCAATCATATTCCACTTTTTGAGGGAGAAAGTGAGTGAGAAAGAAGTCAGATTGGAGTATGTGCCCACAAAAGAGTAGGTTGCAGATATTTTCACTAATCCACTACCGAAGGATACTTTTGAGTATCTCGAAGGGATGCTAGGGGTAATTATCCCTCCTGATATGAACTAGGATGCATTAATTTCCATCAATATGTGCATTTCATGATCATATTCTAATATGGATTGATGTTTCCATGGCTGCTACTTAGGGGGAGTAGTAAGATGTGCAGATATGTGGTTTAGAGTTGGCATGTGGGAATATAATGTTTATCTTTTCCATTGATTTCAAAGGGGGAAAAGTGTAATGTGAAAAATTGTTGCTTATCTAGAAAAGTTCATGAAGAAGCGACCAAGGAAGAAGAATCAGAAGAGTGTTGATTATGAGTTGGGTTGATGGAATTTTTCACATAATGTGTTGCCATCAATGCCAAAGGGGGAGATTGTTGGATGTTGTGGTTTTGTTGCTGATATGTGGTTGTCATTGATGTCAACACTATTAGCCTTCAATACATCAGAAGTTGCATGTGTTGAGGATATTGAGAAAATTGTTAAAAGAAGTGTTCCAGGTTCTTTGTGGAACTGTGAAGGTCATGAAGGTTTCTTGTTCTATACATTGAAGATAAATTGGTGTGGATTAAATGGTTTTATGCTAGGTATATCTAGTTCATCCACCAAAAATTTTAGAGGTCTGCGTGAAGATCTGATCATGTAGTGAACAGTTGTGTTCTGACAATATTTTTGTGTGTTCTATTAGTGTTCCTGAATGAAGTTTGTATGTTTCTGGTGTTGCGGATGTTTCTCTATTATTTCTTGTTTTTTTTGGATGCTTCTAGATCATGCTCTATCTTTGTGTTACGTCCACATTGATCGGTGTGTTCATGGTTGAAGATTTTTCTTTGTATGTTTGGTTTTTCATTTTCTTGGCCGACATGATGGTAGTAGCATGTTGTGGATCTTCGAGGTGGAATTAATTGAAATCTTTTTGTGTTGGAGTTGTTATTTTGGGTCTCCACTATGTTGTGGCCGACCTTGGTGGATTTGCATTGCAATTTTTTTTGTGATTTGGCCGACTTTGAAAATATGTTTTATATTTTCTAGCTAGCTAAGTTGTTGATGAAATCTCATGTTGTGGATATATAAGAGTGATTGTTTGAGTGAATTTAGTGTGCGCATTAGAGCGAATGTATGCCAGAGAAAGTGCAAATGCGCAAATAGTGTTCCTATCATTCGATTGCAGAGCATAGTGAGAAGAAGGTTGAGCAAAGAGTAAAGAATATTTTTTTGTGCTTAATTGGAACTGTAATTAGTGATGCAAGGGAGGATGGCCTTCACCTATCAACACAATTTAGGATCAATCAAACAAAGATTAGATTCATAAAATCCCTAATTTCCCTCTTCACAAGATAACTCTACTCTTCACTTGTAGGTGAGAAAACCTATGTTTTGACACTTTTTTCACAATCTACCCAACAAATACAAAAAATTGGGACTAATCCAAATACCCTTTTTGGCCAACCTAAACATACTCAAAATCCAACTAGGGTTCTTTTGGAACAAATCTCTCAAAACCCACTTGTACCGCTGTCCTAATAGGTCAAATAGGCCTATTTTTCAAAGGAACCACTCATGAAACTTACAAAAACCCCAACTCAACTACTCAAACCTTTAAATTAGTCATCAAATAGACATATTCTTTAAGTTTTAATCCTCCAAGCTCTCTCTCCAATGCTAATCTAGTAAACCCTTAGTTTGCACCATTCAAGGTAGGGCTCTTTTCAAACTCACTACTCCCAAACTCTTTTAGTATTTAAATAGCCACCAACATACTGTATTTTTTCTTCCCACACCAAATAAACCTTCCTGCAACCTTCCCTCAAGACATTTCTTCAAACTCCCACTCATAACCTCATTTTTCCTTCACAATTTCATTGTTTTCCCAAGACAATCATAGTCTTCTCATCCTAAACTCTTCATACACACAATTCTAAAACTTTACCACCCTATTCATATCCCACTTAGCCACAATAACCACAGAAGGTGGGATGGGATTTAAGTCATGTTTTGAGTTACAAAACTTGAAAACTGCTCCTACATTCTAGTTACTGTATAAACCTCCTTAAATCTATTGAACAATCACTAATATGAGTTCAAAAGTGAGTTGATATCAATTCAAAAAGGTTTCCATAAGTAGGAGTAGCATATGCAACTGTACAACCACGTGCCAAGGACTACAAATTCAAATTGAAGGTAAAATACAAAATTCTTGAAGAAAACAGGAGTGTCTTGTATTGATTCTTTTTCACCAAAATGTTAAATAAACTTGAACAATGAAGGTTTAAATTCCTTTATACATTTCTCACCTCTAAACACCCTCCATAACTTACTCTTTAACTTACAAGTTCCTCTTGACTCTTGAGCTTCCAAAATTTTGCAATTTTACAATTACACCTTGACAACATTTTTTTCAATTTTGACAATTTTGCACTTTTTGACCCCCAAACCTTTTAAACACCACAAAAATGACTCAAAAACACCTTTAGATGATCAAATATGACCTTATTCCTATAAACCATAGACTCAAACACTAAACCCTTTACAAACCTCATATTTACATAATTTTCTGTTTTGAGCATTATTGACAACTTTGTAACATTTTTTTATAAAAATGATTTCTAAATACCTTCAAATGGCCAATGAGGCCTTATTGACACAAAAAATGACCTTGAACTCCTAATTCTACCTATGACTCTTCATGTTGATCAAATTCAAAGGAAACCAATAGGGTGCTCTTGCATCAATCAGGCTTGTGTAGAAGTTATTTTTTCAGTTCATACTTTGTGGATCTAATCCATATTGTTGTATTGTTGGGAAGTGAGCCCTCTTGTATTTGAGTAGTGATCTCTAGGAAGTGTTCCTGAATGCATCTGCATTCCCATTATTTTCTCATTATGCTTTAATAAGGTATAATATTATGGACTAACATCCACCGTGGTTTTTCCCCTAATAGCGTTTCCATGTAAAAATCTTGGTGTTCTATATGTTTTTGATGTGTTTATTGTTCATGGTTTATTATTCATTCATTAGATCTAAGATTGAGTAAAGTAAGGTTTGAAAATTTTTAATATTCTATGACAAATGATTCACCCCCCTCTCAGTTGTTTGTCCTTGTTTTTCCAACAAATTTTATACAAGGATGCTCATGAAAGGAATCTTCAAGTGATAGTGAGTGAGTTGTTTGAGATTGCAACTGATGGTGCAATATCCATTCTCAAAGGCAGTTAACAAACTAGTAAATGTGCAAGAAAATCATATTGTACACAACAAACAGTTCACAATGTTATCTTGCATAATGCCTTAAGTTTGAAGACAAAAAACTCATTGTATCTTGATGAAAGTAGTGACCTTAATGGTCAATCACTTGAAACCATGATTTTAAAACATGCTATTATGCTTATGGAGGCAACATTTTAAGCAAGGCGGTGAGTGGTGGTTTGGAACAATGGCAGGTATGAAGGAGTTTCTTTATATGCATACTATGCAGTCTAGCTTAAGACAACATTATTAGAAGATATTGAAGGTGGATTATGGAACTCAAGGGTTACCATGATAAAGATTAAAGCAAAGACAAAGATCTATTTAAAAGTCACTATCATGAAGATATTAAAAATGTCAAATGCAAAACCCTAGCAGCTAGAGTAATGAACATAGTGTGAAAGAGGACAGTGTGCTAGGGAAGATTTAGGAGATCTCCACATTATCTAAACACAGGAAAATACGTCATTTATTTATTTTTTAAAATTAAAAGAAATTATTCTAAACCCTATATAAGACACATTGATACTTCAAAAGCATTTGATTTATTTTTTAAAATTAAAAGATGTCATCCTAACCCTATATAAGATACATTGATACTTCAAAAGCATCTGAAGGAATTTGAGATTATGCAAACATGTGTCAATTAAATACCTAGATTACAAATAGTAGCGTGAACATTGTAACCCTTGTTGATCAAAGCAAGAATGAGATAAAAATCAATGAATCCTATGCCTCCTATCACACACATCTCCTTACCATTCTCTGTCATTCTTTACTAAAACAATTCTCCGTTTTGGTGGGCTACGTCTGAAAATAAGGTTTCAACAAAGGTCTTATTGTATGTTTATTAAAATGAAAACTCCATTCTAGTGGGCTATGCCTAAAAATAAGATTTTGACAAAAAAAATTAGTGTATGTTTATTAGAGTTTTAGAGTATTTTGGCGGGCTATATTCAAATGGATTGTGACTGATGTGATTTGTTGCATTTAGTGCTGTAAATTATAATGATGCCACGATTACCATACTATCGCCGTCTCTTATTATACCCGTTGTAGTATGGCAGTGTGCTGCACTTCCCTTCTACTATTTATCACACTACCACCTTGCTCAAGGCTTCTTACTGGGGGGTTGCGGTGTATACCGCTCTACCACATATGTTGCTCACCTTCTTGACGGTATAGCAGTGTCTGCTTTTGATCATTACTTGAAGAGTGTCGATGAGACAATCTTATTTTTCTTACCAATATCTCAATGTATCATCGACATTAGATCTTATGCTCCTATAATATTGGTTGCCGGTGTCAATGAGACAAGTTAATATCTCTTACCGATATGCCGCTATCTCATCGATATTTTCCTTTGGTGGTATTTCTTTATATATCGATGTAACTCTACCATGTCGGGGAGACTCGTGATTATCACTATAGTATGGCGATGTTTTTCCCTTCCCTTATGTTGTTTACCCACTACCGTCTTGGTCAAGGCTTCTTGCTATAGGGTTGCGGTGTATACTGCTCTACCGCATATGTTGCTCACCTTCCCGATGGTATAGCGGTGTATGCTTTTGATCATTACTTGAGGAGTGTCGATGAGACAATCTTATTTGTCTTACCTATATCTCAATGTCTCATCGACATTACTTCATTATATCCAAGAGTTGTGTTTCGCTGAGCACTTGTAGATATACCTTGTCGATGTGACATAAGTGTTTCTCTCCTCGATATGCTTGTATCTTGTTGACATTTCATTGTTTTACATCATCGATGAGACATATAAATAAGTCTCTTCAACATAGGGGTGTCTAAATCAGCGCTAAACCTAAAGCTAAACTCGAAGCTAAAGTCAAAGTTAAAAGTGGCGCTAAACTCAAAGCAAAACTCAAAGACAAATGCGGCGCTAACAGTGGCGCCACACTCGAAGCCAATATCGACACTAATGTTGACGAGAAGTAGCACCAAAATTAGCACTAACTTGTCCTGATTGGGGAAAATAAACACCAAAAATAGCGCCATCCCGATAAATAGTGCCAACATTTTCAAAAAATTGGCAAAAAATACATTAAAATAGTGGGTGGAAGCAAAACATGGAGCAAACCACATGGATTTGTTCTAGTGTGATCCTAGATCCAACTAGGATTAGCTTCTTTTCACTTGACTCCACATTCAAAAATAAACCAACTATGGTTTGATGATTAGCTTTCTACCACAAGGGAGAGCCAATCTTATAGTGTTTATGTTTTTTTGAGTTGTGAGGATGGAAAATTTGATGTGTGTTTTAATAAGCCTATTTGACATATAACCCTAAATCTGAAAATGTAATTTATCGCAAAATGGAAACAAAAAACCACATAACAAATTTAGATCTGAGAATGTGATACATAAAGAAACCTATGACTGAAATCTAAGGTTGAATTGCAAGGACAGGGGTGTTGGGAACCCTAGACTGAGATGCTTCTTCTTTAGATCTTCAAACTCTGAGATGAAGGTTATAATCTGCACTATGTTCCCTGTGACTATCTTTTGTTGAAACTTTTTGATGTGACCTGCACACATGAAAAGAGGGGGAAAGGTTGTGTTGTATAGGGGCTTTTCTAATTCAAACCCCATTTTTGTATTTCTACCTCCACATACAACGACTAATGATGATCAAGAGGGCATACCCTAGGTTGGGAAGAGGCCAAAAAAATAATTGACTGAAATGATAAATGATAAATGATAATGTTACCTTGATGTGAAATCCTTGATGAAGTGATGCCACACCATAAGTTACCATAAATGTTCATTGATGGATTTCTTGATTGCTTGATAGAACTGTAAAAGGTTAGTTCCCAAAGCATAATAGATTGTTGTAACTAGCATGTAGAGGATAACTCAATACATCTTCACAAAATGGCAGGATTGATCATAATGGCTTCTTGCACATAATTGTTTCCTTCTTCTTGATGACTTACAAGCTTGAACTTGATTGATAAAAGCATTGTAATAATGTTGCTAATTTTTCCTTTAAATTTCCTTGATTGATCATAGGATCTTCAATTTGTTCAATAATAAATTTGCTAGGCTTTCAAATGATGAAAAGGACGTGTATTATGTGCATTTAGATTCTAATTTCTCAAAAATCAAGTACTGATAGCCAACAAATGATTTTAGATTTTTAAATATTAAAATGTTGATACTGACATATTTCAAATTTATCCAAAATAGGTTGGATAGGGGTGTTGGGCGCCCTAGTCCAAACCTATCATTTTTGAGGCCTTAAACATCAGTATTAAATATTAAATGTTTATTTTTAATCTCATCTTTTATTTTTTTGAAGATAATTATAAAATGGATAGATTAAATGCATAATGAGGCCCAAGCAAATAGGGGAAGCTAAGCCTAGTGTGAATTTGTTAAGGGTGACAATTTTTCAATGCTAGAGTTAAGGATTCCAAGCCCACTAGGAACCCAAAATCAAGCACCTCGTCAAAAGTTCCTACCTCCTTAAGAACTCCTAAATGATAGTTCATCTTAGTATCATTTTTTGGTTGGAGGTTCTTATGTCATCAAGAACCAAGCAGTAGGCACCTTATCATAGGTTCCTACCTCCTTAGGAACTCTTGCAAATGAATTTTTATATTCTCTTTTGGTCAAAGGTCCAATGCCATCAGGAACCAAGAACAAAAAAGATTATTTGAGGTTCTTTCTCCACTAGGAACCACTTGAAGTCATGAAAACACTGCAAAATAAATTCTAAGTATTAATGAAAATTTCAATAGAAACAAGAACCAACCACCTTGTTGGAGATTCCCTAGGCATTAGGAATTCCTCAAAAATCATGTGTGTAACATCATCGAAGATTTTGATTATAACAAAAACCATCGAGGGTTCTTAAGGTTCCTAGAATAAGCTAATCCTTTGATCCAAAGAATGTTGCTAGAGCTTTTTTAATGAGAATAGGAATTGTTGAGGGTTTCCAAGGTTCCTAGAACCAACTAAACCTCTGACTTCTAACTTAGCCAAATTTACTCCATTTTTTATGAAACTTGAATCGTAGGTATCCATTAAGCCCTTCAACAAGACAAAATCTTCATTTGACCAAAATTCAACATGAAAATACCTCCTAAAGAAAACACCAAAACTAACTTGACACAAAAAAATGAAACTAAAAAACCTAAAATATTTTTGGGTGGTGTAGGATTTCCTATGGACTTGAATGCTCTTGCATCAAAATATATATAAGGATAGTATTGTAAGTTTATGAATGTACTCTAATCCATAAACTTGGCATAATTATGCCACTCTAGTATATAGCACGACTTAAATGGAGATGTTATTAAACATGTTTGAATTCACTTGACCACCTCTTATGATTGTCTTGCATGTGCAATGAAGGAATTAAATAGAAACATCTCAATTGTAGATTAAAAAAATTGCATATAACACAAAAAAATATGCAACACAAGTACACTCTAAAGAAACAATCAATTAGACAAAAAACTCTAGGAAGAGTGAGCTAGACTCTGCATACCACTAATCCCTAATTGTACATGTTACATTGCTTCAATGAACTTACAATCATACCTACCTACTATCTTGAAATAAACATGTGTGTAGGTCCTCTTCAATTGTAAAAAATGAAGGACTTCTACTTCCACATGTAACTTCTATTATCCACATGCAACAATCTAAAATATGTCGCACTAACCCCACTAGCTTAGCATGGCAAATTTTTTGAAATAGAATGCTTATAGCAATTACTTTGCACTTACAACAACATGCTCTGGCATGGGTTTGGCCAAGGGTCTCAATGCCAGCTACAAATTACATCATGTCCCCACTCTATCATATGTGAAGCCCCCACCTCTACCCTAAAAATCTAGATAGTCAAAATAATTTGGAATCTTATTAAGGATAAACTCACAATAGAGTTTCCTCAAAAATTACTATCAGACCTCATAGTTATTGTATGGAGGTTGGTCGAAAACTATCCACCACCTGTCCCAAAAATTATTTTTTATTCCTTCATGGTGGCACCAATAGATAGGGAACTTCTTGCATGCAACTAATAAAGGTTGATTGGTTCTTAGGTCTGTGAAAAGGGCACACAATACAGATTTGGTAATTTTATATTTCTTCACTTGCACATACGAAAGTTTACTTGCATAAAATTGTTTTAACTCCCTCTTATTCGACCAAAAATTATGTTTTACACTCATTGGTCCTACATGAGATAAAATAGATTGTATGGATTCGGCAAGGCCTCTCCTATGAGGGTGTGTTGTGGTAGTACCATTTAACCTTGCAATCAATTCTTCAAGTTCTTTTTTGTTTTTTTTTTTAATTTTCTTTAGAATATTTTGTTGTGTTCCTACGATATGTCTACAAATTGAGGGAGGAATTGGATGTTGTTCTTGTTCATGAGGAGGGTGCTGGCAAGAAGTTGAGTCCACTTTTTGGCCAAAAAGTGGGTGTTTTCCTTAATGTTTAGAATTTGACACATTTGACCTTAAAATTTGAAGCACTTAGAGATGGAATCTTGAAAAAAATTCGCTGATCATAAAATGTAGTACTCGAAGTCTAGTTTCCAAATATGTAATTTATTTCAATACCCAGATGCTACAAATTGATTTTCAATAAGCGTTTCTAAAAACCACTATTTAATTTTTTTTTTACCATACCATGCATGTGTACATCATCCATATTTTGACCTAAATTATCATATTTTTCTAAATCCTTATTGGAAAATATTTGTAACTCATTGAAGCATGTTTTCAATGTTTTTTTGTAATTTTTTATTGAATTTTTTTTTTGTTAATTTTTTATTAGCCATATTTATCGTTTTGAAAAATCGTCATGTACGTCACGCATAAGATGACCTAAACTTATCATTTTTTTATTTTTTTTTAAATTGAAAAGAATTGTCTGAAGTACATTTTCGTGCAATTCGTTTTAGAAAAAAAATATTTTAATAAAAAGTTATTAAAATAGTAAAAAACTTTGATATTTCAAGTTTATGGACCAATTTCATTAGAAATTAATTGAAAAATAGAAAAAATAATCCAATTGTACATAAAAAAAAATTACATATTTAGAATCTACACTATCTCATCTATAATGGGTTTTAATTTTGTCAAAAAATTATGCAAAACAAGTCTTCAGACATATGCCCAAAGTCACTATTTTCTTGTGACATTGCCAAGACCTTCAACTTGCAGGTCAAACCAAGTCCAAAGCTTAGGTTTGGGTCCCCAAGCCTTTTCCCAAACTAAAAAACAAAGCAAAAATTTGACAAAAAAATAAAATTTTTTAAAAATGAGATCCTATTTTGAAAATGTGATCTTGTTTCATAAAAAAATAATTTTTTTATGATTTTAAGAAATAGGATTTCATTTCTTAAAATCATAAAAAAATATTTTTTTTTATGTTTTTGAAACAAGATCCCACTTTTTTAAAAATGGGATCTAGTTTTGAAAACAAAATCCCATTTAAAAAAAACATAAAAAATTATTATTTTTATGAAACGAGAACCTGTTTTAGAACGGGATCCCGTTTTTGGCTCAAGGTCCCAAACCTAAATGGGATCCCTTTTTGGCTCAGGGTCCCGAACCTAAATGGGATCCCGTTTTGTTGAAGCCGGTTTTGGATTTTTTTCTAAGGAAAAAACTTCCATGTTTCGTGGACTCAACTTCTTGCATTACCCAGGAGGTGATTGAGAATTTTCAATATTTGGAGGTGGAGATTCATTTCCTGGAAATTAAAATAATTTTTAATTAAAACACCTAATTCAATCTACAATTTAATTCAAATTTGAAACTAAAAAATTAGAGATATATACCTCTTTCACCTTTTTGATGTCTTGGCGACATCTTCGTGAAGATTCACAAGATCCAAGTGAAAAAAATGGACTCTATTTAGTGAGCATGGGTTGAGAAGAGGAAAAACACAACTATCTAAAACATGAAAACATAGAATGAAGGGGTTTGAGTTGGCCTTTTTTATAGAATTTTCTCATTTGGCAAGCACCAAATTTCGTGCTCGCCAAATGTGAAATTTCATTTAAAATAAAAAAAGTGGCACCTTTTTTGTATCACAGATTGGTGCACATGCCCATTCAAATCCCCTCCTTGAGAAGCCATAAAAACTCACCTACAAAATTATCTGACAATGATCTAACAAATTTGTAGGCGAAATTAGGAAGCTCAAATCTGACATCAAAGAATTACTAAAATATATCTAGAACATCCCTACAAGGACATAGATGCTCCTGGGAATCTTTGTCCTCCTATTTAGATTGTCTCCAAATTTATAAGACAGGTACATAGAACTTTTCCTTTTTCAAATTTTCTTGTGAATTTTTATTACAGTTTCTTAATTATCTCAAAATCTTGCATTTTCATATTAGGGCACATAGTCTAATTAGGTTAATCAAGGAAAATCAATTCCAATAAATTCCCAACACCATACAAAAGATGTAGATACAAGTCTGATTGAATCACCTACAAGGTTGAAAGTCAATCTTTAATCACCTTGTTGATTTTCATCCTAAATGATCCTATAGAAAAAGGAAAAGTGACCCTAGGTTCTTAACATAAAACTTAAGGTCCACTTTTTTATATGTTTGAGTTACCTTGAAGTGAAATCCTTGATGAAGTGATGCCACACCACAAGTTGCCACAAATGTTGATTGATGGATGTCTTGATTGCTTGATAGACCTGCAAAAGGTTGGTTCCCAAAACATAATAGAGTGTTGTAACTAGCATGTAGAGGATAACTCAATACATCTTCACAAAATGGCATGATTGATCATAATGGCTTCTTGCACATAATTGTTTCCTTCTTGATGAATTGCAAGCTTGAACTTAATTGATAAAAGCATTATAATAATGTTGCTAATTTTTCCCTTGAATTTCCTTGATTGATTTTAGGATCTTCAATTTGTTCAACAATAATGCTAGGATTTCAAATGATGAAAAAGACTTGTATTGCATTTCTTGTAATTTCCTGGAAATCAAATACTGATAGCCAACAAATGATTTTAAATTTTTAAATATTAAAATTTCAATACCAACATATTTCAAATTTAGCCAAAATAGGTTGGGCAAGGGCGTTGGGCACCCTATTCCAGACCTATCCTTTTCGAGGCCTTAAACATCAGTATTAAATATTAAATGTTTATTTTCAATCCCATCTTTTAGTTTTTCGAAGATATTTATAAAATGGTAGATTAAATGCATAATTAGGCCCAAGCGCATGGGGGAGCTAATACTAGTGTGAAATTGTCAAGGGTGACAATTTTCGATGCTAGAGTTAGGGATTCCAAGCCCACTAGGAAGCCAAAATCAAGCACCTCGTCAAAATTTCCTACCTCCTTAAGAACTCCTAAATGATAGTTCATCTTAGTATCATTTTTTAGTCAAAGGTTCTGACGTCATCAAGAACCAAGAACTAGGCACCTTATTAGAGGTTCATACCTCCTTAGGAACTCTTTCTTGAATGAATTTTTATCTTAGCTCTTTTGGTCATAGGTTCCAACATCATCAAGAACCAAGAACCAAGAACTTTATTTGAGGTTCTTTCTCCACTAGGAACCACTCAAAGTCATGAAAACTCTACAAAAAAAAGTCTTGTAAACTTATTAATTTCGCGACTTCAATAGACAAGAGAACCTACCATCTTGTTGGAGTTTCCCAAGGCATTAGGAACTCAAAAATCATGTGTGTAACTTCATCGAAGCTTTTGATGAGAACAAAAACCATTGAGGGTTATTAAGGTTCCTATAATCGGCTAATCCTTTGATCCAAAGAACGTTTCCAAAGTGTTTGATGAGAATAGGAATTGTTGAGGGTTCTTGGGGTTCCTAGAACCAACTGAACCTCCAAATTCTAACTTAGTCAAATTTACTCCAATTTTTATGAAACTTGAATCATAGGTACCCATTAAGCCCTTCAACAAGACAAAATCTCTATTTGATCAAAATTCAACTTGAAAATACCTCCTAAAGAAAACACCAAAACTAACTGGACAAAAAAAATGAAACTAAAAAACCTAAAATATTTTTGGCTGATGTAGGATTTCCTATGGACCTAAATGCTCCTGCATCAAAATATATATCTTAGGATAGTATTGTAAATTTATGCATATACTCTAATCCATAAACTTGGCATAATTATGCCACTCTAGTATATTACATGACTTAAATGGAGATGTTGCTAATCACGTTTGCATTCACTTTACTACCTCTTACGATTGTCTTGCATGTGCAATGAAGGAATTAAATAGAACATTTCAATTGTAGATAACAAACTTGCTTAACACACAAACAAATATACAACACAAGTACACTCTAAAGAAACAATCAACTAGACAAAAAACTCAAGGGAGAGTGAGCTAGACACTACATACCATTAATCCCTAATTGTACATGTTGCATTGCTTCAAGACTTACAATCATACCTACCTACTATCTTGAAATAAACATGTGTGTAATTCCTCTTCAATTGTAGAATATGAAGGACTTCTACTTCCACATACAACTTCTATTATCCACATGCAACAATCTAAAATATGTCGCACTAGCCCCACTAGCTTAGCATGCAACATTTGTTGAAATATGATGCTTATAGTAATTACCTTGCACTTACAACAGCATGCTCCTTTGTGATATTGCTATCAAGATTCAACTGTGTAGTTTTACGGGTCAAACTCATTGATCCATGTTTCATGAGTATTCACAAGAACTCATCTCTCATGATAATTAATGGTCCACTTAGCACTCATTGCATCTAAGTGATGCTCACAGAGGTAAAGCACTGGCCTTTCCAGAAGGTCACCCATCTCAGTACTACTCTAGCTCAAGCGTGCTTAACCATAGAATTTTCTCCAAGGTTAAGCCGACTTAGCTTGCAACCCCATTTGCAAAACCTTCAGCAGTGTTGTGCCTTATGAACCATTCATGTTATAGAGCTCTTTTAGCTCATCAAGTGATAAGTAGGAGGTATTTTCCACAACGTGTCAAATTGTGATATTGGTTTGAAACATGGGTCAATAAGTTTGACTCGTAAAACTATACGGTTGAATAGTGGTAGCAATATCACAATTTGACATGTTGTGGAAAATACCTCCTACTTAACATGCTACTTTGCTTTTAGGACCTCCTATCTCAACCAATTGATATAAACTTTCCAATTATAACTAAGATGACCATTTTTAACCACCTAGCATCTACTTGGCTTTGACAATCTCTCCAACAAAGCTTTAACCTATACAAATAGACAATTAAGCCGCATGACTAACTAGGTGTAAACTAACATTTACTTATGAAGAGTAACTAATGTTGCCATCAAATATGCTTGTAGCAAATGCATGTGCTCGCCAAAAGGGCATGCACAAGGAAAGTGTGTATTTTCATCCAGCAACGAACCTCCCTCCAAGGGAAAACTAATAACCACCACCTATGAGGAAAACCAACCACTATTAGCGTATATGACATCTACGAACCCAAACCTGTCATATTAGAAAGTTTTCCAATAAAACAAAGTGGAGTAAAACTAAAATCCAAATGGACTAAGGTATGCACTTTTATATCACATAAAGATTGGACCTGCTCAACCATTCATATCCCTCCTTAAAGACAGAAGATGGTGGACCAGGATTTGCTCCCGGTCTTCTCGATTAATAGCGACTGAATAGTACTAATAATAATAGTCGTTTGGCAGTTAAAGGAGAAGTCGTTGTTTCTTCTAGAACAATGGCTGTTATAATACTTCGAAGTCGCAGGCCGGCTGGTTTGAAGCATGTTGTACGCTCCGTTGCGTCATATGATGCTCCATTATCTCCATCAATGCTCAGACTCGCAAGCATCTGGTTAAGACTTTTTTTTTTCCATAAAACACAATCAAATCTGTCGGAAGATTGTAGCACACCGAAGAGAAGACTTTGGGTAAGATCATAAAAAATTCTACAGAGATTATGATACATCGAAAGGAAGTCTCTGGGTAAGACTATAAAAAGTTCTAGAGAGATTTTGGAAGAATTATGACATATCGAAGGGAAGTCTCTCGGTAAGACCATAAAAAGTTCTAGAGAGATTTTGGAAGAATTATGGCACATCGAAGGGAAGTCTTTGGGTAAGACCATAAAAAGTTCTAGAGAGATTTTGGAAGAATTATGGCACATCTAAGGGAAGTCTTTGGGTAAGACCATAAAAAGTTCTAGAGAGATTTTGGAAGAATTATAGTTGTATATTTATTTAATTTAGATTTTTTTTGAAAATAGAATATGTTTAATATTTAAAAAATAATTTTGAATGGATAGTATTATGAAAAATTTGTTGTATAATTAAAGTCATAATCAAATTTAGACTTTAGGAGATGTTTAGAAGATAGATATTTTGTTTTGTTAGAGTTTGAGATTGAGTTATTTTAATATCATATTGTTTCTTCTATGGTTCATTTTTTTTGCATTCATTGTGACATCTTTTAGTTTGCCACGCTTACAGGTATTTACTACACCTTTAAATGGCCTTGACCTTTAGTCACTCTATAGTTATGGTTAGAGTTAAAGGTTCAATGTCACTTGACAATGACATCATCATTCAAGAGACATATGAAGTTTGTTTTGAAGGTGTTCCATGAGGTATGTCTTCTAAAACACATCTAAGTGTGGTTCTCCCCATTCCAAAATTTGACGATGCATGCCATTCATTAGAGAACTTTAATAGAATATTATGTGGGAAGGGTCCCCCTTGAAAGCATGCTTAAAGACTGGCTCACCAAGGCTTGGGTCTCACATGAGATTCACGTTGATGTCATGCAAAACCTTACCAAAGTTTTTATTTTTTTGTTTTGTTGAATCCAACCATGTTGGAACCATCTGTATACACAGTTCTTGGTTTATCTACTCTTTTCTACTTGTCTTTTCACCCTAGACTAGAAATTTTTCCATCTCTAATGAGAAATATCTACAAGTTGAGCTATCTAAGTGAAGTTTCCTGGTTCACCCTCACTATGTTATTTTTTTTACATAAATAGCTACCTTTTATGCTTTATTGTGTAGTTGAATCAAATAGGTTCTTCTTAGCTTGACCCTAGAAAAGGGTCTTAGTAGAAGTGGATCCCTCCAGGAATTTAAAGGAGATAGTAGACATCTAAATTAGATAGATGAGATACACTCAACATGCTCTTTATTTAAGTTTTCCTAATCCTTGCTATAGATGCCAATTTTTTGAACATAAGATCCAAGATTACAAGAGGTTCATTTTTAAGTTTTTTTCTTCCTACAATATGCCATGTTATCTAATCTTCTAACATTTTTTGTACAACAATCATGAAATAGGTCATGGTGGTGTTGTTATCATTCTCTCTCCTATGTGGCATCAATGCTTAGTTGATCAACAATGTGAGCTCAACAATTGAGTATTGTTGGCTCTTTTGAACATTAATAATTATTCCTTTGAAGTTATTAATGTTTATGACTTGAATGATGATGTTAAAAGATCTACACCTAGAGATGAATCATAAATTTAATGCTTTCCACCACTTGGGTTCTATGCATTGATTTTAATATGATATTGATGACTTATGATAAATGTGGTACACACTACCTATGCACTAGATAGTTGGAAAAAGAGAGGCATGATACTTTATGTGCATTAAATTGGGACTTTATGATCATAATCTTGGTTTTTGCCATGATCATTGAATGTGGTAAATGTAGACTAACCTTACGATTAAAATTCATAAGGTACTTAAGAAACTCAATAAAGCCATGTTGTTTTCTCATTCTTTTCTTTTTCTAGATGTTATTATTTTCCTTTAGAACCTTTATCATATGGTTTTATTTTAAACTAAATTTTCAAGATTTTAATTGAATGGAAACTTGTCAAATCTAAGGCCATGAAGACTCAATATTTTTTTATTTACATTTCATTGCTCACTCACAAGGTCATGTTATCTCATATTTAACACGTTTGGAATTTTGAATACCCCATGCATGAGACAAGTTGGATAGCCTATTGGAATGATGTTATCAATCACATCTCTCACTTCCTTTTTCCTTTATGGATGCCAACTTGTCTATTCCCTACACCCCTCTTACAAGGTCACCTCTTTGGAATTCCAACAATCCACCACCACTTTGGAAGCTAAACTTTATGACTTGAAATCTCATCTCTGAGGGGTTGTGCTTTGTCACTAAAAATAGATTGTCCTAGATGCACACTCTTCTTATGTTGCACAAATAAAATATCAGCTTCATTGGATTAAGATTGAATACAAGGTCTTTAAACTCTATGATCTCATCTTACATCTTAAGTCATTAAGAAAATAAAGGATGGGAAATATTTCTTTAAACTAAGCTTTCAAATATTATTTAGGCATTTTTCTAACATTATGAGAAATTTTTTATTTCTCAAGAGTACAAACACTTCAAAACGTTTCTCTAGAATAATTACCTAAATTTGGCTCATTATCTATTTTCCACATCTTAATGTACTCTTTATGATTATCTTCTCACTAAGGAAGATTTGTGCAAATCATCTTCTCTATGTCTAATGACAAACCCACTATCTTGGATAGATTCTCATGTGATTTCTATAAAAAAAATTGGGATACTATGGGTGAAGACCTTCACAATGTCTATCTTAAATATTTTCATGAATTTTTTTTATGAAACATTCAAAAACTTGTAGATACTTAAAATTTCCCTGATCAATATCACACATTTGATTCGATTTACTAACACCATTTTCATCTTGATTAGATCATTCTCGTCTATTTAATTAAATAATGCTAATTGTTTAGTTAAATTCATCATTTTCTTCCATTAATCAGATAATCAATATTATTGGATTAACTCACCCCTTTCATGCTAATTTTCATCCTATTTGATTAAAAATGCAAGTTATTTAATTAAATCCCTTAATTCCTCCCATTTGATTAAATAATCCTAATTGTTTAATTAAACATTTCATAAATCTTGCTTTTTAATTAAATGATCTAATTGTTTAATTAAAGTCTTGAATTCCTTCATCTTGCATAATTAAATAGTTCCCTAATTATTTAATTAACTAATTGCCCACTCCTCAAAGAATATTCTCAGGGAATATTCCTCTCATTCGAATTCAAATATTTCCCACCAAATGGAAATATCTTCCAACATTCTTCCTAAAATTAAGGGACTTGCGCATTCTAATTCAATTATATCCCTTGATTAAATTCAATGGTCCATGTCAATATTTAATCTCATCCATGAATTTGATCATTGATCCATGTCATTCGCTCACATTCATTTCTATCCATTGATTAGCCAAACTAATCCTAGCCATCGATTTATCTAAAAATTCTATAAATAGCCCTAATTTCTATGAGTAAATCATCCACAAAGCATTTGAGTAATCATACTATAGCCAATTTCATCCTCATTTTGAGCTTGCATTTGTCCATTTCCATCAATTTCACCATTAGAGGTCATCAAAGCTTTGCTTCAACAATGGGATTAGGAAAGGATTGATCATTCCACATCAATTCAACACTAATCCCCCAATGGGATGAGGTTTGCTTGTGTTTAATTAGGTTTTCTATACCAATTGATTAGTGTTCATGTTTAATGGATTCCTAGTTAGCATTTGCAAGAATTTCATTGGGAATATGATTTAATTAGGTTGAATGCTTGGTTTATTTGCTTAATTCACTTACATTTGATCTAAATATATTTCATGTTCACAAAAACATATCAAATTCACACCTAAAGCTAGTGACCTAGAGGAATTATTTAACATGTAGTCTATCAACGTATTAAATTCTTCCTAGAAGATCATTGCTAAATCTCTTTCTCTTAAGCTAAGGCTACTCCTTCCCTAGTTGGCCCAACCTAAGAAAACTAGTTTTATCAAGTCATGATACATCCTTAACAACATTATTACTATTCGAGAAAGGACGCAATATGACTGAAATTCTTAGAAAATTATATTGTTTATCAAAATTGAATTTACTAAGGCTCATGACTATATTGAATTGCACATCATTCTTGCCATAATTTAGGAACTTGACTTTGGCTCTAATTCATTTAGGCTATTTAGATACTATTGACTAATCCCTCAACATGCACCACCATTAGTGACCAACAATCCAACCCTTTTGGGATTTTCCAATCTATTCACTAGGGATTCCCTTTAGTTCTTGAACTTTACATGATTGTTGCTAAAGGCTTTGGCTATCTTTTGGCCTGCATGGTCTCCTAGAAGTTGGTTAAAGGTATTATATTTCATAATTCATCTACTCAACTAGTCAATGTTTATTTTTATAATTATTATTCTCTCAATGTTCTTAAGGGCAAGAATAATATCAAGTAGGCCATTCTTTGTCTCAATATATTCTACCAAGCCTATAGCTCAATTATTTAATGTAAAAAAACCTAATGCTATAGGAAGTTTTTTCTTCCCAAACCTTGTTAATTGGACTCTTTTAGCTAGAAATGGATTGATCAAGGGCAAATCTTTCAACTTATGAGCACTATTTTTTCTTTTTTAGGATTCACTATTATCTTGTGGAAAATTTTCATTATCAAAAATGAAAACAAGCTAAGGTATTGGATCCTAAGCCTCTCTCTAGACTAGAAAATTCTAGGTGTTCTCCAAAAAAAATTGCTATCTCTATTTACTATTCTTCCTATTGGGTCCATTTTGAGGCCTTTTATCTTAAATTTGAGAAGCTTCTTAGGGAATTTATTTAGGCCTTTGAAAATAGGAATAAAATTTTTAACATGCTATTTTGGAATTCTATTATCTTATGATGTTGGTGGTTTAGGGATTTTTTTGCAAGGAAGCAAAGTGTGTGAAAATAGCTTCCTACCTAATATTGAAGGAAGTGATATACAAAAAACTAAAAAATTGATCCAAACCCATCACAAAAATTAAAGAAACGAATTCATAAATAGATAAACAATGATACCATAACACAATGATTTACATGGGGAAAATCATTTTGGGAGAAAAAATTTGCAATCTAAAAGTCTAAGTTTGGGCCCTTCCTAGCATTTTCCTTAATAATTTTGTGATTATCAAATTTTCATAGTTTTAAAGTTGTTCATACCTTCATGCCTTCCCTACATAGTGTTACAATCAATACATAACAAAATGGCCAACTTCCCCAAGTAGTTCTACTATGCATATGCCAAAAATGTATGCTAGTAGTAGACATGAATTCAAACTAACCTTGTTAAGGGATCCTCAAAGAAGTCAAAGATAACCCCTAAATTTCTTATGTATAAAAAGCTACAAAGGTCCAATATGAGATTAAAAAGAACCAACTACTATACTAGTACTACTTATATTATGAAGCAACTGAAGACAAATACCAATATCCAAGGCACAAGTAATCAATATACAACAAACCTTTAAGGATTTACACTAAATAAGGCCACAATCAATATTGGTAACATTGAAATACAAGGATTAACATTTATAGCTATATCAAGAGTTAAATCCACAAAATATATCTATATTTAGCCATTGTTCTCCTTCAACCACTACTTTAGAATGAGAAATAATGCCTGCACCAATATATGAAAGAAAGAAGAGGCTTGCCAAGAATTAATCTCTTAAATACAAATGTAATTATGTAAGTTTCATTCCCCCCTATATCATATAACAATTCATATCAAATGTGTTGTTTTGTTCTTGTCTCTTAGACTCTTGCTACTTTGGTAGCATTTTGATCTTTTTTGTATGATGTAAGTGGCCTAGGGCCCTAGTTTCCCTTCTTAATATATGAGAAACAATTTATATCCTTTGTTTCAATCTTCTCTTTATCATTATAATTTTAAAAATATCATATTTATCATATTTTTTATTTACAAACTTGAATACTCGATGATTAAAGACCATTACAATAATAGTATTTTCCTCTGTATCAATAATTTATATATTTTTCTTTATTTACATCTTAAAATACAAATAGTCATTGTTTAATATTTCTTTCAAATAAGAACAATTATGAACTTAGGTTTTTATGAAATAACAATATAATTCAATACTTAAGAAAAAAAAGAATTTCAAAAGAGAAGCCTATATTTTAAAGCTGAAATAGAAAAATATTAGCATTGTATACAAAAATATGGACCAATGGTGGTTGAATTAAATACCAATTTCAAGTGCTCTCAAAGATTTGTCCCAAATTGATATGTTAGGACAATATTGGAAATTTATGTATATAGTCTAATCCATAAACTCAAAGAAATTATGCCACACTCTAGTATATAACATGAGTTAAATGAAGATTATCCAAACCACCTTTGCATTCACTTTATGACCTCTAATGGTTTTCTTGCATATGTAACAAAGGAATTAAATAAAAACATCTCAAATGTAGATAACACACTTGCATAATGCACAAACAAATGTGCAACACAAGTAAACTCTAGAGAAATCATCAATTAGGTAGTAAACTCTTGGGAGAGTGAGGTATGCTCTTCATATCATTAATCCCTAGTTGTACATGTTGGTTGCCTCAATGGACTTAGGATCATATCTATCTACTATCTTAAAATGAAAATGTTTGTAGGCCCTCTTTAGTTGTAGAAAATGAAGGAATTCTACTTCCCCTCAAACGTTATAATGTCCACATGCAACAATCTAAAATATATTGCATGAGTCGGGCACTATCTCAACATGCAACCTTGATTGAAATGGGATACCTATAGCAATTTATGTACACTTGCAAAAACATGTGCCTCTTCTTTTAGCACCTCCTACCTCCACCAATTGGTATCAATTTTCTAGTAAGCTAGGATGGTAATTCTTAGCCACATGACATTTACTTGGCTCTAACATAGTCTCTAACCAGTATACTTGGCTTTAGCTTATACAACTAGGCAATTGAGCCCCTTGACCATGTCAAGACACATGGATTTTCTCACACAGCCAACCTACTCACCAAGTCTAGCGCTTTAGAACCTCTCCACTAGAATCTCTACTTATATGTGGTCCTATTCTATTTACTTGGTTTTAACAAAATCTCCAACCAATATTCTTGGCTTAAATAGCTTATACAACTAGGAAAAATAATCCTCAACCATGTCAACCCACATGACTTGTCTCTCACACAAACCAATCACCAAATATACTAATCCAAAACCTCTCAACTAGAATATCTAATTTTGTAGCTTTCTTGATCATATAACCAATCAATTCTACCCTAATCTTCATTTTCTTTATTTGTTTATGGGTAAACCCACAAAAGTGGTTTACAATTCGAATGAGGAAGGAAAACTTGTAAAAAATGACCCCATGCCAAAAAATTTCATTTTGGGGGTTTGAACGAACTAGTTGGTTCGAACGAACCAAAAGAGGGTTCGCTCGAACCAGGGTTCGCTCGAACCCATTTAATGCATGTACAGACCAATCAGCCAAAAAAAAAAATGGAAACCCCTTTATGGAAGGGGGTTCAAATGAACCCTGGTTCACTCAAACCCCCCTTGGTTCGAGCGAACCCCCCTTTCCCTAATTTTTTACCTTGTTCACAAAAAAAAAAATTTTAAAATTTACACTTTGAAGATGAAAATGGCGGAGAATTCATAGACCCAACTAGAATCAAGTAGTCCTTAGAATGAGCTATCCAACGACTATAATTTTAATATGTTTTGGTTTTATTATGTATTTGTTTTTTTAGTTTTATTAAACATAGGTTTTTCATCGAAAATCAAGCTCTTTGTTCTGCACATGTGGAAAAATAACAGATTATAAATTTTTTTTTGAAAAATATGAGTGCACCAGATATTGAAGTCCTTGATCCAACAAAAAAAAAGAATTTTGATACATACAAAAAAAGTTACATGTTATACAAAATTGGTTTAACTTTGAAACTTGATAAAAGAAAAAATTATCAATAAAAAACTATCTAACCAAGTGGAAGCACTAGATATCGGAGTTACAAATCTAAATTCGAAATAATTAGAATTTTATCCTTCATAGAAAAAAAGTTATGCATTATATGGTGAGCGTCACTTTTTAAAAATGTTGTTTTCTGAAAAAAAAACTAGTTTTTGAGGGAGATGGAGAAAGAAGTGCAATCTAATTCCAAAATTTTTGAAAAAAATATATTTAGAATCTACAAACATAATTCCATGAAACGATAGTTTGGATCATCTTCAAATTATTCACGGTTTAGCCACTATAGGTGCCCAAAAGTGAAGATTTAGTTAAAAAAAATTCTTCTAGTGTCCAGTTTGGCCAAAAATTGTAAACCACTATTGCAGGATCACCCTTTAAATCCCTACATCTTTACTTTCGTATGTTTCCTTAGTCACTTGGATACACTACCCTCTTCAAACACTGTTTCGAACTCTATATTAGTTACAATAATAAAGGAAACATATGGCCTTACTCAACCAAGGATCATACACCAATTAGGATAGAGGGAAATAGGCTGCCAAAAATAAACAAATTCATAGAGAGAAAAAATGCACTTGGCTAGCAAGGAGCAAATTATCATGTGCCTATGAAGAATAATAAATGTTGGCAACATTCTAGTCTCCCCGTCATCCCCATGGTACCGAAGGATGTGTTGTGCCAATGCCACTAGTCACATGAAAAAAGTTTACTAGACGCACTGTAGTTTATAGGGGGATGAATACTCGAACGATTCATGCAGTCTAAAATAAAAATAAAAATAAAAATAAATAAATAAATGTTGGCAATACATATGATTGTAGAAAATGCATATGCTTACCAAATAGGCATGCACAAGGAAAGTATGCGAATGGTCATCCAACAATGGACCACCCTCCAAGGGGGAACTAATAACCACCACCTAGCTAGAAAACCAACCACTATTAGCATATATGACAACTATGTTATTTTCCACATGTCAACCCTCTCTCTTCTTCTACTACCTCAAACCTCTATCACCAACTACATAATCACACATGACACTCCAATCTCTTGCAACTATTGGGTGATACCAAAATGTTCAACTAGCATTTTCCTTTCTACCTTGACTATATCAAACCTATAGGATTCAACAAAGTTGGGCCATGTCTATAGCATTGTTATAGTAAACTATCAAGCTATTGTAGTGTTCTTATTAGGTTCTAGAAAGCTAGACAACTCTTGGAGTGAAGCTTATCAGTCCTATTATTGCTACGAGTTACTTCTACAATAGTTTGAATGCTTGTGGCATATGTTATAGGCAAACATATAACCCTACAAAACTTACTATGTTGCTTTAAATGACATGTGGCTTTGCTAGAGGTGTCAATAAGATTACTACAGGCATATTTACACCTTACTAAAAATCACCTAAAAACTCTTACAAATATTTTGCATAATTGCCCTTAATTGTTCACATAAAATTAAATCCATTATCAGATCATACTTATAATAATATTCTATGTATATAAAAATTAAATATCAAATAATAAAATGTCTCCTTCATTCCTTTATTTATATCTTCTAAACATATTAACGTAAAAAAATATATCGACATAACCTAATGAACTACAAATAACAATGCAAGTAATGACATGATCTTTTTTAATGAATAAGTGACTATATTACCATTTAAAAAATAGTGTTACACATATTCACAAAAAAAGATGGGTGGAAAAAGTTGCACCCCTAAAGACCATATGAGGTAACAACCTTGAGCAGAAAAACATAAACAAAGCTACTAGGTGGCAAGAACAATAGTTAAGGGAGGAGGAGGAGGACCCAAATCATTTGGTTTACCCCATCATCAACAAAGTCCAAAATGTATGTGGGAGGGTCCCACTCATCATTATCTTTATCCTTATCTTCTTGAGTAGCACGAGTAAGCGAAATGGCTTGAGATCACTGAGAGAATTTGCTCAGAGAATCAAACTAATTGAAAGCATCTCTGATAGGCCATCCAAAAATTTCTTTCATAAGCGATGGAGAGACGAAGTGTTGAAGAGCAAGCCACAACTAGCCCCACTGACCACGATCCCTTCTTGCAACCAATGGAGAAGCCTGAGAGTGGTTCTCCTGATTACCTCAAACAAAGAGACTACATCCACAATAGCATCGACAAAAAGGTGAACAACCATTGAAAGAAGAGGGAGATGAAAGAACTCTGAAAAGCACACAAAGAACATTGCCCCAATAATTGAAGAACATTTGTAAATGAACCACCTCAACTCACACAAAGAACATTGCCCCAATGATTGAAGAACATCTGTAAATGAACCACCTCAACTGTGGTTCAACTTCAACTTTGTTAACTTATACATGAATCCCCATTTAAATATTAAAACAAATCATTGCTTTTCTATAAATATTAGAAATATTTCCTAACAAACCAAAATGGCGTAAAACTAAAATGGTATGCATTTTTAGAGCACACATAAATATTGGACCTTCTCAACCATTGATGGAGTCATCTCCCTCCTAAAAGAGAAGATGGTGGGCCAGGATTCCCTCCGGTTTTCTCGATCAACAGTGACACAATTGTAGGCTATTAATAACAGCTGTTGGTAGTTAAAGGGAAGTCGGTGATTCTTCTAGAACAACGCTTATTATTATAATATTAATATTCGGAAGACGTAACGCCGGCTGCTTTGAAGCATGTTGTACACTCGGCGTACTGTATATCCACTCCATTATTTGAATGAATGAATGAATGATTTTAATTACGTCCGCGAGACCAGCCAGTCTATGGGACCCAAGAGATAAAAACCGGAAAACCGCCTTTGCCAAAACAACAAAACCGCTGCACCAAACTACTTGCTGTTGTTTTCAATCTCTTTGCTGATTTTGTTTCTTCTACTGTGAATTTTGGTCAAGTAACTTGCTGTTTTATCAATCTTTTCCTCTTCAAACAAAGCCGCTAATGATTTGACTTTTAACAAATCTGAGTAACAATATCGGATGTCCTCATAAGCTTGGCAACCTTTCAATTCCTTACAAGTGCGTACGTCCCTCTCATGCAACGTATACACGACGTTTCATCCAACAAATAATTGTCCATTTTGAAAGGACGCAACAGTCAATTAGCCAAAATTTGATGGCTGTATGGACGTATTTCATTAGGCTAAAAACAATCAAAATTGTAGGAAGACTGTATCACGCCAAAGGGAAGACTTAGGGTAAGACTATAAAAAAATCTAACGATATTGGATACGACCACAAAAATTTTTAAACAATTGTAGATGTATATCTATTTAATTTATATTTTTAAAAGAAAATAGATAATGCTTTAATATTTAAAAAGTAATTTTGAATGGATAATTATTATGGAAAAAATGTATTTTATTGTAAAATTGACTATTAGATTTTATGGCACTCTCGAAAAATAATTATCATGTATTTTTTTCATTGAAATATTTTTCAAATTTCAAAAAAATGTAAAATAATTTCTTATTTAAATATTTAGAATCATTATGAATAAAAATATATAAAAGTATCTTCTAAATTAGAAAAAAATTATATTTATTCAAAAAATAATTATCATTCAAAATTATTATTATGTTGTTTTCAAATTTTCTTCATTATATGTAAGAAAAAATCTAAAATATTGTTTTGAATTTTTATTTTTTTTTAAATCTTATTTAAACATTTAGAATCATTCTTAAATGAATAAAAATATATAAAAATATCTTTTGAATTAGAAAAAAATATAAAATATTTTTTAAAAATATTAAAAAAGAGAATTAGCATTTAAAAAAAAATGTTATTTAGAATATTTAAACATAACAAAAAATTAATTCATATTTTAATTATAAATATTTATTCGTAGATTACCTCAAAATTTAGTGCTCAATACACTCAACTTCATAGATACTTTCCACTTAAGCCTTCTCCACTTCCAAATGTTTCCCTCATTTATTAATTATTTTCAAAAAACCTTATACTTTAGGTGGATTTCTTTAGTTGGTGAAAGAATTTGAACTATTGCTTTCACCTTAGTGGGATTCACTTCAATACCTCTATGGGAAATGATATATCCACAAAATTTCTCATAAGTTACACCAAAGACACATTTTTTAGGTTCAACCTTACTTGATACTCTTCCAATCATTGAAAACTTGCTCAAGGACTACTATGTGACCTTTTCTTGTGACAAATTTACCTAATAGGTCATCTACATAATCCTCCATGATGGTATGGAAAATGTCATGAAATATTATTGTCATTTTTCTTTGATATGTGGCTCCAACATTCTTTAAGCCAAAAGGCATAACATTCCAGTTCAATAGGTTCCCCAAGGATAAGTGGAGGTTGTTTTGTGTTGATCTTCAAGGGTGATACATATTTGATTATATACTGAAAAAATGCCATTAAGGAGAGTATTTCATGTTTAGCTTTTAAATACACAATCATGTCTATGTTGGGTAGTAGGAAATCACCCTTAGAACAAGCCTTATTCAAATCTCTAAAATTGGTACATATGCAGATGCCCCCAATGGGTCTAGAAACTAGGGCAAGGTTAGAGACTCATTTTAGATAGTCAATAGGTCTAATGAATCCCACATCTAGACACTTTTAGACTTCAAATTTGACTAATAGCATTATTTGGGAATGGATCCTGTAGATTTTTTGTTCTACCGGTTTTGCATCTGGAAAGACTGTTGAATGGTGAACCACTAATGAAGGATCTAGCCCTAGCATATTTGCATAAGACCAAGTAAATTTCACACATCTATTTTGAAAGAATATTGTGAATTTTCATTTTTCTTGTGGTGATAAGGATGCTTTAAAAAATATAATTTTAGGATCTTAGGGTGTTGTAATGTTTATTTCTTATGATTCTTCCATAGATATGGAGGATTTATCTTCGTGTTTAGGCATGATAAGAATATCAAATCCTCCATCTTCAAGTATTTTAAAGATAATGAGACATTGTGTTTTTTCTTAGGGGATCATCTCACTATGCTTAATTCCCTATTTCTATGGGTGAAAATTTTGGATTTTTCTCCAAAATATACTTTATCATCAAATTATAAATAAAACCAACTTTATGATCTCCTAATGGTATCTATGCTCTTATTCCCATAAATTTTACAATGGATTCATCATTTTGGAATACATCTAGAACTGGCGGTCCTTGTTGATCCTAATCTATAAGCTCAAGATCCTAAAAGCCTGATGCATATGCCATATGCCAAATATTGATGCTAAAAAAACATATAAATTCAAACTAACCCTTGTCCTCTCTTGTGTCATACTATGCCTTAGGCACAAGATTTTCATTTACTTTATGTTGTATAACTGCATTTACTGTGGTTCTTTTGTTGTTTTATTATTCCTACGGCTAACTCCAACCCAAAAGTTCTTGTTGGTGTTGGTGGTTCAATGACTCTGCACAATGACTCCTTCTTTGAACAAGTGACCCCCAAAATTTGTTTTGAAAGTGTTCCACGAGGTAAGTCTTTTGATTCTTTGGCAAATGTTGTTTTTCCCATCCCGAATTTTGATTCTGAATGTCACTGGTTAGAACAACATACTCTTTTTGGTTATTTTGTTGGGAGGACTCCCCCTGAAAGTGTGCTAAAAGAATGGGTCCAAAAAACATGGGTCCCTCATGGGGTCTACCTTGATATGGCCTAGAATTTGACCAAAATATATATTTTTTTGTTTTACAAAGGTTAGTCATGTTCAAGAAATCCTATACCATGGTCCTTGGTATGTCTAGTCCTCTTTGTTGGTTTTCCAACCTTGGACTTGAGATTTTTCTGTTTCTAACGATAGAAAGTTACGGTTCCAATTTGGATTGAATTTCTTGGTTTGCCCTTGCCATGCTTGCATTTGTTGCACCATATAGACTCTTTCCTGGGGAAATTCATTTGTGTCGAACCCGACAGGTTCTTTCAAGCTTGCCCTCAAAAGTGGGTTTATGTCGAAGTGGACCCTTCACAAGATTTGAAAGAGTCTATTGATATTCAGATTGGAAATTTTCAACATATCCAAAAGGTTACATATTATAATCTGCCCAACACTTGTTATCAATGCCAATATGTTGATCACAATATCAAAGACTTCCCTCTTATGTGTTCCCTATACCAAATCTTTGCCCCAGGATGCTGAAAAGCCTCGTCAGGCACAAATTTCAGTCGCCAAACAAGAGGAAAAATGGATAATGGTTACAAATTGGAAAAACAAGTACAACAACATAGGGGTAGTTTCCAAAACCCCTAAGTTGTCAATGGATATTTCAAATCCTTTTGTAGAGGGGAAAGAAGTTCATGCTGCTACTAATAGCATTCCAACTTGACCAAGGCCCTCTGCCACACCTCGACCAACTTCTGTGATGATAGCTCAATTGGTTGTGTCTCCTCTCATGTCGAGAGCTCATAGGAGATCATGCAGTCCTTCTCAACTTCTTAAAGGAGGAAAATATGTTCAAGAAAAATGAAGGAATTTGTCTCCTCCAATTCATATACGTTTAGTACCACCAAAATTCTTCCAAAATCGCTATTCCTCTTTGGAAGAGCCGAACTCTGATGTCATGATCGAGTCCTTAACATGAATTTTCTCTCATGGAATGCTTGAGGTATGACAGACCTCTCTAGGAAGTATTCTATTAGGGATACTATTTAGAAGCATGCTAGTATTGATGTATTGTGCCTTCAGGAAGTTAAAGTTGTTGATTTTTTGCTTTCTTCTTCTTGTCGAGTTATTTGGACAGCTAGCAAAATGTTTTCCTTTGAGATCATGATGTTGGACATGGTGGTGTGGTCACCCTTTTGTCTCCATAGTGTTAGGATTGTGTGGTTGATCATGGGTCTAACCCCACACACTAGCTCGCCTGAATCCTCTTGTACATTGAATCTAAGAACAAATCTAAAATAATTATATTTATTCAAAAAATAATTATCATTCAAAATTATTATTATCTTTTTTTCAAATTTTCTTCATTAAATCTAAGAAAAAATCTAAAATATCTTTTTGAATTTCAAAAATAAAAATAAAAATCTTATTTAAATATTTAGAATCATTTTTAAATGAATAAAAATATATAAAAAATATCTTCTGAATTAGAAAAAATTATAAAATATTTTTAAAAAATTAAAAAGAGAATTAGCATTTTAAAAAATGTTATTTAGAATATTTGAACATAACAAAAATTTAATTTACATATTTTAGTTATAACATATTTATTTGTAGATTACCTCAAAATTTAGTGCTCAATACACTCAACTTCATAAATACTTTCCACTTAAGCCTTCTTTACTTCCAAATATTTCCCTCATTTATTAATTATTTTCAAAAAACCTTATACTTTAGGTGGATTTCTTTGCGCTGAGAAGCGTACCACTACAATGAAAAATGTTTGTGTACATAAAAACTTCTATGTATCACATTGTAGAAAAAAATAGTTACCTTAATCATGTTGTAATATACTCAAAGGTAGGTAGTGGTGGGTAAATGTTGTGCACAAACTTCTACCAAGCAATACTTGGAAATACTTGGAAATAAATATGAGTCCCTTGCATGGATAAAGTTTCAATATATGTCAAAGGATGTCTTTAGCAACAAGGACATGAAAGATTGTTGCAAAAATCACAAAATTTTAATAGATATCAAACCCGCAAGCTTTAATCACCACCCTAGCTTTGATGACCACTCCAACTTCTCTATAAATGTAGTTAAAATCAGTAATTAATGTGTATAGTAACTGTTAGTGAGAAGGCAATTGCATGCAAATAATAGTGTTGTTGTTGCAAAATTTGATAGTTCCTTATTTCGTTAACTTCTTTCTTTTATTATCTAAGTTACATTGTTGAATTACACGATGATTATATCTCCAAGTATTTCATTTATGAGTGTATTACTATGTAGACTGCTTGTCAAATTACACTATAACTATATCTCTAGATATTTATTTTATGAGTGTATTATTATGTAGACTGCTTGCCAAGTTGGCATTCTGCTTTTATTTCTACTACTATAGGCTTTTGTGGATAAATTTTCTTTTGAAATAGGTATTTATTTAGCACAAATTATAGTTTTCTCTTGCATTTTTTTTTATTGTTTATTATTATGAACATTGGGTGAAAATTTGGCGTTCGTCCTTCTCATCTTTAGTTATTGTGAAAGCTCACTATAGAAATTATTATGCCTTGACCCCAATAACTTTTACAAACTATACATTCATGAACAAAGTCCTATGAAGTGTTCAGGGAAACTTCTACCTCATCAATCATATATAAGATTTTTCTTATGAAAGCTCACTCTACATGAACACAACCCATAGTCATATTATTCTACTTTTGTAATGAAAAGGTTTCTACTTTTATCTTTGTGTGGAGTGTAAATGCATTGCAACTTGCAAGATTGCTATTTGTAGCATGATGGTTCAACATATAGAAAAATCAAACCTATTTATAGGATAAGTATGTTGGGGATGTGGCTAGAGCATCTAACAACATAGCATATAGGTTTGTCATGCTTGACAAGGACCATGATAGAAAATTAGAAGGGAATGTAGTGTTTAGGAGGGGATCATTTTCAAGGGTCTCAATTTGTAAAAAGTAACTGGAAGAGGAACACATTCTTTCCAATCCTAGTCAATGTGCTCTCTATTCCTAACTTTAGAGGCACATTTTCTTCCTTACAACTATTGTTTGGAAACACCATATTAATATGGTTAAGGACCTGGTTTATATCCTAAGATTCTTGCCTTTTTTTTGGTTGTCTCAACCCTTGTAGATATCAAACTATTCATATATGATTTGAATTTTTTTGTCCATTCATTATTTTCTTTCATTAAACTTAGTTAATATAGTAGTGTTAGTGTCATTGATTTCTTTAGAGGATTTTGATCCCATATCTTGTTCTTTTTATTTATGATGTTGACATAATATTGGTTGAAGTGTTGTGTTAAATAGAAAACAAAGGAAGATTGATTATATGCACATCATTCATATTCTAGGCCATTTTCCTAAGTTTCATCCATTTAGGCACTTGACCATTTACATTTGTATGGAGGACCAAAAAAATTCCCTATTCAAGCCCAAAAGCTTGCGTGTTGTTTTAGGCCTCTTATTTTCTGTTTATGTCAACCTGAATTCTATTGTTATTTTTTGTTTATGTGAACCCAAATTCTATTGTTATTTTATATTAATGAAGTTTTTTCCAACCAATCAATTTTTGAAGAGAAGCAATTACTTACTAGCTCCATTTCCCATTCGTTTAGTATCCCTAAACTCAACAGTTACAACAAGACAAAGGGTCATTATGATCCAATTGATTTCAAGAATGTAGATCTTCCCACAAATTTTGTTTGAAGTATGCACCACCTTCACTCTAGGAAAGCAACCTCTCGTTGGAAACTACTTAATGATTGAAAAATGTTCATGTAATGATTGCCTGGCATCCAACTACTAATGCAAGTATTGCAATACCCAACACAGGTCATCTTATATGCTTTGAAAAGCCATTTAAGGTACAAACTAAGATAAAATGTAGCTGATCATAATATCTTATATTCTTATTACAAAAGCTTATGGATATTTGTGGTTCAAAGACATAATATTTTGATCTTTTAAAATTAGGTTCCTAAAAAGGGAAAGAAAAATATTCTTCAAATAAGTAGGGTTTTTGAAATGAGTCTTTCAAAAATTTATAAAATAAACACACATATAACACTGTGCATGTACTAGATATATTTGATTTAACCAATCATAGTAAAACTCAAAATAACTATAGCCTTCATAAATTATGCTTTACATACTCAAAAACATATGAGCTAAGGTTTTACATTTTGAAAGGTTTTCCTAGGCCTTCTATTTGTTCTTTTCCTTTTGAATAGTTAAGCTTACATAGGCTTTGTTTTTATCAAATATGTTAAATATATTTGATTTTTAGTTGTATCAATGGAACAAATTGTACCCATAGACTCTCGTTCTAGCATTGGAAATTCTTGGAATAAGAGAAAAATTTCCCAACTAGCTTATTGTTTCTTGGGAAACATTTGGAAAATGGTACCAAGATTTTTCCAAAATTGGTGCATTTTATAAAAATTTTCCTAGATGTTTCTAAGGAGTTCCCTGATATGAAACATTTTCATACATGATACGAGACATAGAAAGGATTGAGTTTCCCACCACATAGATTTCAACAATACTTGATTTTGTAACAAGTTATTTTGGTGATGCTATATTTATTGGTATTTCAACAATATTCATTATTTAACCGAGCAATTTAAATTTTCATACTATTAAATCTAAATAATTTAAGTTCTTATGTCATTAAAAACATTTACCTCATATAGACACGTAAAAAAAAAATTGATAGTTACCACTGATGGTATGATGTCTAGAGATGTAAGCAGCTTGCCCCATGTATGCTAAAATTAGGGATATATAATAGCATTGCACTCCTGTAATTAGGTAAGTTGGATGTTTAGCATTGCCTTTAATTGGATATACTTTCTTGCATGACTAAAATTTTTGTTTCTCTTTGTCATTGAAATCATGATTTTCTAGAGGAACATATATTATGCATGCAATAAGTGGCAGACATATTTTTTTCATGTATTTGGCTTTACAGATTAGTTTTAAAGGGACCCGTAACCCTGTCAAAGCAAATCAAGCTGCATACAATATAATCTGCATACCAACAACTGAACAACAACAATAACTAACAAAGAAACATGAATACATAATTTGCATTAGATAAGAGAACAAGGGATCAAGATCCTTTGCAACCAGGTTTTAACTGAGACCTAAAACCCTTAGGTAAACAAAGAAATCATCTGCATCAACCAAGCATCAACAAACTAGCCACTCAGAGAAGACACCACTGAGCCAAGAAAAATAGTCATCTTAATGGTGTAGAACACCATCAACCCCCTAAACAACAACACCAACAAATCCAAAATCCCCACCTCAATAGGGGAGTTAGAGAGCACAACGAAACACTAAATCACATCAACCTTCATGCACCAAGACTCCACCAACACCAACTCCACCTCCACCTTAAGAGGAGAGAGCTCCCCTCTATAGGAGAGGAAGATATGAGAGCCCCAACCTCAAAATCCTTCACTCTTCTACCCACACGAGCTCCACCTCGATAGGAACAAGCAAGATAGAAAATAACTCCTCACCAAATCTACAACAACCACCTCCACCTCAATATAGAAGAGGGATCCACCTCAATGGGAGTTGTCTCCACCTCCATAAAAGACACCAATTGTAGACCTAGAGAGAAAGAAAAAACTTCGAAAGGGAGGAAAATCACAACCTCCTTAAGCATAGTGAGATATAGGTACAATAAAGAAGAAGCACGAACCTTAGCCAACATAAATAAAAACAAAATCATCTAATCCTTCAAAATAAAAATTTGTAACAACTCATCCCACGAGTGACCCTCAATCACCAACACAAAATCAACCTTCACCTCAAATGAAGAAACTGGTTGTAGAACCTAAGGGACAACTTTCACTTTAGAAGAAAATCCAATCACACCATCCTTCGGCTCACCAGGCATCAGGAACTTCAAGAGAAAGAAACCCTCAAGCAATTTCATCCTCTAGATCTTCAAGAAAAAAAAAAAGCATAACCTAGCCAATAGACGAATGACATTAGCAACTTCCTTAAACCACATAGAAATCAGGGACATCAAATATAACAATGAACTAGACCCAACTAACTGCATAAGAACAAAAACAAGGGAAGCATAGGCTACCAAAACCTCCAAAGAAAACTAGGAAATGATTAAAGACAACCTAGCCAAAAAGAATAGCTTTGGGCACAACCCAACCAACAACAAACCCTTGAGGCCTAATAATAGGGGGGTCCCAAGACCAATGGGAAAGACAACCCCAAGAAGAAACTAAAGAACAAGGCCTAGAGCCCACAACAAATAGGAACCCATGACCAAAGAGAGTAGCAACAAACAAAATCCAAGAAGGGGAGAGGATCCCATGAAGGAAGAAAACAAGGATTCAACCAACAAGAAAAACAACCAAGCCCCAACAAAGAAACCAAGAGCGGCCAACAAACACCAAAGACAGCTAGAAGGATGAACCAAACCAACCAATATCAAAGAGAACTCAAAGAAGCAAGAGGGACCCAAGATGAAAGGAGCTAGCGAATAGACCAACATGAGAAGCACACCAACAACCCTAACACACTGGTCAGAGCCATAAATAGGCCAATCTAAAGGCATAACTTCCACTAGGACCCCAAAGAAAACATTAGAACCCTCCCACTAAAAATGAACCAAAAAGACCCACTAACTACAGGTAGCACAAACGGACTAGGAGGAATCAAAGAAGCCACATGGACAACACTAACCAGTGTAGAAGCACCCAATGCAAAAAGAGAATAAAAAGAAGGTAGAGAAGCCTCCCAAGCGACACCAATAGGACCAAACACGACCTCTTCAATATCACTGTCACTGGTAGAAAGCAAGCAAGGAACCATAGGAAGAAAGAAAACAAGGACGACACCGACACAAACAACAACACCCAATGTCACACCAACAACATAAACTCAATAGTATTCATCATCATCATCGACCTCATTGTCTTTACCAGTAGGTTCATTTGAAACCTCCTCTGTGTGTGCTCCCACTTCTGCTCATCGTGTTTTATATATATTTTTAAATTGTATGATATTAAGGGTATGAGCCTTTGGTTGTTGGCTCTACAAGCAAGAAGCCCCACCATTTCACCAAAGGGTCTCCCATTAACACCAAGGTCAAACAGTCTCCATTTGTTGATGTGATAGAGAACAACCGCACGAGGTTTGAACCTTGGTTTTTGGCCCTAAAGGCAAGAAGCCCCACCACTTCACCAAAGGATCACCCTTGCTTTACGCAATTGTTTTGTAGTACTATTGGTGATTGTTTGGTTCAACCACTATTTTTAATTATTAAATGCAATGAGTTGAGACTCTTTGATTTTAGGTAAGGACTTGAGGATTTAAATCCAAGTCAGGCTTGGCAAGTGTCCAGCCATAACATGCAGACTTGGCCAAATCTATGTAAAAATAGAAAGTCAACTCAAAAAATTAAAAAAATACCATTTAAAAAATTATTTAATATAATATGTATATATATTTTAATTGTCAAGTGTTGGTTAAGTCCAAGTTTGAGTCAAAAAGCAACTTGTGGAGTTTTTGTTGATTCCAAATATCAACACTATGATTCAATTAACCTCTTAAAATGATGGTTTTGACACACACACACACACACATTTATATATATCATTTGGATGGGAGATCAAATGTAATATTCACAGTATTTTTATTTTTCTGGCATAATCCCAAATTTGCACTTAATCAATACATTATTTCTATTTTTTTTTACTAGGTAAGCTTCCCTTTCTGTGTAATCTACGGAAGAGTAGTCTTTTCTTCTCATAAGGTGTAGGTAGTAGTCCATGAAAATTTTAAAATTATTTATTGTAAGATAATTTTTGTTTTGCTTGAATGTCTTTTCTATCCATGGTTGAATATGGCATTCACCTATAAGCCTTGATAACTAAAGAAAATCAAAGATTTTAGGCAAACTTTGTAAATCCATAACCTCAAATTTGGCTGAATATGTCTATTTAGTTTGCGCTAGAAGATTTCGGTGAATGCTTAGCTTTCAAAACTATTGTTGCATAAAAATTAGTAAAAATTGTTGAACTTTTATGTTTGAATGTTGAAACTTGGTTATAGAACCACCATATAAAAGTAAAATTCATTTTATAGATTTATTGCTTTTTATTTCTATTTTACTCTTTATTTCTATGTTGCTCATAGGCATATAATTTCTTGAATTTGGACATTTGCTTTTAGGAAACAAATGAAGAACATACTAGCAATCAAACAGGGTCATTTTATACACTTTACAAGGTATTTATCATTTCATTTTTTCATATTAATATAATTTCATATCTTTGTAGGTGGCTTAATTGGTTAAATTCGATATATTATTTTTATATAATTGTTTTATTCTTCAATATACATTTTTACAATTAGTTTTTTTTTTTTTTTGAGATTTCTTTTATACACATTTCAATTCAAATTATTTATTAATATATTTTTTTGTTTAAATAACATAAACACAAAATAAAAAAACATAATTGTATATAAATTTTCTAAATATAATTGAATTCATAAGATATTGTAAAATATACATAAACTACTATGCATGATTCTATTTTATAATGTAATATTATTAACATAGTATTAAATAATTATTTAATAATAATAATATATTTTATATAATAAAAATAATATATATAATAATTATTAAATTAATAATAATATTAAATATATTCTAATTATATATATGTATTTGATCGGCAAGCATTGGCAAAGGGGGCAACTCCCATTATATTAAAGAAGAAAAGAAATTACAATACTTGGTGCATGATATGCATTATACCCTCCCCAAATACAAAGCCCTCTCAATTTGAAAGGCAGATAAACAATCCCCATTTTTGCTGATAAAGTTCCCAAATGAGCTAAGATCTCCTTTCTCAAAACCCGATATGTACAACTCCAAGGCCTTCGCAACAAATCCCTTTTTAGCAACTACAACATCAAAGATGCCAGTAATTCATACTTGACAATGTCCCCATATTTAGGACCCACCAATGATGAATGTAACAGACCCCATATGTGAAGCTTCCTAAGCCTTGCATTATGTGCTCCACAAATTGTAATAGGGTGATCCCACAATAGTGGGTTACACTTTTTGGCCAAACTTGACATTGAAATTAACATTTTAGACTAAATCTTCACTTTTAGACACTTGTAGCTACTAAACCGTGAGGAATTTGAAGATGATGCAAACTAGTGATTTGTGAAATTTTGTCTGTAGATTCTAAATATATATATTTTTAAAAAATTTGGAATCAAATTGCATTTCTTTTTCCATCTCCTTTGATAACTATTTTTTAATAGTAAACACCATTTTTAACGAGTGGCGTGTACTATAAACTACATAACTTTTTTACTATGAAGGAATTTATATAATTTTCTTTATTTATATCTTAAAATAAAAAAATTTCATTGTTTAAGATGATCATATATCTTGTCTTCCTTTACAACATTCAGGGGCTCTTTCCTACCACACATTATGACCTTTGTCTTACCTTTCTCATCTTCTACCCAAGGGGTCAAAACAAACCTATGACCATATTTCATTATGGTATACTTATTTGCTCTTCCATCATACATAGAAAACCTATCATACTACCATGGTCTTCCAAGGAGTATGTGGCAACAATCCATTGGAAGAATGTCACAAATAACACTGTCCCTATATTCACCAATCTGGAAATCTACAATAGCTTGCTCATTTACTAACAAAGATTGACCATTACTTAGCCATGATACCTTGTAAGGCAACTCATGAGGAATTCTTTTCAAATTTAGTTTGTTCATTATTTCACAAGAAACCATACTTTCAGTTGAACCAGAATCAACCACAACTTTACATACCTTTCCCTTACTCTTACAAGTGGTTTTGAATAGCCTTTTCCTATGCAATGCTTTTTCTTCTTTGGAAGTCTTCAAAATTTGTTTGTGCAACATCAAAGCTTCTCCAAACTCAGGGTCTGCAGGACAACTTGATGGACCAGTACTCTACACTTCATCCTCTTGCACAAGTTGAACCCTTTTATCACCTTTACTTCCACTTGACAAAGCACCAATACTCTCAAGACATTTGAAGGATGGATGGCCAAATTCATTACAAGTATAACATCTACTTGAAAACACATTGTTAGAACTCCTACTTCCTCCAAATCTGCCTCTTGTGCCTCTCCATCCACCTCTGAAATCAGATTGTTCTTGTCCTTTCATGGCATCTTCTTGATTGTCATTGGTTGAATTTGAATTAGGCATGGATCCTCTTCCTCTTGATGCATTACCTCTGCCTCTAACTGCTTTGTCTTGCCTTCTTTTCATTTTCTCCTCCACCCTAATTGCCATTTGATAACATTCCTCTACAGTTCTAGGATTAGCCAAAACCAATTCATCTTGTATGTTTAATCTTAAACCACCCATGTATCTTGCAACCTTTTCATCTTCATTCTCATGATCACCATATCTTAAACTTAATTTATAAAATTCCTCAGTATAAGACTTAATGTCCATCTCCCTTTGTCTTAAGTTTTGCAATTTCTTAAACAATTGAACTTGATGATCCTTGGGTAAGAATTTACCTTTGAGTTTTGATATCATTTTGTCCCATGAGGTGACTTTAGACTTTCCTTGCTTCCTCCTCTATGACTAAAAGTAATCCCACCATACCAAAGCATGGCCTTGCAACTTTTTCTTTGCAATCTTTACTCTTTGCTCCTCAGGAACCTCATCACATTCAAAATGACTATCTAATGCAGCAATCCAGTCAAGTAGTTCTTCACCATTTAAACTTCCACCATAGTTAGGAACATCAATTTTTACCTTAGGCTTGTCATCCTTCGCTGCCTTCAACAACTTTGCAATTCCTTGATCCTCTAGAGTAAGCTCTTCTTCCACATCTTCAAACTCATCATATTCCTCTTCATCTTACTCACTCTCTTCCACTTCCCTTCTTTTGTTTGTCTCCAAGGCTATGATCCTTTCCTCCAACTCTCTAAGTTCCTTAGCATGTCTGTCTTTCATCTCCTTCATCTCTTTAGCCATATCATTCTTCTTTGGAGGCATCTTGTCAACCTTGCCTCTTCACCTTCTTCTTCAACCTGCAAAATGAAAACAAATCTACTCCCTGATGCTCTGATACCACTATGATGTAGAGTGGCAGGGGAAGAAACACCTTTCCTCAAAACCTTCTCTCAAACACTTTATGTGCACACAACTTTTCACTATTCCTTTCAACAAAGCAACTTAATCACCAACATGACTCTCTCATCCATACATCACTATAGGACTTGGGGATGATTTGAATACTCCCAACATGAAAAATAATGATTAGACAAACAAATTTTGCACACAAAAACACTCACTCTCCCATCGCTTCCAAACAAGCCATGCATTCTTGTAGTATAGGCCAAACATGATAGTCATGAGAAATCTTGTTAAAGAAAGAACTGAACCAAAGAGAACTGGTTTTAGACATCTAACATCAAGACTCAAAAACTCATCCTAGAACATAACTAATGGTCTTGTTAGACCTTATTAAAGACAAACATACTCAAAAGACCAACACTAACCCTATTGAACACCAATTTCCATAAAATGAGCAAAAATGGAGGATGAGGTGTAGGTGCTCCTGCACCATACACCCCTCCTAGAAAATACTCATGCCCCATGAGTTGTCCTTGAATCCACTGTCTCCAAGCTTCATAAATGATCCACTGATCTAGAAATCCACTCCATTGGTTTAGGTATATTGGTTATGCAATCTGCCTTGCACTTCTAGCATGTTGGAATGCATTTACATGTGTATTTACCTTTTCTTCTATCCACAGACCTGCAAACAATCCTTTATCTTTTCCTTGTCCAAGATTTGATTGTTTATGATGGTCTACACCTACAAAAAAACAAGGATTAGTAACTTTGTGATTTTTATTCTTTCCTTTGTCACCGTTATGCTTGCAACTATCTTTACTGCCCTATTTTTCTTTTCTTTCACTGGCTGCCCCTTTACCTTGCTTTACCACTGTCAAATCAAGCTTATATACCTCTATACCTACAAAATTTGTTTGTTTCTCAACCCTGCTCTTGACTACAGGGCATTCAATGGCTCCTACTAACACACTTTCATGCAAACTCACTATCAACACTTCTTTTACCCCCGCATCAAACCTCATACCTGTTGCTCATGTATTAGTAGACCTAGGACTGATTACATAATCATATTTCTTGTCTTCCTTTACAACATTCAGGGGCTCTTTCCTACCACACATTATGACCTTTTCCTTACCTTTCTCATCTTCTACCTAAGGGGTCAAAACAAACCTATGACCATATTTCATTATGGTATACTTATTTGCTCTTCTATCATACATAGCACACCTATCATACTACCATGGTCTTCCAAGGAGTATGTGGCAACAGTTCATTGGAAGAATGTCACAAATAACACTGTCCCTTTATTCACCAATCTGGAAATCTACAATAGCTTGCTCATTTACTAACAAAGATTGACCATTACTTAGCCATGATACCTTGTAAGACAACTCATGAGGAATTCTTTTCAAATTTAGTTTGTTCACCATTTCACAAGAAACCATATTTTCACTTGAACCAGAATCAACCACAAATTTACATACCTTTCCCTTACTCTTACAAGTGGTTTTGAATAGCCTTTTCCTATGCAATGGTTTTGCTTCTTTGGAAGTCTTCAAAATTTGTTTGCACAACATCAAAGCTTCTCCAAACTCAGGGTCCGCAAGATGACTTGATGAACTAGTACTCTCCACTTCATCCTCTTGCACAAGTTGAACCCTTTTATCACCTTTACTTCCACTTGATGAAGCACCAATATTCTCAAGACATTTGAAGGATGGATGGCCAAATTCATTACAAGTATTTAACATCTACACTCCTACCTCCTCCAAATCTGCCTCTTGTGTCTCTCCATCCACCTTTGAAATCAGATTGCTCTTTTCCTTTCATGGCATCTTCTTGATTGTCATTGGTTGACTTTGAATTAGGCATGGATACTCTTCCTCTTGATGCATTACCTCTGCCTCTAACTACTTTTTCTTGCCTTCTCTTCATTTTCTCCTCCAACCTGATTGCCATTTGATAACATTCCTCTACAATTCTAGGTTTAGCCAAAACCAATTCATCTTGTATGTTTTGTATACACCTAAAAACGGTCATCATATTCAGTTATTTGGTTAATGCTTCAACTACATATAAATAAGGTCTTACTTTATTTATATTGTTCACTTTCCTTTTAATTCTCCAAAATCATATTCTTCTAAATAATTAAATAAACAAAATACCCTAAACGTGTTTATTTAATTAATCTTCCCTAATCCTGATTAAGAATTAGAGCACATGTCTACTACATTTTCTTGTGCCACCTCATTAAGTTCACATGAAAATAAATAAAGCCTAATTATCAATTAGAATTATCCTCACACATTTCCACCAATGAGAAAAGGCACATGGCTTTATTCCCTCACACTTCCAACAAATTTGGAGCACATGGGTCTTTGTTTCACACACATGGAAATCCCATACATTTGGCATGTTTCCAATTGGTCAAGGGATTCTTTCCACATACATGGCATGTTGTCCTTGGTCAAGGGGACAACATCCTGATTCCTTCCATCTCTACCATCTATTATTTCTCCTTTGAATCTAGACTGTTGATAGGTGCCACCTCACAAAATACTTGAGAAACCGTATAAATACACCCTCTTGCCTTAGCATTTATCATCCACAATTTGATTAAAGTTACTATGTAGGTTTATCTTAGGAGCTTGGAGCTTTCATGGAGTCTTATACTTAGTTTTCATATCATGTGTTACTTTGCATTCTCATCTTAGATTAATTAATTGCTTCATAGTTTCATTTTATCATCCTCATTGCATCATAGTTACATTTTAGGTTAGTTTGTTTTATGTTTGCATTTGAGCATATGCATAATAATGGATAGTTCATTTTAGTTTCATATCATCTCACTCATCTCTACTTGTTCATTTATCATCAACATCATCCTTCATTTATCATTGTATCCATTATCCTTTCCATCATTTTGTTTCATTTAGAAGCATACCACTAATCATTTCAACACACATTTGCACATAGAAATAATCTTAGCTTGCATATTAAGCATCAAATCTCTTTTTCTAGGTAGTCATTTTAACAACCATTGTGCCCATAGAAATCTGAGGGCCAAACGGTTTAATAAATCCCTAGAAATGGAGGACAATGATACATATTTGAAAGATTTGATTGTATTACGAATAGAGTAGTTTTACTTGCTTCAAACTTTGAATGTAAACCATCTCATTAAGGTTTGTGTTGAAATTAGAATCCTCTCCACATTCGACACACACACATGTTTAATCTTAAACCACCCATGTATCTTGCAACCTTTTCATCTTCATTCTCATGATGACCAGATCTTAAACTTAATTTATAAAATTCCTTAGTATAAGACTTAATGTCCATCTCCCTTTGTCTTAAGTTTTGCAATTTCTTAAACAATTGAACTTGATGATCCTTGGGTAAGAATTTACCTTTGATTTTTTATACCATTTTGTCCTATGAGGTGACTTTAGACTTTCCTCCTCTTTGACTGAAAGTAATCCCACCATACCAAAGCATGGCCTTGCAACTTTTTCTTTGCAATCTTTACTCTTTGCTCCTCAAGAACCTCATCACATTAAAAATGATTATCTAATGTAGTAATCTAGTCAAGTAGTTCTTCATCATTTAAACTTCCACCATATTTAGGAACATCAATTTTTACCTTAGGCTTGTCATCCTTCATTGCCTTCAACAACTTTGCAATTCTTTGATCCTCTGGAGTAAGCTATTCTTCCACATCTTCAAACTCATCATCTTCCTCTTCATTTGAATCACTCTCTTCCACTTCCCTTCTTTTGTTTGTCTCCAAGGCTATGATCCTTTCCTCCAACTCTCAGAGTTCCTTAGCATGTCTATCTTTCATCTCCTTCATCTCTTTAGCCATATCATTCTTCTTTGGAGGCATCTTGTCAACCTTGCCTCTTCACCTTCTTCTTCAACTTGAAAAATGAAAAAAAATCTACTCCCTGATGCTCTAATACCACTATGATGCATAGTGGCAGGGAAGCAACACCTTTCCTCAAAAAATTCTCTCAAACACTCTATGTGCACACAACTTTTCACTATTCCTTTCAACAAAGCAACTTAATCACCAACATGAATCTCTCATCCAAACATCACTATAGGACTTTGGGATGATTTGAATACTCCCAACATGAAAAATCATGATCAGACAAACAAATTTTTCACACAAAAACACTCACTCTCCCATTGCTTCCAAACAAGCCATGCATTCTTGTAGTACAAGCCAAACAGGACGGTCATGATTAAATCTTGTTAAAGAAATAACCAAACCAAAGAGAAATGGTTTTAGACATCTAACATCAACCCCTACAAATCCCCAAAAGCATAGAACCAAACACTAACAACAAATGATTCAAAAGAATGATCTTCAAGCCACCAAAGAGGCTTAACTAGGTCTGTACAAGGAAGGATTCAACTTGTCAAGGCACACCCCTAAGCCTTTAACAGACTCCAAAATGTTCCCCAAGACCCATTTAACACTTTATAACCATTATTATTACTCAAACATTCAAAAATCAACAAGAAATGTATTCATTTATCCATTTTCTGGATTGTCACAAGGCAAAACTAGACCTAAGGCATCAGATATATTTTGCAAACCTCCATTTTCCACTCTAAAACCAAGTGTATCATGTAAAGGACCCTTAAATCCACCATTCCACCAAAAATCAGAATTTTTAAACAGTGGAATTGTGAATTATGAACATATTTGTGAACAAACCCTTAGTTTGTAGGGTTTCAGACCCTCTTTCAATAAATTGGATGTAACTTTGTCAATAATTAATGAAAATAGGCCAAATCACCACCAAATTAAAATAGACTCTTCCCCCTTTCAATTCATATGCATTAGGATGCCTTACAATAATGATATAGACCGTACCAAGCATGGGAACAGTGAAAAACACTAGAAAATATCATAAAAATAGAGTTTATTTTCTTCAAATCTCTAAAATTGCCAACATCAATCATCCCCTAACCAAATGGAGGATTTTTAAGCTTGTCTCCACCTTCCCTAATTTTCCTCAACTAATTTTGGAAGGAGGGAACCATTGGTTAATTAGATTACATCATTAATGTTGAGTTTACACCAAATTTCATTATGACAACTTTGCATTTTGAAGCAACTTTTCAATCCTAAATACGTAAGAACTTAAAAACCATTCAAAAGGCTTTAAAATAACCTTATTACAACATCATGACTCCAATCTTGCATATCCAAGTGCAAATTTGAGATTTTTCCTTCATAGGCTACAAAAGCAACTTTTGGTACAAGATTGTATTGTTTCACATTTTGACTTCAAAACTTAAAAACTCATCCTAGAACATAACTAATGGTCTTGTTAGACCTTATTAAAGACAAACATACTCAAAAGACCAACACTAACCCTACTGAACACCAATTTCCATCAAATGAGCAAAAATGGAGGATGAGGTGTAGGTGCTCCTACACGAGATACAAATATATATCTTAGGATAATATTGTAAATTTATGGATGTACTCTAGTCTATAAAATTAATGTAGTTATGCCATACTCTAGTAAATAACACAACTTAAATGGAGATGCTATTAACCACATTTGCATTCACTTTACCACCTCTAATTATTGACTTGCATACGCAATGAAGGAATTAAATACAAACATCTCAAATGCAAATAAAAAACTTGCATACACACAAATAAATCTACAACATAAGTACACTCTAGAGAATCCATCAACTAGGTTGAAAACTCTAGGGAGAGTGAGCTGTACTTTTCATACCACTAATACCCAGTTGCACATATTACATTGCTTCAATGGACTTGCAATCGTACCTGCCTACTATCTTGAAATAAACTTGTAGGTCCTCTTCAATTATGGAAAATGAAGGACTTCTACCTCCACATATAGGTTCTAATATTGACATGAAACAATCTAAAATATGTTGCATTAGCCTCACTAGCTCAACATGCAACGTTTGTTGAAATAGGATGTGTATAACAATTACCTTGTACTTGCAACAACATACTCCTTTGCTTTCAATACCTCTTACATCCACCAACTGATATAAGCTCTCCAGTTAGCCAAGATGACCATTCTTAGCCACCTAGCATCAACTTGGCTCTGACAAACTCTCCAACTAACATGCTTGACTTTAACTTATACAACTAGACAATTGAACCTAGGCTTGACCATGTCAAGTCACGTGGCTTATCTTTCACACAACTAACCTACTCATGAATTCTACCAAGTCAAAAGCTCTCTACTTGTATGACTTCCTTGACCATATGATATGTACTTGGGTGTGATGAAATCTCCAACAAACATACTTGACTTTAGCTTAAGCTTATATAAGCTAGGCAATTGAATCCTTTAACCATGCTAACCCACATGGTTTTTCTCACAAAACCAACATAATCACTAACTCTACCAAGTCAAAACCTCTTCTTTAAAATCTCTACCTGCATGATCATGTAAGTTCTTGCCTCTTTAGTTTCCTATAAATTTCCTTAGCCATTTGAATAGTTACACTACCCGCTTCAACCATTTATCAATTCTATGTCAATTGCGACAAGAAAGCAAATACACTACACTACTCAACCAAGGTTCACACACTAATTAGAGCAAAGGGAAATAAACTACCAAAAGCAAACAAATTCCTATAGAGAAAAAAATACACGCTTGGCTCCCAAGGAGTGAAGTTCCATGTACCTATGAAAAGTAACAAATGTTGCCATCACCATGCTTGGAGCAAATGCATATGCTCCCCAAAATAGGCACACACAAGGAAAGTGTGTGAATGGTCATCCAAGGGAGCACTAATAACCGCCACCTATGACAACTACAAACCCAAAAAAAACTCTTATATTGGAAATATTTCCAATAAAACTAAGAAGGGCCTCTCAGATTAGAAATATTTCCAATAAAACTAAGTGGCGTAAAACTAAAATGAAAACGGACTAGATATACACATAAATATAGGAACGGACTAGATATACACATAAATATTGGACCTGCTCAACCAGTCATATCCCTCCTAAAAGAGAAGAAACAGTGCGGTGCGTGGAAATTGCAATTATATTAGTTTAATGAGATGGTGGGCCGGGATTTGCTCTCGGTTCTCTCGGTTAATAGTGACACAATTCTATTACTAACAGTCGTTTGGCAGTTAATGAGCACTGAGTGATTCTTCTAGAACAATACGCATCGTCGGCTGATCTGAAGCATGTTGTACAGTCGCTTACGTGCTCCATTATCTCTCTCCTTCATTCTCTCCTCTCTCCTCTCTGCTCTCTCCTCTCGTCTTTATGTCGCTCTCATGTTAAAAGCTGTCATACAATGCATACACGTTTGGATATCGAACAAAAAATAAGTTGTCCATTTTAAAATGATGCCACGGTCAACGGGCAAAATTTTAAATTACTCTTCTCTTTTTTATTAAGATAAATGTTTTTAAGATATCAGAATACCTAGCATAATACTATTAATTCTGTCGAAATGGATCCAAACTAAATTGGAACTGGTATATGTTTTACGTGAACGATAAATAAGGAAAAGTCCTAATAATGGCGTAGCGGATCCGATTGCTTTGACGATGCAGGACAACCACGTTCCGTTAATGGCGTGCTTTTCAATCCGACGGGCGTCAAGAAAATGTATATTATAATGTTATCATTTGGAATGATACAGTTACATGTCGGACAAGTCGATGTGCGCTAATCCGACTGCTTCCACAGAAGTTTGACGGAACACGGATAAAGCAAAACCAAGTTCTCCTTACATAAAGAGATCGTTCGCAAATGTCACGTACAGGCCATTTGCGTGGGATTTTGTTAGCGTGTGAAACAATTCATAATCATTTGTGTTCAGTTTTAGTTAGTTTTGATCTGCAAGGATGGTGCTTTTTCCTAATCTTCCCGATGAGCTTGGCGAGGACTGCTTAGCACGGGTGACATACAAATCACACCACAACCTCAAAAGCGTGTCCAGAAGCTGGAGATCTCTTATAAGGAGCCCCCGATATTACGAGCAGAGAAAAGCGGCAGGAGCGGCCGAGCAGCGCATCTTTATGCTCCAGTCCTTTCCTCTCCAATCTCACAAGTCATCTAACCACCAGAAGACTACACCCATTTACGGAATTGCAGTGTACGACCCTGCGCAGGGCGAGTGGCAGAGAGTCCCTTCCATTCCCGAATTGGGCGACTCGGTTCCGCTCTTCAGTCGCTGCGTGTCGGTTAAGGGGAAATTCATACTGATAGGTGGTTGGCATCCGTCCAACTGGCAGCCCATCAATAGCGTTTTCATTTACGATGTGTTGTCTGGCGGATGGACCCGCGGAGCCGACATCCCAACGCTGCGATGCTTCTTCGGTTGCTGTGTTTCGCCGGATGGAATCATATACGTTGCCGGAGGGCACGACCAAGATAAAAATGCGTTAAGGACTGTGGAGGCCTACAGCGTGGAGAAAGATGAGTGGGAAAGTTTACCCACGATGAGCAGAGGACGGGATGAGTGTGAGGCGGTTTTTACAGACGGGCAAATCGTAGTCATAAGCGGGTTCGAAACAGAGTCACAGTGGCGGTTCGAGAGGAGCGCTGAAGTGTTCAATCCCCAAACGTGTGTTTGGAAAGTGGTGGAAAACATGTGGACGCGCGACGAGTGCCCGCGCTCCTCTGTAGTTGCTGCGCTCGGTCACCTCTATTTTTTCTCTTTACATGGAGTGATGCGATACAATGCTACAGAGAACGCCTGGTCGCAGGTGGTTAATATGCCTGAGGATATAAGTGTTTCACCCTGTGCTACAGCCTGCTGTGATCAGATATTTGTGAGTGGCGGTGACACAGGGTGCTATATCTTTGAGCCCCGACATGGGAAATGGGTTGCCATACAGAGGCCACAAGGGTTTCGTGGATTTGTGCAGTGCGCGGCCATACTGGAGTTTTAGTTAGTTAACTTAAGCTCTGTAAATGATGTCACCGTGTAATGTGTAGCCACTCGTAGGGAGGGCCCGGTAGTGGGGCCCTGTCCGATAGCTGTCATTGTAAGTGCTAATGTGAGACCCGTGTAAGCTTATGCTTAAAGTAAAAAAAATTAATGTATATATACATTTTTCAATATTGTGAGGTGTAAATCTTTATTATAATGGAAGTAATCAATGCCTTGTTTACTTTATTTATTTATTTTTATATAATTTTTTCAAAGTTTGACATGATATATATTAATTAAAAATATAAATATGTCAAGTTTTATATTAAGCGTGACAAATACATGTGTAGTTGTTAATAGTAAAATAAGATTTTAAAACAAAGTTATAATCTTTTATAACAATATTTCTTGAAGAAAGAAAATGTGTCTTCTAAATGTCAACATTGATGTAACATTTTGTAATGAATATTTAATCAACAATTAGTCATTTTCACTATGGATGCTTACAATCATCACAAATTTCTATAACACTCACCAACAAACAATCAAAGGATGTACAAAAAAGTTAAAAAAATAAGACTAGGTAAACAAATTTATTGTTAGCCTATTTGAAACATATTCATACCCATTTATTGATTCCTCAATCTTAGATGTTTTGATTGAAACTTTGTCATATTGGTCAATAGAAGGATGATACACAATTCAAATCATTCAATCAAATGTAATTATATAGGTCAACAATAATAATTTTAGCAACGACAAGCTTATAAATACATCATGTTTTCTACTTGTATCTTTCAACGACTTTGTATTGTTTTTCCTATTTGTTATCTACAACAAAATTATCAACTATAAGGTTACATTTTATTTATATTTCATTTTCTTTGGTGTACATTTCCTTATTTTCATAAGTGTAGTTGATTGAAAGGGCTACTTCCCATTAACATGTCATTTCTTACATAAATGAATAAATGTAGCTTAGTATTGCAATAAGAAATTTCATCAATTATGATAAGTCCAATGCCCACATAAACATGTCTCGTGTAATTTTGTTACATGACCGAGGGTCCATTTGTTGACTTTTGTTGTAGATAATGCTAAACAACCAAAAATCTTCAAGAAATAGTAACTTATAACCATGCAATCTAATTTCCATTAATAATGGAAGGATAAAAGATGAGCAACCTGACTTCCATTTATAGGTACTCAACAATCTAGCACCATATAGCCAATATTTTGTTCCACCATTAGTATGACCTTTCAAGCTAATGTTGTAAACCATTTTTCATATTTATCATCACATATTCATGTAAAGGCTAATCAAACGTTTGAATGTTTGTGAAATATATTATAAAGTTTGATTCACATGTAACATCCCATTTTCAATAACTTTATGTTTGTGGACCAAAAGCCTATTCCCATTGTCTCCTATGGTCAAAGAGTCTAGATACATTCTCCCCCTTCTTCCCCCCACATGTCTATCAGGTTTAAAAATTGCTAATGCCCCAAAAAATCCAAGTCTATATGTTGTAAAAGCATTGGATCTCGCCTTCCTAGCATCCATTTCCTTCAATCCTCACTCCTTCCCCTAAACTTGTTAGAGAGCCAAAATTACTAATATCGATATGCCTCACTCCCAAGCCTTGATCCTTGATGAGTAGTAAGAGTTAGGTAGTATCCCCAACAAGTTCAAACTTGGATGTTCCGACCTTTTTGTCTTATTCATTGTTACCCACCCTTACATGACAAAGAGCACCATTAGTTACAAGTTTTAACTTAGAAACCACACTAGACAGTATATTCCTACCTAGAAAGAAGGGTCTACTAACGAGCATAGATTGATATGCAATTTCAAGTGAAGGATGAAGTAGGTTGAAAATTCAAACCAATTCAAATGGAATTAGAGAAAGGGGGTCCATTTTTTGGAACACCATGATCAATCACCTACTCCTTAGGTGGCACCAATGTAGTGGTTGTATTTGCCCCATGATCTATGCATATATCTAAGCTATTGTTTTGGTGATATGAATATCTCTCATTAGCCATCAATTTGAAGGGTATAAAAAGGAAGGATAAATTTAGCCATCATTAGCTATTGTTTTGAGCACTCGTGTTCAAACAATTAGATTTGAGGATGAAGGTCCTCTAGTTCACAAGAATATAGGGTGATCCCACAATACTGGTTTACAATTTTTGGCCAAACTGGACACTGAACAGTTGATTTTTTTAACTAAATCTTCACTTTCAAGCACCTATAGTGGCTAAACTGTGAGAAATTTGAAGATGATGCAAACTAGTGATTTGTGAAATTTTGTCTGTAGATTCTAAATATATTTTTTTCAAAATTTTTGAATCAAATTGCACTTCTTTTTCCATCTATTTTGAAAACTAGTTTTTTTCAATAAACACCATTTTTAAGGAGTGATGCTCACCGTATACAACAACATAAAAAAAAATTTATAACACAAGGTTTGGTTTAATTTGGATTTATAACTATGATATTAGAGCATTGGTTTCATCATTTCATTGAATATTTTTTCCTTAATCAAGTTTCAAAGTCAAACCAATTACAATTTAGACATAGGCAGACCATATACAACATAACTTTTTTTGTATGTATTGAAATTCATTTTTTTTTTTGGATCAAGGACATTAATATCTAGTGCATTAATATTTTTCAAATATTTTTTTGATAATATGCTATTTTTCCACTTGTGCATAACAAAGAGCTTGATTTTTGTGAAAAACCTATGTTTAATCAAACTAAAAAAATAAATACATAATAAAACCAAAACATATTAAAATTATATTTGTTGGATAGCTCATTCTGAGGACTACCATCATCCAGTTGGGTCTATGAAGTCTCCTCCATTTTCATCCTCAACTCGAGCTTTGAAGGGAAAAATTGAGATTTTTGGTGTCAGAGGGGGAGAAGGGGGAAAAGGGGGTTCGAGCAAACCCAAGTTCGAGCGAACCCCCCTTGGAGTTTTGCTCAAACCCAGGTTCGAACCCCCCTTGGAGGTTGCTCGAACCAGGTTTGAATAACCCCCTTTCCACAAAGCTTTCCTTTTGGTTTTTTCTCGGGAATGGTGGGACCCAACATTTAATGGGTTTGCTCAAAGGGGGGTTCTAGCAAACCCCCTTTCGGTTCGCTTGAACCAAATGTTCGTTCGAATCCCCAAAAACCAAAATCTTTTCCATGGGGGTGGTTTTTGTAGTTTTCCTTGCTCACTAGAATTGTAAACCAGTTTTGTGGGTTTACCCTATAGAGGATGAAAACCCTTTATTTTCATGAGATAAAGTATGAAACCTCTTTTTTGGTCACATGGTTTCATTAGAGGTCATGAGTGAGCTCCCATGGTTGTAGACTATAGCTGCATCGAGTTCAAATGATTTATTGTTATTGAAGGATTGAGAATGAAGGTATATGCTCTATGCCTACTATAATTGGCACTTCTTTTGGGGGTAGTATGCATGTTATTTCTACTATTATCATGGAGCTTTATAATGTATCCATGACCCATTTAATTTTGGGTTTGTGCATTGAATTTCTAGTTAGTGTTGTTGTAGCAACAAGTTGTACTAGGTTTAAGGCTCATTTGATATAATGGATTAATAATTATATTTATGGGCTACAATCACTACTATAGTAGCATTTGTTGGGTATTCCATAATAATTTGATATACTAATGTGTAGTTCATGTTCAAGATTTGGCACTATACTTTCTAGTTAATTGTTGTGGTGATAGTTGTTCCCATTGTCACCGCATCATGATCAATGCCTTTTATACTTTAATATAAAATGTTCAAAAATGATTTGCAAGTTATTTTATATCACTATGGACTTGTTTGATAATTTGGATGATTTGTATTAAGGTGTAAATAGAAAGGATTATTCTGGGTTAATGTATAACATGCTAATTTATACAATAGATTCTTTATAACTTGTTTCAAACACTTATAACCTCAAATTTAATCAGGGTATGAATGAATGCAAATATAATGAAGGAGAAACTATTTTTTTGGATTAAGGTTTCATATTATTTTGTAAAGGAAAAAGGGTAAATTTTGGGTTTTTGGTTATATCAAGTTCAACATTTAAACCAAAAATTTATAAACCCTAAAATAGTTTTGGTAAAGTTATTATAGTGGTATCAAAGCTAGTTTTCCTTCTAGTTTGTGAATCATGGGATATTTTTGGAGTTTCTTAATAAAGGGGGAAAATGTAGGTTATTTTATTGATGTAGGGATACAAATGAGTAGATTCAAGATGAAATACAAAGGAACTAAGACATAATGAATAGGTTTGAAGAAGTTTCTTTAATCGAGAAATATTGAAATTGATTTGAAGTTATGAGGGTAGCTTTTAGCCTTTGAAAAGTATGCCAATATGGTAAGAAAAAGTCCATTCTACATAAGGAGGGAAGAAGTTTCAATGGTATAAAACTATATTTTGTTGGAAAAGATTTTGATAGACTATTTAAAAATTATTAGGAATAGGAAGATGATTACAAATTTGCACTACCTTTTGAAAGGATTTTAAAGGTGATATGATTTTTTTCTGTGATACCTAATAAGACTGAGGAATGAAGAAGATGATCACTATGACGGAGAGAAAATAATCTTGCAGAATGAAAAGATTATTTAAAAATAGAGCCATAACCAAAACAAAAATATAAACCACTCTCAAGTACAAAATACTATTGTAGCTCATTTAACCCATAAGTTACGGAAAATGACTCCAGATCAAATAAATCAAGCATTTCGAATAAACCAAAATGCGAAGAAAGAACTAGAATGTCCACTATTTTGTCACATAGTCTTTAGATAATAAATTCACTCTCGTATGCTACCACTTAGACTGAAGATTGTGTTGAATCCTAATTCAACTTAATGACTTCGTCCGTTTCGAACTTTCCCCTGCTATTTTAAACCAGGTGGCCAGCGATTTCTTGCCTTTGTGACGAAGCGCAGAGAAAAATGTGTGTATTTCTTATTTATATTTCAATTTGTGACGTGAATAGCAAGGAATTATTCTCCCTTGGCCTGCATTCGACTTCTAATGAGCTCTCTGCCGGCTGATTTGTATAAATCAACTGTAATACAATGATCTCATTGCATAGACAATGATCTCATTGCATGGTAGACCAACGTGAACACGAGAAAGGAAATGTGAGACCGAGAAGGAATCGTCATGCAGGTCAAGGCTGTTATTCTTCTTTGGCCGATCAACTTTAAAACTAAAACCTGCAATTTTAGTCAGCAACGGATATTTTAAACGAGTTGTAAAAGCAGTCGTCTGACCTGGTTGTGCATTAAAGCTCAGCAGAAGCATCTAAGATGATGTAATGTATTGCAATTTTATTTATTTATTGGATCATGATAATCTTAATGTGGCTTTCAAGGATAACCTTGGGATTTCTAGAACTAGGCCTAGTTGTATTCTATGGGATCATGAGGATTATCTAATTGAAGGTGCTTTGAAAGGGCTTGAGCATGGAAAAAACAATAAAGGCAAGGCTCATGCACTTCTCTTAGAAATGAAAACATGCATACACTTTGGTTTAAGTAGTTCATACAATTTGGAAACGATTGTATAATTCTTATTGATGTCATTAGATGTGGAGGAGTCTAAAATTGAAAAGTAAATAGTATCTTGAAGCAAAGTATGGTTGTTATTAGAGAATTTAATGGAATTTATAATAAGGCATGTGTATATAGGGAGGTCAACTCCCATACAAACACTCTACCCAACTTTGTTGTGGAGATAGACACAAATTGCTTAGTTGGTGAGTTGCTAGAGCCTTAGTAGAGTTGAAGACCTAATATTTTGAATGATGACCTTGTATCATCACATAAAAAAGATCTTATGAATTGACATAAGGAATAATTTCTTAAGCATATATGAGATCATTAAGATTTGCCCCATTGTACTTGAGCTATACACAGTCAATACATTATAGGTTATTCTAGTAGATTTAGGGCTATATCACACCTTCTTTTACAACTCTTGATGACTTTTCTCTTGCACAACTATGGAAACTATTGCAAGGTTGTTAGCCAAGAAGAGACAAATCTCCTTCTTAGCAAAAGTTCCAAACCTTAGATTGAAGAAGGTGTTCAAAACTAGCTCAATAATTATAAAGCATGCTATTAATATGATGTTGAGAAACCTATTCCTCCCAATGATGCAAAAGTATTGAGTTAACATAGACATCTCCTTTATGTTTTTCATAGTGGTTTTGGAGGTAGGGGAAACCAAAGGGACAATTTAGATTGTGTCATAGGTTTTGATGAAGCCACAATGGTACACAAGCCTAAATGCTATCTTGGGTGAAGCTATCTTCAACATCATATTTCACCCTAATATGGGAACATGGATGGGATTCAACTTCAAAGCCACCATTCAACTGATTTTGTTTATCATTCTAACCTTCATCCATAATGACACCAAGTAAAATGGGGAATCAAAATTTTAAACCCTACCGTTGTTGTTGGTCCCTCACCTAGCATTGTCTAAGCATTTTTAGTGAGAGTAGATTCATTGGATAATATGGAAGAGCTTGCCTATAGGTGAATAATTTTATTTTATTTTCTTATTATATAGGATTATAAATATCACATAAATAATGAAAAATTCAAATAACTAAATCTATAATGAAATTCAATGACCTTTTGCTTTCATATTGTCATTGGAATTTTCATTTTATGGCCCTCATTAATAGAGATACTTGAATCTATAAAATTCCTAGATTAAATATATGGGTATGGCCCCCAAGGAAAATTTATCTAGTAAAAACATTCTATATTTTAATTATATTTATTAATATATTATATTCTATATATTATACATTATTGAATATATATATATATATACTCATAATTCTATATGTTAAATTAAATTTATTTTTATTGGTGTTATAATAGGTAAATTAGATGCACCAACTTCAAACATAAAAAAAACATTGAATTATAAATAGAATGTTGTACACTGAAAGGAAATTCAACTAATCCTATTCTTTTGAAATTGATTTGTAAATTTATCACTTTAGATGCACAAGTGACCTTAAAGATGTAGACTATGATTAGGGCTAGAAATATTGATATGTAAACCCTTAGTATGATATTCCCTTATAAAACATAAGATTAGGGCCCTAAAAACCCTATTTGAATGATCAAAATTAAGACCATTGCAAAAAAAATTGAACTATTGTGGATATGTTGATACATGTTGCAAATCTATCAAAACATGATCTGAGCCACAAAATTTGATGAAAACCTACAAAAATTAAGGTTAGATGGCCACATAAGAAGTTTAAGATTATATACAAATACTTAGGATGATATTAGTTGATAAAAATATAGAGCTAGAGGCCCAAAAAGCCTTGATTAAGTGGTCAAAATGATGATTAGTTGTGAAAAACTATCAAGATAGAAGGTGTAGAAGTTGAATATGAACTCCCAACACCCCATGATCAACTGCCAAACCAAAATATCTTTCACAAGAGAGAAATGAAAATAAAATCATGTTATGATTAAGGATGCAAGAAATTGATTGATTGAATATGTAAATGTACATATGATGCCTTGCTTATATATAGAAAAGGTTATGAAATAGGATTAGACATGATCTTGGCAATGTGTCTTAATCCTGTACACTGAGAAAAATACCTCAACATTATTAAATTTCATAATAATGTCATAATATTTGTGGAAATTCCACTGGGCTTTGCATGTGTATAGATTCATGTAATCCCCGACCTTTGGCAAAGATACTAAAAAGTACCGCAACATTGAATCCTCCACAATATTAAATCTTCACTAGCATAAGTATTTGCGGAAACTCAAGGTCATCCAACCAACCTCTACCTCCCTCCCCCTCTTTCTCTCTCTCCCTACCTTTTCTCCCCTCTTTCTTTATCTCTCTCTCCCTCTCCCCTCTTTCTCTCTTCCTCCCCTCTCTTTCTATCTCTCCTCACCCTCTCTACCTACCCATCTCTCTCTCTCTCTCTCCTATTTATCTCAAGTATCCCTCTTTACCTCTCCTTTGTTCTCTCTCTCTCTTTGATGCAGGAGCATCCAAGGTGTAATGGCAATCATGTGTCACCAAAATTATTTCAATTTTGCTTTGTTTGATTTCAATAAGGGCTTAATGTTTAGGAGAATAATATTTTCACTTGCAACAATGTAAATTTCCTTTGGGTGAAATGGAAATGTAAATTTTGATAGGAAAATGGCCCCAATAATTTGGTAGAAGCATCTTTTGGAGGAATATGCCTTTTGGGAATCCACCTTTGGATGAGGAAAAAAAGTTTTGTCTTAGATAGTGATTTTGGAGAGTTTTGCATGTACAAGTGTCATATGTTGTCATAATGTGGGTTTCCAAAAGAATATTGCATGTTGCTTGCATGTCTTTGCATGCAACAACTGTTATGACAAGCCGTAAGGAATCTGTAAGAGGTGTAAGTTGTCATGGCATCTCAAATTTGATCAGACAAGTGTCTAGGCGCCCAAGAGAAGGATAGCATGCATTGGACCTAATGGCATATGTCAGATTTTGTAACTCCCAAGGTGGGCATACCTTTCTCAAGGTGGTTCCAGGAGATTGTTTTGTGAAACCATGGTTTGTTTTCTCTTGGCACATTCTCTACTTATTGATGCCTTTTCATTTGGAGAAGGGGGGCTTGGAGAAGTGAAGTTTGCATACCCAGATGCTGCCGGAATTGCACCAGATTATTGAAGATAAGTTTGTTGTAGGTGTTGCATGTAGGATTGAAGAGGAGCCCATTAGCTTCAATATTTTGTAATCTTTTGCATGTTTGGAGATAACAAAAGTTGAAGATTTTCTCTTCCTATTTTTGTTCTTGTTGTCCATTTGTAACCTTCATATGTCATGTTTTGTGAGGTTTTGTAATTAGATTTGAAAGGGAGAGTCTCCATTTTCATCTCTCTCTCTCTCTCCCCTTCCACCAACCTTCGCTCTCTACTTCTCTCTATCTGACCTATCCCTATATACCTCTTTCTTTATCCCTCCCTCCCTCCCCTCTCAATCTCTTTACCTTCCACATTACCTCTCTACTTCTCCCTCACTTCTCCCTCTCTCCCTCTCTCTCCTTCCCTCTCTAATCTCTATCTCACATCTCTCTATATCACTTCTCTCTCACTTCTCCCTTTCTCTCTCCTTCATCTCTCCTTCCCTCTCTACTTCTCTCTACCTACCTATCCCTCTATACCTCTCTCTCTCTCACCCCTCTCTCTCCATCCCTACCTCTCCCTTCATCTCTCCTTCCCTCTCTATTTCTCTCTACCTACCTATCCCTCTATACATCTCTCTTTCCCTCTCTACTTCTATTTACCTACCTATCCATCTATACCTCTTTCTCTCTCCCTCTCTCCCTCCCTCCTTCTCTCTCAATCCCTCCACCTTCCTCCTCTCTCTACTCTCTTTAACTTCTCTCTCCCTCCCCCTATCTATCTCAACTCTCTCTCCCTACCTCTCCCTCCCTCCCCCCTCTTTCTCTCTCTCCCTACCTTAAACCCCCCTCTCTCTCTCCCCCCTTCCACCAACCTTCGCTCTCTACTTCTCTCTATCTAACCAATCCCTATATACCTCTTTCTCTCTCCCTCACTCCCTCCCCTCTCAATCTCTCTACCTTCCACCTTACCTCTCTACTTCTCTCTATCACTTATCTCTCACTTATATCTCTCTCTATCCTTCCCTCTCTACTCTCTCTCTCACCTATCTCTCACCTCTCCCTCCCTCCATACCTCTTCCTCCCTCTCTTTGTCTCTCTATACTTCTCTTTATCTCCCCTTCCTCTCTCTACCTACCTCTTTACTTCCCTCTATACTTATATTTATCTCTCCTTCCTTCTCTACTTCTCTCTTTATCACATATCTCTATCACCTATCTCCATCTCTATATCTATCTCTATCATCTCTCTCTCTCTGTATCTCTCTCTCCTTCCCTCTTTACTCTCTCTATCTCAACTCACTTTCTCCCTACCTTTTCCTCTCTTTATCTCTCTCTTTATCTCTCTCTCTCTCTCTCTCTTCTCTCTCTCTTCTCTCTTCTCTCTCTTCTCTCTCTACCTCCTCTCCTTTCTATTATCTATCTCCCCTCCCTCCCCTCTTCTATCTCTCCTCTCTCTCCTTCCCTATCTTCTATCTCTCCTCACCCTCTCCTATCTACCTCTCTCTCTCTCTCTTCTATCTATCTCAACTATCCCTCTTTCTCTCTCTATAGACATATAGGTTAGATAGAGAGTAGAGAGGAAGTTGGGTGGGAGGAAGGAAGAGAGAGATAGAGATAGATATAGAGATGGGGATAGAGAAAATTAGACATGGAAGAAGGGATGGAGGGGAGAGAGAGGTGAGATAGAGAGAAGTAGAGAGAGAGAGAGAGAATAGAGAGATAGAGAGAAGAGAGAGGAAGGAGAGAGAGAGAGAAAGAGGGGGAGAGAGGAAAGGAGAGAGAGGGGAGGAGAGAGTGAGAGAGAAATAGGGGGATGGAGAGAGCGAAGAGAGAGGGAGAGAGAGGTGAGATAGAGAGAGTAGAGAAGGAATGGGAGAGAGAGAGAGGGAGGTAGGGAGGGAGAGGGAGAGAGAGGTGATAGAGAGATGTGATAGAGAGATAAGTAGAGAGGGAAGAAGGAAGGTGGAGAGATTGAGATAGGTAAGAAGGAATGGAGAGCGAGAGAAAGAGGTATAAAGGGATAGATTAGATAGAGATAATTAGAGAGGGAAGGTGGGTGGGAGGGAGTAAGAGAGAGAAAAAGAGATAGGTAGAGGGAGGGAGAGGAGAGATAGAGAGTAGAGAGGGAAAGAGATAGGGAGGGAGACATCTGTGTCAGAACAACACTCAGAATCAGAAGCTAGTAGCAGCAACAATAGCCTCATACAAAAAGGAAAAGATAGATCTTGCTCTTTACTTTTGGAAAACCATGGAAATTACATCAGAGTAAATTTTTGTTTTCCTGGTTATAAGAAAATTCCCCTTGATGTATTTGTGGATACAGGATCGTCAAGATCATTGGCAAAAACCAATGCTATTCCTCCTCAATTTTGGAAGGAAAGAAAGGACATTCCACAGAGTTATCCTATCAATGGAGAAAAGATTAATATGGGAAGATATGCCCAAGATGTCCATATAGAAATCATTGGAAAAACATTTATTACTGATTTCATTGAATACAATGATTTAGAAGATGATGTTCTTCTAGGTTTCTTATTTCTAACCAAATATGAACCTCTTCAGTTTTGGAAACATAAGATTGCTCTTAGACATGAAAATGGTCAGTTAGAAATTCCTGCTCTTAAAATTGTTAATCATAAGTTTGAAAATAGCAGGAAACAGAAACAGAAAAAAGAATCAGTAAAAGAAGCAGCAGAAAAAACATCATATTTCTTCCACAACATCAGACATAAGTTTGAAAGAAATTGCTGCAATATGAATCCATTACAATTCTGGTCTCAAGAACATGAAGAATGTGAAATCTAATTACGACCAGAATGTATGCCAGTTATTCCCCATGAACCTGCTTATCTCATGAACCCTACAGAAGTTTCAGAAATGGATGAGCAGTTAAAAGAGTTATTAGATGGACTCTTCATACGCCCAAGTAAAAGCCCCTTTGCTTGTCCGGCTTTCCTTGTGAATAAAAGAGCAGAACAGATTAGAGGTAAGAAGAGGTTATGCATTAACTACAGACCTCTCAATGAGAACATCCTATCATTTAATTACCCTATCCCATTTAGCACTGATTTAATCAGAAGAGCTGCCAATAAAAAGATCTTTTCTAAGTTTGACTGCAAGTCAGGTTTCTGGCAGATAAAGGTAAAAGAATCAGATAGGTACAAAACAACATTCTTAGTCCCTCAAGGATTATTTGAATGGAATGTAATGCCCTTTGGTTTGTGTACTACACCAGCTTATTTCCAGAGGTGAATGGATCAGGCATTAAGAAGTTTGAAAGATTTTTGTGCTGTTTACATTGATGATATACTAATATTTTCTGATTCAGCAACTCTTCATTTGCAGCATTTAGAAGAATTGTATGCAGCCATACAAAAGTATGGGATATGCTTAACTGCGAAAAAGATGGTTATTGGTGAAAACCAAATTGACTTTCTTGGCTTACATCTAAGTGAAGGAAAAGTCTTACTTCAGCCTCATATATTGCAGAGAATTCAAGAATTTCCAGATATATTGCAGAACAAAAAGAAAATCCAAAGATTTCTGGGATGTCTGAATTATATATCTCCTTTCTATAAAGGATTAGCTGAAGATCACAGATTAATACAACACCATATCAAAGATGGTCAGGAAGGATGGTCTGATGATGCAACAGAAGCAGTTCAAAGGATCAAGGCCAAATGTCAATATTTTCCTGCTTTGCAAAATCCAGTATTAGAGTTACCACTTTTTCTATATACTGATGCTTCTAATAAAACTTGGTCAGCCGTTCTTATACAAGAAGAAGAAAGTGGCAAAAAGAATATCTGTGGTTATAGATCAGGTACTTTTACAGATACCCAGAGCAGATATCATATTTATGAAAAAGAAATTCTTGCAGTAAAAAATGGATTAGACAAGTTCAAAATCTTCCTTAAACCAGTCCATTTTATTGTTAGAACCGACAGTCAAGCAATGAGAAGCCTGCTAAAAAAGAAACCAAACAAAGACATTGCTCAAGGAAGAGTTGCAAGATGGTACTTTGAATTTATCAGTTTTGACTTTGATATAGAATGGATCAAAGGAGAAAATAATCCTCTTGCAGATACTCTAACCAGAGAACTTGCAGGTTCCATTTATACTGATCTTGAATTTTTATCTCCAGATTGGTATAGACCAGATGGTATTGGTATGTATATGGTCAATCTAGAAAGAGATACAATCTCTCTTCCGACCCTTCCAAAAGAAATATTGATTACTTTATTAGAATCTTATTTCTTAAACAAATGGCTCAGAAATCTCCAAAATCTGATAACTTACCATCATCAATCTTTAGCTGATCCAGATGAAGAAGAAGAATTTAAAGAAGCCTTTGGGTTAGTCCAAGCTCCTATCAGATTCTGGTGTGGTCGAAGTGCTGTCCATATACGCATTAAAGGTCTTTTTGGGATGAATTGGTCTAAAGCTAGCAAGATGAATTTTTTAAAAGGCATAAAATTTGGGTTGATAACTCGAATTAGTTTTGATCAAGACACCTTTGAAGATTATGTAGATTTAATTGGTGCAAGGTTTAATCCAGATATGGAAGAGTTTTTTAATTTTTTGTATCCTCATTTAAATCACAAGATTTGTAATAATCTGACGCATTATTTGATGTGTTACCCAAGATTTGGATACAGGTTTCCAAGACTGGAGTTTTATCCCCTTGCACCTCAATGGAAAGAACAAGTTAAGATCCTTAATATGGAGATTCATTTACAGCCAGCTCTTCTAGCTACCAGACTTGAACTAGATATTGCATACTCCCAAGACTATATGGTTCAAGTAGATTATGTTTTCAATGAAAGAGAAGAAGATTGGGAGAGGGTCTTCCAAGAATTACCGGATGAATTATTAGATCCCATACCATTCTAATGTTAGCACATGGGCTTGTCTGTGCCGTGACGTCACCCACGTTAAGAAGTGACAATAGGATGCAACCCTATTTCAAAAAGCAAGATCCCCATAATGACTTTTGGGTGTAAAGTTTGCATGTACGTAACAAAACTCAGATACAATGCTCTGATACAATGGCTTCTAAATGATAGGTAACAGAACTCAGAAGCACAGAGAAATTGGATTTCTCAATGGATGATTTCTGCCCAAGACAATTTTGATGATATGGCTGTAGATTTAAGATTTTCTGCTGAACAGTCATTAGAATATGTAAATAAATTAGAAATAGTCTCTAAAGATCAGCAAAGACATTTTTCTATTCTTAAAAATGTGGAGCATTATTGTGGAACTTTGTCAAATGACATATCCAGTGTAAATTATGATGTTACTCAAGCTCATAATAGTGTAAAGAGAATAGTCTCTACACAAGAACATCAAGATAATTATCTGACCCATATCTATGGAGAACAGCAAAATAATGAGTCATCTAGAAAGACAGCTCATACTGAAAATAAAGTTCTTCTAGAATCTATAGCTAAAAATTTGGAAAAGGTCAGATTATATACTAAAAAGCTAAGAGTAGCACAAACTGGAAAAGATAGTTCAGAAGAGGAAGAACAAGCTGATAAAGGAAAACAAAAAGAATTTTCCATACAGAAAAAGATTCTGATTCAAAGAAGGAAACCTCTTCATGAAGAAAAAGATGTAGTTCTTCTTCAAAGAAGTCATCTCATAGAATCTCTCCACATGTTCCAATGCCTAAGTTAAAGGAACATACTTTAGCCAACAAAGAAGAACCTGTCAAAGATTGGCTAGAAGAATTAGGAATAGAACAAGAACAAACTGAACCAGTATACATGGATGAACCTAGTTTTGCTAATAAAGAATCTGATGCTGTTTCTTCTGGTGTACAAAGTTTAACTTTAACAGATAGTGATTCTGATTCCTCTGTACAGTCTAACTACAAGGATATTGTTTTAGATTTCTCTAACCATCAAGAGTTAGAAGAAACGGAACCATGGGAATCTTTAAAGAAAATCTCCATGGATATAGAAATGCAGGAACCAGTCACTGAAAATTTGAGGCCAGAACAACTGCATCCCTATGCCTCTAGTGGTTATATTTTGAATATTGATAAACTGGTTAACCCCTATGAAGCCATTTGCACCTGGACAGATACTCTTGAAAATCTGTTTGAAAGAAATGGTACATGGTCTGAACCTACAAAAGTTTTATATTCTGTCAGACTCATGGCTGGCAAATTAAGAAACTGGTGGAACAATCTACCAGATTTAGGCCCAATGCCTAAAAATATCCCTACACTTCCTACAGATCCTATTTTAGTGGATCCTAAAAATCTAGGAAAGGATGACATCTTCCAAGCTGGTTTTGATGAATTCAAATGGTTATTAACAGATCTTTTCTGTGATGACATTTCAAATCAAGCCCTTGAAGCAAATAAGATCTTACAATCAATGAAGCTAAAGAATTTAGCAAAATTTGATGCTTATAATTGTATGTTTGAATCATACATGGTTGCAGCTAATAAGATGCATGACCTAACCACCAAGCAACATTATTTAAATTCTTTACCTTGTGGTTTAGGAGCATGGGCACAAGATTATATTATCAGAAAAGAAAATAAGCAGCTTGATGATGTTAGTTTTCCTACAATCAAGAGATTGATCAGGTATAAGCTGGAAAAATAATGCTTATTAGGAGCCTTGCAGCTAAATAAAGAGGAATACAATTATACATGTAACTTAAAAGAATTTTGTAATCTTCCTCCTATCAATCAGCTGAAAGACTTCTAGCAGTTAAAGCAATTCAAAAAGAATAAATGTGGAAGTAAGTGTAGATGCAGCAAATGCTCTAAGCATAATTACCATGAAGGTGAGTTTACTTTTAAAAGAAGTAGACATGGAAAGTTCAGAAAAAGGAATTTTAAGGCAATTCCTTATAGAAAAAGGAGATCCAACAAACCTCCTCCATTTTTATTACAGAAAAGGAAAAATCAAGCACCTAAGCATATTAAATGCTTTATTTGCAAAGGCCCCCATTATGCTACAAATTGCCCGAAGAAGCTAAATCCTGGAACTAAGATCTATGCAGCCTTTGAAAAAGATAATCCAGGATGGGAAGTAGTCAACAGCAGTCTGTTTTCAGATCTTCAACAATTATATGAAATAGTTGAGATAGTTCCTGAGTCAAATTTTATGTTAAAATTCAAAGATATAAAGGATCGCCATAGACATACAAAGAATTTGTCTAATTCTAGTTCTTCATCTGAAAGTACAGATCCTGATGAAGATTTTTTGACTTCATTATTAAAATCTACTCTGTCTGACTTAAAAGTCCAAATACAGATAGCAAAGTCTAAAGATCCTTACAAGTTGACAGGAACCAGAGAAGAAAGAAAGAAAGTTGTTCATCAACATCTTTCTAAACTCAAAAGTTTAGAATCAGATAAAGTTGAAGTAGAAAAACAACTCCGACTCCAACAACGACCTTCCAAGAAGGAGACCTTAGATTCTTCCCATGGGTATAAAATCCCTCCGTGGCAAAATAAGCAAAAAGACGAAGAACCTTCTTCCTCCCGATCAAAATCCAAATCATCTTCTAGATCTGTTGATCCTGATATTATTGCTATTTTTAAGAAATTTGATCTCTTACTAGATGATGTTGCTGATTGCAAGAGATTACTCAAAACACAACAGAAAGAGATCAGGAATCTTTCTGCAGAGGTGGGAGAAGTTAAAGATTTACTATTTAAAGCAGATCAAGACCAAGATTCTGATAAAAAATCTGTGTCAGAACAACACTCAGAATCAGAAGCTAGTAGCAGCAACAATAGCCTCATACAAAAAGGAAAAGATAGATATTGCTCTTTACTTTTTGAAAACCATGGAAATTACATCAGAGTAAATTTTTGTTTTCCTGGTTATAAGAAAATTCCCCTTGATGCATTTGTGGATACAGGATCGTCAAGATCATTGGCAAAAACCAATGCTATTCCTCCTCACTTTTGGAAGGAAAGAAAGGACATTCCACAGAGTTATCCTATCAATGGAGAAAAGATTAATATGGGAAGATATGCCCAAGATGTCCATATAGAAATCATGGGAAAAACATTTATTACTGATTTCATTGAATACAATGATTTAGAAGATGATGTTCTTCTAGGTTTCTTATTTCTAACCAAATATGAACCTCTTCAGTTTTGGAAACATAAGATTGCTCTTAGACATGAAAATGGTCAGTTAGAAATTCCTGCTCTTAAAATTGTTAATCATAAGTTTGAAAATAGCAGGAAACAGAAACAGAAAAAAGAATCAGTAAAAGAAGCAGCAAAAAAAACATCAGATTTCTTCCACAACATCATACATAAGTTTGAAAGAAATTGCTGCAATATGAATCCATTACAATTCTGGTCTCAAGAACATGAAGAATGTGAAATCCAATTACGACCAGAATGTATGTCAGTTATTCCCCATGAACCTGCTTATCTCATGAGCCCTACAGAAGTTTCAGAAATGGATGAGCAGTTAAAAGAGTTATTAGATGGACTCTTCATACGCCCAAGTAAAACCCCTTTGCTTGTCCGGCTTTCCTTGTGAATAAAAGAGCAGAACAGATTAGAGGTAAGAAGAGGTTATGCATTAACTACAGACCTCTCAATGAGATCATCCTACCATTTAATTACCCTATCCCATTTAGCACTGATTTAATCAGAAGAGCTGCCAATAAAAAGATCTTTTCTAAGTTTGACTGCAAGTCAGGTTTCTGGCAGATAAAGGTAAAAGAATCAGATAGGTACAAAATAGCATTCTCAGTCCCTCAAGGATTATTTGAATGGAATGTAATGCCCTTTGGTTTGTGTACTGCACCAGCTTATTTCCAGAGGCGAATGGATCAGGCATTAAGAAGTTTGAAAGATTTTTGTGCTGTTTACATTTATGATATACTAATATTTTCTGATTCAGCTACTCTTCATTTGCAGCATTTAGAAGAATTGTATGCAGCCATACAAAAGCATGGGATATGCTTAACTGCGAAAAAGATGGTTATTGGTGAAAATCGGGAGAGTGTGGGACAGGGTGGGAGAGGGTGTGAGAGAGGGTTGGAGAGAGTGGGAGAGGTCCTAAGAGGTTGGAGAGGGTTGGAGAGGGTGGGAGAGGGTTGGAGAGGGTGGAAGAGAGGGTTGGAGAGAGTGAGAGAGTGTGGGAAAGGGCTAGAGAGTGTGTTGGAGAGGGTGGTAGAGGGTGGGAGAGGATTGGAGAGAGTGGGAGAGGGTAGGGAAGGTGGGAAAGGGTGGGAGAGGGTGAGAGAGGGTTGGATAGAGTGGGAGAGGTCCTAAGAGGGTGGTAGAGGGTTGGAGAGAGTTGGAGAGGGTGGGAGAGGGTTGGAGAGGGTGGGAGAGGGTGGAAGAGAGAGGGAGAGAGAGGTGAGATAGAGAGAGTAGAGAAGGAATGGGAGAGAGAGAGAGGGAGGTAGGGAGAGAGAGGTGATAGAGAGATGTGATAGAGAGATAAGTAGAGAGGGAAGAAGGAAGGTGGAGAGATTGAGATAGGTAAGAAGGAATGGAGAGCGAGAGAAAGAGGTATAAAGGGATAGATTAGATAGAGATAATTAGAGAGGGAAGGTGGGTGGGAGGGAGTAAGATAGAGAAAAAGAGATAGGTAGAGGGAGGGAGAGGAGAGATAGAGAGTAGAGAGGGAAAGAGATAGGGAGGGAGACATAGGTGAGATACAAATTGATGGAGGGATAGGTAGGTAAAGAGAGGGAGAGGGGAGATAAAGATAGGTAGAGAGGGAAGGAGACGTAGAGAGAGAAGAGATAAAGAGAAGTAGAGAGGTGAGGGAGGGAGAGGTAGGGAGGAGATATAGTGAGTGTGTGTATGTGTGAGAGAGAGTGAGAGAAGGAGAGAGTAAGAGAGAAAAAGAGGGGAAACAAGAAGGGGGAGAGAGAATGAGAGTAGAGAGGGAAGGGGGGAGAGAGATAGAGAGTAGAGAGGGAAGTAGAGAGTAAGAGAGAAAGAGGGGGGAGAGAGAGAGAGAGAGGTAGAGAGAGTGGTAGGGAGTGGAGGGAGAGGTAGGTAGCTCTACTTTCTCTCTCTATCTCACCTCTCGCTCCCTACCTATCCCTCCATCTCTCTCTCACCTCTCTCTCACCTCTCTCCCTCCCTCCCTACCTCTTCCTTCATCTCTCCTTCTCTCTATGTACTTCTCTTTATCTCCCCCTCCCTCTCTCTACCTACCTCTCTTTGTTTCTCTCTCATTTATCTCTCCTTCCCTCTCTACATCTCTCTACCCACCTATACCTCTATGCATATTTCTTTCTCCCTACCTCCCTCCTTCCCTCTCTCCATCTCTCTATCACCTCCCTCTCTATCTCTCTCTCCTTCCCTCTCTCTCTCTCCCTCTCTCTCTTCCCCTCCCCTCTCTACTCTCTTTCTCTCTATCTCACCACTCTCTCCCTACCTATCCCTCCCTCCCTCCTCTCTATCTCACCTCTCTCTCTTCTCCCTCTCTACCTACCCCCTCTCTCTCCTCTCCCTCTATCTACTCTCTATCTCAACCCTCTCTCTACCTATCTCTCCATCTCTATAATCTATCTCAACTATCCCTCTTTACCTCTCCTACCCTCCCCTCTCTCTTCCTCCCTCTCTCTCTCTCTCTTATTTTAAGGAGAGAGAAGTAGAGAGAGGAGGAAGGTGAAGAGATTAAGAGAGGGAAGGAGGGAGGGAGGGAGAGAGAAAGAGGTATAAAGGGATATGTAGGTAGAGATGAGTAAAGAGGGAAGGAGAGATGGAGGGAGAGGTAAGTATGGAGAGATATGAGAGAGAGAAATATAGAGATAGAGCTAGGTAGAGAGGGAGGGGGAGATAGAGAGAGTAGAGAGGGAAGGAGAGAGAGAAAGAGGGGAGAGGGAGGGAGAAGGGTTTAAGGGTTGGGGGTTGAGGGTATAGGGATTAAGGGTTGAGGATTTAAGGGTTGAGAGTTGAGAGATGAGGGTTTAAGGGTTGAGGATTGAAGGATTAGGGTTTAAGGGTTGGGGGTTGAAGGATGAGGGTTTAAGGGTTGAAGACTGAGGGATTAGGGATTAAGGGTTGAGAGTTGAGGGATGAGGGTTTAAGGGTTGAGGATTGAGGGATTAGGGTTTAAGGGTTGATGGTTTAAGGATGAGGGTGTAATGGTTTTAGGATTGAGGGATTAGGGTTGAAGGATGAGGGTTTAAGGGTTATAGGATTGAGGGATTAGGGTTTAAGAGTTGAGGGTTGAGGTTAAGGGGTTGAGGGTTAAAGGGTCAAGGGTTGAAGTTAGACAGTTATAGGATTGAGGGATTAGAGTTTAAGGATTTAGGGAATAAGGGTTTAAGGGTTGAGGGTTGAGGGATTAGGGTTTAAGGGTTGAGGGTTGAAGGATGAGGGTTTAAGGGTTGAGGGTTAATGATTAAGGGATTAGGGTTTAGGGTTGAGGGTTGAAGTTTTAGGATATAGGATTGAAGGATTAGGGTTTAAGGGTTGAGTGTTAAAGGGTTGAGGGTTGAAGTTTGAGGGTTGAAGGTTGAGGGTTATAGGATTGATGGATTAGGGTTTAAGGGTTGAGGGTGAGACACAAAGTGATGGAGGGAGAGGTACGTAAAGAGAGGGAGAGGGGAGATAAAGATAAGTAGAGAGTGAAGGAGATGTAAAGAGAGAGGAGAGATAGAGAGAATTAGAGTGGGAAGGGAGGGAGTGAGAGGTAGAGAGGAGATAGACGTGAGTGTGTGTGAGAGAGAGAAGGGGTGAGGGGAAGAGAGAGAGAGAGAGAGAGGGGGGGGAGGGAGAGGTAGGGATGGAGATAGAGGAGTGAGAGAGAGAGAGAGAGAAATGGAGAGAGAGAGTGGTGAGATAGAGAGGAGAGATTCAGAGGGAGGGAGAGAAGGAATTGTGAGATATAGAAGACAAAGTGTGATAGAAAGAGGGGGAAGAGAGGGAGAGAGAGAGGTAGGTAGAGGGAGGGAGAGGAGAGATAAATAGTAGTGAGGGAAAGAGGTAGGGAGGGAAACATAGGTGAGATATAGAGTGATGGAGGGAGAGGTAGGTAAAGAGAGGGAGAGGGGAGATAAATAAAGTAGAGTGATGGAGGGAGAGATGGGTAAAGAGAGGGAGAGGGGAGATAAAGATAAGTAGAGAGGGAAGGAGATGTAGAGAGAGAAGAGATAGAGAGAAGTAGAGAGGGGAGGGAGGGAGATGTAGGGAGGAGATAGCAGAGTGTGAGAGAGAGAGAGAGGGGGGCTAGAGAGGGAGTAAGGGAGAGAGAGGGAGGGAGAGGAGAGATAGAGAGTAGAGAGGGAAGGAGAGAGTGAGAGAGAAAGATAATACAACTTGTTGACTACTGAAATTTGACCTCCTGACTATTGAAATTTGACATGCTAATTATTGAAATTTGACTATCTAAAAAATTATAAGATCTTTCAAAAACTAGAATTTGCATTATAAATCAAAGAGATATGAAACCAATCTTAAAAATCTTGAAACTATATACATGAAATATAACTTAAAGTATATGAAAGTAAATGTCCATATGTAAACATCAACTTATTTCATGCATATAGTTTCCCTGGCTGAGAGACAGAAAGAGAAAGAAAAAAAAAAAATATTTCACAAAGAAACATTCCAAAAATTCATGCACTTCATTTGGCAAGCACCAAATTTGGCGCCTACCAAATGAAAACGCCATTTTTTAATTTTAAAATACCAAGCCATTTGGGGAGCACCAAATTTGGCACTCGCCAAATGGTCATTTTGGGTAAAAAAAAAAGTGACATCTTTTTTGTGTCATAGATTGGTGCACATACCTTGCAGTATACCATGTGAAAGACCAAATTCTTCAATTTCATGGTACATTTTACCTATTTCTACATCTACACAAGACTAAGATGACAAATTTGTAGGTACTTTGAGAAAATATTTATAACCAGCTACCTTGATTGGTTGTACTTCAAAATGATCCATCATGACATGTACATTTTCTATATCTTGCATAGTCATGTGGCCGCTAACTTTTGTATGTATATCAACATCTTTTTCAAGTTCTTGCATTTTAGCATTACTTTGATAAGGTTCTACATTATAAATACATGACATGCATGAATCTGTGCTGCTTAAGCCATTTATATAATGAAGAAAAATCATTATCTAATGTGGTAGAAAAATTCCTTGTCATAATTTGTAATCGGTGTGATACATTGCTCATGATAATATATGCTAAGGCTTCTTCCTGGTGGACTTCTTCTCCTTGCAGCCCATGCATTGATGTATAACAATATTTGTTAGTGGGTCTTTCAGGATCTTTGCATTGGTGTATCATTGAATAGTCCTCCATTACTCTTACTATGTCAAACTCATCCTTGTTGTGTGGTATACCATAAATTTGATATTCTTTCTTATATATGATTTTAGTTGTTTCACGTGCTTGAGATTCAAATGACACTCTTTCACCGTCACTAACTATGCTATTGTAATTTTGCAAATGATTACTAGATTCTAGAAAATAAAAATAAAAACTTCCCCACATCAAGAGTATTGAATTCTTTCATTGTTGATCTGAAATATCTTCATGGGTACGCATCATGAAGCTAATCTTTTCATATGTACAAATCATTATAAAAAGGAGAAGACTCTTGATTACTGATTGGTGACTCAATCATATGATCTTTGGTATCTTTTCTAGGTGATGTACCCATTAGAATATCATCTCAATGTGATTGAGCATTTAACATGGTTAAACTATGACAATCTTGTTCAATCATCTCCTTCGTTGTTGTTGTCTCAAAGTCTGTTTGTGGATCATCCTTAATGAAGAAACTTCTTGATTTGTTTCTTTCCACATCTCATACATTTTTTGTAATGAATGTAGGGGATTTACAACAAACAACTCAAATGATCCCATACTCTCTTTGACTTCCTTGACAACAACTTGACATAATAGACATATGAATTATAAATGTGTTGCATTGTGTACTCTACACACTAACATGATAGTAGTAGGTCTTCCAAACATATCTTATTCCCAAGATTAATTTTATCTTGTATGAACTTCACAATAAATCTTGTATTCCCTTCCAATGTTATACTATCTAGATCTAATGCCAAGCATACATTAGGCTCATGTATGTCCCAAAATTCATATGTCGGTAAAACTTCATTTGATGCCAAACATATTTTAGTATTATGTACATACTAAAAGAAAAAATTCCTTTCACAACCAAATCCAACCTTGTCAAAAATGTCAAACAATTCATTTGATTATTCTCAGTGGTGTCATGTAGCCTACATCTATCTAACAAAGCCAAATAGAACAAGCTCCTAGGGGATAATCGTCTATTTAGAACCTCTTGAAACTATGGAATATCAACCTTATGACTCTCTACACAACAAGAGATAACAAACTATTTCCTATCCATCTGTATATTTTTAGTTATTTTTATTTTTATTTTTTTGGATGTTTGACATATAGAGAGATCCTTTATATCTCAAAATTTCAACTTATAAGTTCAATCAAATTTCCAACACATCGTTTTGATGGGATCCTAGTGCTAATTCTATTGATGTGCATTTTTGCACATTCACAACATAGACAAAGTAATAGAGTATTGTTGTGTTATGGAGACCAATCAGACTCAGTGGAAAAATATTCATATTATTTTTATTAAATAATTTTTCGCACTTATTAAATATTTATGTTGCACTTGTCTCTAAATGGTGGTTACAAACAAATATTAAATGCTAAAAGTGGTCAGTTACAATTATATAATATAAAATTAAAAGATAGCTAAAAACATTAAATGTAGCCACCTAAAAGAAAACATTTTATTGGGTGCATGAGGTACAACCAATGGTCACACTTCATTTGTAATTAATGGGACATGTGTGGGAGCATATTAGAACAATTAGTGATGAGTTTTGAGGGAAAGAAGTTGTGAAAAATGTGAGCAGAAATTTACAGTTCTATGGCTAGAAAAATGCAGGAAGCATCGTGAGTACACATAGCAAAGGCTGTGTAAAAACAACAAGGGAAAAACATGGAGAAAAACATTACTGTAGGTTGCAGTGGTTGCTGCATGCTTTGTAAAGGTTGTTTACTGAAAGTTTATAATATATTGGACCCTGTGTTGGTGGATGTAGCCCAGTTTTGGGTGAACCGCGTTAAATCTTTGTATTCTTCTTTTGTTGTCCATAATTTTTGTGTTTTATTTCTCTGTTTTATTGATCAAATATGCATTTAACTGATAGAAATCTACCTTATAACCCTAACAAGTGGTATCAGAGTGGGTTGTTTTTAGTTATCCTCTACAAGAAGGTCTCATAGTTGAGTGGGAGTTATGGAAGATGAGGGAAAGTTGAAGGTAGAAAAATTTAATGGGAAAAACTATCAGTTATGGAAGATGTAGATGGAGGACTATCTCTATCAAAAGGATTTATGGTGGCCATTGGAAGGAAAATCTTAGAAACTAGCAACTATCTTCGATGAGGATTGGGACATTCTAGATAGAAAGGCACTTGGCAGTATTCGCTTAGGCCTAGCACAATTAGTGGCATTTAATATTTGAACAATGAAGACAACTAAAGAGTTGATGGAAACCCTGGAAAAGTTATATGAAAATCCTTCTACTTCGAATAAGGTATTTCTTATGAAGTGTTTATTTAATATGAGAATGGTAGAAGGTGTGTCAGATGTTGATCATTTAAATGAGTTCAATACGGTTACTAGTCATTTAACTTTTGTAAATGTAAACTTTGATGAAGAAGTTAGGGCTCTTTCGATTTTGTGTTCTTTGCCTGAAAGTTGGAATAGCTTGGTAATGGTTGTTAGTAATTCTATTTATGGTTCAAATACACTGAAATTTGATGATGTTATTGGTGTGATTTTGAGCGAGGAAATTCATAGGAAAAGCTCAGGTGGTACATCCACATTAGGCAATGTTTTGAATGAAGAAAGCAAGGGCAGAATGAAGGAGAGATGAAAGAATTCTAGAGGTCATGGTAAGTCACAAGGAAAATCAAAGGACAAGAGGTCCCAATCCAGAGACAAGAGGGATTTTTGGTACTGTGGTAAGCTAGGTCATTTAAAGAAAGATTGTTAGTCTCGAAAAAATAAAGGAGACAAAAAGGAAGGCAATAAAGAGGAAAATGTGGAAAGTAATAAATCTGATGAGGATGCTTTGATTCTTTCCCTTGATAATGCTAATGATTCTTGGGTGTTAGATTTAGGGGCTTCATTTCATGTTATGCCCCATAGAAGTTATTTTCTTGATTATGTCCAAGGGGATTTTGGGCTGGTTTTTTTGGGAGATAACGAACCTTGTCAAATTGTTGGAAAGGGAAGAATCAAGATCAAGTTGAAAAATGAGAATCATTGGCTACTACAAGAGGTAAGACATGTTCCAAGGTTAAGTAGAAATTTAATTTCAGTAGGGAAACTGTTGCAAGTATGAGCAAGTTTGGTGGTGTTTTCATTAATTTTGTCATTGATGTCAACACAGTGCAGTATGTTGTAGATTGTGCATGTATAGTTGAGATGTTCCAAGCACATGGAGCTATCTATATGATGTTTTATATGTGATGAAATGATGGGTTTCCAAGCTCTTTTGAGAAAATTAATAAAGAGAGAATTCAGAGTTGTGTAAGTGTTCAGAATGTGCTCCGGTATGTGCTCCAAGTTTCTCCTGTGTTGATCCTATGCTTGTGCGGATCTAAAGAGTTGTTATTGATGATCTGATGGTGATATCTACTGATTTGTAGCTTCTGGTTTGATGGAATGCAAAATTTGTGTTCACCGATGTGCGAACTATTCTGGAAGAGTTGATCTTCTATGGACTGGGAGATGTTTCTGCTTTGTAGTCCTTTGCTATTTTGTTTCAGGTCTTGCAAATTTGGAATATGTTGTGTAATGGCGTTCTATTGATTTTGGTAAAGATGTTTGTGGTTTGGTGATCTGGAAGTTGTGTTTCAAAGTCATTGTATGTTTTTGCATAGTCTAGATGGATTGATGGAAGAAGTTCTGTGTTTGAAGGTTGTTACACTTTTTGCGGATGTATCTGAAGAAACCTGAGATGTGTTCTAATGCATAATGAAGCGTGTTATGTCGTTTGCATGTTATCTTCTTGCTGGGAAGTGCATACATCATTGTTCATTTGTGTTTTCATTAGGTTTGGATGACCTGGTGTTTACACTTCATATGAAGAATAAAATTTAATTAAGGAAGCATGTGGTTGATCCGAGACATTATTTTTGGGTCTTGGTTAAGTGTTTTATTGGTCCACTGTCATTCCTTTCCACTGCAGGAACGTTGAGTTGCCAACCTAATTTTAATTTATGAAATGAAGCATATGTGGCTGACCTTGGAGAAAGTTTCTAAGGTTGAAAATAGTATAAATACAAGTCGAGTTGCGATGAATTAGATGATGCAAAGTAACAAATTAATCCAAAAATAAAAGAGTAGAAGTGTGTGAAAGTGAGTTGAGGCAACAATACTTCATTGTGTTAGATTCCTGAAGGCAGTGAGTTGAATATTTTTCAATCTTTTGATCAAGGCTGCGAGTGTGTGTAAATTGTTGTGGTGGATCTTTTGTTTTCTTTTGTATCTGTAGGCAGTGAGCCTCCCTGTTGGATAGTGAATCCTTTTTGTAGGCATTGAACCTTTGTTCTTGGATAGTGAGTCCTCTAAGCAGTGAGTCCTTGGCAGTGAGCCTTTGTATTAAGTTTTTCTATCTCTTTATATTGTGAGTTAATCCTCACCATGGTTTTTCCCTCATTGGGTTTTCCACATAAAATCTAGTGTTCATTGTGTTGATTTTGCTTTATGTTATCTACATTTCATGTTCATACTTAATAACAAAACAATGTAGGTGTAAAATTAATAAGTGTTGAAGTTTTGAGTTTAATTTGGTGACAACTGATTCACCCACCCCCTCTCAATTGTCCTACACCTTTTAACAATTGGTATTAGAGCTTTGGTTCCTTGGTGTATAGCTTAACTGCTTAAGGAGGATCTGATGGCACATAAGTTGGTGATCCCTATGTTTGATGGATCTAATTACAATGACTAGAAAGTGTAGATGAGAGGATATATTATCTCTCTTGGTTACAAGACCTGGAAGGCTGTTAAGAAAAAGTATGTTGCTCCTGTGAGTGGTTGTACTACTGCAAATGAGGTTTCAGCTTATGAGGAGAATGAGAAGGTGATATATACTATTTTCAATGCTCTATCTAAAACTGAGAAAACTAAGGTTCTTTCTTTGGACACTGCTTATGAAGTTTGGAAGAAGTTGGAAGATGTTTATGAAGGAAATGATAGAGTGAAATTGACAAAGAAGCTGACAACAAAGTGTAGATATAAGAATTTGAAAATGGAAGAAGGTGAATATTTTGCAAGCTATTTCTAGAGCGTTGAACTTGTAGTGAATGATGTTAGAAATCAAGGGGGTAAAATAACTGATGAGGATATAATTGAGAAGATCCTAATAACCCTTCCAGAGTGTTACAGTGATAAGATTTAAGTTATTGAAGAAATGTATGATCTTAAGAAGTATACTAAAGAAGAGATATTTGGCACCTTGACTGCATTTGAGATGAGAAAGCTTGGAAAGGAGGAAAAGACAAAGACAACATTTAAAGAAATAAATACTGAGGATGATCTGGATAGTGATGGTTCTGATGAGTTGGAAGTTGATTTTACCAGGAAGTTGAAGAAAGGTACCAGTAAGTATAAAGGAATGTAGCCCTTTAAATGTTTCAGTTGTGGTAATATTTCTCATTATGCTTCAAGATATATGAATAGAGTTGTACATAAGAAGAACAAGGATCACAAAGATAAGGATAGAAAGGATAAGAAATATAAGAAGCTGTATTATGTTAAATAAGAAGCCGAAATCGCTGATGATGAATCTGATTATGGGGGTGATGATAGTGAATTCTTGTTTTTAGCTTTGGAGAGTAAATTTGTATCTACTAACCTTGGAAAATGTGCAAGAGAGAATGCTCTGAAGAACAAAAAGAAGAGATGGAAGGTACTTTGGTCACTGCCTTTCATGGAAGACATGATGAAGACTGTTGGGTGATTGATAGTGGATGCTCTAATCACATGACTAGAGATAAAAGTAAGTTCACTAAACTTGAACAGTATGATGGTGGTTTGGTCATGTTTGGTGACAATTCAAGAGCGAAGATTGTTGGTAAAGGTTTTATTAGCTTTGATGGAATTCACAACACTGATAATGTATATTATGTAAATGGTTTGAGGCCTAACCTTTTGAGTGTTGGTTAGATGTGTAGTAATTATTTTAAGCTTGTGTTTTAGAATAATACCTATGAAATCAGAAAAGGATCTAGAGATATGGTTTCTACTAGAAGGAGAACTCATGGAAACATCTATCAACTTAAGGGTGTTGATGGTCAGTGCCTTATATCTCAAGTCAATTGAAGCCGGTTATGGCACCAGAGAATGGGACATGTAAACTTTGATAATTTGGTCAGGATTAGTTTAAGAGATTAGTCTGAGGTCTTCCTAGAATCACAAAGCCTACTAATACTATGTGCAGAAGTTGTCAATTGGGGAAACAGACAAGAACTAGTTTTAAGGGAAAAGAGCAATCTACTACCAGAATGCTAGAGTTAATTCATATTGACCTCTATGGTCCGACTAGAATAGGAAGCCTAAATGGTGACATGTATTTCATGATCCTTATTGATGATTATTCTCGAATAAAATGGGTTGCTTTTCTTAGAGAAAAGACTCAGGCTTTGGATAGGTTTAAAATGTTCAAATCAAGAGTGGAAAATGAAGTAAACTTGAGAATCAAATGTTTGAGATCTAATAGGTGTGGAGAATTCACTTCTAGTGAATTTAATACATTTTTTGAACAACATGGAATAAAAAGATAGTTTTATGTTCCAAGGAACCCTTAGTATAATGGAGTAGTTGAGAGGAAAAACCAAACAATACAAGAAGCTACAAGAACCATGATGAAGGAATCAAGTGTGTTGGATGTGTACTAGAGAGATGAAATACACACTGTTGTTTATGTTCTTAATAGAGTTCATATTAGAGGCAACAATACAAAGACTCCTTTTGAGTTATGGACTGGTAAGACTCCTACTGTGAAGTACTTTAAGGTATTTGGAAGCATATGTTACATTAAAAGAGATGATGAAAATCTTGGAAATTTTGATGCTAGATGTGATGAAGGGATTTTTCTTGGGTACTCTACTACTAGTAAGGCATATAGATGCTTCAATAAAAGATTAAGGAAGATTGTTGAGAGTGCTAATGTGAAAGTTGATGAGTACATGCACATGCCTATTGAGATAAGTGAAGTTGAACCTAATGATCCCATCTATGGACATGTACCTGAAGAGAATAAGGAGAAGGAAGAAGAAGAAGAAGAAGAAGAAGAAGAAGAAGAGACCTCAGAACCTGCTGTTAAGACTCCTAAGTATGTGCAGAAGAATCATTTAGAGGAACAAATAATTGGATACAAGAATGAAGGTGTGGAGACAAGAAGTAAAGTGGCAGCTGAGGTAAACCTATTTTTACTTTCTAAAATAGAACCTAAAATTGTGAGTGAAGCATGTGAAGATGAGAGTTGGGTTAAAGCTATGAAAGAAGAGTTGCAGCAAATAGAAAATAACCAGACATGGGAATTAGTTCCTAGACCTGTGAATAAGAATGTAATTGGTTCGAAATGGGTGTTCTAGAATAATTTTAATGAAAATGGTGAAGCTGTAAGAAATAAAGCAAGACTTGTATGCAAGGAATACTCACAAGTTGAAGGCATAGAATTTGAAGAAACATTTTCCCCTATGGCTAGAATGGAAGCTATTAGGATACATTTTTGGCATTTTCTGCCCACAAGGATTTCAAAGTATATCAGATGGATGTCAAGTCAACATTTTTGAATGGTGAATTGGAGGAAGAAGTATACATGGAACAACCTGAAGGATTTTAGTTATCAGACACATCTGATATGGTTTGTAAGCTAAAGAAGGCATTGTATGGATTGAAGCAAGCTCCCAGATACCTAACAAATCAGACAAGTCTGATATGGTATGGAAGATTTGATAGATACCTAACAAATCAAGGTTTCAACAAGGGCTCTACTGACAACAATCTTTACTTCAAAGTGTAAGGTAAAAAAATGTTGATAGTGGTAGTTTATGTTGATGATATCATCTTTGGAGGAAATGAAGGAATGTGTAAAACATTTGTAGAAGAAATGCAAAAAGAATTTGAGATGTCTATGATTGGTGAGTTGAATTTATTTCTTGGTCTTCAAGTAAATCAAACTAATAAGGGGATATTCATTTCACAATCAAAATATGTGAAGGAGATGTTGAAGAAGTTTGGAATGGATGACTCCAAACTGATTAGTACTCCTATGGTGACCGAATGTAAGTTGAGTAAAGATGATGAATCTGCTAAAGTTGATCAGAGAAAATATAAATCTATGATTGGTGGGCTGATGTATCTTACTGCTACCTGATTGGATATTATGCATGCAATATGTTTAGTTGCTAGATTTCAAGATCCTAAAGAGTCACATGTTACAATAGTAAAGAGGATATTTAGATATTTTAAAGGTACACCAGATTATGGCTTATGGTATCCTAAGGGTGTTTATTTCACCTTGAGTGCTTATATTGATGCAGATTGGGCTGGTTGTGTGGATGACCAGAAGAGTACCAGTGGAGGTGCTTTCTTTCTTGGTGAAAGATTGGTTTTTTAGTTGAGTAAGAAATAGGAATCGATTTATTTATCCACTGTAGAGGTAGAATATATTATTGTAGCATCCTGTTGCACATAAGTTTTGTGGATGAAGCAAACTCTGAAAGACATTAGAGTGATATGTGGTGAGCCTATTTCTATTTTCTATGACAACACAAGTGCTATAGAAATTTCAAGGAATCCAATGATGCATTCAAGAACAAAAAATATATCTATTAGATATCATTTCCTGAGAGAAAAGGTGTTGGAGAATGAAGTCAGGTTGGAGTATGTGACAACAAAGGAACAAATTGAAAATATATTTACTAAGGCTCTTCTGAAGGATAATTTTGAGTATCTTAGGGGAGAGGTTGGGGTCATTATCCCTCTAAACTAGGTGCACATGAAGGTACATTAGTCCATTGAATTCACAAATTCTTTATTTATCTAGATTGATGAGTGGGTCTACTCTGCAGGGGGAGTAGAAAAGTTTTTCATTGTTGTAGTATGAGTTAAATGGGTATACTCTTAAGGGGGAGTAATCAAAGATTTTGATCTTTTCCATTGATGTCAAAGGAGGAGAGAAATTCATGTGAAAAATAGTAAGAAAAGTAAGAAAATGTGTTCTCCCAATATATTGTGTAGGATGTTGTCTTTGATGGTTTTTCACATCATGTGTTGCCATCAATGACAAAGGGGGAGATTGTTGCAAGTATGATAAATTTTGGTGGTGTTGTCATTAATGTTGTCATTGATGTAAACACAATGTAGTATGTTTCAGATTGTGCATGTATAGTTGAGATGTTGTTGAGATGTTGTGAGTACATGGAGCTATCTTTATGATGTTGTAGATGTGATGAAATGATGGGTTTCCAAGTGCTTTTGAGAAAATTAATAAAGAGATAAGTCAGAGTTGTGTAAGTGTTAAAAATGTGCTCTAGTGTGTGCTCCACATTTCTCCCATGTTGATCCTATGCTTGTGTGGATTTGAAGAGTTGTTATTGATGATTTTATGGTGATATCTACTAATTTTTAGCTTCTGGTTTGATGGAATTTGAACTTGTTGTGTTCACCGGTGTGTGAACTATTATGGTAGAGTTGATCTTCTATGGACTGGGAGAAATGTTTCTGCTCTGCAGTCCTTCGTTGTTTTGTTTTAGGTTTTGTAGATTTGGAATATGTTGTGTAATGGTGTTCTATCGATTCTGGTAAAGATGCTTGTGGTTTGGTGATTTGGAAGTAGTGTTTCAGGGTCACTGTAAGTGTTTGCACAGTCCAGATGGAATTATGGAAGAAGTTATGTGTTCAAAGGTTGTTACACTTGTTGCGGATGTATTTGAAGAAATCTGAGATATGTTCTCATGCATAATGAAGCGTGTTGCATCGTCTGCATGTTATATTCTTGTTGTGAAGCGTGTACATCAATGTTCATTTGTGTTTTCATTAGGTTTGGTTGACCTGGTGTTTACACTTCATATGAAGAATAAAATTTAATTAAGGAAGCGTGTGGTTGATCCAAGACATTATTTTTGGGTCTTGGTTAAATTTTTTATTGGTCCACTCTCATTCCTTTCCACTGCAGGAATGTTGAGTTGCCGACCTAATTTGAATTTATGAAATGAAGCGTATGTGGCCGACCTTGGAGAAAGTTTCTAAGGTTGAAAATGGTATAAATAAAAGTCAAGTTGCAAAGAATTAGATGATGCAAAGCAATGAAGTAAGCTACAAATAAAAGAGAAGTGTGTGAAAGTGAGTTGAGGCAGTAGTACTTCATTGTGTTAGATTCCTGAAGGCAGTGAGTTGAAAGTTTTTGCAATCTTTTGATCAAGGCTGCGAGTGTGTGTAAATTGTTGTGGTGGATTTTTTTCTTTTCTTTTGTATTTGTAGGTAGTGAGCCTCCCTATTGGATAGTGAGTCCTTTCTGTAGGTACTAAGCCTCTGTTCCTAGATTGTGAGTCCTTCTCTAGGCAGTGAGCCCTTGGAAGTGAGCCTTTGTATTCAATTTTTCTATCTCTTTATATTGTGATTTAATCCTCACCGTGGTTTTTCCATCATTGAGTTTTCCACGCAAAATCTGGTGTTCATTGTGTTGATTTTGCTTTCTATTATCTACATTCCATGTTCATACTTAATAATAGAACAGTATAGTTGTAAAATTAATAAGTGTTGAAGTTTTGAGTTTAATATGTTGACAACTAATTCATCCCCCCTCTCAATTTTCTTGCACCTTTTAACAACAACTAGATGATGAAGGTTGTGTTGTTACATTTAGTGATAAAAATTGGAAGGTTACAAAAGGTTCCTTAGTGTTAGCAAAAGGTGTGAAAGTAGGCACCTTATATCTTTGTACAGGTCATACTATTATGTCTACTTTAGCTATTGCAGATAAAAATCAAATAGGGAAGTTGTTGGAAAAAATAGCTATAGTAGTTGTTGTGAGTTTGACAATAGTTATTGCAGGTTCTGTAACAATTTCAGGAATAGTTGTTGTGAGTCAGTAGGCAGAAAATCAAATAGTTGTTGTGGGTGAAACAACACTGTGGCATAATAGACTTGGGCATATGAGTGAAAAAGGTATGAAAATACTTCATTCAATGAAAGTTTTACCAAATCTAAAATGTGTTAATATGGATTTATGTGAATGTTGTGTGTATGGAAAGCAAAAGCGAGTTATTTTTCTCAAGGATGGGAAGCAAAAGAAATAAGAGAAATTGGAGCTTGTGCATACGGATGTATGGGGAAAAAATCAAGTATCTTTTCTCGGTGGTTCTCGATATTATGTCACTTTTATTGATGATGCAACAAGGAAAGTATGGATTTATTTCCTTAGGAAAAAATCTGATGTATTTGAAACTTTTAAAAAATGGAGAAGCTCTGTTGAGAATGAGATGGGTAAAAAGTTGAAATGTCATAGATCTGATAATGGTGGTGAGTATTGCAACAAAGAGTTTGAATATTATTGTTCCTATAATGGTATTTGTAGGTAGAAAATGGTTCTAAGGACGCCACAAGAAAATGGAGTGGTTGAGCACATGAACATGACAATAATGGATCATGCAAGGAGTATGAGATTGCATGTTGGGTTGCCTTTAAACATGTGGGAAGAGGTTGTAAACATTGCTATTTATTTGATTAATAGAGGTTCCTCTAATCCTTTGGGTTGTGGTATTCTAGAGGAAGCATGGATAGGTAAGAAGGTGAGTTATTCTTTTCTCAAGACCTTCGGTTGTGAAGCATTTGCATATGTAGATTATGAAAATAGAACCAAGCTTGATGCTAAGTCAAAGAATGTATATTTGTTGGATATGACATTGATGAATTTGGTTATAGGCTTTGGGATATTGAAAATCATAAAATTGTAAGTGTATAGACTAAAAAATGTCTCGAATCATATCATACACTCAAATTAGGTATACTAACATCATTTCCTCTTGAAACCCATCCTCTTTTTGCTTAATTAATTGAATTAGCCTAGCTAATTAATGTGCGTTAGAAAAAAGGACCCTTTGCTTGACATGGGATCAATTCATGATAAAAAGGACTTAATGAGGCCTTAATCTAGTGTTGTGAAGCATTTTATGCATCCACATTAGGTCTTGGACACTTATAAATTGGATAACATTCTTTTATCTTGTAAAGGTGTTGTAAAGTTTTGTAATGGACTTTCACACTTTTCTAGACTTAATAAACCTATTTCTCCCTAATTCAACATTATAGAATGTGTTTAATAACATTATTACATCAATCTAGAAGGTTTTTTAATTAAATTTAATGATAAACTAGTGAACATGTAATATGTCTTGCACATTCACATTGGTTCTTGTGCCTTCCTAGGCTATGTGGACCTAATTGTAGTGTTGTAAAGTGTATTTAATCACACTTTCACATTGATTTTTGTGTCCCAAGCCCTATTTCACATTCATATAATCATTAATAGGCTCCTTATTAACCCATATTGTGCATCTCGAGGCTTAAATTGATCAAATAATCGACATAGTCATCATATAAGCCTAATTTTCTTACTTCTCGACATTCCAGCTAGCAAAAATGGTCCCTATGGGATCCATTCACCATTAGTGGTGAATGAGTCCCATTTGAGCCATTTTTAGGGTTTTGAGCAGGAAAAATTAGGTTTTAAGTTTAATTTTGTAAGGAAAGACTCTAGTGCAGAAATTGCTTTCCTATTGTCAATTCACAAGAGAATAATGTAGGAGTACTTTTAATTTCAAAATATAGAGAATTAAGATTCACACATACAAGAATAGACAATAATATTAACAAAGAATAGACACCAAATTTACGTGGGAAAACCCTTCCGGGAGAAAAACCCACCACCAAAGAGAAGTCACTTTATTCACAGTAAAAAAAAATACAATAAAGTTACAGATCCCTCCTTCACAGGTATTAGTTCTCTAATATTACACAACAACATTACAATCAACCAACCACACAGTCAATCACAACACTATTACAATGTTCTTTCAACATATAGTTTGCTCAACACACTATTCCCCTTTGGTCTTCCGTTCTTATTTTCTATATTCACTTCGACCCTTCGATTTCTAGGAATCTACTGTCCAAACTGATTCAGTTCACTCAACTGCCAAGAAGCTCAATTTTCAACATTATCCCACATTGGTGCGGAATATTAACAGTCATTAGTTTATAAAAAAAATCCTAAAGACTTTAGGTATCCACGAGTTATCCCTTTTAATTACCAAGTCACTCGTACACCTGCAGTCAAACCAACCATCGACATGGCCCCACAAAAGTGAACTCCCATCGGTGCGTCGCTCAAAATGATAAATTCATAACCACCGCATACAAGTTACAAATTTACCAATCCTTGCGACCACTATCGCCCAGTCGAAGAAATCTCAAACTTCATTACCATTGCATATAAGTTACGAAGTTACCAATTCCCGCGACAAGCCGATACCATTGTCGCCCAGTCGATAAGTTACGAAACTTTCAAAATCCACGACTTAGGTTAGAAGTTATAGAAAACACCGATGTCGTGACAACAAAAGAGATTGATCAATTAGGAGGTTACAAAACTTCCAAACTCCGCGACAAGGTAACGAAACCTCCAAACTCCATGACAAGAAGTTACGAAACTTCCAAACTATGCGACAAGGTTACGAAACCTCCAAACTCCGTGACAAGGTTACGAACTTAGGAACTTCAACAATCGGCCAACAATGAAGACTGGAACAGAGTTACAAGCCAGCAAGTAGAGGCACAATTTCCAACAATCTCCCACTTGATGAAGACTCACTAGCTTTTTCCTAACTCGAAGTTAATAAAGGTCACAGGCTCCAAGGCCCATCAAACTAGCACACCACCTATACTTGTCCTTGCTCATGGGCTTTTTCAATGCATATGAAATTTTTTCCAGAGTATCCACCTTTTCTAAAAAAACCTTTCCATCCTCTACCATATCTCATACAAAATGATAATGCACATCAATATGTTCCGTCTTGGCATGGAAAGTTGGATTTTTCGCCAAAAAAATAACACTCTGACTGTCACAACATATTTTAATTTGCCCTGCATTAAACCCAATGTCAAAAAACAAACGCTTTAACCAGATTGCTTCCTTACAGGCATGTGTTGCAGCCATGTATTCTGCCTCTGTAGTGGACAAAGCAACTACAACCTGCCGCTTGCTCATCCAACTAATTGCACAACCATTCAACATGAAAATATATCCACTGGTGGATCTTCTACTATCAACATCCCTTGCCCAATCAGAATCCACATAGCATCTAAACACAAATCATACTGAGAAGTACCTTTTAAATATCTAAACACTCTTTTCACAACATCCCAATGTGACCTTCTTGGATTCACCATAAACCAGCTAAGAACTCCCACTGCTTGGGCAATGTCTGGCCTTGTGCAAACCATTGCATAAATTAAACTACCAACAACACTAGCATACCTTGGCACTTTGGTCATGTCCTCCATCCTAGTAGGATATTTTGGACAATCTTCAATAGATAGCTTTGTTCCCTGCAAAACTGGAACAACTAGCCGCTTGCAATCAGTCATACAAAATCTCTTTAGAACAGTATTAATGTACTTACTTTGGCTGAGCCAAAGATTTCTACTCTTTCTGTCCTTGGTTATTTCCATCCCCAGAATATACCTAGCTGCACCAAGATCTTTCATTTCAAACTTTGCAGAAAATTGAGATTTAAGATCAAAAATCATGAGCTTACTATTCCCAATGAACAACATGTCATCCACATACAGGGCAATAACTAAGATACGATCATTTTTAGATTTGAAATATACACAATGGTTAGATCTTGATCTTACAAATCCCAAAGACAAAACAAATGTGTCAAACTTCTGGTACCACATTCTAGGAGATTGTTTTAATCCATATAGAGATTTTTTCAACATGCATACCAAATTTTTTTTACCTTTTTCCACATAGTGCTCAGGCTAGGACATATAAATTTCTTCTTCAAGATCACCATGAAGAAATGTTGTCTTCACATCCATCTGTTCAATCTCTAAGTCATACGCTAAGTGACATAAGAAATCTGATAGATGTTAGCTTAGCTATAGGAAAAAATATTTATCCATAATCAATTCCCTCTACCTAGAAATAACCTTTCACAACAAACCTTGCCTTATACTTTTCAACTCTGCCATCCAGACCTATTTTCTTTTTAAATACCCATTTATAGCCAATATCTTTTCTACCTTTAGGCAAGGGCACCAAACTCCAAGTGTCATTCTTTTCTAATGATGCCATTTCTTCATTCATGGCTTCCAACCAAGAGTTTGCATCAGGCATATTAATTTACTCTTTAATAGTCCTAGGCTCATCAATGCTAGTAATCAAAGCATAGGCACAAGTAGAATCTAACATAGAAAACCCATACCTATCAAGTTGCTTCCTTTCATGTGTTGACCTCCTCAAGGGTTGAGGCTGAGGTTGTTCTTCTTCTTCAGAACTCTCAGAACTGCTTGAGCTCTCCTCAGATTCAAGTACATTGTGAATTTTTGAGTCCTCTTTATCTGGTGTCGAAGGAATTTCAACTACATCCTTTTTATTTTCTGATTTTATCTCTGGCTACAGATCCAAAGTAGAAGGATTCAACTCATGAAAAATAACATTTTTGTTGTACAAAACCTTTTCAGTCACAAGGTTCCAAAGCTTGTATCCTTTTATGCCAGCACTATAGCCAATAAATATACATTTAACAACTTTATTCTCCAACTTAGATATTTTTTCATTCGACACATATGCATATGCCTCACAGCCAAAAATTATTATGTGTCTAAGAGAGGGCTTCTTACCATACCATGCTTCCAAAGGTGTCTTCTCAACAAGAGTAGAATTAGGAGAACAATTTAATAAATAACAAGTTGTTGCAACTGCCTCAGTCTAGAACTTCTCCAAGCCAACACTGTTCAACATACTTCGTGCTCTTTCCATCACTATCCTGTTGAACCTTTTAGCAACTCCATTTTGTTGTGGATTATAGGGTGTAGTCTTATGTCTTTTAATTCCATGATCTTTACAGTATCTTTCAAACTCATAAAAAAAACTCACCGCCATTGTCAATCCTTAAACATTTTATTTTCCTTCCATTCTGATTTTCCAAAAGGTTTTAAAATTCCTTGAAATGACTGAACACTTCTGATTTACTCTCTAAAAGATACACAAATGCCCTTCTCGAATAGTCATCAATAAAAGAAACATAATATTTAGAATTCGATAACGAAGGAACATTTATTGGACCAAACACATTAGAATGAATGTAATCAAATATACTAGAAGATTTATGAGGACTGGAATAAAATGAAACACGGTGTTGTTTACCATATATACAATGTTCACAAAATTTGAATTCAAGGTTACAGTCATCAAGCCCTTCAACTAGGTTTTTAAACCTCTATCTCCAATGTGGCCTAGCTTGTGATGCCACAACATTGTTTTCTTAGTTGGAAGCTTCATCTCCAAAGAATTAGCTCCTACTGGAACAATCAGCTCTTTCCCTATAGATTTACATCATTTTTCAAAAGCACTGTTGCATTGAACTGCATTGGTTTCCAACTTATACAAAGTACCAATTCGAGCACCCTTTGCCAACAACATAGAGCCTCTCGTCATCTTAAAAACACCATTAGAAAAAGAGACCTATACACCAACATCATTTAGCCTACTGACAAAAAGTAAATTTCAAGCCAGACTTGGTATATGCATAACATCATTGATTCCCTTCACCCTTCCATCAGGGAACTGAATTCTGACTCTTCCAAAGCCAACTATATCCAGAGATGAATTGCTTGCCAAGTACACCTTTCCACCATCGTATTTTTCACACTTTGTGAACCAGTCTGTATGAGATGTCATGTGGAAATATGCTCCAGAATCAATCAGCCAGACATCATCGAATGCCTGAGTTACCAAGGCTACAATGAAGGCATCCGCTTCACTCTGAGAAGAATCATTGTCTGATGATTTCTTCTTTTTCTCCTCTTTTCAGTCGAACATGACCAGGCTACCCACAATTCCAATACTTCACCTTGGAATTTTTTCCAAGAGACTTTGATCTCCCTTCTGATTTCAATTTGTATTTCATGTCCTTCTTCTTGCATTTTTATTTTGATCGGCCTCGAACAACAAGAGCCTCCTTCACTATCTCAAAATAATTTCTTCTCATTTCTTCTGATAATAAAGAAGCAACAACATCTTCCATCTTAAAAGTGGATGTTGTACTCCCAATGGCCACCACCAAGTGATCCCAAGAATCAGGCAAATAACATAACAACAACATACAATAGTCTTCTTCTTCAATCTTCACACCCACAACTATTAACTGAGCAATCAACATGTTAAAAGTATTCAAGTGATCAACAACAGACACTCCTTCCTGCATTTTCAAATAATACAACTTCTTCCTCAAGAACAACTTGTTTACCAAGGACTTTCCCTGATAAATATCTCCAAGTCTTTTCAACAAGGAGGTTGCGGTCTTCTGTTCATGCACATTAAGAAGAAAAAGGGTCTGCCAAACAAAGCCTTATCGGCCCCTTTGATTTTTGATCTACAAGATCCCAATCTTCTTGCTTCATGCCAAAAGGTTTTGTTCTAGACACAACCATGCAAAGATCACGATCAACCAACAGATCTTCCATTTTTAGTTTCCACAACTCAAAATTGTTGCCATTAAATTTCTCAATTTCAATCTTTCTAGATGTACTTGCTAGTGCCATCTCAATCTATATCTTGACAATTACCAGACTTCTACAAGACTCCCACTAAACAAAATTGACACAAAAAACCCAACCAACCCACAAGGATAACACAAATGGCCAAGCTCTGATACCACTTGTAAGGAAAGACTCTAGTGTAGAAATCACTTTCCTAATGTCAATTCACTGGAGAATAATGTACGAGTACTTTTAACTTCAAACTATAGAGCATTAAGATTCACACATACAAGAATAGACAATAATATCAATAGAGAATAGACACCAAATTTACGTGGGAAAAACCTTTCGGGAGAAAAACCCACCACCAAAGAGAAGTCACTTTATTCACAATAAAAAAATTTACAATAAAGTTACAAATCCCTCCTTCACAGGTATTAGTTCTCTGATATTACATAACAACATTACAATCAACCAACCACACAGTCAATCACAACACTGTTACAATGTTCTTTCAACATATAGTCCACTCAGCACACTATTCCCCTTTGGTCTGCCATTCTTATTTTCTATATTCACTTCGACCCTTCAATTTCCAAGAATCTACTATGCAAACTGATTTCGGTTTGCTCTCACTGCCAAGAAGCTCAACTGTCAACAGTATCTCGCATTGGCACAGAATATTAATAGTCATTAGTTTATAAACAAAAGCTTGAAGACTTTAGGTATCCATGAGTTATCCCTTTTGATTACCAACTCACTTGTACACCTGTGGTCAAACCAACCATCAACATGGCCCCACAAAAGTGAACTCCCTTCGGCGCGTTGCTCAAAATGATAACTTCATAACCACCACATACAAGTTACGAATTTACCAATCCTTGCGACCACTGTCGCCCAGTCGGAGAAAACTCAAACTTCATAACCATCGCATACAAGTTACAAAGTTACCAATTCCCGCGACGAGTCGATACCATTGTTGCCTAGTCGATAAGTTACGAAACTTCCAAACTCCACGACTTAGGTTACAAGTTATAGAAAACACCGATGCCGCGACAACAAAGGAGATCTGTCAATTGGGAGGTAATGAAACTTCCAAACTCTGCGACAAGGTAACGAAACCTCCAAACTCCACAACAAGAAGTTACAAAACTTCCAAACTCCACGAAAAGGTTACGAAACCTCCAAACTCTGAGAAAAGGTTACAAACTTAGTAAATTTAGTGATCAATTGACAATGAAGACTGGAACAGAGTTACAAGCCAGCAAGTAGAAGGACAATTTCCAACAAATTTTTCTCCATGTCGGCCTTAGGGATCTAATTAATAGGAAAATAAGGTGAATTTCCTATAAAATCACCTCTCTAAACTCATTTTTACATCCATTCATCCATTAACTCATTCACATCACTCATTCATCATCTATCTTCTATTTCAAGTCAAGCAAGTTAGGGCTTTCACATTGCAAGTCATCAACTTAGCTTCCTAAGACATCCAAGGGAAGATTCTACATGTTATGTTGTAGAATTTCAAGGCATATCATCATGGAAAGGTGATGTATTCCATTATTGCATGTTTCATTCTATTCTTTCATCATTTTGGTTTAATTACGTAAACAGGGTTTGACCAAGGCAAACCCCCATGCCCTAACAATCAACATTTCTTCTTTTCTTGTGTGTTTGCAAATTTAGATCTCTTGAAAGCTTGGAAATCATTGAAGATCAAGTTTCAAGGTTTCTCATGTCTTCTTTTCATTCAACAATTTAAAACATCAACAAAAAGTCATTTTCAAATCCGTAAATTAGAGTTTCAGAAGCAGACTCTTGTAGGGTATCAAAGTACATATCGGAAGCTTCAGAATCCACCTTTGAAAATATAGAAATTCAAAAGTGGACTCATTCACTCATTCACCATGGGTGGTGAATGAGTCCCACCCCAAGGTTTAGTTTTTGTATTTTTACATTTTTAGATACCCTTTTGTCAGAAACAGGTTCCAGTATAATTTGATAGAACTGGGACTAATTCGCCCAGAATGGCGAATGAGTCCCACTAGGCCTAAAAATCAACATCAGTAGTGCTTTAGAAGCAATTTTCAATCTCCTTCAAGCTTTCAGGTGCACACTTCAAGTTTCATTCATTTTTGTTTAGCTTTGCATTTGTTTCTAGTTCATGTTGTGCATTACATAATGTGTTTTCAAACACGTTGTTTTCCTTTAGTTTCCATTCATTAATCAATCATTCTTGTTAGTTTCTTGCATTCAAAATTTTCATCTAGGCATATTGCTTCCTTATTCTATCCATATTGCATTGATTTTGAATGTAACATAAGCATTTTTGGCCCATCTTTCTCCTTCTAGGTGAAAAACCCTAGGAGAGCTAGAAAGCAAGTGGGTGCCAAAAATATATGCTACAATTAATTAATGGAATCATTTTCACCTATTAACTTAATTTATCAAATCAGGTTAATTCACCCCCTTTCGTGCTAACATTTCGTCTCATTAAATTAAATAAATCAAACTATTTAATTTAAATCCCTAAATCTTCTTATTTAATTAAATAACCCTAAGTTATTTAATTAAATGTCATTCCAACTTTCCCCCATTCATTAAATCATTTTATTTAATGAATATCATCTAATTCTTATAATTTCCCTAATTGCATAATTAATATTGTTTAGTTATCAATTAAATCTAATTCCCCCACTTGCAAGGGAATATTCCTCCTTTACACATTCCTCCAAAAAAGGAATATTCCTTTGCATAATTTAATTTAGGTTTAATTAACTAAATGTCCTTTTTCCTCACCCATGAGAATATTCCAAAGAATATTCTCTCTCCTCACTCATTTGAAAAATGGGAATATTCCTTTTTCTCAACAAACTTACTTAGCTTCATATGCAAATTACCTTGCGACTTCTTGTGCAAGCTAACTTGTGACCTCTTGAACAAGTTGAAAGTGTGTTTTTTGAGGGAATGTGAACCCTTGGTTAAATCTCATCTTGCATTCTCACTCGTTGATGAGAATCCATGATCCATTCCTCTTCTTTCTTTCATCCTTGACCGTTGATTAGCATTTTTTATCTCAACCCTTCATTTCTCATTTGCTTTCCTATAAATAGAACACTATTTGGAGACAAATGGATCCATCTTTTCAAAGAAAACTTATGTTGTTGAAATCACTTACACTCACACTCATATTTAGCTCACATTTAGCATCTTTTAACTCATTTTAGTTAGCTTAGCTTCAATTAATGGCTTCCATGATCACATAATGCATCCATCTAGCTTGTTTAATTAATTAAGGTTTAGATATTTTAGGTTAGAATCCATTTAGCATTATCTTGGAATTTTTATATCTTCATCATTTAGCATAAAATCATGTCTAATTATCTTGCATCATGCTCATTTAGAGTAAAATCTTGTTTACATACACATATCTCATCAGTTCCATCAGTTTTCTTCAATAAAACTGATTGGAACAAGCTCATTTATCCACAAGATTGGGAAAAGGTCGTCGTTCCACATAAACGCAACACCGCTCCCATAACAAGATAAGTTTTAGATGGATTAGAGTAGACATTTAAACACTTTTGTAGTTTAGAATGCTTTATTTTGATAAACATTTAGTTTAACCTTCATTTGAATGATCTTGTTGAGATTCAACATTGGCGGCTTGATTATGCTTTGATTCTTCATGGATCAAGTGTAACCAGCCCATGCTAATTGTGTCAGTCACATTTCTGGTGCTAGGAGGGAAAAATTGATCAAATTTAATCAATTTCTATCTTGAATTCCATTTTTTCTAACTTTTGCAGGAAACAATGACGCCCAAAACAATTTCAGTGACACATTTTTCTAAGCATTGCCATATAACGACACTACTACAATTTGAAACAACGACACCTATTTAATATCCCAGTGCTGATTAAACAAATGGTGATGTTAATACTTTTTAGAGGTATCGAAGATATACAAATGGCGACACACCTCTAAATGGTGACACTATCATGCTCACTGTTTCCTCTACAGAGCGATGCCCAAATTCACCAGAGCAATGCTATCATAAACAATGATGCCCAACTTTGGTAAGAAATTTAACAATCATTTTTAGCATGTATTTTAATTTTTTCGCTTTATCAGATTACTATCATGCCTCTAACGTTGTTCTGGTTTTTAGACTAACAGGGTTTTGCAAGTTGGATGATACAAGGCGAAGTGAAGGAGAATTCTCATCTTTTGAGTCTTATAATTGTAACAAGAATTTGCCACTTTTGGGGTAATTATAACCTAATTTCTTATGCTTTTCACTTTATGCTTTAGGAGCTCACTAATTTTCATTTGGGTTTAAAATGAATGCTCAAATAGGACTAAAATTGAACCCTCATTTCACCATTGTCTTTTGGGTTTAAAATTGAACCAGGAAACTTAACATTTCATTTGGTGCATAAAATGAATTCATCTTAGCTTTAGAGGTTAAAATGAATCAATGCTTGCTTTTTTGTGACACACTTGTAGTGTGTATCCAATCCCCTTGTGCTTCATGTGATCTTGGGTGAAGAGAAACACTCCAAGTGTACTTCATTGTTTGTGTGCACTTATTGTATATATACAATCTCCTTGCGCTTCGTGTGATCTTGGGTGAAGAGAAATACTTAAGTACATCTTTATGCTTTTTTTCATCCTTAAGAGAGGACTTACTATGAGACACACTCCACATGGTAAACTCATAGGAAAGTTCTTGCAAGCACGTTTACGGGTGATCTATATTAAAGGTTGGGAAATCATGAGAAAGTACCTTCTATCCTAGACTGTATAACATACTGCACCTAGTACCATGCCTTAAGTGGAACGAGAATGGTAGTAATAGTCTTAAGTGGAAAAACGGGGGTGTATACGACTAGGTGTTCTTGGTTTGTTACTAAGAACCAAATTGTTTAGTTACCAAAAATCCTTAATGCTTGTTGGTGCAAGAACGGTCATTCTAAAGCCACCCCACATTTATACTATTCATTGTTGAAACAGAAAAATCCTTAGGATCTTAGGATCTTCAGGATTTTGAGATTTGGTGGTCCCAAGAAGTGTGCATCGTGGAGGGGAGCAAGTGTCGCCAAATCTCTAACTGTTCGCATTCTCTTATTGTTTGGAGAAATCCAAGTGGGGACTCAACAAATATGGCCATTTCAACCTAGGATTGTAAATGCTTATGATTCAATTTAATACTTTGCTTGGTTCTAAAACATTACAAACAAACATTCACAATCTTTTCAAAATTCAAACCCTTTGGTCTAAGTATGGATACTTCTTGAAATAGCCTTGATATTAATGCTTGTCCTAAGGATTTCTATCCTTAGAGATTTCTAAATATCTTGAATTACATCTCAATCCATATTTTCCAAATTTAACATAAGCAACTATGCCTTGAATTTCATCCTTTTCACAAAATGGACATTGTGAAATTTATGATATTTTTTGACATAGACATTTAGTTTGAACCATAATAAAGACAAGTGTTGGTGGTAAAAATAAACTCACTAAGCAAGATAAATTGACACAATTGAACCCCACATGACTATTTGGATACCTATTGCTCCCGGTGAACAACTTGATCTCGAAGGTGCTATTTTTCAAGGGTATGTGTAGGATCATCATGGAAAAAAATGCCCTTAAGTGGCAAAAAATTTAGAAAAATCAGAGTTAGGCAACTTGACATAAAAATTTGAATAATTTATCTATATTATTTCAAAAATATGTAAGAATAGAATTTGTAGCAAATTGAATGTAGTTCCTAAACTACTAGGTTTTTTTTTTTTTAAATCTATTTGGTGAAAATTTAAAATTTCAATGCAGTAGTACTTAAATTTTAGGGAAAAAATAAGTAGGTGTCTATCGACCACCCTAACCACAATAAAATGATAATATTTTCTTATAATATTTTAGATATAAGTAGAGGACTCGTATGCGGATGTGATGCATATATTTTTGCAATTGTTTTCCAAATAAATAATTAATTATGAATTTTTATTACAAATTTTAAAAAATATAAAAACTCGTATGTCTGACCAACTTAACCTGGTCAAAACTTCATGAAATTCATTTTTTAATCTTATAGTATGCGAATCATAAAACGTGACACATGTTTTCGATTCAAAAAATGTGATACCATTTGAAAGCTATAGATGTTTTTTAGTCAGCCTATCAATTAGGACTTTAGTCGCAATTCAAATAGAAAATTAATAATAATTATTTATTAAATTCAAAGTAAAGAATAATTTATATTGTTGGAAAGCTGAGAATCTCCTTTTAAAACCCTTTTCATTTCATCAATTTTGGGTTAAAAAAATGTCGTCTACCACATACCCTACACATACCCATCATATTGCCACTTTTTGGCCCATCATGATCCTGCACATACCCTCAACCAAAATTTGAACTCATTAACATGGAGAAAACTGATATAATTAGTAGTTTGAGAAGCTTCACTTTTGAAAACAAAGAAACACCTATTTAGTGGAGAAACACAACAACAATCTTAGACGAAGAAGAACAAGCTAATATTGAGGTTGACAAGCCCATATTACCACCACCCGCCCAGGTAATAAATATCCTCTTTTACACGATCCTAAGTTTCTCTTAATGATCTCACGCAAAGTCAAAATCCCCAAAAGAAGGTCTATAGGTCGTCACTTTAAACTTAGGAATCATAGTCCAAAAGCTATCAAAAGACACCTTTTAGCACTTTACCAAAATAGAAACAGATTGGTGGCAAAATTTTATAAACACGCTTCAAGGAATAGTCTAGAATTGTATGCATTTTTTTGGAGTCAAAACCCTCATCTTTTTTTAGGATCAAGAACTTCTCTAAATAATTTAGTCTTTAGAAGTTCAAAACTTTAGAGGTATAACATGTTTTTCACTACCTTGGTCTTATCAAACAAAGGTTCACTCTAAGTCAACATTGGGTCAAACATTTCATTCACCCCTCCATCAAAATTTCACCCTTCACTTCACCTAAATTTGCAAAACTTTCAAATATACCAACACCTTTTGACTTAAACATCTATCAAACCAATCCCTAACTTAGCTACTTTGTATGTGAAATGTATTATTTTCCATGCACTTACTTTAGTTAATCATCATCTTTGAACTAGTTCATCTTGAAGGTCACGAGTCTACCCTAAAGATCTCTAAGTTCATCAACAAATTTTATCCTAACATCAAAACACCAAACTCAAAGTCAAAATTGTTCCAAAATGTTTGCAAAAGATCACTCCCCACATCACCCATCTTTTCATCCCCCATTATCACCATTGCTCCAAAAATACTTGGAGCATCCCTTTTACCTAGATTTGAGTCAACTAGAGAGTTCAAGCATTACAAATCACAACATAAATCTCCCAAAGGTGACCCAAAATTTATGGTAAAGACAAGATCACAACACAAGAGAATCATGGAGAAAACCAAAGTCACATTTACCTCAAGTGATCCAACTCCTCTAGAATTTGATCCGAGAAGTCACGTTACTCCATCACAACAACCTTCATCACCATAAAAAACATATGAGATTGAAGATGTTACAAATAATCCATTTGAACTTACTAGGTAGGAAATCATGGAACATCAAGCCTTTAAAAACATAGCCCCTATCTCCCCATCATTTGTTGCACAAAATCTGACACAAGGCTTCATAATTCCATCACTAGGGCTAAACCAAACATCCATTCCCAGTCTTGCAGCTAATCTTGCTAAGGAATTTGGCCATGCTCTTCCATTTGAAAGCAACACACTTGTGGGAACTCTTGAAACCCACCCTCCATCCCAAACAACCACTTGGACACCATCATTTGGCATTCCTCATGTTCTTGAAGATCCTAAAACATATAAACCCCTTGAACTTCATTACTCCACAACAACCTCAACATATCAAGGACACCCTTCTTCATCCATACCCATGAGTACCACAAGTGTGCCCAACATCACACAAGGTAGTGCGAACCAACTAGACCCAAAAGGGAAAGGAAATACTCTCATGCAAAATCAACCTTTAACACCATAGGGGAAATCTTCATCCAATCCTCTCATGGATAAATCAAAGATAGCGGTGGTTCAAAAAATGTCTATCCCATCCATCATCAACCCATCTCAAAACAATCCCTTGGTAATGAATCCCATCAATCTAGGTAATACCTTGTCTACATCCCTAACACAAGGAAATCCTCAAAACATGGGACAAGGAAACTTTCTTAATTAATGGACCCAAGGTCCTAGTGTGTCATTCTCATCACAAAATCTAATGGAACCATCCTCATCTTTTCTCGCAGTCCCCTTTACCATGCAAAATCAAATGAGATCTCAAACTTACATTCCTCCACCTCAATCCACTATCTTACAAGGAATGTTGAACCAAGGGAACCCCCAACCTCTCATAAAAAATGGACACTACCCACTCAAAACATCAATACCCACAATCCTTCACAAATGTCCCAACAACCAACTGATCCTACATTGCAAGTGCATGCCTTAGCTTTACAACAAGCACAACAAGCTTATCAGCAAGCCATCCAACAACAACAACAACAATAAAGCAACCCTAGCAGTTAAAAAAATAGCATCAATAGAAATCAACCTTAGCAAGACAACAACAACAACAAGAAACCTTAACACAACAACATCATCAAGCACAACAACATCAAGCCCATCAAGTAGCCTTAGTAGCACAATAATAACAACAGGGCAACCAACAAGTCCTTGTGGTGTAGCAACAACAAAAAGCTCAACATCAAGCCTTACTAGCTCAGCAGTATGCCCAACAATACCAAATCACAAAAAAGGAGGACCCCTAAGAAGAACAAATATCCTAAATGAAAGTACACACAAGAGAAACCATCCTGGTATAATGAGAACGATCTTTGTGACTTTCACAAGATTAAGGACACAAAACAACTAACTGTATGAGGCTCAAAAACATTATCCAAGACCTTATAGAAAATGACACCATATTTGTTGAGGTACCAGCTGATAATCAATATCTTAAGATATACAAGAACCCTATATCAGATCATAGCAAAGGAAACAACACTGGAAAGGCTAAAGATTACACAAATGTACAACATACCTATTCAAATGTAGTTGCTTCTTGTGATAGCGTTATCACCATCATAACCATCAAAGGGAATAGTGTGGAGTGTGGAGTCATCACACGACGTGGCAAAGTCACCATCAAAGGAGTTCCACCCTAATCTAGGGCACAACTTACTCAGCCAACAACAAGTACTAGCAAGTATAACCTCCTAGGGCATCTTAAAAAGACCCCCGTAGAGATTTCTATCCTAGAACTATTGAGGCTATCACCCGCACATAGGGAAATCCTAGAAAAATATTTATTATTCATCCATTCTTGAGGATATTGATACCAATTAGTTTCAAGCTATGGTAGGCCATATCGCTAATCACCTCCTCACCTTCTTGGAACGAGACCTACCATCACAACCATCTCATAACTGTGCTTTACACCTTGAGGTTATCATTCATAAGAACAAGGGTAAACGTGTCTTAGTAGATGGAGGTGATGGTCTAAACATTTGCACCCTTTAGTTGATAAAAAATATGGGCTATTCAAAGGATACTATTGAGAAGGCAAAGAGTACAACCATCATGGCATATGACGACCAAGAATGAGTATCACAAGGGATCATCGTACTACCCATCCAAGTGGGCCCACTTATTGCAAAAACTACATGTCAAGTGTTAGACCTGGCCTACAACATACTGCTTGGTCGACCCTGGATCGATGCCTAAAAAGTTATAGCTTCAACCTACCATCAATGTCTAAATTTCCTTTTGAGGGAAGATAAGTTACAATCCATGGAGATCCTGAGCCTTTTTACCACTTTAAAAATCTTGAGGCCAAGTTCAATAAGATCCCCCAAGTACCCAAGAATGATGAAGGGCTGACAATGTCTACCTCATTTGTTGACCCATCATCCTTTGCATCCACCTTTGAAACAAAGGAACTCATTATGCAAAGCATACCCGATATCAAGGTGGTGATCTAGGATGATGGTTGTAGAAACTATAAGCAAACGAAGGATAATTTTATGTTGGGAGAGTTCCCTCTTACTCCCAAATCTCATGGGAAACCCACACCTAGCAACAACATCTCGAAAACTATCAAAATGGAAGCTACTACCTTCACCAAATGGGGGGACTTGAACAAAGAGGATGTTAATGAGGAAGATGTCTCTAAACTAATATATCAAGATGAAATACTTGTTCTTGTTCTTCCCATGGAAGATGACAGTAAAGGCTTACAACTAATGAAGAGCATGGGCTATACCAAGAACAAGAAACTAGAACAAAATGATAATGGTTTGCTAGAACCTATCGTTCCTGAGAAACATCCAAAGAATCTTGGCTTAGGTTGTACCACTAGCAAGGTTACCCTTATTGGCAAAGGTACTTTTGCTAAACGAGCTGAAGCTTCTTGTTGGTTACTGACATCACATGATACTACCCTAGATGACTTCCCACTTGATGTTGCTAACCTATTTGAGAATAACTCCCTCTTCATGATATCTACATCAACCTTCACCCCAAGTAACCAACCAAATGAAATATGCCCAATATACCCACAACTCATTGATTTGGACCAACAAGCACCATCGATTCTAGATCTATTCAAAAATAATGAAGCAATCTTAGAATTAATGGGAATCTATGACAAATTACCATGGGAAGATCACAAGGTAGGTTTCGACATAGAGTTAGACACATGAGCATACTATGGGGAGACGATTGAGTCCTTCAGTCACAAAATTGATAACATTAACTTGTAGATATTTGAGTGAAAACCACACTGTGGCACTTTCTGATCCTAAAATAGTAAAAAGAAAGGACGTATTCGAGGGTGAAAACCTCTCAAATGTGCCCAATGATGAGGGATTCAATTTCCCCCTTAGTGCAATACACCCAGAGAAATCAACAGTCTTAGCAGAAAAGGCCACTCTAGTCAATGTAGGAACAAAAGAAGCACCCAAGATGACTTTTTATGAAAAATCCTTGTTGGACGAAGAAAAGAAGAACATGGTAGCATTCCTGAAAGAGCACAAAGCCAAATTTGCATGGTCTACACAGATATGCCAGGCCTTGATCCTGAAGTATTTGTGCATCATCTAGCAGTCTATCCAAAAGCCAAACTAGTAAAGCAAAAGTTAAGATGCACTCTCAGATAGCACTCTTGGTCAAACTTGACTTACAAAAGCTTCTTAAAATTGGATTCAACCGATTGATAGATTATCCTAAGTGGGTTTAAAACCTGGTACTAGTCTTAAAACCCATTGGGGGCATTAAAATATGCACTGATTTTAGAGAATTAAACAAAGTATGCCTGAAGGATGATTTTCATCTTCCTAGCATCAAAATCATAGTAGACTTAACAATTGGGCATGGAATGTTTTCACTCATGGATTGTTTTTTAGGCTATAATGAAATCATGATCATTAAGGAGGATCAACATAAAACTACATTCACTTGTCCATGGGGGACATATTGCTAGAATTTGATGCCGTTTGGGCTAAAGAATGCAAGAGCAACCTATCAGAGAGCAATGACCCTCGTCTTTCATGACATGATCCAAAAAATAGTTGAAAATTATGTCGACGATATTTTGGAAAAATCAAAGAAAAGGAGTGAGCACATACAAGTCTTAGGACCCATCTTTGATAGGCTTGAAGAATACAAGGTATAGATAAACCTGAAAAAATGTGTCTTTGGGGTTACATCAAGAAAACTTCTTGACTATATCATCTCACAAAGAGGGATAGAAATTGACCCAACAAAGGTAAAAGCTATCCTAGACATGGAGCCACCACAAACATTGAAGTAGATGAGAGGGTTACAAGGAAGATTGCAGTCCATTAGAAGGTTCATAGCTCAACTATCAGACAAAATCCACCCTTTTTCACACTTGCTCCATAAAGGAATAACTTACAAGTGGGATGAGAAGTGTAAAAAATCTTTCCAAAAAATCAAGGACTATCTATTGACACCTCTAGTGCTCATTCCACCAATACCGAACAAACCACTGATCTTGTATATCTCGGCAACATCAACAACACTAGGTGCTCTTCTGGCACAACATGATGAAAATGAAAAGGAAAGGGCTATCTACTACATCAGTAGGACCTTAGTGGGCTATGAAATAAACTATTCATCCATTGAGAAAGAATTATTAGCATTTTTTTTTACTTCACAAAAGTTCAGACACTACATGTCACATCAAATCAAGCTCATTGCAAAGACTGATATGTTGAAATACCTATTATTTAAATCAATTATCACTAGGAGAATGGCCAAATGGGTGATGATCTTAATAGAATTTGACATAGAGTATGTGGAGCACAAGGAAATCAAAGGACAAGTGATCACAAACCAACTAGCTGAGGCACCCATCTATGCAGAGAACCCATTGATATCTAAATTCCCTGATGAATCAGTATTCCTTGACAATCTTACAAATCAATGGAAGATGTACTTTGATGGATCGTTCACCCAACATGGATCAGGAGCAGGTATTCTCTTCATCACCCCTCAAGGTGATTGCATCCCAAAATCATACAGGCTATCAATTTTGTGTACTAACAACATTGCGGAGTATGAAGCCCTAATCACAGGTCTAAGAACAACAGTTCAATGGCAAATACAAGAAATAAAAGTCTATGGAGACTCGTAGTTGGTTATCAACCAATTCAATTACGACTATCAAACTAAGGATGACAAGCTTACTCCTTACAAGAAGATGGTAGAGAGTCTTAAGGACCTTTACATAGACATAACCTTTGAACAAATTCCTCACATGAACAACAAAGCAATAGATGTTATGGAAGCAATCAAATAACTATTAGACATGCCAAACAACATCTTGCAACGTGAATTCTTGGTAGAAAAAATTCTTGTACCAAATTTTGAAATCCCCAAATTTGAATTTGTGTGTGTCATTGTTGGTCCTAGATCCCTTTGGTACCATGACATCTTTACCTACCTAAGCAGAGAAACCCTCACATCTGATATCACCTCGAACCTTAAAAAGACCTTTGTTAAAAAGGCATCCCAATTCGTGATCCTACGTGATACCCTTTATCGTTGAAGAATCGAAGGGACATTACTATGATGTCTTAACCAAGAGGAAGCCTTGACTACTTTAACAGAAGTACACGATGGCATATGTGGTTCCAATTCTAGTGGTATGAATTTAGCTAAGAAACTGTTGAGGATGGGGTACTACTGGCCAACCATGAAAAGAGAAGCTCATCAATATGTGTATAAGTGTGTCTAGTGTCAACATGGAGATCTGATTCATGCTCCATCTCAGGAATTACAACCAATGATCACACCTTGGCCATTCTAGTAGTGGGGACTTGACCTCATAGGAAATATCACTCCAACATCATCTAATGGCTACAAGTTTATCATAATAGCCACTGAGTACTTTACCAAGTGGGTTGAAGCCATTCCTATGACCTACATAACGGGGAAGCAAATTGCTAAGCTTATCCTAAATTACCTAATCTATCGTTATGGTGTTCCACAAACCCTCATATTAGACAATGGAACACCCTTCAAGAATTAGGATGTGAAAGATCTATGTCAAAGATTCAACATCTGACACTAATTCTCTACCCCATATTACCCCCAAGGCAACAGTCAAGCTGAGGCTACAAACAAGACCATTCTAAAAATCCTAAAAAAAATGGACAATGAAGCTAGATGTGACTAGCATCTATAGCTAAATCCTGCTCTTTGGGCCTATTGAACCAGTATCCACACACCAATAGGTGCAACCCCTTTCTCCTTGGTCTACAGATCAAAAGCCATTTTTCCTATTGAGGTTGAGCTCCCATCACTACGAGTGTCACTACAGGACCTGATCACCGATGAAGAGTACAAATTATCTTGATTGAATGAGCTAGAATTATTTGATGAGCATCGTCTTGATGCCCTTAATCACTTGCAAGAATATCAAAACATATTGAAACATAGCTACAACAAGAAGATCAAATGTCAGCCTTTCCATGTAGGGGACCTTGTCCCAAAGAAGAATTAGAAAAATCTTTCAGATCAGGACAGTAAAGGAAAATTTGAGCCTAACTAGTTGGGTCCCTTCATCATCATATCAAGCTATGGATTAGGAATATACTAGCTATCAATGCCTAAAGGTGAACCATTGCAGGAACCAACCAACAACTTTCATCTTAAAAAGTTCTATGCCTAGTCTTGAAGGGTATAAATTTGAAAATACAAAAAAATAAAAAATGATCAAAATCCAAAAAATAATAGAAAAAGGATTGAAAAAGTAAAGAAAAATAATTGTCCTCTAGTGAAAACTACTTCGGTGGCGCTTTGGACAAGTACCTTGGTGAAAACCTAGCAAACATGCACCTTGCATAAATAAAGCACCTCCATCTACCTGGGCTCTTTATCTTATCATACAATCACGTCCTTTCATCCATCACCCATCCTCGTCCATATCATAGCTTGATTGTGTGAAGTATTGTATCCCCTTAGTACTACTTGGCATAATCCAAAGGTTAGTTTGTCCTACCTATATCAAGGTAGTTTATCATTTCACATTAGGGGAAATTTGTTACAAATTAGATCGAGTTCTTGTATATCTTAAGGTCATCGAAAATATCAAAACAATTCATAAAATCTTGTACAACTAAAATCCAAAAACATTCATAAAAGTGTAAAGTAAAAATCTGAAACATCCTTGGAACACATCAAAAACCCTAAAAAGGTCTAACATTAAAAATCCAAAAACAGTACCATGTTGAACTACGTTGTCTTTGAGCTTGAACATAGACAAGGCCATCATTGATGTGCCCCTGAGAAACCCTAGGTCATTCCTTTAGGAGTCCATCATAATAAATTGGAAATCCCTCTACTATTCACATCTTCATCTTCAATAAGTCGAGTTAGTCGAACTACATGGTCTCTGTGTGTATAATATAGGCAAGGCTTATCTTTGATCAGCCCCCGAGGCTCCTAGGATAGGTCTTTTAGGTTAGGTTCTTGGTAAAAAATTGGAAAATCCCTAAACATTTGTAAAATATTTGAAAGCCCCTAAACATTCAAATATCTCAGAAAATATGTAAACATTCAAATATTCATGAAACATTAAAACATTAGAAAACATTCAAAAGACCTAAACAGTCTCAAATGTCTTAGAGAAAACACTAAATAGCCTCAAATAACTGAAAACAAAAACATTTACATAAAACATTCAAAAAGAACAAAAAAAACTTCAAAACATTATACCAAAAACATTGAAATATTCCAAAAAATCCAAAACCATCCAGCCCATTTCACTTTCACTCGTAATTAACCTTCACCCATAATAAATCAATTGTTTACTTCAACCTTTGGAAAAACAAAGAGAAAACAAGTATAGCGAGTCGTAAAGTGAAAACCTAAGTGTCAAAATATAAAGTCTAGATCATAGGTAAATATGTTAGTGAAGTTTACATCAATGGATCATCAGCATCCTACATCAAGCAACCATTTGATCAATATGTCCTATGATGTATCCTTCCTGCGATGGACATCAGTATCAAACATCACCTTAGCTAAATTAAACTGGCAAGAGATATAGATAACACTGACTGTTTGTCTTTGATCTTTTCTTTTAATTTATCTTAATGAACCATTTTGAGGACCTCTTGATGATGTCTATCTAAAATGATTAAGAGAGAAACGAATGGAGCATTGATCATTATCTTTCATTTGTTGTGCTTGTGGATACTCTTGTAAAATAATCTTGGCACATACTTGCTTAGTTTTGTGTATGAAGGTTGTTTGGAATACATTGTTGACTATTGCGGATGCTTTGGTCCAATATATTCTAGGATTCTAACTTATATTCCAACGAGGATTTTGTATGTCAAGGTGTGAACAAGAACTATCCTATTTGTTTGCAGAGTCAAATTCCATTACACTAGATACATCATCTTGATTATTAATACCTAGATGTATCATATCTATGTGTTATATCAAACAATAAGGAATGATCAAAAATTTCAATCCCAAGAAATGAGCAAATCATCATCATCGTGCATTTCCCATCTTCATCTCTAATAAAGTCTCAGGGGATCATAGACTTGTTGGATCTTTTGAAACAATCATCAAAATCAATGGTCAATCATCTTGTTTCTTCTATCTTCTCTCCACACTAACCTAGTATCATGACAATCAACAAAAACATCATCAATGCATCTATCCTGCATCCACAAATCATCACCATGCATACATCAAAAATCATAGCATATCATAAAACATTCATCCTATCATTCACATTTAAGCTATGATAAATAATATATATTTTTTATTCTAAGCATCCTAAATTGTTGCATACATATCATTCACATACATTGCATTCACCCTAACATAAGCATAAACATCTGTATTATCATTCATTCATATACATCGCATCATCGTATTGTAAAAATTGTATAGAAAATAACACAAAAAGAAATGCATTCATATCATTTGCATAAGCATAACATTTGCATATCATATCATCCATCCCATGGCATATCGTGTAAATATACTGAAAAGAATTACATCCATCCATTCCATATCATTACATCTCATAGCATCACATATATCATCGCATATCGCATAAGCATAAATAAAAGAATTGCATCCATACATGATAACATATACGCATGCCACATCATCATGTCAAATGCATCCATACATTCATAAGCATGAAATAAAGAGAACACATCACATCACATCAAATCCGTATCATATATCAAAAAATGGTTGTCATCATAAGCATTGAATCGGTGTATGTATATCGATCATAAATACAATATCCACGAGGATATAAAAAAGGAGCCCATGAATATATATTTGTGTAAAGAATTGAGCAATAATAAAAATATGTTTGTACAAGCGAGCTAGCCCTGATGGCTGCTCCCCTCACCAAGCTGCCTCTCTGGTTGGTCCTCAGCCCTCGGGTGTGCCCCACTCCTTTGAGAATAATCTGGTTGTCTAAGAGCCTATGGAACATCCCTGTGGTAGTGTATCTTGTAGTCGGTTGCCTCGGTCACGACTTCTTTGTACAATCTGGTCGATACGATCCACCCCTGAGCTACAACTATCATAGTCTCTAGTTGTTGATGTTGTCCAACCTCCTGAGCCAACTACATCTCGATAGTTTGTCGAAACTTTCGCTCTTGGTCTCTCTTGGCTATCAAGGCCACTATATGCATCACGATTTAAAATTAGAAACCCTAATTCTAAATTGTGAACTACGTTGCAATTCACATATGTGTCCCTAAAATTCAAATTAGCATCGTCGATTCTAAAATTAGTGTCACTCTAGAGCGACACCACCAAAGTATAAATTTCAAAAAATTAATAAATGCACCAAAAATTCAAATTTCAAATCAAGTTTTGAATCACATACTTGTGGTCCTACACTTGGAAGCCTCTGGTACTCTCGAACCCAGTCGGAAATGTTTCGTGGAAGCACTCATTGCACCATTTCATTGAAGGGTCAGAGGTCAAAATGCAAGTACTCAAGAAAGTGTGAATGCACAAATGAAAGTGAGCCTTCCTCACCTATTTATGCTTGAAAAATAGGGTTGTTTGCCCTAATTTAACCATAAAGCTAGGGTTTTTCATCATTTTCACCAATTTTTCCAAATTGAATCTTATTTTGCACCATTTTTTGCAATTTTGGCATGCTTTTTGCATCTTATAGCCTTTCTAGACCCCTGGGGCAACATTTTAACCTTTTTCAAGAAATCAACCCAAAATTCAAAATTTCCACTTGGGGGCAAGGAACTAGCTTATTTATTCCATTGGGGTAGCAGTGGGGCATCTAAAATTATATATATATATATAATCAACAGTTTTTCATCCAAAGAGTATCAGTCTTTGAACCGAAGCAACAAGTACCTTGCTTCAAAGAGGGGAAAAATGTAGACACTAAAAAATGTCTCGAATCATATCATACACTCGAATCAAGTATACTAACATCATTTCCTCTTGAAACCCATCCTCTTTTCACTTAATTAATTGAATTAGCCTCACTAATTAATTAATGGCATCATTTTCACCTATTGACTTAATTTATCAAATCGGGTTAATTCACCCCCTTTTGTGCTAACATTTCATCTCATTAAATTAAATAAATCAAACTATTTAATTTAAATCCCTAAATATTCTTATTTAATTAAATAACCCTAAGTTATTTAATTAAATATCATTCCACCTTTCCCCCATTCATTAAATCATTTTATTTAATGAATATCATCTAATTCTTCTAATTCCCCTAATTGCATAATTAATATTGTTTAGTTATCAATTAAATCTAATTCCCCCACTTGCAAGGTTCCTCCTTTGCACATTCCTCCAAAAGGGAATATTATTTTGGACAATTCAATTTAGTTTTAATTAACTAAATATCCTTTTTCCTCACCCATAAGAATATTCCAAAGAATATTCTCTCTCCTCACTCATTTGAAAAAGGGGAATATTCCTTTTTATCAACAAACTTACTTAGCTTCATGTGCAAGTTACCTTGTGACTTCTTGTGCAAGTTAACTTGTTACCTCTTGAACAAGTTGAAAGTATGTTTGTTTGAGGGAATGTGAACCCTTGATTAAATCTCATCTTTCATTCTCACTCGTTGATGATAATCTATGATCCATGCCTCTTCTTTCTTTCATCCTTGACCGTTGATTAGATTTTTTGATATCAACTTGTAGAGAAGGGGGATTCGCTACTCACAAGTTATCTTCATTCAGAGAGCCTCAGGGGGTGAACTTCTCTAAACTACCTCAAGGAACAACGTGAGAGTTCTAAAATCTGAAAGAGCAGGTCACAAATATTCTCTAGACAAACTGACAAGCTCTCGGCCAAAGGACAACAGTGCGTGATACAGATAACAACGCAGCGTGCTGGCATCCCATAGGACTAGAAAGTAGACTTATCATAGAAAATAGCTAAATGACTACTTTTACTCCAATTGCTAAGAACTTCTAAAGCATAGGAAAATAACAGGATGTGATAGAATTGAAGCAAAGTAAAGAATGAATGATAAAGTAAGAGAATAAGAGATAGAAAAATGCTCATGAAGGTGCAAGTGATGAAGCCTCTAGTTGGTAGATATCTTCAATACCTGAAGCAAAGGAAAATAACGGGATGTGATAGAATTGAAGCAAAGTAAATAATGAATGATAAAGTAAGAGAATAAGAGATAGAAAAATGCTCACGAAGGTGCAAGTGATGAAGCCTCCAGTTGGTAGATATCTTCAATACCTACGTTTGTAAGATTTGGAGAAAGTGTTGGGGTTGTATAAGGGCTTGCCTCAGTCAAACCCCCATTTTTGTGTTCCACCTCCATAGATAGATAAAAGATATAGAGAGTGAGAGAAGTAAGCAAATGCGATATGATAAAAGCAATCCTCGCTCGAGGAAGAGAACCTGTATCACAAAATGTAGGTGATAAAAGCAATCCCCGCTCGAGGAGGAGAACCTGTATCACGAAGTAAAAATGCAATAGATGGGGGATATAGAATCCCAAGATGCTCACAAGCATGAGATAAGGTATATGAAGTTGTGAGGCGTAAGGAAACCAAAGATGGAGAGCAAGAGAGCTGCAAGAGCCAAGATTGTTGTAAGGAGTGTTGTAAGAGCTTGAGAGATTTGCAAAGAGAGATGCCAAGGGAGCTTGGAGTTGTTGTAGAAAGTTGTAACAAGCAAGAGAGTTGTGCCAAAAAGAGAAATATGGGAGAGTGCCAAGATGGAGAAGACGAGGAGAAGTTAGGAGTGAAGCTAGAAGTGCAAATGAATTGAAAATACATCTTTTAAAGAGGGAAGAGAAGCAAAAAGAAGCTTCCCAGGCGGTTACAAGGCATCTCGAGCTGTTACCACTGAACAAGGGAGATGACAAGTGGAAAACATGCACAAAATGGTCATTTGAATGTTGAAACATCGTAGAATGCTAGCAAGGTGTGGGAATGTCTGTACGGAATGCTAGTGTCCAAATAAGTTGCGCTACAAGATGATGCAAATGGGAAAGGCACAAAGTTTGATGCAAAGCTAACACATAAGGGTAGCTACTAAAAAGGGTTGTTGAGCATCCTGAGAAGGGAAAAAGGCTGATGCAAGGTCTAAAATGAGCCTACACAAGATACTAAGGGAGTGGACACTAAAGTGGATGCAAGAATGTATGTGAAATTGTGAGGGGTGCAATTTTGCGGCATTTCATTTTACCCCCACTTTATCAAGCATACGAATCTATGCTAATATGCCCGCTAAAGGAAATATACTAAACATAAATAATATCATTATTCCAAAAGGATATTGTAGAGGAAGCAAAAAACTCTTTGAATCATGGAAGCATGCCCCTAGGCTGAAGACTTGCAAAACCAATGTGTTAGACAAGAAAAACCTACACCAAACAACAATGTTAGTGCACAAAAAAATAAAGATTTGAGTTAGCAAAGTGAAAGAGACCTCGATGTAAAAGGTTGTCTCAGTACTATGTGTCATCCCCAAATTAAAAATAATAACACATAGAAGAATTCTAAAATGAAGAGAGGAAGGGCATATACTCAGGATGAAGAAGATGCAAATCTTTGATCCAGTATATACAAAAGAGAAGAGAAGAGAAGTGAAAAGGATCAAGGGAGAGTGAGAATGAGGAATGAAAATTCCAAGAGATGGTTCCACAAGTATTCTCTCCTGAGGAGGTTTGAAAGAAGTGCACCAAAGGCCTGTAGACCAACGATGGACATATCCCATAAGATGAAAGTGTCTTACAGGCCTGCAGACTTGCAAGGCGGAAACCCCCAAGATCTCTCACATGAAGGAGGCCCTGTGAAGTATGCACCTTATAGGCCCACAGATCTACAAGAAGGTATCCCCCAAGATCTCTCACATGAAGGGAACCTAGATGAAAGTGCCTTACAGGCCCGTAAACCTGGAAGGAGGTGTCCCTCAAGATCTCTCACATGGAGGAAACCCAAATGAAAGCATGTTACAGGCCTATAGACCTGCAAGGAGGCATCCCCCAAGATCTCTCACATGGAGGAAACCCAGATGAAAGTGCCTTACTGGCCTGCAAACCTGCAAGGAGGCATCCCCCAAGATCTCTCACATGGAGGAAACCCAGATGAAAGTACCTTACAAGCTCGCAGACCTGTAAGGAGGCGTCCTCCAAGATCTCTCACATGGAGGAAACCCAAAAAAGGGGACTCCACAGAGTCAGAAAGCAGCTTCACAGGCGCACCTCCAAAGTGACATGTTTACCCACAAATAGAACATGTCTGAAAGTGGCCACTCAGGAAAGTAAGTGGATAGTCATGCAAACCATCGATAGATTGGAAACCTTTAAAAGGGGTCCCCTCAAGGGATGCACTGTTTGAAAAGCAAGGTCTAGTTAGGTTGCCCCCAAGCTAGACGCCCATGAATTATTTTGAGAGAAAAGCTTTCAAAGAGGGTCACTCGGGAACCCTTCAAGAGAAAAAGGGGTCCACTTAAGGGACGCTCCAATTGAAAGACATAGAGAAGAGTGGGGGTTCTTCAAGAAGGACGCACATATCTAGAATGAGTTATCATTTCCCACAATATATAGGGGAGGAGAACATAGAGGTAAACCTCGATATCATTTGTCATTTGAAGGAAAAGATAGGTGCATCAACAAATAAATGAGTGATGGCACCTGAATCATGAATATGTTGTATTTTATCCTTCAAGGCCTTGCATTCACTAGTGGAATGGTCAAGCACTCGATGGTATGCACACAAAAAATGTTTTTCTTTATCATGCTTATGAAATTTCTTGCATGTGGGAGAAGGAAGAGTAATCAAGCAGGCTTTGAGAAGCCTCAACAAGATAATCTCTTTCTTAGATAAGGAATGAGGAGAAGGAAGCAAACCTTTCTTTTGTGGAGAAAAGTTTGACTACTCACAAGAAGAAGATATGAAGGTAGCAGAAAATGAAGGATCTACGTGGAGAGTATTATTCTGGAAAAGGGGATCACACTCCTCTATGAGATCGCCATCATCTTTCCTGATAGGATTACCATCATTAATCTCTTTAATAGAAGTTTGATCATCTTCCTCAAAAGGAGGGTCAACACTAAGAACATTACAATTTATTTTCACATTATCCCACGATACAGAAGAATGACCATCTTTGATAGCAGGTGTGGATGATGTTATTAGAAGGCCTGAGTGGATTGGGTTGACTTTATATTCCCTAATGAAGGAGTCTGTAAAGTCTAAGGAACCCCAATCATCACCAAGACATGCATTCTTTTGAGAAGTAGAAAGAGTAGACTTAAGATTTCTTTCTTCAGAAGGATCTTCTTCAGGGACATCTATCTCAAGAGTATCATTTGTAGTAGGTACTACTAGAGTAAACATCGATACATTGAAATGCATTGAAGGAATAAGAGTAGGAATAACCAAAACCTAATCATCAACTGCCATCTCACATAAGTGCATAGCATCAAGGTCAACCTTGACTATGACTACTCGATTACTGCAAATGAACTTAATAGATTTATGCAAGGTATATGGGATTGCACCATAGCATGAATCCATAATCTCCCAAGAAGAAGATTATATGGTAATTTTTTTGAAATGACATATACAAGGGTGGGTACAATAATGGGTCCCAACCTCAAAGGAAATACTATCGTGCCTAGGGCTTGTTGACTAACATTATTGAATCCATGAATATCAACAGAAGAAGCATTAAGAGAAGATGAATCAATATTAATCTTAGGCAATAGATCAATGCTACATACATTGAGTGTCGAACCTACGTTGACAAGAGTACATATAATTATGATATTATTAGTGTTAACTATAATCATCAGAGGGTTTGCTTGCTTCTGTACTTCAAGAGGTGGGAGTTCCTATGGATAGAACACAATATTTGGAAAATATGCACGAATATAAGCTATCAATGCATCAACATCTATTGGCCTAGCAGAAGGATGCAAGAGTTTTTTTTGCAAGGCTTCCTTAAGCATACCTTGATAAACTGAAGTAGATTGAAGCAATTCCCATAGTGAGATCATGGCCAAAGTAACATAGAGTTGCTCGACAAGATTCCAATCACCAGGTGCTTTAGCTATAGGTTTAGGAGCTTGACAAAGGCTTGGTTGTTTATTCATTCTATTCTTATAAGTATGGGCTACCGATTCATAAGAGGGAGCCTTAGAAAGGTCAAGAGAGTCACTATCAAATGAAACACCATCAATAGAACAAACCCTTTTAGGAGAAGGACTAGCTAGAGTCACATAAATGACTGCTCTCTTAGGCCTTTGAGGGGTAGTAGAGACATATTATATTGACAGACTCATCAAAACTAGTGGAATAATTAATTGAAGACATATTCTCAACATCGATCCAAGGAGGATCAGATGTGGAAGGAGATTCATCATAAAAAAATGCATCATCTCTAGAAGAGAGTGCATCAAGATGAAAAAAAGGTAGAGTAATATTAAGAAATGTATCAATGATTTCATCTTCTTGTGACAAAATATCCTCCAAAGCAAGAGGAATTATGTGAGAAGGATCAAAGATATCAAGTGACATGGGTAAAGCCAAGTCACCATCACATGCATGTAATGGAATATCATTAACATTTTGAATAAAATTAGATACTAAACTAATAAAAGAAGATATCAAATTCATTTTGGTTACAAAACTAAGAAACATTAAGAATCGAGATTTTAGATTTTTTCAGTATTTTCTAGGTTTTAGTAATTTACATGTTTGAAGGTCTTGGAAGTGAAATTTGAGATCCAAACTTGCATAGTATTTAGGGATTCAACTAGTTCTCTTAGAGACCTTTCCAATGGTGCAAACGGTTCTGAATTTCGAGCACCGAGTCAAAAGTTATGACTTTGCCAAGTAGGGGTAAATAAATTCCTAGTTTTTCAAAATATACTCTCTTCATGTCAAGTTCACCAAAATGTAGAGAAGGGGGATTCACTACTCATGTGTTCTCTTCATTTAGAGAGCCCCAGGGGGCGAACTTCCCTAAACTACCTCAAGGAACAATGCGAGAGTTCTAGAATTTGAAAGAGCAGGTCATGAAGATTCTTTGGACAAACTGACAAGCTCTCAGCCAAAGGATGACAGCGTGTGATATGGACAACAGTGCGGCACGTTGGTGTCCTAGAGGTGCACTAACATCTTGTACAGACCATAAAGTGAACTTATCACAAAAAATAGCAAAATGACTACTTCTACTCTGATTGCTGAGAACTTCTAAAGCATAGGAAAATAACAAGATGTGATAGAATTGAAGCAAAGTAAAGAATGAATAATAATGTAAGAGAATAAGAGATAGAAAAATTCTCATGACCACGTAAGTGATGAAGCCCCCAGCTGGTAGATATCTTCAATACCTATGTCTATAAGATCTGGAGAAAGTGTTGGGGATGTATAGGGGTTTTCCTCAGTCAAACCCCTATTTTGGTGTTCCCACCTCCACGGATAGCCAAAAGATAGAGAGAGTGAGAGAAGTAAGAAAATGTGATGTGATAAAAGAAATCCCCACTAGTCAAGGAGGAGAACTCATATCACAAAATGTAGGTGATAAAAGAAATCCCTACTCAAGGAGGAGAACTCGTATCATGAAGTAAGAATGAAATAGATGGGGGATATGGAATCCTAAGATGCTCACAAGCATGAGATAAGGGAGATGAAGCTGCAAGGCTTAAAGAAGCCAAAGAGGGAGAGCAAGAGAGCTACAAGAGCCAAGAGTGTTGTGAGGAGTGTTGTAAGAGCTTGATAGATTTGCAAAGAGAGATGCCAATAGAGCTTAAAGGTGTTGTAGAAAGCTATTGTAACAAACACGAGAGTTGTGCCAGTAAGAGCAATATGGGAGAGTGTCAAGATGGAGAAGAAGAGGAGAAGTTAGGAGTGAAGCTAGAAGTGCAAATGAATTGAAAAGGCATATTTTAAAGAGAGAAGAGAAGCAAAAAGAAGCTTCTCAGGTGGTTACAAGGTATCTCAAGTTGTTACCATTGACTAAGGGAGATGACAAGTGGCAGACATGCATGAAAATGGTCATTTGAATGTTGAAATGTTGCAGAGCACTAGTGCGGTGCACTAGTGTCTAGACACATCACGCTACAAAACGACCCAAATAGGAAAGGAAAAAAGTTTGATGCAAAGTTGACACATAAGGGTAGCTACTGAAAAGGGGTGTTGGGCATCCTGAGAAGGGAAAAAGGCTGATGCAGGGGCTAAAATGAGCCTACACAAGATGCTAAGGGAGTGGAAACTAAAGTGGACACAAGAATGTATATGAAATTGCGAGGGGTGCAATTTTACGCCATTACACAACCCTTCATTTCTCATTTTCTTTCCTATGAATAAAACACTATTTGGAGACAAATGGATCCATGTTTTTAGAGCAAACTTATGTTGTTGAAATCACTCACACTCACACTCATATTTAGCTCACATTTAGCATCTTTTAACTCATTTTAGTTCATTTTAGTTAGCTTAGCTTCCATGATCACATAATGCATCCATCTAGCTTGTTTAATTAATTAGGGTTTGGATCTTTTAGGTTAGAATCCATTTAGCATTAGCTTAGAATTTCTATATCTTCATCATTTATTATAAAATCACGTTTAATTAGCTTGCATCATGCTCATTTAGAGTAAAATCACAGTGTTTACATACACATATCTCATCAATTCCATTAATTTTCTTCAATAAAACTGATTAGAACAAGCTCATTTATCCACGGGATTGGGAAAGGGTCGTCGTTCCACATAAAAAAAAACCACTTCCACAATGGGATATCCCACAACAGGATAAGTTTTACATGGATTAGAGTAGACATTTAAATGCTTTCATTGTTTAGAATGCTTTTTTTTGATAAATGTTTAGTTTAACCTTCATTTGAATGATCCTCTTGAGATTTTACATTGGCGGCTTTGTTATGCTTTGATTCTTCATGGACTCAAGAAGGTGTGAATGCACAAATGAATTTAAAGTGACCCTTCCTCACTTATTTATGCTTGCAAATTGGGTTTTTTTCCCTATTTTAACCATCAAGCTAGGGTTTTTCATCATTTTCACCAATTTTGCCAAACTGAACCTTATTTTGCATTGTTTTTCATATTTTTCGCATGTTTTTTTACATCTCAGAGCTTTGTCGAGAAATCAACCCAAAATTAAATATTTTTGCATGATTTCTTGAGGGGGCATGGAACTAGCTTATTCCTTTCACCGGGGCAACAATGGTGCATCTAAAAATCAATTTTTATTTTATTTTTGATTTAAGAAGTAGTTTTTTATCTGAAGAGTATCAGTCTTTGAACTGAAGCAACAAGTACTTTGCTTCAAAGAGGGAAAAAATGTAGACACTAAAAAATGTACTGAATCATATCATACACTTGAATCAGGTATAATAGCATCATTTCCTCTTGAATCCCATCCTCTTATCGCTTAATTAATTAAATTTGCCTAGCTAATTAATTAATGGCATCGTTTTCACCTATTAACTTAATTTATCAAATCAATTTTATTCACCCCCTTTCGTGCTAAGATTTTATCTCATTAAATTAAATAAATCAAACTATTTAATTTAAATCCCTAAATCTTCTTATTTAATTAAATGCCATTCCACCTTTCCCCCATTCATTAAATCATTTTACTTAATGAATATCATCTAACTCTTCTAATTCCCCTAATTGCATAATTAAGTATATTTTTAGTTATCAATTAAATCTAATTCCCCCACTTGCGAGGGAATATTCCTCCTTTTCACATTCCTCCAAAAAGGGAATATTCCCATGAAATATTCCTTTGCACAATTTAATTTAGTTTTAGTTAATTAAATATCCCTTTTCCTCATCCATGAGAATATTCCAAAGAATATTCTCTCTCCTCACTCATTTGAAAAAGGGGAATATTCCTTTTTCTCAACAAACTTAGCTTCATGTGCAAGTTACCTTGTGACTTCTTATGCAAGTTAACTTGCGAGCTCTTGAACAAGTTGAAAGTGTGTTTGTTTGAGGGAATGTGAACCCTTCATTAAATCTTATCTTTCATTCTCACCCGTTGATGAGAATCCATGATCCATGCCTCTGCTTTCTTTCATCCTTGACCATTGATTAGCTTTTTTGATCTCAACCCTTCATTTCTCATTTTCTTTCCTATAAATAGAATACTATTTGGAGACAAATGGATCCATATTTTCTGCAAAAACTTATGTTGTTGAAATCACTCACACTCACACTCATATTTAACTCGCATTTAGCATCTTTTAACTCATTTTAGTTCATTTTAGTTAGCTTAGCTTCCATTAATGGCTTCCATGATCACATAATGCATCCATCTATCTTGTTTAATTAATTAGGGTTTGGATCTTTTAGATTAGAATACATTTAGCATTAGCTTAGAATTTGTATATCTTCATCATTTAGCATAAAATCATGTTTAATTAGCTTGCATCATACTCCTTTAGAGTAAAATTGTCTTTGCATACACATATCTCATCAGTTCCATGAGTTTTCTTCAATAAAACTGAATGGAACAAGCTCATTTATCCATAGGATTGGGAAAGGGTCGCCATTCCACATTAACGCGACACCACTCCCATAACAAGATAAGTTTAAAATGGATTATAGTAGAAATTTAAACACTTTCATAGTTTCGAAAAAATTGTTTTGATAAATGTTTGGTTTAACCTTCATTTGAATGATCCTGTTGAGATTCAACATTGGCGACTTCATTATGCTTCGATTCTTCATGGATCAAGCATAACCGGCCCATGCTAATCATGTTGGTCACAGTAAGAAGTAGGGATGTCATGTTCAATGAGAAAGTGTTGTACAAAGATCAATTGTAGTAGCATGAGAAGAAAGAAAATGATTATGTAGTGCTAGATAATACTCCAAACAATGATGTTCCAGTGGTTCTTCATGCTCTGCAATAACAACAACAACACATACCACAAACTCCAATGAATGTTAGACGATCTTCAAGGATAAGTAGACTTTCGAAAAGACTTTATTCCTCTTTGTATTCTTTTTTATTAACTGATGAGTTGGTGAACTGGAATGCTTTGATGAAGCTATGCAGGTGGATGCCAAGGTTTAGTGGGAGCATGGAATGGAAGAAGAAATGGTCTTCTTGTTGAAAATTCAGACTTGGGAATTATGCATGTTGCATGTAGGTAAAAAGGATTTACCAAAAAAATGGGTTTATAGGCTACAAGAGGAAGATAGAGGTAAGAAAATATTTAAAGCTAGGCTAGTTGTAAAAGAATTTTCATAGAAAAAAAGCATTGATTTTGATGAAATATTTTCTCTAATTGTTAAAATGACTTCTATTCATACTGTTTTAAGTATTGTGGCTGCTGAAGATTTACATTTGGAACAACTTGATGTTAAAACAACCTTTCTCCATGATGATTTGGAAGAGGAAATATATATGGAACAACCAAAAGGATTTGAGGTCAAAGGTAAGGAGAAATTGGTGTACAGATTGAAGAAAAGTTTATATGGCCTGGAGCAAGTACCTCGACAATGGTATATTAAATTTGACAACTTTATGGTTGAGCATGGCTACAACCAGTATAATTCAAACCATTGTGTTTACTTTAAGAGATTAGATGATGATAACTACATTATTTTATGTTTATATGTTGATGATATGCTTATAGCAGGGTCTAACATGGATTACATAAGGGAGTTAAAACAACAGTTAGCAAATTAATTTTCTATGAAGGATTTGGGGGAAACAAAACAAATCCTTGGTATGAAGATTACTAGATATAGGAAAAACAAAAAAAATGTTTTTATCTTAGGCTAATTATGTTGAAAAGGTGTTGCAGAGATTTCATATGGAGAATGCAAAAGTTTTCAACACACCTTTTCCTAGTCATGTCAAATTGACTAAATATATGTGTTCAAAGACACAAGAGGAGGAAGACAAAATTTCCAAAGTACCACATGATTTAGTTGTAGGCAATTTAATGTATGTCATGGTATGCACAAGATCAGATATTGCACATGTTGTAGGAGTTGTTAGCAGGTATTTGAGTCATCCCAGAGTTGAGCATTGGAATGCGATAAAATAGATTCTTAGGTATTTGAGAGGTACATCCAATAAATGTTTATGTTTTGGGGGTCCTAATATTGATTTAAAGAGCTATGTTGACTTAGATTTGGCAGGGGATATAGATACTAGGTAGAGTACCACAAGTTATGTATTTATAGTTGGTGGGACAATAATGAGTTGAATTTCTCAATTGCAAAAGGTGATTGATTTATCCACCACAGAGGCAGAGTGTGTTGCTGCAACAAAGGCGAAAAAGGAGATGATATGGCTGTAAATTTTCATGGAAGAGTTGGGAAAATAGTAGGCTGAAAGTTACTAGTTTACAGATAGTCAAAGCTCTATACATCTTGCAAAGAATTTTTCCTTGCACTCAAAAACCGAACACATACAGTTGAGATATCATTTCATTCATTCAGTGTTGGAGGATGGATAGGTAAAGCTAGAAAAAATAGATTAATATGAAAATCCAGCGGATATGTTTACAAAGGTAGTGACAAGGGAGAAGCTAAGCTCCTCTTCAGCTTCAGTTGGCCTTCAAGGTTGAATTTAAGTAAAATGGAATAGAAGGGTCCAAAGGCCTTCAAGGTTGAATTTAAGTAAAATGGAATAGAAGGGTCCAAAGTGTTGATTTCAAGTAGGATTTGCAAGGGCAGCGGTGTTATGATCAGTATCCAAGTGGGAGATGGTATGGCTTGGAGTCTGATCAGTCTCCAAGTGGGAGGTTATTGTGTTATGAAGACCAATTAGACTCAGTCGCAAAATCTTCATATTATTTTCATTAAATAATTGTTGCACTTATTAAATATTTATGTTGCACTTGTATCTAAGAGGTGGTTACAAAATAATATTAAATGCTGAAAATGGTCAACTAAAATTATATAATATAAAATTAAAATATAGCTAAAAACATTAAATGTAGCTGCCCAAAAGAAAAAAAAATTATTGGGTGCATGAGGCACAACCAATGGCCACACTTCATTTGTAATTAATGGGACATGTGTGGGAGCATATTAGAACACTTGGTGATGAGTTTTGAGGGTAGTAAGTTTTGAAAAATGTGAGAAAAAATTTACAGTTTTGTGGCTCAAAAAACACAGGAAGCGTTGCGGGTACACATAGCAAAGGTTGTGTAAAAACAAGGGAAAAATGTGGATAAAAAAGTTGTTGCAGGTTGTAGTGGTTGTTGCATGCTTTGTAAAGGTTATTTACTAAAATTTTATAATATATTAGACCTTGTGCTGGTGGATGTAGCCCAATTTTGGGTGAACCATGTTAAATATTTGTGTTCTTCTTTTGTTGTCCATAATTTCTGTGTGTTTTATTTCTCTGTTTTATTGATCAAATCTGCATTTAACTGATAGAAATCTACCTTCTTACCCTAACAAGTACCTTATCTCTTGAAAGGAAATATTTGTTTAGAAAACTTCAAAAAGATAACCCTAAGGCTTCGATTGCTAGGTCTTGACTTTGCATAAAATGACTGGGTTTATGTATTTTTGTTTTCACAAAAGGCCTTACACTTTGAGCTAGAACTTTGAAGACAAGGGTTTGTAAAATATGAAGGCTAGAATGAAACCCTAGTTGTATTTTCATATCCACAATTTGAAAATGACCTCAAACATCTGATATGACAATTTAAAGTGATTCTTTTCTTCCTAAACTAACTCAGATTTCAAATAAAATGCAAAAGATAAGGGTTTAAAGAAACTAAATTTGAAAAACCTAATGTCAATGATAACAATGGTTGATGTTGCAAATAAATATATCCCTCATAGAAAAACCAATTTTTTTTTTTATCAAGGTTAAACCCACTCTAGAGAAGCCATCAAATAGGCAGAAAGTCCTAGGGAGAGTGAGCTATACTTCTCATACCACTAATACCTAGTTGTACATATTATATTACCTCAATGGACTTGTAGTCATACTTGCCTACTATATTGAAATAAACATGCTTGTAGGTCCTCTTAAATTGTGGAAAATGAAGGACTTCTACCTCCACATATAGGTTATAGTATCGACGTGCACCAATCTAAAATGTGTTGTATGAGCCTCACTGGTTCAACATGCATTTTTTGTTGAAATGACATGTGTATAACAATTACCTTGTACTTGGAACAACATGCTCCTTTGCTTTCAATACCTCCTACATCCACCAATCGGTATAAGCTATCCAGTTAGCTAAGATGGCCATTATTAGCCACCCAACATCAACTTAGCTCTAACAAACTCTCCAACTAACATGCTTGACTTTAACTTATACAACTAGGAAATTGAACCCCTTGACTATGTTAAGCCACATGAATTATCTCTCACACAACCAACCTACTCACATACTCTACCAAGTAAAAACCTCTCTACTTGTATGAATTCCTTGACCATATGATATCTACTTGGCTCTGATGAAATCTCCAACTAGCATACTTGGCTTTAACTTTAGCTTATATAACTAGATAATTGAATCCTTTAGCCATGTCAACCAACACGACATGTTTCTCACAAAACCAATATAATCACTAGCTCTACCAAGCCAAGAACTCTCCTCTAAAATATCTACTTGCATGACTTCCTTTATCATATAATCGACCGATTCTACTATAATCTTCATCTTCTCCCTTTTCCATTTGTACCCCTTTAGTTTCCTATAAATTCCCTTAGTCATTTGAATAGTTACACTACCCTCTTCAACCATCTCTTAGTTCTATGTCAATTGTGATGAGAAATCAAATACACTACACTACTCAACTAAGGTTCATACACTAATTAGATTAAAGGGAAATAAACTACCAAAAGCAAACAAATTCCTTAGAGAAAAAAATACACGCTTGGCTCCCAAGGAGTGAACTACCATGTACCTATGAAAACTTAACAAATGTTGCCATCACCACGCTTGGAGAAAATGTATATGCTCACCAAAATAGGCACACACAAGGAAAGTGTGTGAATGGTCATCAAGGAAGCACTAATAATCACCACCTAGCTAGAAAACCAACTACTATTAGCATATATAACAACTACAAACCCAAAAACCACTTTATCGATAGTTCTCTAAAATTGTGAAGGAAAAAGAAACCCAGGGAGGTGTATGAGCTCTGCTAGGGTTTTCTTGTGTCTGTGGTCATTCTTTGCCCCTCTTGCATCATACTGTTCTTACTGCATAAGAATTTCCTCTTTTCCTATGTGTACGACCACATTTACTGTAGTTTTTTTGTTTTAATATTCCTTCAACCGACTCTAACCCAATAGTTCATTTTGTTGTTGGTGATTCAATGACTTTGCTTAATGGCTCCTCCTTTGAATAAACAACCCCAGAAATTTGTTTCAAAATTCTTCCACAAGGTAATTTTTTGACTCCCCAGCAGATGCGGTTTACCTTTGCTTGATTTTGATTATGCTTGTCAATGGCTTGAGCGACATACCCTTGTTGGGTATTTTTTTGGGAGGACTCCCCCTAAAAGTGTGCTTAAAGAATGGGTCAACAACGCCTAGATCCCTCATGGGGTCCGCCTTGATATGGTCTAAAATTTTACTAAGGGTTTTTTCTTGTTCCATTTTGCAGAGGTCAATCATGTCTAGGAAATCCTAGCACACATGGTCCCTAGTATGTCAGGTCTTCTTTGTTGGTCTTCCAAGCATGGACCTGGGATTTTGCTGTCTCAAATGACACCAAGTTGTGGGTCTTGGTCTGTATTGAATTTCCAGGTTTACCTTTTCCTTGTGTGTCTTTTCTGAATCACATTGCATCCTATCTTAGGAGTGTCATTTGTATTGAGCCGAATAGGTTTTTTTAGGCCTGACCCTAGAAATGGGTCTATGTTGAAGTGGACCTTTCACAAGATTTGAAGGATTCCATTGACATTCAAATTGGAGCTCGCTGGCATACCTAGAAGGTCACTTATTTTAATCTTCCTAAAACGTGTTATAGGTGTCAATCCGCAGACCACAAGATCAAGGACTGCCCTTTGGCAGTGCCTCGTCAGGCAGATAATTTTGTTGCCGAACTTGATGAGAAATGGACCACGGTTGCAAACCATAAAAATAAATCTAGTGGCTCTGGGTTGGCTTCCAAATCCCCTGAGTTAGCAAAAAGTGTTTCAAACCCTTCGACGAAGGGGAAAGAGGCTTTGGTCGGGGTTGATAATGTTCTAGCACGGCCTAGGATGAAGGCTATGCCTTAGCCTATTGTAGTTATGATAGCACAACCGAACGCTTCTCCTCCCATGTTGGGAGCTCAAAGGTGGTCTCGCAGTCCCTCCCTGCCATTCGAAGAAGGTGAATATGTGCAAGAGAAATAGATATTTTCTTCTTCAACTATTCAAATTGGGTTAGTTTCGCTAGAGTTTTTGCAAAGTTGCTTCTCTTCCTCGAATGAAGAGGAGCCAGACTCTAATGATATGAAGGAGTTTCACCCATGAATTTCCTCTCTTGGAATGTTTGAGATTTGACATACCTCTCCAGAAAGTATTTTATGAGGGATACTTTGAAGAAATATTTTGGTATTGAAGTGCTTTGTCTCCAAGAAGTTAAAATTTCTGGTTTTTTGCTTACGTTGACTTGTCGCTCTATTTGACCAGCCAATTAATTTTTTTGTACCGATCATGAAGCTGGACATGGTGGAGTTGTCACCCTTTTGTCCCCATAGTGGAAAGCTTGTGTGGTCGACCACAGGTCTGACCCCACACATTGACTCATCTAGATCCTTCTCAACATTAATAATCATTCCTTTGGGATTATTAATGTTTATACTTCTAATGATGCGGTAGAATGCTCTATGCTTTTGTGTTGGATTGTTGATTCATTGCCAGTTGCTACTTGGTTATTATGTGGGGATTTCAATATGGTTGAAATGGCCTATGATAAAGATGGCACCTTGCCATTTAGATGGGTAGCTAGAAAAAGGGAGGCGTGGTTTTACATGTGTAATAAATTGGGGCTCTTTGATCACAATATTGGGCACCACCATTCACATTCCCTCTAGTACACTTGGTGTAATCATAGGGCTGGCTCTAACAAGATATTTAAACACCTTGATTGTGTTATGATCTCAACTCAATCTTTTTTCTCTTTTGAAAACTCTTCACTCCTGGTTAAGCCGTTAGTGGATGTGACTTTGTTAGATCATTTCCCAATTTCTTTTCTCATTGAATGGGAGACAAGATAGCCTCAGGTTTGCAAAAGACAGTTCTTTTTGAACATGTCTCAACTTTGTCATCATCCCACGTTGGCCCACATTCATCGAGTTTGGAATTTGGAGGGCAAGCTAGCTCATAATACAGGCTGGATTAATTGGTGGAATGATGCTATCACTCGCACGACAATATTTTTGTGCATTTATGGGCACCAGCTAGCCATTTTTCACCAACAGTCTTATGAGGCTACCATAGCAAACTTGTGCTTAGCTATCAAATATTTGGCAACCAACCCTTTCTCTTCATCATTACAAGTCAGGGTGGTGGAATTAAGACAAAAAAAGCAAGTTGCAAACAATTATACTGCCATAGGTGCTCAAATCAAAGCCAGATTGCACTAGTTAAAAAGGCGACTGTGCCTCCAAGGAGGTTTTTTTGGCCCTGCATGCCAAGAACTCATCTCTAGGCATTAAAAAAATTAAATATGGAATTTAGGTGCTCTCTGAGCTACCTAACATTCTCCAGGCCTTTGTTCGTCACTATGAGCAAGTTTTCAATGCTCAGGAGTTTACGCCCAAGCGACAACAAGCCCTTCAATATTGTCTTGATGTTGTGCCAAATAGGCTATCTTTAGCCCATAAAGCTTTTTGTGACCAATTAATCATAGTTGAAGACTTAAAGGAAGCACTCATTCCACGACTAATGGCAAGGCCCCAGGGATTGATGGTTTCCCTTGTGAATTTTAAAAGGCCCTTTGGGACTATGTTGGGAACGACCTTTGGGACTGTGTTGGGAACGACCTTTGGGACTGTGTTGGGAACGACTTGCATAAACTCCATCTAGAGGCTTTTCATTCCAAATACTTAGGTAATTTAATAAAAAAAGGAAATATTAAATTCATACCTAAGACTGGAGATCCCAAGGATATCTGCAACTAGCGACCTATCACGCTCCTCAATGTTTCTTACAAAATCATTGTCAAAGATCTAGCTTTGAAGATCAACCATCTTTTTCCTCAAATTATGCGCTTGGAGCATACTAGGTTTATCAAGTCCAAATTTATCCTAGACAAAATCATTGCTATGTGGGAAGGCATGGAGTGGGCTAGATGCTTAGACCAAAAAACTATTTTTCTCAAAATAGACTTTGCTAAATCTTATGACCACACTGAATGGCCTTTTATTCTGGCCATGTCGCAAGCCTTGGGGTTTGAGCCTAATTTCATTCAGGCTATCCAAATTCTCTTCTCAGACGCATCTGCTTGTATCACCATTAATGGCCACCAATCTCTTGCCTTTGGGATTTTTTGCTCCATTTGGCAAGGATGTTCACTTGCTCCTTCTCTTTATGTGCTTGCTGCCAAAGGATTTGGCTATCTTTTGGCCAACACGGTTTCTCAACAATGTGTCAAAGGCATTTCATTTCCTAACTCCCAAGCTCAACTAATTAATGGCCATTTTTCTAATGACTCTTTTCTCACTCTTTTGGAGGAAGAGAATAATATCAAGGTGACTCTTAAATGTCTTAATATTTTTTGCCTAGTGTCTGGCTCCACCATTCAATGGCACAAGACTTTGTGCTATAGACAATCTATATTTCCCAATCCTCATTGACTTCAGTAGTATGGTTGGAAATGGATTGGGACAGGGGAAATCTTTCAGTTCCTGGGAATTCCCTTTGCCTTCTAGGCCTCTCTGATTGAGCTATGGAAAGCTATCCTCTCTAGGATTAAGCAAAAGTTGGTCTACTGGATTACCAAGCCTCTTTCCCTGGTAAGGAAATTCTAGGTGTGCTCCAAGATTTTAGTGGCCATGCATGTCTAAAATACTCCTCTTGTTGGGCCCCTTTGAAATTTTCCTATGGCAAGCTTGAAAAGTTGTTTCAGGACTTTCTTTAGGCCTCTGCGGAGACCCATAGAGGGTTTCATCCCATTTCCTAGGAGTTTTGTTGCCTTCCTAGAGACTCTAGAGGACTCGGGTTGCTCTCTACTTAATGACAAGGGACTACCTTGTGTGTGAAATGGATAATTCATAATCTTACTAGAGATGAAGCTTGGAAGATTATCCTCAGACATTGCATTCAGTCTTGTTTTCCTATTCACATACTTGCTTGGAAGGGGATTGGCTTTCAAACCCTTTTGGTCATGAAGGAACTACTTCAAATTGTGGGAAATTTCGTGGCCAAGATCACTTGGAGAGCCTGAGAGGTGGTTAAACCCTAGCTTCATTGGGTCAGCTCTGGTTTATGTGATGGGATTTTCCTTAATCAACAAAATGTTTGGTGGTCACCTCTCTTTGCTAGCAATAGTCAACCGCTGAATAACTCGCCTTGGTTTAAGTTGCTAAGATTCCACAAGAAGGGTATTCAAACTTTGCAACAAGTTTTTCATAGACCCACAATGCGCATCATGTCATGGGGATATTTTTGTGCCCTTTATAGGCTTCAAAACTAGGACCATGTTATTTATGATGGTATGGTGAATGCTATTCTTGCAGAAATGCTTCATAAGGTGGGAATTCATGGGACCAAGCCCTGTTGGAAGGACTAGAAGTGGTACCCAGACACCCCTTTCAGGAATTACAAGCCCAAGCTTGGTTATAGATGGCTTTCACCACACTTTCCTATGATTGAAAGTTTGAACCAAAGGTGGCTTCTTCAATCCCCCGTTCATGTCTGGCGAAAAAAGATTATCTACCACTTGGTCTGCAAGTGTTGAGTCAAAACTTTGCCACTTTGCTTGGTGTATTCTTTTCCAAGTCTTGCCTATGGGTTCTTGGCTTGTTCACTTGGGGGTCCAGGACCCTTGTTGCCCTTTTTGTGGGCAAGCTGAGTCTTTTAAGCATCTCTTTTGGTTTTGCACTAGAGCTCAACAATTTTGGAATTGGATTCATGAATTCTTTTGGCCTTTCAGATCGAAGCCATTCTCTTGGCATATGATTTTTTTGGGAGACTCACCTAGACTTCCTACTAAATATACCCAACTTTGGCACATTTTCAGGGTGGAAATCCCCTTCAATATGTGGAAAGACAGAAATTCTTGCAAATTTGCTAACACACAAATGGATAAAAATGTTTCCTTGTATTCTAAAGCTATTATTTTCTATAATGTGCTCTTGCAGATTCAAGTTCAGACCAACAAGGTTGCACTTGAGGTGGCTCACCTTCAGTTGCTTTTGGATCATTGGGGCAATGCCTCGTGTACTTTTGCTCGAGTGCTTGCTTCGCCCACTTCCTCTCACGGCCAATCACCCTCTCGGGGCCAACAACAAAGTGGCTCTGCTTGCCCCCTCTCTCAACCTTGTCTTCATTGTGGTTTTCGCCCTCCTCAATGGACTCGTTCTCCAACTCCACAGGCTAGCTAGGGGTGGCCCTCTAGAGGAGCTACGAGGAGCAGTGGTGGTGGTTTTGAGTGCCCCTATGATGACACTCCTACTACTAGCTTTGGTTGGCCAAATTCTGGAAAATGCTTTCTACATCCAGCACTTACAATCTCGCCCCAGCGCGAGGATAAAGATAAAGAGAAAGAGAAAGAAAAAGATGTTGATGATGGATGGGGTCCTCCTTCTGACGTCACTCCAGACCCCGCTGATGTATGGGGGAGGCACATGGATGATAGAGACCCTCCTGGCTCTGCTGGCACTTCTCTAGCTACTTGATGGACATTTTATTTTATAATTGTATTGTTTATGGACTTTTGGGCTAGGCCCAAGTGACTCTGGTTTTTGGTTTTTTGGGCTTTTCCCATGTGACTCTCGGGGTGTGCCTTTTTACCACCCACCTTTTTTTGTGAATATGTAACTTTATCTTTATTTAATAATATAGATAGTTTCCTATTCATCAAAAAAACACTTTGTCATAAGGGAGAATACGTGCACAAGGAAGGACTTTCCATAGTAGAAATAATTCCAATAAAACTAGGTGGCATAAAACTAAAATGAAAATGGACTAGATATACACACAAATATTGGACCTGCTCAACCAGACATATCCCTCCTAAAGAGAAGAAATAGTGTGGTGCATGTAAATTGAAATTATATTAGTTTAATGAGATGGTGAGCTAGGATTTTCTCTTGTTTAATAGTGACACAATTCTATTAATAACAGTCGTTTGGTAGTTAATGAGCAGTAAGTGATTCTTCTAGAACAATACACATTGCCGACTGATTTGAAGCATATTGTACAGTTGCTTACGTGCTCCATTATCTCTCTCCTCTCTCCTTTTACCTTATCAATTCATTAAAAGTGCAAATGTCCATCTCATGTTAAGCTATCGTATGATGTATACACATTTTGATATCGAACAAATAAATTGTATGGACTTATTAATGTTTTTTTGGTTTTCTTCATAAAATACAATCAAAATTATAGGAAGATTTTATCACACCAAAGGGAAGACTTTGGACAAGACCATAAACAAATTCTAGAGACATATTGGGTAAAACCACAAAATATTTTAAAGAATTATAGTTGTATATTTATTTAATTTATAACTTTTTTAAAAATATAATATGTTTATTATTTAAAAAGTAATTTTGAGATAATAAATTATAAAAAAATTGTTTTACACGTTGACGATTAGATTTTATGATACTAGTTTATATTTATTCAAAAAGATAATTATTCCTAATAATTTTTTTTAGCAAAAGGCAGGATGCCTGTAATTATATTAATAGACTATAATAGATAATTACATAGATAATTATTCCTAATAATTATTGTTGTTTGTTTTTTAAATATATATATATATATATTTAATTTTTTCAAATTTTTTTTTTAATTAAATAAAAAATAAAAAATATCTTTTAAATTAGTATATATATAATATTAAAATAATTAAAAAATATCTTTTAAATTAGAACACCATTTAGATTTATTTATTTATTTTTGATAAAAAGTTATTTAGAATATTTAAATATAACAAAAATAATAATTTATATATTTTTAATTATAAAATTGATTTAAATATTTTTTAAATTAAAATCATATAGAACAAATTTTATATTTTTAAAATTATATTATTTTATCATCTTTTGTGTCTAAGTATTTTTTAATTTTTGAATTACTACATAAATCATTATGTAAAATCTAGAGAAAGAATTGGATTTTTCTCATAATACTCTCCAAGATTTCACAAACTTATTTGGTGGATTCTTCTAATTAATTTTATGTTTTCTTGCCCTTCTCTATCTAATAGATGAGGATGGTCTTCATGATACATGTGGAGAGTTTGGTAGGGTGGTTGATGTTTCATTCCTTGCAATAAAAATACTATATATTATAAGGTATATGGTTTCATCCATTTTAGAAGTGTAAAGGAGGAAAATGTTGCTATTCATAGTTTAGATTGTGAAATTTGGGAGAAAAGGCCTATTATTATGTGCCCAACAAATGTTAGGACATGCGTAGATCCTCCATCTCATGATTCCTAACATGATAATACCTATGTAAAGGCTTTAAGGTCATGCAAAGGCTTATTTACAAAGGGCATTCAAAGTTAAAATGATAATGATGAAGAAAGGGCTTATGAAACTTCATACTTTGTTTCTACAGACCCATGCCCTAGTGAGAATTTTATGGAGAAAAATTCTTTAATGACTTGCTTTGAGGTATTGATCTCTAGCTATAGGAACACTCCTTCCTCATGCTGTATTATTGGTGTGCTCCAAATGGAAATTTTTCCTAGAAAGAATTCATTAGTCTATGCCAATGTTAAGATTGCTAGGATTTCCAAGTGCAAATCATACTTGCACATCCTTACTCTAATTTGATGGACTCTTAGACAAGTTTGAAGGTTCTAGATTGGTATGCCCTCTTTTTAGGGAGTATGTTATTGATCTTCAATTTGTAGATGATATGTCTACCTTTGTCAATATGGATGAACAAAATTTGAATAATTTGGGTAAAATACTTAATATCTATTGTGTTTCTTGGGATCTAACATTGTTTCTCATAAAGCTAGTGCTCTTAGGTAGAATGATTATATTCATAATTGATTTAGTTAAAAAGGTTGGAATTGCTTTATTTTGAATAAGATTGTAAGATATCTTGACATTCCCTTCTTATTTAACCCTTCTCTTAAAGCAATGTGGAATTAGGCGGAATTAGGCTTTGGAAAAAGATAATCTCGAAATTGTCAAATGGCAATGTAGGTTTCCCTCATTGTTTGTGGAATTATCAAAAAAATCTAAACTAGCAAAAAATATATTTTTTTAAAACTAATAAATATTTTTCATTTGTTTTTCTAAAAGGGTAAAAATAAAGACCACATTTATAACAAACAAGTTTAAAAATAAAACTTGATTTTTTTTCAAGAAGGTTAAAATTCGTACACCTATCGTGTGTAAAGTAGTAATAAAACTTCACCTTTATTTTTTGGAATTTACACTCAATTGACAATGAAAAAATTGTGAAGAGATAATTATTTAAAATTTTCATGAATAATTATTTTTTTAAAGTTTAAAATTGTATTTAAAATGAAATTGATACTTGTGATTTTAATTTTCTGTTTTCATTGTGATTTTAATTTTCTATTTTTTTTTTTGTAAATTTGTTTAATTATTTTTTACTCTGGAGATTAGCAAACATTCATACTCTATATATATGCTTTTTTATTAATATTGTATTTGTTGACTATAATTCTTTTTAATATTTTATGATTATTATTTTAATATATCGATTATCTATTTATTTTTAATAACACGTACAGCCTGAGTGGGCCTAATGGTGGAGAACTTGTGCTCTTGACAGGGAGGTCACAAGTTCAAATCCTGCAGGGGGTAGGGTATGTACACCTCGTATTGTGGAGCACGAGTTAGGTGCCTCCCCCATATTGGGGGAGTACGAGGGCCTCGTATTGTGGAGCACGAGTTAGGTGCCTCCCTCATATTTGGGGGAGTACGAGGAGTCCCATATACTCATGGTATCGTGGACTTAAAAAGGACCTTTACCTTTACCTTTTTTATTCATGTCATTGCATTCCACCCTTCTTGTCATTATAGATTACATCTCTAAATGTAATAATATTTTACAAATGATTATTTGTCAAAAAAATTCACAAAAAACATGACATTTTTAACTTCAAAATATTATCCATATTAAAAAACTAAAAAAGACCTTTTATCTTCTAAATACCACTGTACAGATATGAATAAAACTTTGTTTTTATAAAAAAATAAAATTATGCTTTCATATAATAAATTTAAAATAAAATATATATTAATATAATAGTGTAGAATCCTATACTATTAATTCTGGGGAAATGGACCCAAACCAAATAGGAATTGGGTATGGTTCACGCGAACGATAGATAAGGAAAACTCCTAATAATGGTGTCGCGGATCCGATTTCTTTCATGATACAGGGAAACCAGGTTCCAATAATGGCGTGCTTTTCAATCCGACAGGCGCCAAGAAAATATATATTAAAATGTATATGGTTTGGACTGATACGATTACACGTCGGACAAATCGATGTGCTGCTAATCCGACTGCATCCGCACAAGTTTGACGGAACACGGGAAAAAGCAAAACTAAGTCGACCCCAAGCCCTCCTTACATAGACAGATCGTTCGCACATGGCGTACAGACCAATTGCGTGGGGTTTTGTTAGTGCAACAATTCATAATCATTTGTGTTCAGTGTTTATTAGTTTTGATCTGCAAGGATGGTGCTTTTTCCTGATCTTCCCGATGAACTTGGCGAGGAATGCTTAGTGCGGGTGACATACAAATCACACCACAACCTCAAAAGCGTGTGCAGAAGCTGGAGATCTCTTATACAGAGTCCCCGATTTTACGAGCAGAGAAAAGCCGCAGGAGCGACCGAGCAGCGCATCTTTATGCTCCAGTCCTTTCCTCTCCAACCTCACAAGTCATCTGACCATGAAAAGACTACACCCGTTTACGGAATTGCAGTCTACGACCCTGCACAGGGCGAGTGGCAGAGAGTCCCTTCCATCCCCGAATTGGGCGACTCGGTTCCGCTCTTCAGTCGGTGCGTGTCGGTTAAGGGGAAATTCATACTGATAGGCGGTTGGCATCCGTCCAACTGGCAGCCCATCAATAGCGTTTTCATTTACGATCCGTTGTCTGGCGGATGGACCCGCGGGGCCGACATCCCAACGCCGCGATGCTTCTTCGGTTGCTGCGTTTCGCCGGACGGAAATATATACATTGCCGGAGGGTACGACCAAGATAAGAACGCGTTGAGGACTGTGGAGGCCTACAGCGTGGAGAAAGATGAGTGGGAAAGTTTACCCACGATGAGCAGAGGACGGGACGAGTGTGAGGCTATTTTCACAGACGGGCAAATGGTAGTCATAAGCGGTTTCGAGACAGAGTCACAATGGCGGTTCGAGAGGAGCGCCGAAGTGTTCAATCCCCAAACGCGTGCTTGGAAAGTTGTGGAAAACATGTGGAGGCGCGACGAGTGCCCGCGCTCCTCTGTAGTTGCTGCGCTCGGTCACCTCTATTTTTTCTCTCTGCAGGGAGTGATGCGATACAATGCTACAGAGAACGCCTGGGCGCAGGTGGTTAATATGCCAGAGGATATAAGTGTTTCACCCTGTGCTACAGCCTGCTGTGATCAGATATTTGTGAGCAGCGGCGATACTGGGTGCTATATCTTTGAGCCCCGACATGGGAAATGGGTTGCCATACAGAGGCCACAACGGTTTCGTGGATTTGTGCAGTGCGCGGCCATACTGGAGTTTTAGTATATGATGTGACGGTATAATTAGCCGCTACGTGAAGAGGGCCCGGTAGTGGGGCCCTGTCCTATAGTTGTCATTGTAAGTGCTAATGTGAGACCCCTGTAAGCCTAAGCTTAAAGTAAAATTAATGTATATATACATTTTCAATATTGCGAGGTGTAAATATTTATTATAATGGAAGTAATCAATGCTTTGTTTACTTTATTTATTTTTATATGATAATTTTTCCAAGTTTAACGTGACATATATTAATTTAAAATATAAATATGTCAAGTTTTATATTAATTCTTGACAAATATATATGTATTTGTCAATAGTTCAATAAGATTTTAAAACAAAGTCATAATCTTTTTATAACGATATTTCTTAAAGAAAGAAAATATGTTCTAAATGTCAACATTGATGCAACATTAATACAACATCTTGTAATGAATATTTAATCAACAATTAGTCATTTTCAGTAGGGATACTTGCAATCATCACAAAATTTCTATAATGCTCGCCGACAAACAGTCAAAGAATGTACAAAAGGTAAAACAAACAAGGCTAAGTAAACACATTTATTATTAGCATATTAGAAACATATTCATACCCATTTATTGATTCCTCAATCTTAGATGTTTTGATTGTAACTCCGTCATATTGGTCAATAGAATGATGATACACAATTCAATATCATTTAATCAAATGTAATTACATAGGTCAACAATAATAATTTTAGCAATGACATGCTTATAAATACATTATGTTTTCTACTTGTATCTTTCTACAACTTTGTATAGTTTTTCCAATTTGTTATCTACAACAAAATTATCAACTTACATTTTATTTATATTTCATTTTCTTTGGCATACATTTCCTTATTTTCATAAGTGTAGTTGATTGAAAGGGCTACTTCCCATTAACATGTCCTTTCTTACATAAATGAATAATTGTAGCTTAGTCTTGCAATAAGAAATTTCATCAATTGTGATATGTCCAGTGTCCACATAAACATGTATTGCGTAATTTTGTTACATGACTAAGGGTCCATTTGTTGACTTTTGGTTTAGATAATTTCTAAACAAACAATAAATCTTCAAGAAATAGTTTATAACCATGTAATCTAACTTCCATTAATAATGAAAGGATAAAAGAAAAGCAACCTATCTTTCATTCATAGATACTCAACAATCTAGCACCATTGTCAATAATTTGTTCCACCATTAGTATGACATTTCAAGTTAACGTTGTGAACTATTTTTCATATTTATAGTCACATATTCATGTAAAGGCTAATCAAACGCTTGAATGTTTGTGAAATATATTATAAAGTTGGATTCACTTGTAATATCCCATTTTCAATAACTTTATGTTTGTGGACCAAAATTCCATTTCCAATGTCTCCTATTGTCAAAGAGTGTATAGTGTATACACATTCTCCCCTTCTTCCCCCCACATTTCTATCAGGTTTTAAAATTGCTAATGTCCCAAAAAAAAATTCAAGTCTATGTGTTGCCAAAGCATTGGATCTCCCCTTCCTAGCATCCCTTTCCTTCAATCCCCACTCCTTCCCCTAACCTTGTTAGAGAGTGAAAATTACTAATATCGATATGCATCACTCCTAAACCTTGATCCTTGATGAGTAGTAAGAGTTAGGGAGTATCCCTAACAAGTTCAAATTGGGATGTTCCCATCTTTTTGCATCATTCATTCTTACCTACCCTTACATGGCAAAGAGTTCCATTAGTTACAAATTTTAACTTAGAAACCACACCAGAGGGTATATTCCTACCTAGAAAGAAGGGTTACTAATGATCATAGATTCATATGCGATTTCAAGTGAAGGATGAAGTAGGTTGAAAATTCAAACCAATTCAAATGGAAGTAGAAAAGGGGAACCATTTTTTGGAACACCATGATCAATCACCTACTCCTTGGGTGCCACCAATGTAGTGGTTGTATTCGCCCCATGATCTATGCGTATATCTAAGCTATTGTTTTGGTGATATGAATATCTTTCATTAACCATCAATTTTAAGGGTATAAAAAGGAAGGATAAATTTAGACAAGAAGAATCAACTATTTTCCAAATTGAAACCCTAGACACCATTGTTTTGAGCACTCGTACGTTCAAACAATTAGATTCGAGGATGAAGGTCCTCAAGTTCACAAGAATATAGAGGATGAAAACCCTCTAGTTTCTTGAGATAAAGGATGGGACCCCTTTTTTGATTGACATGATTTCATTGGAAGTCATGAGTGAACTCCCATGGTTGTAGACTATAGTTGCTTCGAGTTCAAATGATTTATTATTATTGAAGGAATGAGAATGAAGGTATATGCTCTATGCCTACTATAGTTGCCACTTCTCTTGAGGGTATTATGCATGTTATTTCTACTATTATCATGGAGCTTTATAATGTATTCACGACCCATTTAATTTTGGGTTTTTGCACTGAATTTCTAGTTAGTGTTGTTGTAGCAATGAGTTGTACTAGGTTTAGGATTCATTTAATATAATGGATTAAGAATTATATGTATAGGCTACAATCACTACTATAGTAGTTTTTGTTGGGTATTCCATAATCATTTGATATACTAATGTGTAGTTCATGTTTAAGGTTTGGCACTATACTTTCTAGTTAATTATCATGGTGATTCCAATAGTTGTTCCCATTCTCACCACATCATTTGTTCATTGCATTTTATACTTTAATATAAAATGAAAAGGCTTTGCAAGTTATTTTGTATCACTATGGACTTGTTTGACAATCTGGGTGCTTTGTATTAAGGTGTAAATAGAAAGGATTATTCTGGGTTAAGGTATAGCAGACTAATTTATACAATAGATTCTTTATAACTTGTTTCAAACACTTAAATCTAATTACGTTATGAATGAATGCAAATATAATGAAGACGAAACTTTTTTTTTAGTTATTCTATAAAGGCTACCCAATAGTCTTCCAATTGAGGCATGTGGTAGAAACCTGGACCTAAATGTAGATTGTTTTTAATGAAATTTTTACTATCAAACCCTTTCGTAAAATTTTATAGAGAACTTTAATAAGTCATTCTCAATATTGAGAGAATCAGACATGGATTTTTAGGAATAGTAACCAAGGTCAATAGGAAATTGAATACTTTCCTTTTTTCTCTCTTGACACCTTTTATTTACTTTAGACACGTTCCTGCATATTTCAATGAGGGAAAACTTATCTTCTGTACAATTAGGTAGTTTATAACAGATCCCATCAAATCCTCCAATTCAAATATATGTGAACCTTTGAAACTATATAAAATGACTACCATATGTATTAATTAGCTAGACAACCTCTAGAGAAATCCTCAAACTCATACCTCCTTGGATTTCTCTTACCATTCTCATAATAATTGTATTGTTTACTCTCCTAAAACTCCTAAAACTCCTTTCCAATTGAAATTGAGTGTAGTAATCATAGACTTGGATAGTTTCATCATGAACTTCGACTAGTTGACAGCCTAACCAAGGTCTTGTACAAGCAATAACATGAAATAGATATTATAACCTACTTATGTTTGACCCTTTTTGGGTTCCAACTCTTTGATTTATATAACCTCTTTGAAAGCTTGTTATATCCTTCTAAGGAAAAAAATGTATTATAAAATCATCCCAACTTATTACAAACATATTTCCAATGAATATTTAGACAAATTTCAAGATATACTTTATAGTTTACATCTATCTTTGCATATTCCCAAGGCATAAATAATCCTCAAACTCAATAGTTTCATAAAATAGATACCATTAAGAACAAATGAAAAAAAAAATGACACAAAATGATCAAATACGTAAACAATAACCTTTTACGATGCCTCTAATCAACCCCTTCCTTTCCCAAGTCATGGGATGTTTCCAATCAACCCATAAGTTATGGCAGATGATTCCAGATCTAAAAAATCAAGCATTTCAAATAAGCCAAAATGTGAAAAACTACTAGAATGACCACTATTTTTGTCACATGGTCTTTAGATAATAAATTCACTCTCGTATTCTACCACTCAGAATGAACATTGTGTTGAATCATAATCCTTGAGCAATAATAAAAATTCAACTTAATGACTTCGTCCATTTCGAACTTTCCTCTGCTATTTTAAACCAGGTGGCCAGCGATTTCTTGCCTTTGTGACGAAGCGCAGAGAAAAATGTGTCTGTTTCTTATTTATATTTCAATTTGTAACGGCAAGGAATTATTCTCCTTTGGCCTGCATTCAGCTTCTAATGGGCGCTCTGCCGGCCGGCTGACTTGTATAAATCAACTGTAATACAATGATCTCATTGCATGGAGGACCAACGTGAAATTATCTGATTGCATGGTAGACCAACGTGAACACGAGCAAGCAAATGTGAGAAAGTAAACGTGAATCGTCATGCAGGCCAAGGCTGTTATTCTTCTTTGGCCGATCAACTTTCAAATGAAAACCTGCAATTTTAGTCAGCAACGGATATTTTATACGAGTTGTAAAAACACTCGTTTGACCTGGTTGTGAAATGGTGTCTAGTTTGCAAAGCTCAGCAGAAGCATTTAAGATGATGTAGTGCATTGCAATTTTATTTAATTATTGCAATAATCATATCCCATGAGACGAAATTTCATGCGGTCAAACATATTGGGGGCACCCAGCAAATTTCTACACGTAGAAATACATGTAAATAAGGATAAGCAGAAATTATATTTAATATAAAATATATTATATTTGTATTTTTTAATTATATATAATTAAATTATATTTATTTTATATATGTGATATTTTATGTAATGTAAATTCTTAAATTTATTTTTGTGATATTGCTCTATCGTGTAGTTTTATGAGCCAAATTCTTTGACCCATGTTTTATGAATAGTGGTTCATAAGAACCCATCTCTCATGATAATGAATGGTCTATTTAGCACTCATTGAATCTAGATGATGCTCACAGAGGTGAAACACTAGGCCTTCTTAGGAGGTCACCCATCCTAGTACTACTCCAGCTCAAGCACACTTAAGCTGTGGAAAATACCTCCTACTTATCAAATTTATTTCTATTATAATGCAATAATATAAAATTATATATAAAACATAATATATGTTCAATATTTTTTTTTATTTATTATTTGTTTTATATATAATTTAATTATTTTTGAATTCAAGGAAAGGTGTAAAGTAGTTGGCTCCATTTAATGGGGCTTTCAAGGGTAATCTTGGGATTTCTAAGGCTAGTTGTGTTCTATGAGATCATGAGGGTTATCTAATCGAAGGTACTTTGAAAAGGCTTGGGCATGGAAAAAATAATAAAGCAAAGGCTCATGCACTTCTCGTAGAAATGCAAACATGCATACACTTTGGTCTAAATAGAATACAATTTGAAGATGATTACATAATTATTATTCATGTCATTAGATGTGGGGGAGTCTAAAATTGAAAAATAAATAGGATCTTGAAGCAAAGTTATGGTTGTTATTAGAGAATTTAATGGAATTCATAATAAGGCATGTGTATATAGGGAGGTCAACTCCCATACAAACACTTTACCTAGCTTTCTTGTGGAGATAGACATAAATTGCTTAGTTGGTGAGTTGCTAGAGCCTAAGTAGAGTTGAAGACCTAATATTTGTAATGATGACCTTGTATCATCACATAAAAAACATCTTATGAATTGACATTAGGAACAATTGCTTAAGCATATGAGATCATTAAAATTTTCCCCATTGTACCTAAGGTATAAGAAATCAATACATTATAGTTTATTCTAGTAGATTTAGGGTTATGTCACACCTTCTTTTACAACTCTTGACAACTTTTCTCCAGCACAACTATGGACACTAGTGCAAGGTTGTTAGCCAAAAACAGACAAATCTCCTTCTTAGAGAAATTTTCAAACCTAATTAGATTAAAGAAGGTGTTCAAAACTAGCCCAATAATCATGAAGCATGTTATTAAGATGATGTTGAGAAACCTATTCCTCCCAATGATGCAAAAGTATTGAGTTAACATAGACATCTCCTTTATGTTTTTCATAATGTTTTTGGAGGTAGGGGAAACCAAAGAGACAATTTAGATTGTGTCATAGGTTTTGATGAAGCTACAATGGCACACAAGCTTAAATGCTATCTTGGGTGAAGCTATCTTCAACACCATATCTCACCGTTATATGGGACCATGGAAGGGATTCAACTTCAAATCCACCATTCAATTGATTTTGTTTATCATTCGAGCCTTCATCCATAATGACACCAAGTAAAATGGGGAATAAATGTTTGTTGTTCGTATTATAGGATTATAAATATCACTTATAAATAATGAAAAATTCAAACAACTAAATCTATAATGAAATTCAATGACCTTTTGCTTTCATATTGTCATTGGAATTTTCATTTTATGGCCCTAATTAATAGAGCTACCTGAATCTATACAATTCCTATATTAAATATATGGGTATGGCCCCTAAGGAAAATTTATCTAGTAAAAACATTCTATATTTTAAATATATTTATGAATATATTATTATATTATATATTATACATTATTGAATATATATATATATATATTCTTTGTGTCTCTGTTTTATCTACCTTATATAAATGATGTATTAAAGTATAGAGAGAGAGGGGGGATATAAAGAGATAGAGAGGGGGGGAGAGATAAGGAGAGGGAGGAGGTGGGGAGAGAGAGAGAGATAAGAGAGATTTCTTAACCATTGCGCACTTAATCTTATGATGATGTGAAAAAATATTTTTTCTTCAAATGACTTTACAATTGGATCATATTTGTTGCTATCAATTGTGAAATATATTATGTAACACATATGAATATATGAATAAATGCATAGTTTCAACCATATTTTCAAATTTTAATTTAAAATTTGTATTCTTCAAATATTTTTTACACTTCTAATGAGCTTCACAAACTCTATAAATTGACCAATTCTTCTTGTTGTTGTCATAGACAAGGTAATATTTTATATAAATAATTTATTGTTTGCATTTGTTCCCTCTACTCAAATGCACTTTCTATGACTCAAATAATGATGCATACATCTCACAATAAACCCACATTCCCTGTGAAATAAATATGTTGTTATTTTTTCTTCAATTAATTTATTCTTGTAAATGGTTTTTTTTCCTCTCTATTAGAAGATTGTGTATTTTTTAGGGAACTTTTTAATTAATATATTGAAGAATATGTGAAACTTATGTGAAAACAATAAAAAAAAATTATAAAAGTTTTTTAGGGGAAAACAACAAATTCCATTACTTAATGTAAAAAAAATCCTTCTATATAGTCTTGTTAGCAAGTAAGGGGATCAAATCAAAGATTCTACACTTAGATACTTGAAGTGTAGTAATTGTATCTCAATATTAGAGATACAAAGAGAATCAAAGTGTGATATGTTATAATATTTTTCTATAGTAATATTTTGAGGAAAAAAAGAAGTATATGGTGGATTGCCTCAAGAAAATTGTTGAAGATATTGAGAAATTTAAGAGTAATCATGATGAGAAGCTATCAGCTATGGAGAAAAATATCAAGCACATAAAAGAGTCAATCCAGGTGGTGATGAATACTAGCCATAAGATTTTAAAATCCATGACTAATGCAATGGATATGATGGTGGACAGTCTTGAGAATGCTTATCAAGACAAGATTGTTGTGGAAGAGGAGGTGGATAAAGTACACAGTTAGGAAGGTTATGGTGGGCTGAGTAAAAGAACTAGAGAAAACCTTAAGAGAAAGGTTGATAAGGCCCAAATTAACATCTAGGAAATCAAGAAAGTTGCACGCAATATGAACAAACTGGAATAGGAGGTGGTAGATATCCTGAAGAATATGGCCTAATGGTGGGTTTGTTGTTGGGTTTTTGTGGATTCTTTTGTGGTGTTGCCTTTCGGCTGGTTTTGATGTTCTCTTTTGGCAGCTTCCTGTCTTGTTTTAATTTCTTGCTTGGGTACTTATACTGCTAAATTTGTCTCTTGCTTGTTGTTAAAGGGTTTCAGAGCCCCTTCAAAACCTTCTTTTTCCTTAATCAAAAACATATAAAAATAAATTAAAATTATTAGCAATCATAACATACATAATATCACATCATTGTATATGAGGAAAACCAATTTGCAGTATCATATAGATTTACTATCAATCAAATATTACATCTTGATGGTATAATATCAAATTCTATCATTTCTTAGATTCATATTTGCATCTACTTAGCACCTAATTAAATTACATGTAATTATTTCCTATATTCTTATCTTCCTTGTTTACTTTCTCTCCATCATAATTTATTTGTACATACCTTCCTTATTTCTATCCTTTTTTTATGTATATCTCCCCCTTTCTTTTATTTTTGGTACCTTTACTTATACAAAAGTGTAAGTAAAGGGTGCAACTCTTTGTCTTTTGGCTTAGTAGTTGGAACATTCTCTTTGTGGTGGGTGAATGTTCATCTATTGTTTATTGTATATTTCTAACATCATCCCCCATTTGAAATGATTTATTATCCTCAAGACATGATCTCCTAGTTCTATCCTATTGAGTTTAACAACATTTTGTATAAAAATGTAAAATAATTATATGCATTATGGAAGGATGTGAGGATAGATTTCATGAAGCATCTAATGTATGTATTTTCCCACTAGATAATTACTTGTTGCAAGATCATTAAATCATCAGTAATGGTGATAAAATTGTGTTCTCTTTCTTCTATTGTCTTTAATACATCTATATTGTAATCATGTATTTTATTCTATAAATAAGGTTATATAAGAAATGTTAAGGATGATTTTAACTAGAAACCAAGAAAAGAACATAAAGTAAAACTAAAGGAGAAGATAGAAACTCCACATATGGTTGATATGAAGACAAGAATCTAGACTGTTCAAGAAATAAAACTAAAGAGTGTAAAGATAAAGTGTTATACTTAGGGTGATTGGCCTAAGAAATTATGTAGAATATTAAGATCTAAAAGATATCAATAAGATATTTCTTAAACATAAGATATTTCCTAAATATAAGATAAAGAGTATCTATGTAGAGATTTAAACTTAAGATATTTATGTGATTGTTTAGATTCTTAAATGCAAATATAGAAAAATGGCTCTTCTCTTGAGAATGTTGACACTACCAAAACTATTAAGATGAAGGAAATTAGATAGAAATTTCCTGACAAGGGTTGGGTTAAACTCAAATTTTATATTTAAGCTTTAAAGGGTGGCTAATGGTGGAGTAATTTTAAGAGATAGGAAAGGCCTCCCCCTTGATATTTATGCCAAAAATTTAGTTACTCAACCTAATAATAGGGTTGAAGTGTTAGCTACCTTGATGGACATATCCCTAGTGAAGGAGTTTAACATTTAAAACTTCCTTGTGGAAGGAGACTTGAAAAATATTTAAAACATGCTCAAGAATAGTTCTCATTGCAATTTATCACACAAAGAATTATCCTTAATGTCAAGAAAGGTAATAACATTGTTGATGTCCTTGCAAAAATGGTAACTAAAACTTGTTCTTGAGAGACATGTTTTGGACCTAGGAAAATGCTCTACCCCAAGAAATAATGAATGTTATTAATCATGATTTAAGAAATTATTAATTGTAGGCCTCCATATATAAGTTTAGGTTGTTCCACAAGAAAAAAGGTTGAGAAACATGCTAACACTAATTGAATTATGAGGTTTTGGGGGATTGCATTTGGGATTGATACACGAGGATCTATGAGTATGCACTATTGTATTCTCAAAATTACACAAGTATATATAGAGGAAGAAGATGACATTAAGATGGGTGGTGATTTAGTTTAGCTTGAACCTTCTTCAAGCAACCTTTTTAAATTTGTAATCCTATCATTTGGAGCATTTTTTAGAGGGATGAGCTTACTAGTTAATTGGAAGCTATGAATGGGTATGACCTAGTCCTTTCTAGTGAATTTTTGAGATCCTAGAAGAGTAGATTTTTCTATGTTAGGGATATTTCATCCACTAACTCAAAAGAACTCATAGTAGTTTCTAGTAGCCTAAAATTATGGAAAATAATCAAATCAAGAAATAGAGAAAACATGCATAGGTTCCTTGGTAAGGGAAAAAAATATACATGCAAAACCTAGAATGGGTTCTACAAATATGAGGATTAGAAACCACATGGGTTTCTACTATCATTTAATGAGATACTTTTTATTCAAGAAGTTCTACAAATTGATATTTTTCCTATCATTTCCCTATGATAAACCATCTTAGGAATAAATTAAAATGATCTTCGCCTTCTCCTTGATGAGTTATCTTAAGCATTGGTTTGCAATTTAATAAGGAAAGTGAAGATCCCTCTCCATCAAGGATTAATTTACTATTTATATGGATTTGATCTAGCTGAAACCCTACCCAACACTCTATTTCCTAGGATTATTGAATACAAGGACATCCCTCCCGAAGTGGTTTCCCCCCAAGTTAGATTTAAAATAGGCTTAGTTCATATTGAAGCCTCTCATCTCATCCCTATCCTGAGTTTCTCCTCAACCAACCATAGCCTTATGGAGAATGTTTCTCAGATTCTAGAAATTATTATTTATGATAAAGAAAGGGTAAAAATATTAATATTGCAATCCCTTAAAATTTCTAACTTGATCCTTGTTGATAAAATCCCCAATGAACCTATGACTAACCCTATGAAAGAGATTAAAAAACACCAAAGAGCCCATTGGTTACCCACCAAAAGATGCACAAAATTCCATCAATAATGGTGAAACCCTAGGTACTCAATAAGGGTCCCATAGATCAAATTAAACAAGGAAAATGACCTAAATAAAAATGTAATTTTGTATGAACCTAAATGAATATGTGAAGGATCTCAAAGAAAACCTTGACCTACAAACCAATGTTCTAAAATGGTTCCCACATTGAAGTTAAATTGTGAGATACAAACCCAAATTTTAGAGATAGATATTCACCTAGCTAGCCCTAGTCAAAGTAGTGTTCCTTGCAATGATGAAATATTGAACAAATTATATTTTTTCGCTATGTTCAAGAACCTAAAAATGGTGGAGAGTAGATTAGATTCTTTGGAATAAACCAAACTAATATTAAGGAAAAAAAAATTAAAAAAATTAGTACTTGACAAGAAAACTATTAAAAATTTGGTCACCAATTGATATGTTCTCTAGGAAGAGCTATGAAAAGGAAGAAGGAATATTTTAATGGCCTTGCTAAGAGGGCTAGATTAAAAAATGTTGAAGGTGTTCTCACAAAAAAATTGACGAAATAAATAAATAAACAAAATCCGGCCCTGAGGGTGGGAAAAGGCTAAGACATGGGTCAAATGAGCGTAAAAAACATGCTAAAGGTTATAGACACTAAAGCATGTCAAAGCATAACATGAAAATTGCTAGGGTATGTAATTTCTAAAATTACACATCCTTGTAAATATATTTGCATCTATAGGGGACTAGTAGTCATATTGTATTTTTGCAATATTTAGTTGTGCTTTTACTATTGTGGCTTGTTTGTGTCATTTAATTTTGTGAAGTCTACTCCATCAACAAAACTTACATATTAATTAGCCATATATATTGTCAAGCTATCATGTGGGCTATATAAATTCTCTTCTAAAGTTTCATCTTCTTGGTTTTATAAGTTGAATTATACTTCCATGAAATCACAACAATTTTAAACTCATTCTTGATTTTGTATTTATTAAACTATATTAGTTTCAATTATAGATTGTTAATTTAATAAGACAATCTTAATCTTTGAGCAAACTTTTATATGTGATTTATCCTTTTCACATATAAAATTACCATTGCTCAAATTCTTTATATAAGATTGAACATAATTCATTACAATTAAACTTGAATATATAAAAATAAATAGAAAATATACAAACATATTAAATAATGAAATAATATAAAAAAATGATAAGTATGTATTTATATAAAATAGACTACATTTACAAATCCTTAACAATAATTAAAAAATATTCACTCTCAAGAAATTTATATCATAAAATCGTTTGTTAAACTGAGAGGCTTCCTACAATCACATAATGGATTGAAAAACTTGAATACAATTTTATTCTTTGCATTTATTTTGATGTTAAAATGCCAGTCAAAATCAAAGAGATTTGATTAAAAAACAAATCAAAATCAAAGAGATTTACTCAAATAAAAATATAAAAATCCAAGACATTTGAACTAACAAAAAAATCAAAGAGATTTCATAAACAAAACAATCAAAGAGAATTAATGAAACAAAAAAATTAAAATCAAAGAGATTTCATAAACAAAAAAATCAAAACAAAGAGATTTGATGTAACAAAAAATCAAATCAAAGAGATTTGTTGAAACAAAAAAATCAAAATCAAAGAGATTTGGTCACAAAATGAAATCAAAGATAAATCACAAATATTTGAAAATATTTATTATAAATTAAGTAAAAAATCAAATAAATAAATAAAAGATTAAAAAATAAGTTAATTAAATAATTAAATAATTAAATCAAAGACAAAAATAAATAAACACCTTTTCCTTCTCAACTATTTTATATATATTAATATGTAATATATGTATGCTAATTAATAAATCATCAAGATTCTTTTAAATTATCGCATAATTATAAATATTCATATCTATCTATTAGGGGAGAGGGGCCTATAGTAGAGCACCCTAACTTTGGGTTTCTCAAAATCTTATGTGGAAATTTCAAATCACTCCCAATTCTGTACAACAGTTTATTTGGCAACTCATGTGCTTCTATATTTCGTTTTAGGGCCACATCATCAAATATGATGCCACATCAGCATGTTTTTTGTTGAGGTATCCAAAAAGGCCCAAAAAAACATGAAACCCATAGTGGTGCACTCATGTGGCATCCAATGATTTGTCACTTTGCATACTTTATGGTTAAAAAGTGTTTTGCAATTGGATATTAAAGTGCTCCACTATGGGACCCACTAAGGACTACTTATATCCCTACTATTGGACTCCGCTCCTTTATGGGCCCCTCCTACTATGTAATCTTACCATTATAATATTTCAACGCTTACAATGTCAGCGTAATTCGTGACACACGTTGCATCGTTGACCAATCGAGTGCTTTATTGAATTTCAGTAACCAATCTCAAATGGCTAAGTCGACAATGTATAAAATAAGATGCCGTCTGACTCCAGCTCACCCATTTTCCTGCTTGCCCTTTCAATATGAACCTTCCAAAACACGAAATGCTAATGTCAACACAAAAGACAGACATTAAATGAAATTTAAATATACTTATTTGAGCCACACAAAACCGGAAATGCGAATTTCAATGATATTTATTATGGGCCACAGCTGGATTTTGATCTCTCCATGCCATCCTTTGTATTTTTCTAAAAGCAATTTGGACTAAGATAAAAACGGCATTGTTTCAATAAAATTAAAAAAGACATTTATGAGCCTCTACAAACTCAACGAGCTTTTGGCTTCGAAAGCCTTCGACGACGGCAACGATTAGGGAAACTTCATTTGAATAAATCCAAAAACAACATAAGTTGGAACATTCGCGTGTGGAAACACGCAATTGACCGGATTTACGTTGAGCAGAGTCTAGGCTCCTTATATCTTAAGATTGGGCAGTGGGAATCCCGAATTTGGGGTGAGAAATAGAGATAGAGATGGAGCTCATTCCTAATCTTCCTGACGAAATTGCTGCAGATTGCTTGATGAGAATGCCCTACAATTCACACTGCAACCTTAAAAGTGTGTGCAGAAGCTGGAGATGTCTACTCAATAGTCCCTGGTTTTACCACCAAAGAAAAGTCAGAAGGACCTCTGAGGAATGCATATTTATGCTTCAGGTGTTTGTAAATAAGGCTAAGCTGCAGAAAAGTGCGCCAGATTATGGAATAACTGCATACGATCCTGTGCGAGGCGCCTGCGCCACACTTCCTCCCATCCCCCAATTTCCCACCTCCATTCCACTCTTCAGTCGGCTCGTTTCGGTGAGGGGAAAATTGATAGCGATTGGCGGGTGGCATCCCTCCAACATGCGGGCAGTCAATTGCCTTTTCATTTACGATGTTCTGGCCGGACGGTGGACCCGCGGGGCCGACATGCCTACCCTTCGATCTTTCTTCGGCTGCTGCGTTTCCGATCATGGAATTGTTTACGTTGCCGGAGGCCACGACGAGGAGAAAAATGCTCTGAGTTCAGTAGAGGCTTATGACGTGGAGAAAGACGCATGGGAGAGCGTAGCCCCGATGAGCAAAGCACGGGACGAGTGCGGGGCTTTTTTTATGGATGGGAAATTGGTAGTTATAAGCGGGTATGAAACGAATGCGCAGGGACGATTTCTGAGCAGTGGAGAAGTGTTTAATCCGCAGACACGCACTTGGAATTGGGTGGAAAATATGTGGAAAATCGGGCATTGTCCTCGGTCGTGTGTAGCTTCTGATGGTGGGCTGTATTCCTTTGGTAATCAAGGAGTGATGCGGTATAACGAGAAAGAGAATGTCTGGGTTGAAGAAGGGAGTATGCCGGAAGGAATAACAGTTACTTCTTGCTCTACCATGACACGCGGTAAAATATTTGTCAGCGGTTCTGACATCGATAAGATGATGTGTTGTTACATGTTCCAGACAGAGAATGGGAAATGGGTTGAAATGGAGAGACCCCAAGGATTTGGAGGATTAGTCCAGTGTGCAACAACCCTTGAGCTTTAGTCAATTGCAATGCTTCGTTTACAAGAATCATCTCTTGCTCGGTGGCTCATGGTTTTGAGTTTATCCGTGGGTTTCTAGATCTTTTTGGTCTATATGTATATAGGGCTTGGGATGAAGACTATATGTAATTTTATGGAGCATTATGTTATTAGAATTGTTTTAGGATTGAGTGTTAGATTCAAATTGTATTGTATTTTATAATTATTAATGATATAATAATTTTATTGTTTTGGAGGTTGGTTTTTTCGTTTTATAAATTTATTAATAAGAGGGTTTTTAGATTATATTAGTGTCTTTTTTTTTGGGGGGTTTTTTCATTTTTCATTTTTTCTTATTCATTTCAATAATGTTATTACTATATGTTGGGATGCTACTAAAATCTATAACTCTTTCCTCATAAGATTAAGTAGGAATGTTTAGTAATTTTTTTTAATCTATGTCTCCCCCAAATACAAATAAGTTCTTATAAATAAAATTGTTCAAGCAATAATATTATTTTAACAGTATCTTGACCCATTAACAATGTATTCCTCCAACTTATATGATGTCATAACTACCATGATCTTTTATATTTGTCAATACAAAGATGTCAACATGACATTAAATCTCTATAATTTCTAATTTTCAAACACACAATTGAAGAATATTCAACCACAATCATTATTGATCATTTTTGCTTGTTAGGTCATGTGCTCCATTTGACAACCCTAATTTGTGACTTACAAATAAGAAGTCATATTTCACAAGCCCACCAACTCTTGTAGCATGTTGTCCTCATTGAACATCTATTTGGGAAAGCAAAATACCATGATTATGTGATGTTAAGTGTCTCCTAGCAACCCTATTGTTCAATTTGTCATCTTTAGTACTTATCTGATATATTCCTCAAAGAATTAGGAAGACTTTCAACTACCTTTCCAAACAACTTTGGTTTGTCATGTCTAATGAAATAGTCTTTACATTTTATTGGAAAACAACTTGTATTGGAGAGAGTCCTTAAAATTGAAATGTTTATATTTTTATGCCTACTTATGGTCCTCTAGTAACTATAATTTAACTAGTTTATCTAAATGTATATTGATGGTGTATATTGGTATCATTCTCTTTTATGGATTTTTCCACTTGTCTTCTATTCTTGCTCATTTCAGTAACATTATTACTATATGTTGGGATGCTACTAAAATCTATATCAATTAGATAACATGTAACTCTCTGCTCATAGAATTAAGTAGAATTTTTTCACATGTTTTATTTTAACCTATGCTTCCCTCCAAATGCAAATAAACTCTTATAAATAAAACTCTTTGAGTAAGAATATTATTTTAGCACTATCTTGACCCATTAACAATGAATTCCTCCAACCTATATGTCATTGGTTCTCTATATTTTCCAATCTTCAAGCAAACAATTGACGAATTTTCAACCATGATGATTACTTATCATCTATGCTTGTTAGGTCTTGTGCCCCATTTGATGACCCTTATTTGTGATTTATATAATGAGATACATCTCATAGGCACACCAATAATTGCAAAATGATCCTCATTAAACACTGGTTTGAGAAGAAAAATACCATGATGATGTTAGTTTTAGGATAAAAAAAGTAAGCAATCAGATAATGCAACATAAAGACAATGAAAACCGCATTTTACCCTGGGAAAACCCTCCTCGAGGGAGAAAAACCTAGCCAAAATATATCTCTTACATTATAGAAGAAATAAGAGCAAAAATATGCTTACAACTCAGGCCCAACACAAGGCCAAATAATATCACCTCTCCTAGATGCAAATATACAATCAAATATAATTTCTCCTTGATATCGATTTTCTTGATGCAATATGATGATCTGCTACAAATGTGTGAACTCTTTCTTGAAGTGTGAATTGATTATGTGAAGTTAAGCATCTTCTAACAACCCTATTGTTCACATTTGTTCCATCTTTAGCACTTGTCCAACATATAACTCAAATCTTTAACAACCTCATTATTTGTGTTTATGCCATCTTTAGTACTCATCCAACATATTCCTTATGATTGAATGTCTTCTCTTCTCTATACTATACTTCTAAAAATATGATTATCTAACTTGCAAGATCTTAAATTTTGCCATTATATGTAAATAAGAATTCTACTACCTTGTCAAACGTCTTTGGCTCATTGTGTCTAATGAAATAGTATTTACATTTTATTGCCTAACAAATTATACTAAATACAATCCTTAGACTTAACTATTTTTCGGTGTTGAGTAATGGTCTTGTAGTGACTATAGTTTAAGTAGTTTTTCTAAATGTATACTCATGATTCTATATGTTTAATTTAATGTATTTCTATTGGTGTTAGAATATGTACACTAGATGTACCAATCTCAAACATAAAAATAACTGAATTATATAAATAAAATATTGTACACTAAAAAGAAATTCAACTAATCCTATTATTTTGAAATTGATTAGAAAATTTGTCACTTTAGGTGCAAAAATGGTTAAATATGTTGTAGACCATGATTAGGGCTAGAAGAATTGATATATATATATATATATGCAGAATTGCACCTAGGGAAAATTCCATATTTTTGCACTTTGCCTAGCATTTATGACACCTTAGAGCATTAATGACAAAAATCCATGAGTTGGAATTTCACAATTTTCACTCCATGTGGACCAATGGCAAAGCCACAAAAGCCTAATGACCCATTTCCCAAAAAATATAGGCCTTGGATGCTTGTGTGGCGTGTGGACATCTGTGCGGCACGCTAGCATCCTAGCAGTTTTTCGAGTTTGAAATGTGGAATGTTGAATATTGAATCTCTCAACACGTGTCCTAACAGTTAGATTCTAAGTGTAACAGCTCTTTTCCGCCCTTGCATGCAACAAATAGCCCTCTTTTGCTCTCATTTGGTGGTTCAAGTCATCTTCAGTCAAGCTCTCTTCAAGTCCTTCACTCTTGAATTCTCTTCACCCTTGAATATAGCAACACTCTCACAAGCAAAGCCATGCTGGACTGAGGTCCTTCTAGCAACTACAACTCTCAAGCAAGCACTCATCGTACGGTCGTGTGCTCCGGAGAGGGTCTAGGTGTTGGAATCAGGGAACACTAAGAGGGGGGGTGAATCAGTATTCTGCAAAATTTAACTTTATTAATCTGATCTTTAAACCACTTATAGTATTAATCCAAAAGAAATATGCAAGCACATAAAGCAATCATCCACAACACCATGATAACATGAGGATTTTTACGTGAAAACCCTATTAGGGAAAAAACCACTGTGGAGGTCAATCCATAATTTGAGTACTCAAATATAAGTGTTTTACAAATGGAGAATGCACACGTGTTCAAGCACATTGCCTAGAGCTCACTGCTCAGATACAAAAAGAAGAATCACTGTCTTACAAAAGATTTGGATTAAAATTAGAAGATTTGAACTGAGAAAGTAGCATCTGCTAATGCCTGATTATAGTTTCGGTTAAGATAACCAGTTGCATTCTTCACCTGCTTTCATTCGCATCACGAATCCTTTTATGCATAAGAGAAACTGTGCATAATCACTCTACTATCCTTTTGAATTTCACAACATACTTTGCACACTCAATTTTCATGCCAAAATGATATAAATGATCGCTTATATATATTTGCAACAAAATATTTAATCACCCATATGTCGACTTCAATAAAACATAAAATGTTTTCCAACCGTCGGCCCAATCCACAAATGATTTTCAATGTGCACCATCCAAAGTCGGCCACAACATAGTGAGGACCCAAAACAAAATCCTCAAACCCAAAAATACTTCAAACAATTTTGCCTCGAACATTCGCAACACACCACATTCACTTAGTCGGCCTTCTAGCACTGTTAAACAAAAAATCAATCAACCGGATCTCCTAACTCATACACCAATTGATGTTGTAGACACCTAAATTTGGACACTTAATTTATCCAAATTTATCCCCTTTCATCTAAACATCCCCTTATCCGCATTAATTAAGTAATATCTCTATTATTTAATTAATATCCTCTAAATTTCTTCTAATCCCTAAGGTATCTAGTTAAATAATTAAATGCCTTCCCCCTTTCATCAAATGAATTAAATAAATATGCTATTTATTTAATTCTCTTTATGTAACATCCTCCATCATTTTTATCTAATCCTAATTATTTCTCCTAATCTCATCATTAGGGATGTGCACATACCAAATCCTTGATTAGGATGTGTCACATCCTCCAACTTTTGCAAGTTGGCCTCTAATCTCTCTTAGTCATCTAACCCTCCTCTAATCCTTCATTAACTAGCCTAATCAACCTCTCAAGGAATTTTTAATTCTTTTTATCCTTCCAAGGAATATTAAATTATTTTTTCTCTTCCCCATGTGATCTTTGACTTGTCACATCAAATCACATGTCACACCCTTCATAATCTCCCACTTGCCTTTAACATGTCATTAATTAGTCTAATCAAGTACTTGCACAACCTTAATCACTTAATTAGGTCATCCCTAATCCCCATATCATTTATGGAATGTGTCCTTAGTAAAATTCATTAAAAACTTTCTCTTTTTGAAGAAGACACCCCATTCCCCATGTGAATTTTTAATTCACATTTAATCCCCCAATGCATTTAAAGGAATTTTAAATTCCTTCTCTCATCCCCATGAGAATATTTGAGGAATTTTCAATTCCTCGCGTCCTTTCACCCACATGGGGACAAGGACCTCCTTTATGAGGAGATCTTGTCCAATCCCAAGGTACTATGTACCACCTCCATGTCATGTATTATCCTTCCACCTCATGTACACATTACCTCTTTCAAGCCACTTCACATGCCACATGTCAAGATGTGAGGGCTTGTGAGTTATCAACTCACCTTGGCCCCTAAATCTTGATCTTGGTGGCTCAATCTTGACCGTCCATTTCCCTAGAGAATTCCAAATTCTCTATAAATACCTCCTATTTTCTCTCATTTTGGGGGAGATCATTCATGATAGCCAAACTCTTGCAAAAAAATTTCTCAATCCATACTTAGCCATTTTTCATACTTGCAATCCACTTCCATCCATTTTCCATCAATCTCACAATCTACATTTGAATCTCTTGCTATCCAAGAAGCATACAACACCAAAGATCGTAGGGCCAACCAAAGGATTGATTCGAGACAAAGTAAAAAGTTTCATTTTGTCATCTTTATTTTGTATTGAATCTAACTAGGCTAATCTTGAGGTGTAGAGTGTGTTTAGTGTTATTTTCTCTCTTTTGTTTGTTGCTCGTATTCTAGCACTGAAATTCGCCCTATCACATTTCCGGCACACCCGATGGGACCCACAAACGGGTCTCTTGCTTTCACATTTGTTGTTTTTTGACTTTTTGCAGGTACAGGTTACAAAGGGGCGGACCCGACCTATAGAGGGGAAAATTTGACCTTCCTAGGGCGGACCCGACCTGACAGGCAGGCGAACCTGACCTTGCCCAGGGGCGGCCCTGCCCTCCACAGACCTCAAAAGTTGTTTAAATTGGAAAAAATTTCACAGAGGGGCAGACCTGACCTACAGACAGCCAGATTTTCCCTACAAATAGCCAGATTTGACCTGCAGATAGCTAGATTTGCCTTGCAGAAAGTCGGACCTGACCTCTACTCAGCCGAATTTTCCCTAGACAGTTTTTTCTAGAAGGTAAAATTTCACTTAAATTAGCAATCTTTTTGGTTGTTTTAAGGGTTTTTAACCCCTAATTTAGGAAGATAGTTTAACTAGGAGGTGTCAATCAATCTTGTTTTTCGTGTTTGTGGGTGAGCTATTTGACGTATCCAATCCCCTTGCACCATTCGGTGATCCTGGGTGACAAGAAATCGTAGCTTACCACGTCTTTTGAGTCCACCTCTTTTATTTTTCTTAGTAGAACCTGCTTGGGGATTTCGTCACCCCAAGGGACGATTCCAACCACGTGTATTGGCGGAGTATATAAAGGGGGGAGAGCGAAAGTTGTACCTCAATCCAACCACGTTGTAATTGGCGAAGCATCGGGATGATGTGAAGAGTTGGTTTGAGCCTTTAAAGTTCCTGACTCACACTTGTAACGGGTTGGTGTTCACAGTTTGGACCTCACATACCGGGTATATATCGAGGAATCCCTAATAACCATGTTCATCCTAGATTAGAAGACTTTGTTGGCCTTACCCTCTCTACTAGACTTAGGCTTGTGATTGTCTGAATTGTCTTCTTTGTGCGAAACCAGTGATTGTCTAATTTATTTCACTCAGCCATATCCTTTTGATTGATGATTGTTGTATTTTGAGTACTTTACCTTAGTTTTTTTGTCAAAAGTCAAGTTAAACCTGCAGACAGCCAGATTTTCCCTGCAGACAGCCAGATTTCACCTGCAGACAACCGGACTTGACCTACAGACAGCCAAATCTGACCTCTGCACAGCCAGATTTCCCCCCTATGTAAAAAAATTGACCTCTACAGGCAGACCTAACCCTTGACCCACCCCTTTGAGGCCTGTTTTGGAAAAGTTTGACCATCTTTTATTCCTTGGGCGAACCTGTCCTTCACAAGGGCGGATCCGACCTATAAACCAGTCCTTTTGGAGCCTATTTTAACAAAATTTGACCAACTTTTGCTCCTTGGGCGGACTTGACCCATCCAGGGGTGGACCTGACCTTTGACCCACCCCTTTTAGGCCTGTTTTGATAAAATTTGACCAAATTTTACTCCTTGGGCGGACCTGACCTTTGACCCACCCCTTTCAGGTCTATTTTAACAAAATTTGACCAACTTTTGCTCCTTGGGTGGACCTAACCCATCCAGGGGAAGACCTGACCTTTCTCGAGGGCAGACTTGCCCTCCACAGTCTCAAGAAAATGTTTTGGGCAAGTTCTTCACAAACAACCGAATTTTCCCTACCAGACAGCCATATTTTCCCTAACAGACAGCCAGATTTTCCCTGACAGACAGCCAGATTTTCCCTGACAGACAGCTGGATTTTCCCTGCCAGACAGCCAGATTTGCCCTAACAGACAACCATATATGCCCTGCCACTTGCACACTATTTTCCCATTTTCCTCCGTTCAAGTGCCAATCTTCTCAATTTTTTGTGCTCTTTCCAATGACATATACCACTTCATACTTTTGAGAAGTTTCTCGGGGACCCTTTTCCTTCCCCGTCTGCCTTCTCAAGCGGGACATACCCTACCATTCTCTCTCAATCTTCTGTCATAAACCTTCCCTTGCGAGACTGGGGCATCCCCTCTAGACAACCATATATGCCCTCCTTTGGAGCCTTACCCACCCTCCTTCAGAGCCATACCTTCCCTCCTCAACAATCTCGATCAATCATTTACTCATTCTGAGTAATCTTTCAACTATTCCAAACCTTAATCTTCTTGTTTCGAGAATCACTCATCCGTTGTGAGAAGTCATTTACTCATTCTAAGTAGTCGTTCATCTGTTCCAATCAATCTTTTACTCATTTTGAGTACTCATTCATCCATTTCTATCATCCATTTCTCTAATGAAATCATCATTTTCCCCATCCAAATTCCCTAAAATTCTTCTTGAGTTATTATCCAAATTGACCTAAGTGTTTGATTTGATCGTCATCATTAACATCCTCTTAGGATTTTCATCCGTCCTAAGTTATCATCACCGTCGGCCCAATCGATCCATTTTCAATCTCAAAGTGGATTTGGTGTTGTAATCATCCATTTATCCTTTAATCCGATCAATCAGTATCCTAAGTCACTTAGGGTAATCTCTGAACGGGGTTTGCAGTCCCTTTCATCATCCTATCCAATCAATCATTTGATCTTATCAATCACTCATCATTCTTATCCAATCCAATCCAATCATGTCCCTATCCAATCACCTTCGACCCAATCAATCTACTTCCATCTCGAAGCAGATTCAGTGTCGTAATCATCCTTTGATAATCAAATCCAATCTTCAAAATCAATCCCATCGCATCATCCAATCATTGTAATCCGAGCTTTAATCCAATCCTTATCTGAGCTTAACCTAAATCCCGATTTGAACTTTAGTCCATTTCCATCCCAAATCTTTAAACCATCCTCTTTATCCTTTCATCATCATGAATCCTTATCCTCCATCAATAGTAGTCAAGGGAAACCCTAATTACGTCGACAACGATAACGAAAGTTTGTCAATCAAGAAGAATGTGACATAGATCCCCTTGACACTATCATTGCTAGTAATTTTTCTCCACCTGCTTTCCAAAATCCAATCATTCCTTCGAGTTATCCTTTTATATCTTCATCCATGCCTAATAATGCTCTCTATGCTACCTATGACAAGGGATACCCATCATATCCATCATATCCTTCATCTACATCATCCTCTTATCCTAGTCTGCCATCACAATACCCCTATCCTAATCCCCTGTCCACATCCTCCTATCTCAATCCTTCATCTGCATATACCCACTACCCCAACCTTCCATACCAATCTACTCACCCTAATCCTACATTCACACCTTCCTATCCTAATCCAACATCCACACCAACCTATCCTAATCTAACATCTGCAGTTCCCTATCTCCATCTGCCACCTCAATCTCCCCATCCTAATCCACCATCCCAATACCCTTACTACAATCCACCACTCGCATCCTCATGTCCTAATTCACCATACCAATACCCCTATCTTAACCCTTCATCTAATCTTCATCCTCCATCTATTCCTAGTCTTGCATCCAATCCCATTCCCCCATCTAATCCTTGTCCACCAATCCCTAATCCTAATCTCCCACTAATCCATAATCCCTCATCCACTCCTACCACACCATCTTAGCCTAGAGTATGCAAGTCTCTCATTTCAGAAGTTCTCCAAGGACTTATAACAAAGAATACATCTCCCACTCCACACCTTGAAGTTGTGGAATTGTGCCATCCCAACCCTTCATCCATGATCATTAGTGACGAGGCCCTTCTCCACCCAACACCTATCATTGATGATACTACCCCTCGCACCACTCAAACCATCAAAACCATCGCATCCTCTGAATCCACTAAGCCCCCATCTCCTACCATCACATCTACTGAATCCATTGAACACCCACTTCCTACTCCAAGAGTCGTCAAACCCATCTACAACACCCAAATGCAATCCACTTCTCCCACTCCTAGTGTCACTAAAATCCATTCCAATGACTGCATCGAATCCTCCATCCTTCCATCTCCCCAACTTGAAGAGTCTCTCCAACACTCTATCATCCTGCCATCCACACAAGATGAGTCATGCCAAGAGTCTAATCCAAAGCATGCCAACATATGCCCTTCTCTGGATCAAGATTCTACCATCCCATCTAGTCCACCTCAAGATCACAGTCCCCATCCATTACATTCCATGATCCCCTTATCATTCAAGATTCCACCGCTCCATCTCCATCTCCATCGCATGAGCCCGCTACCGCAAATCTAGATCCTATCATATCCCTTGATCCCTCTCCTGATACCACCCATCCAAATGCTTCTACCCAATCATCTCCCTCTCATGATCCCCCATCATCGTCTAAAACTGCTATCCCCACACCGCTTGCATATCCCCTTGGTACTCTCACATTCTTCCATGGTGGCCTCCTCACATAAGAAAAGCACAATGCATATACCACCCATCATCCTCCACCTAATAATGGACTCGCATCATGTTTTCAAAATAACACAAATCCTATCATAGATCGCATGCTCAAGAAAATGAACTATTAAGGAAAAGGTTTAGGCCTTCATGAGAAAGGTATTTTAGAGCCCATCCAGGTCAAAGAACAAATCTGTATGCAAGGTCTTGGACCTATTTCCCAAAACTCACAATCTAAAGATGTTGGTACAACCTCTAGACATCCTCCACAAGCCTTTTCCAAAAGACATGTTGGCTCTTCCCATCTCTCCACTAGATCATATGTTGCCATCTGTCCTCCTTTATCGTATCACCTCAAAACAACCGTCCATATTCCTCCTTCATTTGCTCCATCCATTTTGGGTTCTTACATCCCTCCATCCACCAGCTCCCATCCTCCATCCACTCCATCCATCTTGGGTTCTTATGTCCCTCCACCCACTCCGTCTGCTTTGGGTCTGTATACCCCAAGATCACCTCCTCCATCTCATCCTTTCACCCATCCAACACCTATCCATGCCATCCATCATAAACATCCATCTCGCATGTACCCTACTCAGGATCAACAAAGGCACATACCTACACATCCTCCATCTGCACGTAACCCTCATAATACTACCTCTATCACTTCACATCATCCATCTCCTCGCACCCATCCCATTGCTACTAAAAGCACTTTGGATGATAAAGTAAAACTACATAAATACAAACATCCACATGAATCTAAATCTACCCATGTCCCCTCTAAACGACATGTTGAAGAAAAGAAAAATCAAATCCAAATCCAAATCAAACCCATCAGCCACAAAGGCCCATCAAAGCAAAAATAAAAACCATGTGGATCCCAAAGAAAAAAGATGCAATGCCATCAAACGAAAAATATGTAAGAACATCCAAAGTTGCTAATCCAAAAGCTAATCATACACCCCTTTCATATCTTAAGCCTGTTTTGGGTCCCTATGTCCCGAAATTCACTATTCCATCTCCACCATTATCCCCACATTCTCCATCCATTAATCCTCTTATCTTTTCACATCCACCACCACATGTACCAATATTGGTCCTGAACACATCTCCCCATCACATATCCACCCCATCATTCCATCCATACCCCTTGCAGCATCCCATCCATTATCCCATGTATCTCCCCTCTCAAATCCCTCTAATTCATCCTTTTGCATAATCCATTTATCCTAATAAGGTTGTACTAACATCCAACAATCGCTTCAAACATGGGCTCTTAATACCTCATATAGAACTTGATGCTTGAGTTCTTCATCCATATCCTTATCGCATGTCTTCTAAATCCCCTTATCCACATCCCTACCCTTATCCATTTTCATCCCCCTGCTATCCAAAAATCCAAAAGTTCAAAAAAAAAAAAAAAAATAAAAAAAAAAAAAAAATAGTAAAGAGAAATAATCCATCCAATGGTGAAAACTTGGCTAACAAGCGCCTTGGATAAGTACCATGATGAAAACCTAGCAAACAGGCGTCATGCATAAATCCCCATCTGCACTTGGGGGCAACTTCTTGATATCCATTCCCTCCATCTGCTATGCTTCCGGCTATGCACCCATCTTCTTACTATACACCATTTTCGTTCATCCCCTCCATCCTACCAATCTTACACATCATGCTTGGCATATCTCATTTATCCCAATCCTTCTATCCTCCTTGTGATCTTGATAACGACAAGGGCAAGCATATAAGCATGCTTTGGGCACCTCTTAGCATACATCCCCCTCATTTGCACACTATCCTAATCCTCATTCGCACTCATCTATCTTCCTTATCCACCCATCATGCTACCCTCAATCTCCCTTCCTTATCCATGCATCCTATCTTCATCCATCTCACTCCTCTATTTACCTATCCTTCTCTATTGCATCCTTCATGCCTCCTCGCACATGACATATTTAGAGTGGGGGCATCTATCTTCCTTTGTGATATAGTCCTTGGAGACATCATTCATTCCATCAGAGCAATCCCCTCCATTTCCCTATTCTCATCTCCTTATCGTTATATCAATCTCCCCATCCTTATCTTTTATCCCTCCAAACAATCCTTATCTCCATCTTCCCATCCTTATCTTCCTATCCTTATCCTTCCATCATAGCATCAATTTTCATCTATCCTTTCGGTCACCTTTTCCTCATCCAAATCCTTATCCCCCTATCCAATCCATCCGAAAAATCCTTTTCCTCCTCCCATCCTCTATCCTCATCCCATCTTATAATCCCTTGTCATTGGTCTCTAGCTAGCGGCTACTCCCCACACATTCCAATGTCATCTATCTTATCGTCATCACTTCTGCTTCTTTTGCACATCTTTTCAATCTCCTCCTCATCCCATCTTATAATCCCTTGTCATTAGTATCTCTCCATCATATCATCCTCCCAATTCATCTTTTGATGATTTGGATAACTATCCCATCCTTGAGCTTTATGTAGTCACCATCCTCCGATCCAATCAAACAACTCTATCATGTCCCATTGTATCAGTCCAACCATCTTATCCCCTTATCTGGGGTTATCTCATCATCCTTCATCCATTGTCTATCGCTGGTCTTTTGTCGAACTGCGTTGCCCCTACACTTTCATGTAGGCAAGGTCGATCATTTGATCCGCCCCCGGGATTCTGTCCATCCACTCCTTTATCATCTACCATCGGTCTTTCTCCTTTTCTCCATCCCATCTTTACCATCCATCGAGGTCCCCATCATGGTCCATCATCAACCTTTTATCGAACTACGAGGGCTATGCACTTTCATGTAGGCAAGGTTAATCTTTGATCAGCCCCCGAGCCCCTAGGTCGCTAGGATGTGTCAGTCTCCTATCTTGTGTCATGTCTCTTGTGTTGCGTCATCAAGTTATGCATTTATCTAGCTGGTTCTTAATCAACAAGATCCACTTGTATCATCAGATCCAATCAGTTCTAAATATCCTAAGTCATATCGGTCTTTCTATTTAGTATCCATCATCGGTCTCAACGAGATGCATCCTTCCTAACAGACCTCATCAATCCCATCCATCCCCCTTGATCCTATGGAAAAGGACGTTTGAAATTGATTGTGATCTTTTGATGCTCTTGACTTTTGTTTATCATTTGAGCTCCCTATCATCACTTGTCATGGTCGCCTTGATCCATCATATCATGGTGTGCTTTGACTAGTCAACCTAGGGACGTATATTGATCTTTTTTATGTCTATTTTTGTCTTCTTGGTTGTCCCACGTAGTACCCACTAAGACCCCTGAGGTCTTGTGTTATGCTGGGGCATCCTTGTGTGCTTATGGTTATCCCAATACCTGTCCCAACCAAGGTCATCGCGACTTTGGGGTGTTGGGATAGCCTTCTTGTTTGATGTGTTTTTTTCATGCATTAGACACTAATCTGCCTTGGTTCTTCATACCCTGGTGTCTTGTGTCTTATGCTATAGCAAAAATTAGTGCTCCAAAGATAGAAAAATTGCATTAGGATTGCATTTCATCTTCCTCATCTTCCCTTGCATCATTTCATCTATTTCGAGAGCACACTCGTGTTCTCTTGAACCCACATGTCCTCTTGAGGGGGCATCCTTCATCCCTAATTTTCATCATTTTTCTCTTCCTAGTCACTCTTTTGAATGACTGGGGCATCTTTTCCAATCTAACCATCTTCTTCTAGGTTCTATTTTTTAATATTCTTTGAAATGATGCTATTTTGTAACACCATCTCAAAGAGGGGCAAAATGTAGACACCTAGATCTAGACACTTAATTTATCCAAATTTATCCCCTTTCATCTAAACATCCCCTTATCCGCATTAATTAAGTAATATCTCTATTATTTAATTAATATCCTCTAAATTTCTTCTAATCCCTAAGGTATCTAGTTAAATAATTAAATACCTTCCCCCTTTCATCAAATGAATTAAATAAATATACCATTTATTTAATTCCCTTTATGTCACATCCTCCATCATTTTTATCTAATCCTAATTATTTCTCCTAATTTCATCATTAGGGATGTGCACATGCCAAATCCTTGATTAGGATGTGTCACATCCTCCAACTTTTGCAAGTTGGCCTCTAATCTCTCTTAGCCATTTAACCCTCCTCTAATCCTTCATTAATTAGCCTAATCAACCTCTCAAGGAATTTTTAATTCCTTTTATCCTTCCAAGGAATATTAAATTATTTTTTCTCTTCCCCATGTGATCTTTGACTTGTCACATCAAATCACATGTCACACCCTTCATAATCTCCCACTTGCCTTTAACATGTCATTAATTAGTCTAATCAAGTACTTGCACAACCTTAATCACTTAATTAGGTCATCCCTAATCCCCATATCATTTATGGAATGTGTCCTTAGTAAAATTCATTAAAAACTTTCTCTTTTTGAAGAAGACACCCCATTCCCCATGTGAATTTTTAATTCACATTTAATCCCCCAACGCATTTAAAGGAATTTTAAATTCCTTCTCTCATCCCCATGAGAATATTTGAGGAGTTTTTAATTCCTCACATGTCCTTTCACCCACATGGGGACAAGGACCTCCTTTATGAGGAGATCTTGTCCAATCTCAAGGTACTATGTACCACCTCCATGTCATGTACTATCCTTCCACCTCATGTACACATTACCTCTTTCAAGCCACTTAACATGCCACATGTCAAGATGTGAGGGCTTGTGAGTTATCAACTCACCTTGGCCCCTAAATCTTGATCTTGGTGGCTCAATCTTGACCATCCATTTCCCTAGATAATTTCAAATTCTTTATAAATACCTCCTCTTTTCTCTCATTTTGGGGGAGATCATTTATGCTAGCCAAACTCTTGCAAAAAAATTTCTCAATCCATACTTAGCCATTTTTCATACTTGCAATCCACTTCCATCCATTTTCCATCCATCTCACAATCTACATTTGAATCTCTTGCCATCCAAGGAGCATACAACACCAAAGATCGAAGGGCCAACCAAATGATCGATTCGAGACAAGGTAAAAGGTTTCATTTTGTCATATTTATTTTGTATTGAATCCAACTAGGCTAATCTTGAGGTGTAGAGTGTTTTTAGTGTTATTTTCTCTCTTTTGTTTGTTGTTCGTATTCTAGCACTAAAATTCGCCCTATCACAAATGCGATGGGACAAAACTTGAGAATAAGATATTCTAGATACCCAATGACCTTCCTTGAGATCCACAACCCAAACTGATAAACTGGTAATGCAAATGAATTGACAAACTCAACTTCAGTTGGATACCCTGTTCTTCACTTTATCTTCCGGTATGGACAAATACTGAAGTGTGGACCGGATCAATGACTTAGGTTGCCATCAATGACAACACCATAAGCCAGATGCCAACAATCTCCCCCTTTGGCATTGATGGCAATACTTAATGAAAAATGACTAAGTGTTGGAACCAACATACTACAATCCTTCAAGACTTTAAAAAGTCATAGCTAACACGACTCCCCCTGAATTTGATAATGCATTTTTCACTACTCTCTCTCCCCCTTTGACATCAATGAAAAACCAAAAAAAAAATCCTACAGTAATCCCTTTTGGAGTGTAACCAAAAACTTATTCAAAAATTGGTTCAAAATACAGTCACCACTTGTGTTAGAAAATTATTTTGTATTTGTCCTTCATCTTCAGAAGAAAATTCTTCCATGCTTCTACTGCAATCCCAAAGATTATGATCACGTTGTTGTTTTTCAGATGTCCGGTTGATAATCTTGATGAGGGATTCCAGAATGGTGATGACTTCTTCTAATATCTCTCCTTTCCTCAATATCTCAATCAACTGTTCCAGTCTGCATTATGTTATGTCCTTCACTTTCCAAAAGGTTTCAACAATCTTATTTATGGTGTTTTGAATATTTATATGCTTTGTCTGTAATTCTTGAATTCTTTTCTTAATTGCACCATCTTGATCCTGAAACATGTTAAAATCTTGTCCAATACTGTTTAGCTCTATTTCAATTTGTTCCAACTTTTCTTTGTACTTTCCAATTGCATGAGGCCATCGAAGACAATAGTTATAGATTTTGTTTGTTGTGTTTATGCATTGCCTTAGCTGATTCATGTGCCTTTTTAGCTTGGTGAGTGATAATTTGTATTGCTTCTTCAGGTGTATAATCAATTCTTCTTCCTTGTTCTGAGACTCAAAGTCCATGATTTCTTTGATGCATTCAATCATCTCTTTTGGCAATGTATTATGTAAATGCTTTAATTTAATATGGTTGTGCACAAGATGAGCACTTAGTATGTTTAAAATCATGTCTTGCTCATGTATGAAGGTCTAATAGACCATATGTTTGTGATCTTTTGCATTCCATCTTCCTCATGAATAAGCTGCAATAGCTCTTCTTTGGTTAAAACACATTCTTCTCACTTTCTTCTGTCATTTCCTTTACTTGTTTTGGTTCAGCTATTTCCAATTCTTTTCTTTGGGTTTCCTCAGTTTTCTTATCAGATTCCTCATCTGGTATGTCCACAATCACCTGTTCTTTTCCTTTCCCTTAAACTCTTGGAGTCTTGCATGCCGGTGGAGTGTAGACAACAATTTATTTTTCTCTTTTCTTCTTTCTATCCATCTCACCAGAGGAGGAACCAACTTCAAGTGCCCTTACCAGAAGGGGAATACTAATTGAGCCAAACTTCCCTAGCAAACCTTTAAAGAAACTTTCATATACTTGATCATAGTTTGCCAAATTGTTAGAATGAATGTAAATCTGCTTGCAAACTGGTTCACTCTCTTCCCATATTACATTTTTGTTTAGTGGTAAGCAATTTAGAAAATGCATCACAAGACATATAACCAAAGTACCAAACCTGAAAGGGTAATCTGTCATCTTTGTCAATTGTACGTTCTCCATTAGTTGATCTTCCAATAATCCGCAAAGATCAAAATTTTGATCTTCCATTATCATCTTGTGTGAGATGTAAACAACACTTTTTGAAGTTGTACCTTCTCTATTTCTGAAAAATATTTTGTAAGATACTCCATGCGCAATGTACCTTGTCACTTGAGATTATTAATTCCCTTTGATCTCCAGTTACTCCAATTAGGTTTTGACTTCTTTATTTCGGATTGACTTCTTTCTCGGCACATCCCCAACTTTGCATAACCCAGTTATAGTTCCAATCACTTCTTTTGAGATATGGTAGGTTTATCCAGAGTTAGAATATCATCATTCAATTTGTCCAGAATAAACTCAACGATTTTTGCATTCTCAAAATAGGGGAATTCACTCCAAATATCCAAGCTTTGTGTTTTGCATCTTTCATCCATTTCAATTCATCGAGCGACAACATGTTTATTACAACTCTAATCTTCTCACTGCTATAATCATCTAGGTTTGTCATTCCTTTGATTTGTTTCATTTTACCTTTCGTGCTCACGTCTTGATTCTACCAAATAAGTTCTTCAACCGCACACCAAATTAAATGGAAATTTCTCAATACAACTGAAGTACCTGATGGATTAAGGTTTCGTCACCGAATTATCTTCACGCTTTCAAAATTTTGTTGCAAAGTGCTCTCCTTATTTTCTTCAATATAAAGTGGCAAATGAGGATTCCAACTTGCTTTTTATAACTCGCACACCTAACCTTTTGTTGTATTAAATGATTTTTCCCTAGGTGTTTCAGATACCCTGTTTTCTCATTCTACAAGAGAAAAATTCTTCTGTGGACCTTCAATTGCTTGAATTGCTTTATGAGTGTTTTCCAGTGCATTTGTAAACAACTGTTGACAATCTACTACATTTCGACACCAACTACCGACAGGGGGAAAATGATTTTCTTGAAAAACTCCCCCTAGGCCAATGGCTTGAGATCAATTCCTGGAGGAATTACCACCACCAAATTCTGATACGGAACCATTTGCTGCATTAGAATTGCTCTTTCTTACCCATGTCTTCTTCATTTGATCTCTTATTTCATCCACAGTCACTTTCCCTTTTCCTTTATTATCTTTCTGTGTATTTCTACCTTTGTATGTCAGACCTCTTCTATCCATAATTTTGTTTCTATAAAATCTTGCAATGTGACCGTATTTGTTGCAATTGTAACACACAACATTTCCTTGTCCAAACCACTCATTCCATTTATTTCTTCTTGATCTACACTAATTAGCAAAATGCCCAAATCTTCCACAGGCATAACATTTAACATTTCTTCTATTGGCATAGTTGGTTGACATATTTATGCATTCAATTGACTTATGACCAAACTTATTGCAATTGAAACACTGGTCGGGGAATGATGGATCACTTGATTTCATTTTACTTCTACATTGAGCAACCATATGACCAAATTTATTGCAAGAAAAATAGTATCCATCAAATTTTTGAGCATTAGGTTGTCTTACTAAATGCATTTTTGCTTTGTTCATCTAATTTCCTTGCCCAAAATTATTTTGTCTAGATCCGGAACTTTCTCCTTTCTCATATCCAAGACCTCACTTGTCATTTCCATTCTTCTGACCTTGAGTCAGCTCATCAAGCTTAACTGAGCTAATCTTGAACTCCTCCTTGTATTCATTTGTAGTAGCAAGTTCATCCCTGAGAATAACAATCTTTCTTTCAAGCTCTTCTTCATTGTTTTTGGATTGTTGTAGTTCAATCTCCAACTGAATGAATCCTCCATTAATTTTGTTGCATTCATTAGATCTTTCTTTTAAGGTCTAGGCAAGATTCTCCTCAATCTTCTTTCTCTCTTCAATCTTCTTAGTCAGCTTCATCACCATATATTCCATCTCATGCTTTAGGGTAGCATTGTCTTTGGCAAGCTTTTCACATTCTTCAGTTATTTCCTTCAAAGTTTGATTCAGGTGAACATCATCCATGCTTTTGCTCTCTTTTTGCTTAATCTGATCATAGAGATCCTTTCTCTTCTCCCTAGACTTAATAATCTGATCCCTCAATGTCTGAATGAATTTCTCAGCATCCTTAATACTTGCTTTCAATTCCCAGACTTCTGCTTTGGACTGATCAAGATCGTCAAGTGCCACCAAAAGTTGTTGTTGAAGACTACCAAAGTCCATTACATTCCAAGATCCACCTCAAGCTGTTAAAATTCTTCTGAGGAACTAGGCTCTGATACGAATTGTTGGAATCAAGGAACACTGAGAGGGGGGTGAATTAGTGTTCTGCAAAATTTAACTTTATTAATCCGATCTTTAAACCACTTATAGTATTAATCCAAAAGAAAGATGCAAGCACATAAAGCAATAATCCACAACACCATAACACATGGATTTTTACGTGGAAACCCTGTTAAGGGAAAAACCACGATGGAGGTCAATCCACAATTTGAGTACTCAAATATAAGTTTTTTACAAATGGGGAATGCACATGCATTCAGGCACACTGCTTAGATCTCACTGCTTAGATACAAAAAGAAGACTCACTATCTTACAAAAGATTTGGATTACAACCAGAAGATTTGAACTAAGAAAGTAGCATCTACTAATGCCTTATTACAGTTCCAGTTAAGCTCATCAGTCGCATTCTTGATCTACTTGTCTGATTCTACTCTGTCTGCTTTCATTTGCATCACAAATCCTTTTATGCACACAAGAAACTGTGCATAATCTCTCTACTATCCTTCTAAATTTTGCAACATACTTCACACACTCAATTCACACGCCAAAATGATATAAATGATCGCTTATATATATCCGCAACAAAATATTTAATCACCCATATGTCGGCTTCAATAAAATATAAAATATTTTCCAACCATCAGCCCAATCCACAAATGATTTTCAATGTGCACCATCCAAATTCTGCCACAACATAGTGAGGACCCAAAACAAAATCCTCAAACCCAAAAATACTTCAAACAATTTTTCCTCGTACATTCACAACACGCCACATTCACTTAGTCGGCCTTCTAGCACTATCAAACAGAAAATTAATCAACTGGATCTCCTAACTCGTACACCAATTGATATGATGACACAAAACTTGAGAATAAGATATTCCAGATACCCAATGACCTTCCTTGAGATCCACAACCCAAACTGATAAACTGGAAAATCAAATGAATCGACAAACGCAACTTCAGTCGGATACCATGTTCTTCACTCTGTCTTCCGGTATGGACAAATACTGAAGTGTGGACCGGATCAATGACTTAGGTTGGCATCAATGACAACACCAGAAGTCATATGCCAACACTAGGCCCATGGGTAATGCTCTCTCTCCCTTACTCTCTTCTTTCTATTGGCTCATTTACTACTTAGTGGTGCGGGTTCTACTCTTGAAGTGGGTTTCGCTTTCACCACATGCTTTGTCCATTTCATTTATAATCCTTTCTTATTTGGTTGTCTATGGAGGTGGGAACACCAAAATGGAGGTCTAACTGAGGTAGACCCCTATACAGCCTGAACCTTTTCGCCTCATTTTTATATGTGTAGGTTGCAAAGCGGAACTTGGAGTGAAGACTCCAACATCCGGTTGAAGGTAAGTTTTCCCCAAGTTTCCTTGTGATTTTCTTAAAGTCTTTGTTCTCTATTTAATCATTCTGTTCAGTAGACCTTAGGTCCAAGTCAAGAAGTGAAACCTTGTTCTATCTGTGTGAGCTCTTGAGCCTTTTGTTTCTTAGGACACTAGTGTGCCATTTGGATGACAACACACCATGTTGGCATCCTAAATATGCGATAATGTCCTTTAGATGAGAGCTCCTCTATTTGAGGAAGAAATATAGAAGTTTCACTCTCTTGGGATATGTAGTCTTCTTTGAGATATAACTTGTGTACATTTCTTTATCATTTCCTCAATCTTCTTACGTTGAGGTGGATAAGGGAAGTTCATTCCTTGGTGATCTCTTGAGAACTAAGAGACCCGTGTCTAGTGAATCCCTCTTATCTCACATTTTGGTGAACCCAACGTGAAGATGTCACATCTATTCTCATAGTGTTTTCATGTGTACAATAATTTTTTCTCTAAGGAATATTTTGATATGTTGGATGATGCTCTAGATGACTTCTTAGAAGTGCCTTCTAATATATGCAAATCTCCTGAGAAAACTTCCTCTCCACAAGCTAAAGAGTTAGTAAATGTAGTTGTGGTTTCTGTGGCTCCTCTGAGCCCTAAGAAACTTGTCATTTACATGACCCCACCTAACCCTTCTCCTAGGGAGGATTGTTTTGTTTACAAGATTTCATGTTGTAGTGATTCACTGGACTTATAGTCAAGGTTCATAAAAGTTGCGAACCCCACTTCCTATAATGTTGTTGGGCACACATATAATAAAAGAAGAAACAATTAGAACTTGGATCAACAACCTTTTGTTCCTACGTCTCAGCCCACTCAAGTTCCTACTTCTTTACCGCCTTCTCAACCAAGCCTTCCTTTAGCACCTAAACCTGTGATCAAATCACCATGTGATTATGATCTTGTCGAGAAAAATTGTATTAATTCGACTAAGATCTCACTTTGGGACTTGCTTCAGACCACTCCAATTTATTAGGAGATACTCTAGGAAACCTTACAAAAGATTCTCTTGTCTGCCTCCACTAGGCCTATGGATGTTAATGTGTTGTTGGCTCATATTTGAGTGGATTCACCAAATATTATGTTTCATCTAAAAGAACTCCCGCCTCTGGATGTGCAGAAACAAGTGGACCCCTTGATGATCATAATTAATGTTGATAATATTGGTATTAGGTGTACTGTCATTAACATAGGTTTGGGCCTCAACATCTGCGGTATTGACCTACTACCTAAGATTAAAGTTGATTCATCTTCTCTAGCAACTTCTTCCTTGTATATTCGTGGGTTCAATAACGTTGGCTATCAAGCTCTAGGTATAATAATACTACCTTTATAGCTAAGCCTTGTTATCTTACTCTGGTTTATGTGATGCCTAGTCCCTTACCTTACAATCTTCTTTTGGGGAGACCTTGGATTCATGCTATGGGTGTTGTAACCTCTACTTTACACCATTCCTTAAAGTTTGTCGCAAATAACCAAGTGGTCATGGTTAAAGTTGATCCAGAAGTTTTTCACCTTTGTGAGCTAGCAACTGCCAGTCGGGCTTCAGTTGTCTCCACTCTTAAGAATTGTATTCCATCCTTAACCGCTAACGCTATGGCGTGTTCCTTGATGATACCCTCTATGAAGATTGTCCATGAAGCAAATGTTGCTAGAGACTAACCACCTAAAGCAGAAAGTCTTGAGTCTTCCCCATCTTCTCCTTCTCAATTGAATGCTTTCTCTGGTGATGATTGGGGCTCCTTATAACTCTCTGAATTCTTCATTGCAGAATACAAAGCGAATCCCTCTCGTATAGAGTTTTTGAACACCTCTGATGTAAGGGTGGACAATGTTATCGTTAAGAGAAGTGTGATCCTATCCAAGAGACCAGTCCTTCCTCTACTAAGGAGAGTAGTCCCACTCTTGCGAAGAAGGTTAACGTTTGCAAACCAAGCAAAGAAGGTGGAAGTGTTCCCATAGATGCATTTGATGTTCATTGGTAGAATGAAACCTTCTACATAGAGCCACCACCTCCCGAAGTTTTCCAAATGCGTTATGGTTTTGGATATGAACTTGATTCTCGGCATGGCTATGGGAAGAAAGGCCTGGGGCGTATCAAGAAATAAATCCAAGTCCCTATCTAGTTTAAGACGTGAAAGTGCTATATGGGTCTGGGGTGCTCTAGTGAACAGTCTAAGTAGAAACCTTGGTGGAGTGTTAACATGATTATGACCGAACCACTAAGTTTGGTCCATCCTAAATTGATAGAGGATAAGGGGCAAGCCAAGAAAATCCCTTTAGATGTCTTCTCTTCAGATGAAGCACTTGAGGAATTCCTAGGTGCCTACTCCTTGTTGCCTCCCTTCCATCACAAGAGACGATTCTCGTATCACCTACATAGACAAGTATACTTTAGAGAATCTATCTTGAGTATTGACAAAGAGGATCCTCTATCCAATGTTGGAAATGATGTCCCGATATCACATCCCGAAGATTGTAGTTCTCTCCTTAAAGGAGATACTATTGAAATCTCTATGGATCCTAAGTCTTTTGAAAAATTAATTAAGATTGGGAAGTTCCTTTCTTCAGAAGAAGCAGACGAACATTCCAATCTCTCACATTCTCATTCTGATATCTTTGCTTGGCTATATGAGGATATGTCTAGTATTGATGAGTCTATAGTGGTTCACAATATTGTCCTATGCCCCGATGCTAAGCTGGTTAAGCAAAAAATCTAAAAGATCAATTCTAGGGTGGAATTGATGGTTAAGACTAAGATAGAGAAGTTGTTAAAAGTAGGCTTTATCCATCCAATTGACTACTCGACTTGGATTTTGAATATTATTGTTGTTAGTAAACCTGATGGTTGTATTCGTATATGCATTAACTTTCATGATCTTAATAAGGCCTCTCTTAAGGATGATTTTCCGTTGCCTAATATAGATATGATTGTAGACTCGACTACAGGCCATGCATTGTTATCTTGTATGGATGGTTTCTCGAGTTACAATCAGATTCATATTAATATGGAAGATCAGTACAAGACATCCTTCACTACCCCTTAAGGTACCTTCTATTATGTGGTCATTCCTTTTGGGTTAAATAATGCAAGAGAAACTTACCAACAGGTGATGACCCTGATTTTTCATGATTTTATTCATAAGATCTTAGAAGATTATGTTGATGACATCTTGGAAAAATCTATAACTCATCTAGATCATATAAAGAACCTTCATCTTATTTTTGAAAGGCTTTGGCTCTATAAGATGATACTTGATCCCTTTAAGTGTGTCTTCAATGTGATGTCGAAAGATTTTTGGGATTCATAGTTTCTCACCATGGAATCAAAGTTGACAAAAATAAGATCGATGTTATTGTTAACATACTTCCACCTAGGAACATTACTGAGTTGCAAAATCTACAAGGGAAGATTCAAGAAATTCAAAGATTCATATCTCAATTGGCTGATTGTACCCTTCCTTTCACTCGTCTATTGAAGAAAGATGTTCGCTTCATGTGTGATGAAGAGTGCCAGAAAGCTTTTGAATCAATCAAAGCCTATTTGGTCAATCCTCCTGTATTGATGTTGGCTATGCAAGATAGACCCTTTTTTCTTTACCTTGTAACATCATCATATGCTTTGGTAGCTTTGTTGGCTTAGTATGATGATGATAGGAAAGAGAGATCAGTCTACTACATTAGCCATGTTCTAGTTGATTACGAAACTTGTTATTCCTCCATGTAGAAAAAAATGTCTTTCTCTTATTTTTGCTACACAGAAGTTAAGGCACTATCTTCTCCATGTTGAAATGTATGTTACTGTGAAGAATGAAATTTTAAAGCATCTATTCTCTAGTGCCGACCTTACTGGGAGGTTAGTGAAATGGGTTATGTTTCTTTCTAAGTTTGATATAAAGTTCATTACTCAGAAGTCAATAAAGGGTCAAGTTGTTGTCGATTAGTTGGCAGACGCTCCTTCCCAGGTTTGGACTTGTTCCTTGATGAGAACATTTTTTTGATCAATTATGAGCTTGAATGGAAGATGTACTTCGATGGGTCAAGGTTTCAGACTAGTTCCATAGCAGGTGTGGTCTTAATATCCCCCGAAGGTAAACCGGTCCCTCTATCCTTTCGATTAGATTTTTCTTGCACCAATAACATCACTAAATATGAAGCTCTCATTATTGGCTTACATGCCACGATTGCGCTAAGAATCAAACATCTCTGCATAGTAGGTGATTTTGAACTTATTTTGAATTAGATTACGGGAACCTATCAAGCTAAACAAAGTAAGTTGTCTTGATATCGAGTCCTTGCTTTGTCTTTAATTAATCAGTTCTCTTCTTTCACAATAGATAGTATCCCTAGGAGGGAGAATAGACATTCTGATGCCATGGCAAGTGCAACTTCCTTGGTACTGTCAGAGGAAGATACGTAAGAATACCACTTCATGGTTTAGGTTCTTCAATCTCCTATTGTTTCTGATCAACTTGAGCCTGATATCCTTGTGTTTTCTCATGTAGACTTTGGAGAATGGTTCTCTAATATCTATAACTACCTAAATACTAGAAACTTTCCTAATGATGTGACAAAGAATGATTTCACTTGCATACGAAAGCTTTCAACACGTTATGTTATTTTGTCTGATGTTCTCAATCGAAAATCCTATAACAACGTGCTTCTCCAATGTCTCACTAAAGCAGAGATACCCCTTGCCCTTAAGGAAGCCCATTTAGGCTCTAGGGGTGGAAATTTTGCTGGTAGATTCTTGGTGAGAAAGTTGGTACACATGGGGTATTTTTGGAAAACGATGGAGCAAGATTCCTTCGAATTTGTTAAGAAATTCCTACAATTTCAACAACACAGTCATCTCATTCATGCACCCGCACAAGAGTTACAAAACTAGACCTCCCATTGGCTATTCGTAAAGTGGGGGTTGGATATTATTGGAAAAATATCGCCTCCTTCTTCCAAAGGACATACCTTTATCATCACCGCTACAGATTACTTCACAAAGTGGGTCGAAGCCATTCCACTTTGATCCACAAACGTCAAAGCTATCTATAATTTTCTTCTGAACAACATTATTTCACATTTTGGATTCCCTTCCATGCTTGTCTCTGAAAATGGTATGCCATTCAAGAACAAGGAAGTAAAGCAATTCTTAGAAAAGTTCCACATCCCACATAGATTTTCTACACCTACTATCCACAATCTAATGGCCAAGCAGAAGTGTCTAATAAGAATCTTGAGCTCATTCTCCATAAAATAGTTAATAAGCATGGTAAGGATTGGCATATTCAATTAACATATTCTTTATGGGCCTATCGCATGAGCGTTCGTACGGCAATGAGAACAATGCCTTACAACCTCGTGTATGGTTTTGAAGCTATCATGCTTATAGAGTTGGAAATTTCGTCTTTGTGGGTTTCCCTTAAAGGGTTAATTGATGATGAAACTTATTGAGCCAATTGTTTACATCAACTAGAGATGCTCAATGGGCGCTGATTAGAGGCCCTTGACCATCTTAAAGCTTATCAGCGATCGTTATCCAGACAATATAATCAAAATGTACTTCCTAAGACTTTTAAGCTGGGAGACCTGGTTCTTTGTGAGAATCAGAGAAATGTAAATGTCACCTGATCATAGAGGGAAATTTAGTCCTAACTGGTTAGTCCCTTACATTGTTGTCTCTGTGTATGGATTGGGTGCCTATGGATTATCTTCTATGGATGGAACACCTTTAAAAGAGCCTGTTAATGCAATGCATCTTCGTCGATACTATGCATAGTGTCCAACGTGTCATGTGTACGGTGTTCACTCTTTAAGGGTAGTAGCACTACAGGTGTTGACATTATTCATTAACACATTATGAAAAATTTTGTGCTACGATATGACCATGTGTGTGCGTAATATACATACATGTATCTTACTATGTTGTGTATCCATGCATCACATTACATCTTTTAAGATAATTAGATCATCATTGTATTTAATTAACATACAACCATGTGCGTTCATTAAATCATGTTAGCATCTGTATGTGCATAAAATTGGTCATGTCTAATTAATCATGACATTTAATTAATTATTTATTATTTAATTAATTTCTCTAAAGTCCTCTACATGTAATTAAATTTAATTAATTTAATTATATTGTTCATTCATCTTATTTTCCCACCATAATTGAATAAATTTATTTTATTTAATTATTTGACATGTTTACTTGATTATTTAAATAAATACATTTTATTTATTTAAATTAATTATCATCTTTTTAAATTTAATTAAATCTTTCGTTTTAATTAAATTTAAATATTTCTTTTCTTCTATTTAAAACTTTCTTCTAATTAATTAAATATCTTATTTAATTAATTTCATAACACATGTCATTTCTTCAAATTTAATTAAATATTTTATTTAATTAAAGATCTTCTGCTTTCTTCAAATCATAATTAGATATTTCATTTAATTATGAAATCTTCTAATTTCTTCAAAATCTTAATTAAATATTTATTTAATTAAGAAAAATCAACATGCACCCATAAATAAATAATTGAATTTAATAATTCATTATTTATCTTCTCAATATCTTTCCATTATCTTCTAAAAAGATGATTTTTAATCATCTCATCTTATCTCTTCCATGAAAATGGAAAAATCCTGCTTTATTCAATTTCTTCTATTTTTCTTTCCAGTCTCATCCATCTTCGACTATTTGATCTGTCAGGAATTATCATAGCCGTTGACCAACTCAGCCAATCAAAATCTTCAAAAAACTATATAAATACATGTGTGAATCTAAACATTGGTTACACAGACATACACACAATTATGCTTATGCATTTGCATATTTAGCATTTCATCGATAATCATATCTTAGCAGTAATCTTATCATAGTATAGCAGTAATCTTGCATCTTAGTATAGTATGCATTTTTGTTCAAATCTCATTCTCTAGTAGTCCATTTCGTTGAGCTTAGCATATCAAATATAAGAGCAACTTGAACCCCAGTCGGGATGACGATGCGGGCTGTTCGAAGAGCTTACTGCATGGCGATTTTTTTTTCTTCGGGTTTCAGCTTTTCCGATCCCAATAATGTTTGCCAGCAGTTGACCGTTTTGCCGGTCCGTTCAGGACAATCTGGCACTTTCCTTACGGCATTGCAGGCATGCGTCCGCTGGGCATGCCAGCATCACTGGCGTCGACATTATGAAATAAAGGCGCCACATCAAATTGCACGGTTGCGGCGTTATTTTAGAGACGGGTACAACGCCCTTGCGGCACATCAGATACTAAGCCGCTTGCATAACCAGGACTGCGGCGTCAGGCCAGACTGACTTACTAAATATTCTCACCGAGGATACAGTAACCGCGCTGGCCGACGTTCACCGCCAATCGCCTAAAATAAAGGGAGTCCTCGCTGGTCACCGCCAGCTCGAAACCAAAACAACTCGCTTGCTATGGTTTGGGGAGAAGCTACACAGTGTTCATGGACCTGGATCGATGGGAGCGCGATGTGAACAGAGCTACCCGCCTCCCCCCGATCTTTCCTTGTAGGGAGCATATCGTGAACCATGCATGTGTCTGCTCCTACTATAGCTATTGAACATCTATCGGGATCACAATTGTTGATTTCCCATTGAGGTCATCGAGACGGCTCTAGAAGGTGTCATATTCCTGCTCGACGACATCAACCCTCATCACTACTATGTCTCACTCGTCAAGCGTTGTCTGTAGCTCCCCCAACAGCTGGTCACACTATCATCGGACGGTGGTCACCTTTGCAGTCAACTATACAATATCTGCTCCCCACTCCTCGTAAGTGGTCCTCAAACGCACTACCAGCTCGAAAATGTGGGCATGTCACCCTGCAGACACTAGTCGATAAGCCTTGAGGACTGTCCCCTAAATAGGCACATTAGGGATCACCTCTGATATGCACTAAGCCATCAACCTAGTCCATCCATGTGCATCCTCTGCAACCATAGAAAGAAAGAGTGAAATCGATATCACATGGCATATGTATAATCATAAACAAAGGAAACTGAAAATAGTGAAATATACACAACATGCTCAGTATACCTGGGTCCCCTGGCTGCCATGTGGGATCAGGGTGAGGAGCGACACTGGGAACCATGCCTTTGGTATCGGTAGCCACTCCTGGTGTCGCCAAGGCTATTGTCGCTGTAACAATAGGTGTTGGTGGCACTGATGAGATGGGGATAGCTACTGGAGGGTGTGACCTCCTCTGCCACCTCAGCCTCTGCAATGTTGCCTCCTCCTCCTACGGTCTCTCCTCCTCGGCCTACTGCTACCCTCTCCACCTGTCTTGCGATGTTGACGAAGGCACATCCCCCTGTGGGCTAGGGTTCCCTCTGGGGGCATCCTCACTAAACACTGGACGAGGACAGTGTCTATCCCACCACCCTCTAAAATATGCAGTTATCCTGACATTATCCATTGGCACCATAGGCAGCAGATCCTAGTTGGGCTTGTCATCATTCGAAGGAACAAAATTGGTGATGGTAAGGTGGAGATAGTACCTGAGTCTCGCCGCACTTCTGAAGGCTCGAGTGTATGTGGGCACATCAAGGGGAATGGTCTGCACACAGCCATGTTGTCGCATGACTCGACTCCACTAGTATGGTACAATGATGTGGTCACGGCGATTAACGAGAAAATGATCCCACTGCAAGTTTTTGAGATACCTGCCATCATCTATCCATCTGAAAATGTGATAAGGTCTCCATCTGACCCAGTCTACAGCTAGTGTGTCGAACTGTAAGCACCAAAACTATAAATCTCCATGCCTCCACTACCTCATGATATCATACCAGTGGGCCATGGGGATGTGATATGGTCGTTGCTAGGGAAAACTGACCAGCCTTGTGCACATGATGTGGATGAAATCCCACACCTGCAAAAGAGTGCACATTGTAAGGCTATGGTACTCGTAATGGACATACCGCCCTAGCTCCTGGTACAGGTGCACTAACATGTTGCGCCCCCAGGAAAAAAATGTAAAGATGCTCTACCATCTCCCTAATACTATGGATGAGCCCCCCATGTAGGTGAGACCCTCGCCCATCTATCATGATCCAAAATGCCACGACCACCACCATTGCTCGATGCAACAGGGGTGTAGTGGTCTATGCCTAGTCATACCAATGTGTGTATATATGACATGTGTCATCACCACCGTCGGTCCACCCCAAGTAGTACATGACTTCCTCTGACCACTCCCGTGTTGATCGGGTGTTGTCAATAGCTACCCGCCATCTGTGGATGGGTAGTCCAAGGATCTGATATGCGTCCTCTAGTGTAATCGTCATCTCCCCAGTAGGTAACTAAAAAGATTACATGGTGGCATCCCACCGCTCCATCAAGGTTGTAAGCATCCTCTCATGGTAATGCATCTCCGGCATGGTGAATGCATGCCAAAGACTGACCTGCTCTAGATATGTGACCTCATCAGTAGTGAGTTGGTTCTTGTGCTCATGAACTAGTTGGTAAGCCTGCCATCGGGATGCTCTTGAATCTTGGGATAGTCTTGCAAAAATGGAAAAAATTCTATGAGAATGTGGAATTTCAATTTGAAAACAAAAAAATCATTAAAAATTGTGTGCGTCGTGCAGACGTCTACGTGTCGTGCATATGTCTCAATTTGCCATTGACAGCCTGAGGACACCAGTGTGTCCTGGGGACAAAAACACAAAGATGGGACTTCTACACGGAACCTAGACGACAGTGCATCTTTTGGACGATGACGTCAAAAAAAGATGCTTATGCAACTTGACAAGGAAAAAATTACTAAAAACATGCTAAAATTCACAAAAAATAAGGTTTTGAGACTTACTTGGTCCACCTCGCGGCCCTCGGCAATGTCATCCCTCAATTGCTCTAGTCTAGGTGCCTCGTACTCTCTCCTGCTCGACATTTTGCTAACTTTTCTCTCACAAAAGTCAACAATTTCCTCACAGTGAATAGTGAAAATGACCCTTCTAGGGGCCCACCTAGGTATATATAGGCCCCCCGAGGCCCATTTTTCCTAGAGTTTTGATTAATAGGGAAAAATAAGTTTTGAAGGGACCTGAAACCCATTACATCAGAAACAAAATGCTACTCCAAAAAATATACAAAAGTCTACTAGCAGCAACCTAATAGCCAAAAAACCAACCACCACAGGTGCCAAACTAAAACAAGACAATCAACAACCAACGACACCCACTAGCAAAATAATGAACAGAAGACAAACACCAAACAGAAACATAAACAAGAAACTAGTTAAGGCCACTCAGAGTTTTGGCTACCTCAATCTGCTGGTTTTTATGTTTTTCAACCATATCCAACAGTTCCTTTTTCTCAGCATCAAAAGCTTTCTTCCATTCAACCGACCTTCTACCAATAGGTACCTTGTCATCATCCTTCATAGTTTTTTTACCCTTACCCTCAGCCATGTGCTCTTTCTCCATGCTCTCCAAGAAGAAAACTTGATCTTCTCTGAGGTGCTTATTTTTTTAAAGAGAATTTCCAAAGCTTTTGCACTATTCTTTATCTAGGTATGGCTTACCTGCAACAATTTTTTGATATCCCCATTAATACTAGCAACCTTGGCCTCAAGGGCCTGCATTCTATCCTCACACAATGCCTTGAAATCATTAAACAAACCTTCCAATTCCACCATTCTATCAATGAGGATGTCAGACATAGAGGCCTTCTGAACATTTTGCATATTCGCATTTAAGCCTCTTAAATTGATATTAATTTTATTGAATTCTTGCAAAGTCCATTTGGCCAATTTGAAGGTTCCCATTGCCCCAACCCTCGCCATGTCCAACAAACCAAACATAGAAGTATCATCCTCGCCCAGTTACAAAAAATCCTCTGAAAGAGGATCAATCTTCAAGGGCAGATTAACATTTTTCTTTTCTTCCTCCACCACATTCAGGTCCCCAACCTCCTTCACAAGAGGCACCTTAGGCATTTCATGAATTGGAGAATCCTCCACAGTCATTGTTTTATCCACAGGAACCTTACCATCCTCTACCTCCTTAGGGTCTGTGGTCGTAACTATAAAATCCTTCTTCTTCAAATTGGCCAAACTCTTTGACAATCTTCTTGGTTTCTCAACCGACCCAACATGAACCTGAGCCCCAACCTCAAGAGCCCCACCAACAACACGTTCACCAACAACCACTTCCATAGCCTTGGGAGAGGACCCATCGAACCCAACCTTTGTATCATCACTCCCAAAAAAGGCCAGCCTCTTAGGAGCCCTATTAATCTTAGAACCCACCACCTTCCTTTTCTTGGAGGCTGAAGCCATAGCTACAGGGAAAACATCTTCCTCGTCCTCATCCCATTCCTCCTAGAGTTGGTGGCCCCCGGTTTCTCCTAAATTTACCCCACCTAGCTAGGGGAAAACTCAAGAGGGGGCATATAGTCACCTCTTGACCATATTTTTCTTCCAAATCATCAAATTTTTCTTGATCATTATTCTCACCATCATAGCTTCTTTCGATTTTTGAAACTAACCTAAAATTTGAGTTTTGCAGGATAAAATTTTACGTGATTCTTCACAACCATTTTTTTGTTGTTTGTTGAGCCCAGTTGTTGGGGGAACCTTCGGTACTAGTTAACTTGACCTCAATGGCCTCTAAGGCCCCCTTTCTTGGCATGCAAATTGGTAAAATTTAAATTTGGGTGAAATTTTTCTTCTCTACTTTAGTGTGGCTGATTTTTCCCAAAATTGAGCCCACTAAAGTGGGGGAAAAATGTAATATCGCAGAATTGCACCTAGGGGCAATTCCACATTTTTGCACTTTACCTAGCATTTATGACACCTTAGAGCATTAATGACAAAAATCCCATGAGTTGGAATTTCAAAATTTTGAATCCATGTGGACCAGTGGTAGAGCGATAGAAACCTAACGACACATTTCCCAAAAATATAGGCCTTGGACGCCTGCACGGCACACAAATATCTCCACAACATGCTAGCATCCTAGTGGCTTTCTAAGTTTGAAATGAGGAATCTTGGATCTTGACTCTCTCGACATGTGTCCTAGCAATCATATTCTAAGTGTAATGGCTCTTTGCTACCCTTACATGCAACAAAAACCCCTCTTTTGCTTTCATTTGGGGGTTCGAGTCATCTTCAATCAAGCTCTCTTCAAGTCCTTCACTCTTGAGTCCTCTTCATCCTTGATAGCAACACTCTCACGAGCGAAGCCATGCTAGACCGAGGTCCTTCCAGCAGCTATAGCTCTCAAGCAAGCACTCAACGGTGCGTCTGTGTGCTCCAGAGAGGGTCTAGGCCCGTGAGTAACACTATTTCTCTCCCTTACTCTCTTCTATCTACTTGCTCATTTACTACTTAGTGGTGCAGGTTCTAGTACTCTTGAAGCAGATTTTTCTTTCACCACATGCTTTGTCCATTTTGTTTACAATCCTTTCCTATTTGGTTGTCCGTGGAGGTGGGAACACCAAAATGGGCGTCTAACTGAGGCAGACCCCTATACAGCCCCAACCTTTTCCCCTCGTTCTTCTATGTGTAGGTTGCAAAGTAGAGCTTGGAGTGAAGACTCGAATGTCCAGTTGAAGGTAAGTTTTCCCCAAGTTCTCCTTGTGCTTTTCTTAAAGTTTGTTCTCTGTTTGATCATTCTATTTAGTAGACCTTAGTTCTGAGTCAAGAAGTGAAACCTTGTTATTCCTGTGTGAGCTCCTAAGCCTTCTTTTGCTTAGGATTCCAACACGCCATTTGGATGACAACACGCCACACTAGCATCTTGAATATGCACTATCATCCTTTAGCCAAGAGCTCCCCAGTCTAAGGTAGAAATCTGGAAGTTTCACTCTCTCGGGATCTGAAGTAGTCTTCTTTGAGATATAACTTGCGTACTTTTCTTTATTGTTTCTTTGATCTGCTTATGTTGAGGTGGATAATGGTAGTTTGTTCCCTGGTGATCTCTTGAGAACTAAGAGACCCGTGTGTAGTGAATCCCTCTTATCTCACTATATATATATATATATAAAACCTTAGGATGATGTTCCCTTATAAAACTAAGATTAAGACCTTAAAAACCTTATTTAAATGATCAAAATAAAGAACATTGCAAAAAATTGAACTATTGTGGATATGAGCCATAAAACTTGATGAAAACCTACAAAAATTAAATTTAGATGGCCACAAGAGGTTTAAGATGATATATAAATACTTGGGATGATATTGCTTGATAAACAACATAGGGTTAGATGCCCAAAAAACCTTGATTAAGTGGTTGAAATGTGTATTCATTGATTTAGGTTAGATATGTTGAACTAGAACTTACAAGTGGAAAAATGCTACGAACATAGGTAGATGATTAGAAAAAGGGTGTGGTTCCCCTCAAGTTAGGCAATGATGTGTATATATAAAATACAAGCATGCAAGAATTTAAGTTAAACTAACTTAATCTATTCTATTAATAATATATGCAACACTCCAATTAGGCGTAAGGATCAATAAAACATCAATACAAATATAAAGAAGTATCACAAATACAAACCCTTGTTACACTAAGGCATGATGATTGTGCTCCAAGATGGTGATATGTGTGTTCTCTAGCAATAGCATAACATTATAATCATGAGAAAGATATATTTTTATGACTTTGGTTGCATCCAATTCTTATATTTTTTATGAGAGGGTTGGGTGGATATGATTGGTTTAAAGGATCAAGGGCTCCCATTATTTGAGAAGCTTGAGAGAATGAGATAAAAAGTTTCTCCTAGTGTTTGTTGGATGCGAAGAAGTTAAGGATTAAATGGAAATCAATAGTTGACGATTCCCTTAGAAGGAGTTAATGGAAAACATCAAAGTAATACATTGAGTACCTGGGGGGTATGGGTGATCTTTTACCCATATAAATTGCATGTACAAAGATTCATAATTTGTGTACAAAAAATAATCATTTGAACAAGTTGATAAGCATTTAAAATATGCAAGTGAGGGATTAGTGGGCTAAATAATTTTAGTCCACTTAATAAAAAGTCGATGGAAAAGGGGATTAAATAAATAAATTTATTTATTTAATTTTTGGGCTTAGCATGAGGGGCTCAAGTTAATAAATATTTGGATTTATTTATCTAAGTTGGACTATAAAAGAAAGATGATTAAAAATTTAGATCAGGAAGATTAGTTAGGTGAATAGTTATGTATAGGGAATTTATTAATTGAATAAAGATATTATTTAATCAATAATGAGATAAAACTTGAGATAATTAATCAAATAAAAATGATTTTTTTTAATCAATTATTGAGGAAATAGTTGGGTAATTAGCTGAAATTATGATGTGTGAATTTTAGGTGTCATATGAGTTATTCTAATTCATTTTAATTCCTTATGTTAATTTTTGGATATAATTTACTACCAAGTACCAATAAACCATTATGGTATTGATTGATTAGAGTTGTAGCTGTTGATCTATCATAAGAATATATATTTATGCATCCCTATGGTTATGTTGGATCACACACAATAGAAATGACAAAACAATAGCCTAGTGAATTCAAAAATATCTTGTTTTCATTAACATTAATTATACCAAGCCATTTAGCATTACAATAGTGGCTTTAGAGACAATCACAATATATTCTCAACTCAATAGATCTCACAAAAAGCTACAAAATCCACTTTATGGATAAACGATCTTCAATGAATGATACAACCCAATATCTTTATTCTTTTTAATCTTATTGCACTATGCCACCTGAACACTCTTTTGTTCAATTTAAACTGTTTGGTGCATTACTTGTTATCTTATGATTCTCTCTAATCTCAAGCTATATGTATTTCACCTTTTTTGAGTTCCATTTCTTTTGTTTACATGGGAAACCTCTTTGAAAACTTGTCATATCTTTCTAATAAAGAAAAAATCATCCCAAATTATTACAAACATATTCCTAATGAATATAGACAGCTTCCAAGATGTATAAATCAAGCAACGTAATCAACTGTAATACAATGATCTCATTGCATGACAGACCAAGGAAAACCAGAGAAACATGAAGACGACGAAGGAAATGTGAGAATGAAAACGTGAGACAGAGAAGGAATTGTCATGCAGGCCAAGGCTTTTCTTCTTCTTTGGCGGATCAACTTTAAACGTAAAACCTGCAATTTTAATCAGCAACATATATATTATACGAGTTGTAAAAACACTCGTCTGACATGGTTGTGCAATGGTGTCTTATTATTAGCAGACGACGTAATGCATTGCAATTTTATATGTAGTTTTCATTTTATTTATATATTGCAATAATCATAATAGATCAATCACGTTGTATCATCTTTCAACTCGTATGATGTTCATAACTACTATGATCTTTTTGCATTTTTCAATATATAGGTGTCAACATGTCATTGATTCTCTATATTTTCTAATTTTCAAGCACACAATTGAAAAATATTCAACCATGATTATTATTGATCATTTATCTTAGTTAGATCATGTTTTCCATTTGATGACCCGCATTTGTGACTTAGAAGTAGGAAGAAGTATCTCAAAGGGTCACCAATCCTAATAACATGATCCTCATTGAATATTCATTTGGGAAGAAAAAATACCATGATTATGTGATGCTAAGTATCTTCTAACAACCCCATTGTTCATGTTTGTTCCATCTATAGTAATTATCCAACATATTCCATAGAGCATTAGGAAGACTTTCTACCTCTTCTAACAACCCAATTGTTAATGTGTGTGCCATCTTTAGTACTTATCTAACATATACCTTATAATTGACTATCTTCTCTTCTCTATACTATGCCTCTACAAATATGATCATCTAAATTACAATATCTTAAAGGTTGCCATTATATATAAATAGGAATTATACTACCTTGTCACACATCTTTGGCTCATTGTGCCTAATGAAATAGTATTTACATTTTATTGTCTAACAACTTTTATTTAAGGGTGTCCTTAGACTTGAAATATTTATTTTTTTGTGTGCTTACTAATGGTCCTCTAGTCGCTATAGTTTAACTATTTTTTCTAAATGTATACTCACAATTCTATATGTCAAATTAAAGATATTATATTTGTGAGTTAGAATATGTAAATTAGTTGTACCAATGCCAAACACAAAATGCACTCAATTATAAATAGAATATTATACACCAAAAGGAAATTCAATTAATCCTACTCTTTTGACACATTGCCTTCTCATTTTATTTCCCTAATCCTAACTCCCCAAACCATGTACTCCTAATCCTTTTCCTTGGAAATGATACTTAGAGTATGTGTAGATCAACTAACATAGTGATAATAAAATTTTAAATGAACAACTAGTTATGATATGCATAGAGTACATGCGAAATACATCAAAGAATATGCTTCAAATAATTTAACACTATTATTATTGACATAAATATGTCATTATAATATATGGATACTCATTCTCAAGATAGTACATTGATGGGGAAATAGTGTAAAGGTGTTCCCCACTTGTTGTAGAGACTAGCTATAAATTAGTGGTAAGAGTGTTTATGCCAAAAGAATATCAATAAAAATCCCTTTTGGAATTAGAGGCTATGTGGAAAAATTAGCCAAAAAGAAAAATACTAGAAGAGTGTAATAGGATTAGACTAAACAATTAGAGGTTGCTAAATAGACTAGTGTTGAGAGCATAAACAAACTTTTTGGAACTCTAAGCCATAATATCAATTCTCTATTTTGACTAGTCCTACCCTCTATTACAAAATTTTGATGCCCTTAGATGTTTTGGATAGGTTGAGCTATTCCTAGAGATGCAACGATTTTTTGGGAAACTATGTTTCATGTCATCCATATTCAAGCTATAAAACCTTACAATGCTTTTGAGAAATGATTCTATGGCATCAACCTTGTTGATTAGTTCCATCAACCTTGACTCGTTATATAAATTGTTCCGATAAAATCCAACCCTCTAAACTTTGAAGCAGTTCACAAGAGATAAGTTGGGTTAATGGGGGTTGCTTTGTTGAAAGTTTCATTTAGGCCTACCCTAAACTTATCTCATATGTAGTATCTTTCCAAGGCCTTCATGATCTCCTTGTCACTTATGATGATTAAAATATTGGTGATGAATGTGGATAAAATGTTTGTATTTTCTTTGTGCTACAATTCTCCTTTGGAGATAAAAATTTAACTATGGATAAATGCAAGTATGAATACTCCTACTTTTAATTAGAGCATAAATGGAAGATGAATAACATAAATAAAAATCAATATAAAAATTATATGTTTCATGTTTCAATTTGATTTCTCCAAGTGATTGAATAGTATCGTGATGACATGTTGGGTTGCTCAGAAGGGCTCCTCAATGTGATAAAATATAATTGTAAGAGTTTTTCTTTATATAAGTGATTTAGGATGTCCTAGGTTTATCTAGATTTGACATGAGTGGGATGGAGGGTTAGGATTTAATCTTAGATTGGATTGTGGATATTTATTAGCTTGAGTGGGGAAACAAGAAGATTGCAAGTGAAAATTTTGGATAGTTGTAAATGGATAAAGAGTGAATTGAGGGAAAACAAAGGGTTGAGATTATCATAATTTGAATAGAAGGTGGAGATTTATGGACTATATTTCTTTTTAATATTTTATGATTATTATTTTAATATATCAATTATTTAGTTATTTTAAATAAATAATTCTTTTAATTTTTAAGATATCTATATGTGATACCTTGATATTTCTACTGCTCTAAATGTGTAAAACAACTAAGAAACATGAATGACAAAATACCAAGGACACCTCAAGATTAGCCAAAAGAGTGATAGAATAAGAAAGGAAATGGATAAACAAAATAGAAATGATATCACCTTCCTTGTTGTTGATTTCTCCTTGATTGGCCCTTGATTGGAATGGATTGTGTGCTCCTTAGATGATAGATTGAATGACTAAGATGCAAGATTCTATATTCAAGATGATTAACAAAGATGGTTGAATGATTGAAAAGGCTTGAGGATTCAAATGGACAGCATGTAGTTATCAAAATGCAAAGTGTTGGAAATGCCCTTGAGGAGGAAAATTAGCAGCATAAGGTTGCTCCAATGAAGAAGTGTTGAAAATGCCCTTGAGGAGGGGGTATTTATAGGAGAATTTGAATTCTCTAGAGAATTCAATGGTCAAGATTGCTCCAACTAGGCCAAGATGAAGGGCTATGGTGGGTTGAGAACCCACAAGCCCTCACATCTTGACATGTGGAGGGTGAAGTGGACAAGGGAATGTGAGGTGGAGATGAGTTGTCAAAAGTACATGAGGTGGAAAAGGACATGCACCTTGGGGGATGAGAGGATTTCCACAAAAAGGGATTTCTTGTCCCCAAGTGGGAGTGAAAGGGACTTTTGAGGAATTTTAGAATTCCTCAAAAATCTACATGGGAAAAGGAAAGGTGGTTGGGGGGATAAATGTGAATTAAAAATTCACATTCCTAGAATGATCTAGAGGGTAAAAGGTGGGCTCCAAAAAGGTGGGACTTGGTCACATGTGGAGATTATGACAAGTCCAAGGTGGGTCACATGTGGAGATTGTGACAAGTCCAAGGTTCTAGAAGCCTTGGAAGGATGGAATGTGAATTAAAAATTCACATATAAAGGAGGGGAATCTAGGACAAATAAAAAGAATTAAAATTCCTTAGAGAATGATTGACTTAATTAATCATTAATTAGAGAGGGAACTAATTAGGGAGCTGAGTAGGATTAAAGCCAACTGCAAAAGTTGGAGGGATGTGACACATCTAATCAAGGATTAGG
>VDFB02056351.1:46631772-46646211 GCA_007258455.2 Sequoia sempervirens
CTTCCATGTTGACCCAAAAGCTTTTCCTTTATTTTTTATTTGTCTTGTGTTTTCCTTTTGGGGATGGCGTAGGGTGTCAAGACATTTATGTTTCTTTCATGTTGACCTGAAAGGTTTTTTCTTTGTTTTAACTCTCTTTGTGTCATTCTTCTGATTCTATGAGTATTTGGAGAATAATGATAGTTCTATGCTCTATGACAACATTGTAGCATAGACATACTAACACTGAATCCATAGATCCCTTATGTGTTTGTGGGGGAAACCCTTCCTATTTCATGACGCAACTTGCTTCGGAAACATATGACTTGGCATAGGGTTTTCCGAGAAAATATCTCATGTCTTACGATCAAAACATTGGCTACTTTAAACCAATTGCTCACAGTGATGGTGTAGCAACCACTTTAAAGTGGGGGCATACATCAATGATATCTTTTGGAAAATTTCATGGCATGATTTTCGTTTTTTCTTGTGATGTGTCATCTTCTTGGTGGTGTCATTGGGTTTTATGTTGTCCAAGAGAGTATGATCTTTTGTCATGGCATGATGCGAACGAGGCATCCCATGGGCAGTAATCTGATACTTTGGCTTGTCCTCTCTTGGAGACATTAGGCACAATGCTCCCTAGGAGGAAGACTGTTACACGGAAAAAGAAAAATCCCCTATAGCACAATTTTTACATGACATTCAAAAACATTTAACAAAAATCATTTGCATTGTGGTGCCTTATCGAAGATGTCAGGAGGATGACTTCAGTATGGTATGAGAGGCTAATATGATTCTCATTTGCCACCTCGTTGGGATAACTCACCTAGTGGACAGACTAAGGTTCCACAACCCAAAGTGAGCATACATATTTTGGGACAAACACACCCCGCGGATGACCTGAAGTTCTATGGCCCTAGAGTGAGTGCAGCGTATGTTATGGACAAACAACCACCACCTCACATTGCGTTGAATTGGTTGCGCTCGATCCTTTATTTTTATTTTTCTTGACCTTTGGTAGGGTATGGTCATGTATCTTTGTTATTGTTGCATACTTAAGTTCTTAGATGTTTACTTTAGTGTGAGTTTGACATGGGGTCATCCTCTCACTAAAGTTGGGGCAAAATGTAGTAACAAAAAAAGTAGCATTTTCCTTGCTTGGTATGATAACTGACATTGAAATTGAACAAATGGTGTCTTGGACTAGTGTTGTAATGTCTTGTAAACATTCACACTATTTAAAGACCTTTATTTAGAAAAATCATGCCTTAAATGGTCCTTTGTGAAAGTGTTGTGAAGTGTTGTAACACGCTTTCACACTTTTCTAGGACTTATTTATTTAATTAAGCCTTATGGTCCCCTTTCTAAATAAAATGTACATAATGTATACCTTGTTTAAGTGTTGTAAAGTGTTTTAAAGCATTTTCACATTTATCTAGGTGGTCCTAATTCATTGTGTTTAAGTAGAGTTATTAACCCCCCCTTTTAGGCCTTAATTTTGACACCTCCCGAAGATCTTTCCCAATAATCATAAATTAAATATCAAATTATTTCATTGGGAAAAAATTGGTCCTAGTAAGTTGAGCCAGGACCCATTCACCCTTGATGGCGAATGGGTCCTCTCTTAACAAGACCCCATTTTCTCAGTTGTTCTAGAATGGGTTTTTGGCCTTCTTTCAGCTCCCCAAAGCTTGGTCCTAGAAACTTAGCCAGGACCCATTTGCCTTTGGTGGCGAATGGGTCCTTCCTTAATGAGACCTTAATTTTTGAATTTCATTCTAGTGGAAATTTAATTGCCTTTCTTTCTAGATCTGGTGTTGTCCTTAGTTCTTTGAATTTCGGGGTTAATCTCCTAATTTAGTATAAATAAGGGTTTATTTCACATTGTTTCACCTAGCAATTTTGTGTGACTTCATGAGATCAAGAGCAAAAGAATTAGAGCATTTCAAGAGCATTCATAAGGCATTTCAAGGTAGAATTCAAGTGTTTATTGTAGCAATTCAAAGATCATATCATCATGGAAAGGTTCTAATTGCATCATTTCATGTTCATGCTTCATTATCTTATTTCATCATTTGGTTTAATTACCTACAAGGGCTTTGACTAAGGAAAACCCCCATTCACTAACAAATCAACAAGTTTTATGTCCTTGAGTGTGTGATTGCAGATTTATAAGCTGAAGAGCAAGATTATCAAAGTTGTCAAAATTGCCAAAGTTGCAAAGTTGTCATTCAAGGTGCAAGAACATGGAAAGAGCCCTACAGAACTGAATACTGCCTTCCAGAACTTGATAAGAGGGATTTCAAGAGTGTAGAAATCAAAGTATAGGATCCTGAAATCAATTTTCTGAAACCCTAAAGGGACCCATTCAGCCCTAAAGGTGAATGAGTCCCCCTTAGCTCAAAAACAACAACTTTCTGGATAGATACACACCTTTTTATACTCTAAAAACATTCCTCATAGTTGCTATAACAGTTAGGGTTGATTTATGGTTGTTATTAGCATCTTCTTTTGCATAATTTGAAGTGATTTGGCTTGGAAAATAAGTGATCCATCTCACATTTGGGATAGATCTTATTTTTCAACATATCAATGTGAACTAATTAACAATTTAATTAAAAATTGATTTTTCAATAATTTATTTTATAATTTATAGTGCTTAAAATTTTATGTAAATAAAAATTTTATATAAAAAACCTTGTATTTATTTTTTATTTAAATTGAAATGATTATACATATACATCCATGTAAAACAAATTTAAGTATATGAAATAAATGAATAATAAACCAATTTCTCTTATTTTTAGCATCATACTAACTTCAAAAATAGTAATATGAATTCACTTTTAAAATATTTTACATGAAGAGATATACCTATTGTAGAGATTACTTTACACAAGAGCCAAATGGTTGGTCACAACCAATTCATATATATTCCTTGTAAGTCACCTTTCTTCTAAGTTTGTCTATATATTTTGTAGGTCCATTTTGTCGGTTTAGTCATAAAGTTCATGTAAAAGTTTAAATATATGAGCTTTTCACCTAAAATAATTTTTTCAAGAATTTTTTTTCCATTACTAGTTTTTGTAGTCACCACTCCACATCAAATATTCCAACTATACAAAATCATTTCAAATCTACAACTATAAAAAATCATATAAAATATTCTTAGAAATCAAAAGGGATGAAGTTAGATGAAATATTCTTAGGTATAGTTTTCATTCAATATGAGTAGATTGAAGCAACAACTATAGAGAGATTAGGTTTTGTTCATCTCATTTTATTTTTTAATTTCTAGTTTGGTAGGGTTTTGTAATATTTCTCCTATAAATATTGCCCATTTATTTTTAGTGCATGACACAAGGCTATTAAAACATTCCTCAGCTTATGCCTGAAATTTTTTTAACCCACATCTAATATTTTTGTTTAAAACCTACAAAAACATTGTCTCAAGCTCAACAATTTGTTAGCTCTAAGACCCCAATATTTTTAGATCTACTTTTCATTTATTATCAATAGATTGAAACAATACATGTAGGGAGATTGGTTTTGGTTTGACTCATTTTTGAAAAAATTCTACTTTGGTAGGGTTTTGTAATATTTCTTCTATAAATTTGCCCATTTATTTTCAGTGATATTGCCAACAACATGACATAAGGTTGTTGAATTGAAACATTTCTCACCTCATCCCTAAAAACAAATTTCACATTGCAACAAATATTTTTATCTAAAAGCTACAAAAATATTGTCTCGAGCCCAATAATCCATTAGCTCTAAAACTTGATATTTTTAGAACTACTTTTCATTTACTATTAATAGATTGAAGCAACAACTATAGGGAAACAAGTTTTGGTTTGTCTCATTTTTTTTAAATCTCAAAGCAATTGCCACTTCTCAATCTAGCTAGCCCAAGGACTTCTAGGTACTTTCCATTACTCTCATTATTTTTACATAAGAATATCTATACTTATTACCAGCCACATTTCTTTGCTTATTACCAAAAAGACAAGAAGCAGTAGACTACAAAAGAATGTAATTCTCCTGTGTAGAAATCAATACATCTTTATCACAAAAGACAAAAAGGAAGACTACATAATATCTTTTTTACCACAAAAGACAAAAAGCAATAGACTACAAAAGAATGTAATTCTCTTGTGTAGAAATCAATACATCTTTATTCTTACATCTTTTTCTTGATTATTCTTATTCTTCTACTACAAGTTAACGTGCTTATGCAACTAGACTATCTTGTAAATTGGATTTAGGTACCTCATTCGTTACCTTAAATCACTTTGAATGTCTTCCTATTTCTTAATGTAGTTATAATGATTGCACATATGTTGATTATTGTACATATACACTTCTTGAAGGCTCTTGGCCGCAAAAAGTTGTAGAGGGATATGGTATTTGAGAAAATTATTGGCCAAGAACAAAACCTTTAAATTATGTAAGCTACCCAATACCAAAGGGATGAGTCCTTCTAACTTGTTTGTATGTAATCAAGTATGCCTTTGAGAAAAATATTGGCCAAGAACAAAACCTTTAAATTATGTAAGCTAACCAATACCAAAGGGATGAGTCCCTCTAACTTGTTTGTAAGTAATCAAGCATGCTTCAATTTCCAAGCTTTGCAAGGATGCCACCAAATGAGAATTTTTTGCTCAAATAAAGTTGGATCAAGTAATCTAGTAATCCAATAGAGGATGGTATGGGTCTTGTGATCTAATTTTGGATGACATATATCATGGTGAGAATATTGCACATGTCCAACTCCCCTGGTAATTATCTACTTGAATTAATTAGGTTTCAATATTTGGAACAAAGGATATCTAGGTCAACCATTGTTTGATCTCCCACTTTACTAACAACCTCATTAATGACATCATGGCTTCCATTGCCACCACCATTTCAAATAATCACTCACCCACCATGATAAGCTCACCTTATTTTTTGAACCAAAATTATTTTTTTGGTATGGATACAATGTTATAGTGGCAGTGTACTTCAACATATATGTCTATTTTAGAATTTTTTATGAACAAACTATCATGGAGAATGGGAAATAGTTTTACATACCTTCAAAAATTTAAATCCCAACAAATCATATAATTTTTTATATTTTTTCTTTTATCTCTTAAAATAATTTCTTTAGGGTTTCATAATATCAATACGTAATGTTACTCGTTCACAACAATAGCTATAGTCCATACAATATTATGTAGGTGACAATAGCTTTCAACCATTTTAGAGAAGGCCTCGTATGTTACACCCCATCTGTTAGTTACCAGGTTACTTTTACCTTCATGAGTAAATGTGATTATAAACATAAATCATAACCTTAATATGTTTCATAGGTGAATGAAATACTGAAATATGCAACAAGATGTTATTGCTTTTGAAGGAACGATTATGTTTTGTACTGATGGAAAATGTGATGAATGAATATGTATTGCAATGTGAATACTTTAATGCTTTGATGATGCAAATGATTTATGATGCTAATGGCATTCATGTGAATGGCTAACTACTATTGTGATGCAATAAGTTAGATGCATGAACAAATTCAAACCTCTGGAAGAAAGAGGGAGATCACTCAGGAGAAGAACTTGGTCCGGTAACCTTTAATGAGACTAACTAAGCATACACACTCACAACCTAATTGGTCTAGTCAAGTCAAGATAGTCGGGAAATGGTAAGTAATCTTTAGTCTTGGTTTGGGAACATTTTGTGTAGGTTTATGGTTTTTGTCTTTGAATGTTCATGAATTGGAATGTGTGATTAAGTCTTTGTGTTATGAACAAGTATGAGCTCTTTTTTCTATAAATCATATTTATATATTAATTGATGAATATATATATATATATACATAAGAATGTAAATATGTATATATGTATGTGTTTACGATAACTCATACATATGAATATATGTGTGCATGATCATACATAGGTAGACATATATATATATATATAATGAATATGTAAATATATGTTTGTGTGGATAATAAGATATCAAGATATGTAAATTATATGTGTGTAAGTATTAATATATGCATGTTATATATAATCATCGATAAATATATTAATATATATTTATTATCCAAGAGTGACTTAGGTGTGTATATATATAATAATATATACATATATTATAATAATAAACATTATAATATATATATATATATATATATAATGTTAAATGCATATTAAAATATTTGCATGTTAATATGGGGTGCATATATGGCGCAACCCATAAAATGAATATAGATTATTAAAAAGACAACAAACATAGAGTATATGTTGCGATATAATAAAGTGCTCGAAGTGGTAATATAACCAAGGCATGGGAAGTTAAAAGTATTATCATATGCTAATTTAAATGATAAGAAGACAAGTGTTGGCTTGCACTATAATAAAGGCATACTTTTCACTTAAAAAGTGCAGTTAGAATGTAAAATGCAATGCACTAGGAAATGGAAAAGTGCAATGTTGGAATTAGAAATAAAGTGTAAATAAGAGTCTTCAAACCAATGTACAAGCATGGAGACTTGGTCAAAATGCAGTTGATTGTTGTATGTGAAGGTAGTCGACTTGCATGAGGAAATATGAGTGTTTATGTGTTTACATATCTGACGTTTGTGTAGCCTATCATGTCCCCGCCTCTTAAGGCGATTTTAATTCAAGCAGTGGTGGGAAAAAGGTGTTTTTTAACACCACTAATATAATATAGTTAAATTTAAATTATTTTAATAACATTTAAATTTATATTTTGTTTGTGGCCGACCCCCTTGGGAAGTCGAGTTCTTTATTGGCCGACCTCATTTGAGGAAGGTTAAGATCTCTTTTTAAGTAGGCCTATTCATCTTAGGAGAGCATCACGAATTAGGTCAATGGACATGACTGGTTGCTAGGGACAAAAACCCCTTGCTATATTCATCAGGTAGAGATGAAAACCTATCCTGCTATTCGTGAATTCCTCCAGTTTGCCTACACACGTCTAATCACTATATCTGCATCTACATGTTATAATCGTGAGTAGAGGGCAGGTGAAGAGTTCTCAATTTGTGGCCGAGCCAAGGCTCTAGCCACATCCTCGCGTTAAGGAGAGCGATACATTTATGGCAGAGTGGTTTGGGTCACTAGTTGGAGGTGCGTGGTTCTTAACTCACGGATTTCTTGGGCTCTATTGAGGTGCACAATATTATCGATCCCTGGTGCAATTGAAATCATATAGCGAATCATTCACTACATCCAGTTCGGGCGACATCAGAACATATTCACGAGCTTAAAAAGTTGGGAAATCACGAGAAATATTCAATGGCATGATATCAATATGATCCATACCAGCTAAAGAACCTGTGTGAAATCAACGAATAAGTTAATGTCTTTAATCAGATGTAATTCAAAATTGAACTCATTAAACAATTTCCAGTTTTCCAGTTCTAGTGAGTTACTTGTATTTCAGTTCATATGTATTCGAACAGTGGTTGTATATGTTATGCTTTGACTGTTAATTGCAATATCCAATATTTTTTATCGTTTCTGGGCAAGCAAACTATAAGACATCTGATCGATTGAATTTTCTAGAAGTGTTTACCTTTGTTTTTTTGAGCAAGGTTATTATAGTATGTTGAAGAAGTATTCAAGTTTATGTTGTGTGATTATTACTGTGTCTATCTGAGCAAGGATCTTATAGATTAGAACTCAAGTTTCTGTTGTGTGGATTATTACTATGTTTCTATCTGAGCAAGGACCTTACAGTGGTATCAGAGCCACTCGACTTGTCAGCCTATGCATCTGTACATGAGTGATAGAGATCTAAGATATCATCTCAGAGAGAGGAAGAAGGCAATGGGAGATAAGGAGGATGATGGACAACAGTTCGTCAAGGAGTCTAGAGAGTTTCAATCTACTATGAAGGACACTATGATGGAGAAGGTTCAACTCTTGAGGGGATTGAACCACCTAAAGCAACAGTTCAGGGATACGAAGACCAACAGCCTCCACAAGGTTTTTCAAAGCCAAATTCTTGGATCAAGGGGCAGCAAATGAAGAAGAGACGCCACCTAAAGAATAAGAGGACATGGAAAAATTGAATAATGAGTATCATGCTCAAAGTCTAGCCTTTCGTAGAGATGTAACATTCTTAGAATCCCATGAGATGAAGACTAAAAGAGGGCATAGGAGGAGAAGGTATGAAGTAAGGAAGGACATTCAATATCGTTTCCAGGGCAAAATCACTATCCCAATTTTTGATGGTTCAGGGGGCTCATCACCTAAGGCTTGGTTGCAAAAATTAGACACATACTTCTCCTTGAATCTCATGTTTGAAGAAGAAGCCATCAAATTTGCTACCCTACACCTTGAGGGTTTGGCCCACGAATGGCAATATCACGGTATGGTGACACAAGGCCACAATTCCATTAAGACATTGGAAGAATTCAGTCATAGGCTAACAAAGAGATTTGATAGGAAGGATCCAAAAATTCACTTCTGGGAGTTAGCACAACTGAAGCAAGAAGATAAGGTGGAAAAATTTATTCTTGAGTTTGAGAGATTAGCAGTGATGGTTCCAAATGTGACAAAAAGAAGGCTCATAGTTCTCTTTGTTGAAGGCCTCTCCGAACCCCTTAGAGGTTTGGTAAAGGCGTTGGATCCGAGTATACTTCAAGACGCCATTAGGAGGGCTTTGAACTTGGAAGACTCATCCATGAAAAGAACACCACTCCAATAAGGCTCCACCATTCATGGCCAAGAAGTTTCCTCAAAGAGACCTTCCACCCCCAAGAAAAGCACCATTCAGACTTGACCCTTCGGAAATGTCAAAGAATGATCTACGAAGGAGATCATTATGTTTTTTACTGCAAGGCACCATGGAACAAAGGTGATCATTGTTTGGGAAGGGTCAAATACACTACATTGAGGTCTATTCGGGTGATGATTCTGAAGAAGAGGTTGATCCATAATTAATGATTATTGAAGAAGAGAACGAACCTAAAGGAGAAGAGTATCCAGAAGGAACCCTTGCAACCCTATTCGGAGCACCAAGGTACCATTCATTTCAATTCAAAGGATTTTTACAAGGGCAATGAGTGAATGTCTTGTTTGATAGTGGGGCCACTCATAATTTTATTGATGAGAAATTAGTGGCTAAATTGGGGCTGAAGACAAAGGATTTTGGAGGGTTCAATGTCACAGTGGTAAATGGCTACATTCTTCCATGCAATCGAAGAGTTCAGCAACTAAATTTGACTCTTGGTGGCCATAAGATGATAGATGACTTCTATGTGATCGGTATAGGAGATATTGAGATGGTTCTTGGAGTGCAATGGTTGCACTCACTTGGAGAATACACACAGAACTACCAAACAATGGAGCTTAAGTTCAAAGCTAATGGGAAGAAGGTGACTCTTTGTGGCCTCTCCAATGGTGGCCCCATAGTGGTTTCAGTGAAGCGTATGGAGAAAGAATTCTAAAGAGATCAAATTGCTTGGGCAGTCGAATGCTTGATCGCAGATAGTTAGCCTTCCGAGGAAGGGAAGCCCTTCCACATTGATATTCAGCCCATTTTGGAGAGTTATAGCAAGGTTTTTGATGACATACATCATGCTCTACCTCCGAAGAGGGGTTTCCAGCATGTGATTGAGCTTGAGGAGGGATCTAAGCTCGTCATCACTACACCCTACCATCATCTGAGAGCATACGAGGAGATAGAAAAAATTATTAAGGAGTTGTTTGAAATGGGACACATTCATCCAAGCTCTAGCCATTTTTCTTCCTCGGTGGTGTTGGTCAAGAAAAAGGATGGGATGTTGAGGATGTGCAATGATTATAGAGCTCTCAACAAAAGGATAATAAAAAATCGCTATCCCATTCCTAGGATTGATGAGCTTCATGGTGTAGTATATTTCTCTAGGATTGACTTGCATTCAGGGTATCATCAAATAAGAATGAGGCAATAGGATGTGCACAAGACAACTTTCAGGTGTCATTATGGGCACACTGAGTTTTTGGTCATGCCATTCAAGTTAACCAATGCCCCCGCTACATTTCAATCATGTATGAACCAAGTATTCATTTGACAATTGAGGAAGTTTGATTTGGTATTCTTTGATGACATCTTGATCTATAGTAGGACTTGGGAGGATCACTTGAAGCACATAGATGAGGTATTTGGCATACTTGTGCAACATTCATTCCATGCCAAGATGTCAAAATGTGAGTTTGGATTGACTGAAATTCTATATTTGGGGCATAAGATTAGTTCCCAAGGGGTTAGTGTTGATGAGGAAAAGATAAAAGCAATACAAGATTGACCAAGACCAAGGAACTTGTCACAATTGAGAGGTTTTGTGGGATTGTCCAGTTACTATAGGAGGTTTGTAAAGGGGTTTTCACAACTTGCGGCTCCCTTGACTAATCTAACGAAGAAAGGGGATTTCTCCCCAGATCCCACATCATAGTGAGCTTTCAATAAGCTCAAGGAGGTAATGAGTTCATGCCCTATCTTGGCTATTCCATATTTCTCACTCCCTTTTGTTCTTGAGTGTGATGCTTCAGGAGAGGGGATTGGAGCAGCTTTGATGCAAAATTGGCATCCTATAGCATATGAGAGTGGGAAGCTCAAGGATGCAAAGAGGGCTTTCTCCATTTATGACAAAAAGATGTTGGCAATCATGCATGCTCTTGCCAAATTTAGACAGTACCTAGTTTACATGGGAAATTTGTGGTGAAAACGAATCATAACAACCTCAAGTTCTTCCTCAATCAGCGTGACTTGAATGATAGACAACAGAAATGGGTAAGAAAACTTCAAGCTTATGATTTTGATATTGAATATGTCAAAGGGAAGAATAATGTGGTGGTTGATGCACTCTCTAGGAAGCCTTATTTTTGTTCTATATCTGATATATCTACTAATTGGAAGGCTACCATATTAGATGAGTATGCCAAAGATTCTTTCTCCATGGATATTTTAGAAGGTAAGGTGCTTGATGGTAAGTTCAAGGTCATTGAAGATCTCATCCTCTACAAAGGTCGTGTGTATACTCTGCCCAAATCAAGGGTCAAAGAGAGGATTTTGAAGGCATTGCATGATACTCCACTTGTTGGTCACCTAGGTTTCTACAAGACATACATGCAAGTAAGGGAGAATTTCTCATGGAAAGGATTGAAGAATGATGTTTTGTAGCATGTTAGAGAGTGTGTGGTATGCCAACAAAACAAGTCCAAGCATGTCTTTCCAGAAGGGTTGTTGCAGTGCCTACCCATTCCAAATCATAAATGGGAGAGTATCTCCATGGATTTCATCACAGGGCTGCCTAAGGTACAAGGTAAGGATTGTATTTATGTGGTGATCGATAGGCTTACCAAGTATGCTCATTTTCATGCCATCACTTCAAAATTTAAGGCTCCACAAGTGGTTGATCTATTCTTTAGGTAAATATTTAAACTTCATTGATTGTCCAAGAATATTGTGAATGACAAGTACGACAGGTTCATCAGTTTGTTTTGGCAAGAACTTTTTTGTTTGAATCACACTAAATTAACTTCAACTACTAGCTACCACCCCCAAATGGATGAGCAAATGAAAATCATGAATAAATGGATCAATGGTTACTTAAGGAACTATGTCATGAGGTAGCAAACAACATGGATAAAATGGTTGCATTTGGGAGAGTTTTGTTACAACACCACACATCAAATTGGTATGTCACCCTTCAAAGCTCTCTATGGTTATGATGCTACTTCATTGATGGATTTGCTTCTTACTGATAGTAGAGTCCCTCAAGCCAAGGATGTGATACAAGAGAGTATGGATATCTTGCACTCTCTTAGGGAAAATTTGCAACAAGCTCAGAACTAACAGAAAATGTATGCAAACCGACATAACATAGAGAGAGTTTTTCAAGTTGATGACATGGTTTATGTAATATTGCAACCTTATAGACAATCTACCATCAAAGGGAATGGGGTAGAAAAGTTGAAACCTAGATTCTATGACCTCTACAAGGTTTTGAAGAAGACTGGGGAGGTTTCCTACGAACTTGAATTGCCACGGGGTAGCAGAATACATAACATCTTCCATGTATCATGCTTGAAGAAGGCGCTCAAACATCATATTACACCTTCAGTAGAGTTGTCTACACTTGATGATGAAGGAAGGTTGATACTCAAGCCTGAGGTAGTGTTGGATGTAAGGGAGAAAAGGTTGAGGAACAAAGTTATCCCAGAGTACCTTGTGAAATGGAAGAACCTTCCAATCGAGGATGCGACATGGGAAGCGGTGGAGATCTTCAATCACCCAAATTTGAAGTTGCTTGAGGGCAAGCAACATCTAGGCGAGGAGGATTGTCATGTCCCTACCTCTTAAGGCAATTCTAATTCGAGCAATGGAGGGAAAAAAGGTGTTTTTTAACACCACTAATATAATATAATTAAATTTAAATTTAAATTAATTTAATAACATTTAAATTTATATATTGTTTGTAGCCGACCCCCTTGGGAAGGCGTGTTCTTTACTGGCCGACCTCATTTGAGGAAGGTTAAGATCTCTATTTAAGCAGGCATATTCATCCTAGGAGAGCATCATGAATTTGGTCATTGGACATGATTGGCTACTAGGGATGAAAATCCCTTGTTGTCTTCATCAGGTAGAGACGAAAACCTCTCCTAGCATTTGTGAGTTCCTCTAGTTTTTCCACACACGTCTAATCACTATATTTGTGTCTACAAATTATAATTGTGAGTAGACAATAGGTGAAGAGTTCTCAATTTGTGGCCAAGCCAAGGCTCTAGCCACATCCTCGTATTAAGGAGAGTGATACATTTCTAGTAGAGTGGTTTGGGTCGCTAATTGGAGGTGTGCAGTTCTTAACTCACGAGTTTGTTGGTCTCTATTGAGGTGCACGATATTCCCGATCCCTAGTGCGATTGAAATCATAAAGAAAATCATTCACTACATCTAGTTCGGGCGACACCAAAACATATTCACAAGCTTACAAAGTTGGGCGATCACTGTTGGAAATATGTGCCTCAATCCCACAGGCTGAAACCTCTGAAAGGGCCAAGTCGATGTGACATCTTTTGTGTCTGGCCGACTAGCAGCTTGAATCTTGTTGAACAGTTCAAGTCACTATGACCTTGCTTCAGTCTCACCAAAGGAGCCTATCGTTGTGACATTTCGTTCGGTATAACCTCTCACCGCCCGTGGAGATCTCTGGCCGACAGGCCATTCTATCGTATATCGGGGAGACCCTTGGCCAAAAGGCTTAGTTCGGGGTGAAGTCCCAGCGATAGCTAAAGTCTCGCCGACAGTGTTTTATGTTGAAGCCTTCAGGGAAGGTCTTGGGTGTTCGGTAAGAAGTCTTACCGATAGGAACGTCTCACCGAAAATATTCACTCGGGGTTAACCCAAAGGTCTCAGGGAGAAGTCTCAGTGAGAATGGAATGTCATGCCGATGGGGATACAACTGTAGTCATCGGAGTAGCTCATGGCGATCGATATGAAGTCTTGGTGACTCGTGGGGTCTTGCCGATAGTAGTATGGCTTTGGAGTAACATAAGAGATCTCGATGAAACCTCTTGGCAACAGTTGAATGTCTTAGTGATAGATGGATGCCGATGGAAATGCTAATGGCTTGGTATGACTTAGGACCTCGGTATAAGGTCTTGGCGAAAGAAATAAGTCTCGCCGACTCTTGGATGCTTCGATATGACATGTTTGCTCAATGTGAGGTCTTGGCGAAAAGATGAATGTCTTGCCGATCATTCGGTGCTCGATGTAACTTAAGAAGTCTCGGTGTAACCTCTTGGCGAGCGGTAAGTCTTGCCGATAGCAATGTTGAGGTCGGTGTGACTTGTGAATAGCGATATGAGTCTTGACGATGAGAAAACTCTTGGCGATATCGGATGCTAAGCTATGTGGCATCGGGGAGACACGGTCAATGTATCATCAACATGCCAACACAAACTGAAGCTTTTTGACTGAAAGAAGACCATCCTATGTGGCGTCTCATGGACCAATCAGAGAAGCCGAATGGGAACCGTTGGAAGACAGTTCATTGTGGCAGTTCTAAGAGGAAGCTCGAAAGACAGGGGCGACATGGTTATACTTTGTGATCGCAGTTTGTGATGTGTTAGATGATTCGAAGGATCGACAGATTGTTGTGTAATTGTATCAGAGTGATTTCTATTCTGTAAAGTTTGTAACTTGAAGGTTCCTGTACAAGTTTGATCATTGTGAAAGTTGCTGAAATATGACATCAGAAAGATAAGTCTGATATTTGTATGTAATCTCCATTACTATAATACAAAGTGATTTCTCTTGGTGTGGTGGGTTTTTCTCCTGTAAGGGTTTTCCCACGTATATCTGGTGTTCATATGTGTTTGTCAAATACTATGTTTCTGTTATTGCTTTCAAGTGCATCTTAGTTGGACTGTAATTGTAAAATTCAAAAAGGTA
>VDFB02056351.1:46646311-46733908 GCA_007258455.2 Sequoia sempervirens
GTTAATAATTGTAACACATCATTTTTATAATGCATGCTTATACATTGTTATTATCATCATTCAAGATAACAATAAAAATAAACACATCTTGTTGGTGTAGGTTTTTATTTTTCTAGTGGGTTAATTTATTTTTCCTTAGTCATAGGTTTTCCTACATTTTTACTAAGCTTGCTTAGGATAATAAAGTGAACTTATTATTCAATAACTAGGAGATAAGGTGATGAGGTATCTCCATCCTAAAAGGGTGAAGCATTTACTATTTTCATCATTTTATTTAATATTGGTGGCTATTGGTAGTCACTTCCTATTGGTTGATTTTTCACCTCCATCCTCTCCTTAGTTTTATATAAAATCACTACCTAGCTTGTATTTGCATGCCTGTATATAGTCATTCATATTGGAAGCTCTTTTGGTGTAGGAAAAATGATCCTAGATCCAACTAATATTAGTTCCTCTTTTCACTTAACATCACATTTGGACACAAAACCAACTAGGGTTGATGTTTGGCTTGCTACCACAATGGAGAGCCAATATTCTAAGGTCTTGTGTCTAATTTTGATGTTGTGATGATAAATGTGATGTGTGATTTAACAAGCCTATTTTCCATATAACCCTAGATCTAAAAATATAATTTATCACACAAACGAAAACGAAAAGTTACATAAAAGCTTCAAATTTGAAATTGAGATACAAAGAGGAACCTGTGATAGAAATTTGAGGTTTATTTGCAAGGATAGGGGCATTGGGATCCCTAGGATGGATTTCTTCTTTTTCAAATCTAAAAACTCTAAAATAAAGGTTAGAGTCTGCTTTATGTTTTCTGAAACTGTCTCCTCCTAAAACTTTCGGATCTAACCTGCACACATGAAAAGAAGGGAAAAGGTTGTGATGTATAAGGGATTGCCTAATTCAAACCTTGATTTGGTATTTCTACCTCCACATAAAATGGATGATGATGATCAAGAGGGCATACCCTAGGTCGAGCAAAGGCCAAAACAAGAATAATTGATTGAATTAATAAATGATAAATGACAATATTACCTTGATGTGAAATTCTTGATGAAGTGATGCCACACCATAAGTTGCCACAAATGTTGATTGATGGATGCCTTGATTTCTTGATAAACCTGCAAAAGGTTAGTTCCCAAAATATAATTTATTGTTGTAGCTAGCATGTAGAGGATAACTCAATATATCTTCATAATTTGGCATGATTGATCATAATAGCTTCTTGCACATAATTAGCTTCACTCTTCTTGATGTCTTGCAAGCTTGATCTTGACTGATAAAAGTGTTGTAATAATGCTACTAATTCTTCCCTTGAATCTTCCTTGACTGATTTAATTCTAGGATCTTCAATTTTCCCTCCAAAATTGCTAGCTCTTGTTAGAATTAAAATGATAAAAATGACTTGTATTTATATGCAATCCTTTAATTTCTCGCTAATCAATTATCAATAGTTAACAAGTAAAATTATATTTTTAAGTATTAAAATGTTGACGCTAACATATTCAAATTGGGTTCAAAATAGGTTGGACAAGGGTGATGGGTGCCCTAGTCTAGACAGGGGTGTTGGGCACCCTAGTCTAAGCCTATTTTGGGGCTTTTGCATTATTCAATAAATAATAATTATTAATTTCCAATTTCAATCTAATTTCCCAAAATGATAATAAACAAGAAAATTATAAGCACAATTTGGTCCTAAAACATAGGGGGAAGCTATTTACCTAGTGTGAAATTGTCAAGGGTGACAATTTTTGATGCTAAATTTAGCCCCCACTTTAGTGAGAGTATGAACTTGCGCTCAAACTCACACTAAAGTAAGAATAAGCCAAGAAGGGTTCAATTATCAAAAGGGCGATCCCACATAAGTGGGTTACAATTCCCTACATGAAAAAAATTTGTAAAAATGCTCCCAAAAAAATTTGAGTTTTTAGGGGTTCATTTGAAGGGGGTGTTCAAGCGAACCCCAAAAAGGGTTCACCCGAACACCCCCCTTCGAGTGAATCCTTTTTTTAGTTGCACCTTCATGATGCCCTTATGGTAGTATTCATGGGAGAGGGAGGGCACCATTGAACCCCTCTATCAATTCCCACTTCTACTCGAGGTCTAGGGGGTCCCCCTTTTTTGTCTTTCTCTCCAGTAAATTTTCTACAAAATTTCACCTTTGAAGCCTGGGAGTTGAAGATGAAAATGAATCAACTCTCTATAGAATTCAATTAATGATTATATCCAAATGAGCTATCCATCAAAATATACTCTAATATATTTTGCTTTTATTATGTATTTTTTAGTTTTATTAAACATAGATTTTTTACCAAAAAATAAGGTCTTTGTTCTACATGTGGAAAACTAGCAAATTATCAAAAAAAATGAAAAATATGAGTGCACCAAATATTGAAGTCCTTGACCCAATAAAACAAATTAATTTTGATACATACAAAATATGTTACACAACCGCTATCTAATTGAATTGCTTTGACTTCAAAACAATTAAGAAAATATTTTAATAAACCATGAATCCAAATGAACGTGCTAGATATCATAGTTACAAGTCTAAATTCAAAAAAAAAAGAATTTATCCTTCATAGAAAAAAATTATGTTGTATATGGTGAACATCACTCTTTAAAAATGGTGTTTACTGTTAAAAACTAGTTTTCGAAGAAGATGGAAAAAGAAATGTAATCTGATTCCAAAAAAAATTTAAAATATATATTTAGAATCTACAAAAAAATTTCATAAATCAATAGTTTGCATCATCTTCAAATTCCTTGTGGTTTAGCAGCTATAGGTGCCCGAAAGTGAAGATTTAGTTAAAAAAATTCAATTCAATGTCAAATTTGACCAAAAAGTGTAACCCACTATTGTGGGATCACCCCAAACATTGAAATATTAAGGTCTTACTATTTTATGATGATAATGCTCAATTTCATACAAGGTTTATATAGATGTCATGAATACTAAGTGTGATACTCCCACAATGTAAAATCTAGATAAACATAACTAGGTTGAAATGGGTAGTAAAGCTTATATGATGATTAATTTAGTATCACACCTAGCCCTTCCAAGGTAGCTTAACATTTTTTTGATATATTCAATGTTTATCATGGCACACATCATTGTACCACCTAAATACTAGTGAAAACCCTTATTAAATTTACTAATCATTCTTAAAATAAAAATATATTTATTTATTAATTTATTGTTACTTTCTAAGCAATAAGAGAAGAGGGATATTAGAAAATATGATTGGTGAAGCTAGATGTGTTACAATCTTAATAGAAAGTTTCATAAGATAGGGATGTTTCTCAGGAACTCCCTTCCTTGTAGTTGACATCTTAATTTTCTCCATACTCTAACAATACCCAGGCTTGAGCTACAATCCCATCCAAAAAGTATGTTGAAAAGGATCAAAGAATACTCCCATAGGTTGTTGGGTATTGTGGAATTCAAACCCAATCTCAGGTACACCTCAATACACTCCCAAATCTATCAATCTCACAACCCCAAGAATATGCCTAGTCTCCATGAGTGAGGGCACCACCATGCGTATTATGTAGGGCTCACATGTGACTTGGGATCATATCTTGCACGCTTACTCTGATTCATTGTTTCCTAAGATCAATGATCAAACATCCAAATGCCTATTTTACTATAAATTGTGGCTCCCACCTGATCAACCACACCTACCATCATAAATAATACTACTGCAACTCACACAAGCCCAAGAGGAGTCACCATCCCTCTCTTTGTTCTTAGATGCCCTTTCTAGTCACCTACATGACTATTCCTCCTCACTGTGTGGCATCTCCCTTCCATCCATTTTCTTCTTCTCATGTTTTTCCCACTTTCCACTCCCATGCACCCTTCCTATGCACTCTCTCTGTCATCTAAACTAGTCTTGAATGAGAAATTAAGGAGTTCATGGGGTTTAATTTTTTTCCCAAATGCCTCTTTTTCTCTGAAACCTATCATTTAGACGACTTAGGAAATTAGGATGCCATGCCCTATGACCATCCCCTGCACCATACCCAAGCTTTCTCCATTCTCATTTTTTGAGTTGTTCCTACCGCCGAAGTTTCATGATTTTTTCCTCCCCAAACTAAGTTTGTTGTAACCTCATAGTGTGTGTAGAGGTCCATTGCATTTATTTTGCCCTATGACCTACACACATCTCACCATACCTAATGATAAGAATGCCAAAGCAGGTTAAATGACATCATCCTCCTTTTCTTCCCACACCCTCATCTTTAATTAGGTGTCTCCTCTCCTCCCACATTTCCTCTCAAAGCAATCTTTAGTTTTTGATGATGTTTTATTGAACTGGTCTATCAATTACTAGGGAGGGATGGACAAAATATTGGCCATTTCATGTCACACCATTTGAAGAGTTTAAACCCTTTGAACCATTAATTCCTTCCCCTAAAGACATTTAAAACATTAAAAAATATGTTTAATTTTTTTAAAATTAAAACCATGAGAGAATTGATATTTTAATTTCTTTGTAAGATAAATGATGGTATCGATGCCATGAGTACATACGATCTCTAGGAGCTACAAAAACTTGTAAAGGTTCATGATTAATTACGTAGATCCTTTTTCTTTCAGTTTGACATGCTCAACAAATCAATTTTCAAGACCTCCTTTGTAAATCAGACCTTCTAACACATTGTTTAATAAAATTTTGGTTTGGACCCGAAAACTTCTCAAACCATAACAAAACTCTAGAGGTGGAGGCTCGTGATGACCAATAAACATTCAATTTGTTGCCAAAATAGAGAAAATATTTTTATGAAACCTTATTGACCTGCTCAAAAACATCGCCATATTTATCACCATTAAAACTTGTTTGGGAGCCAAAAACTGTGTTTGCGCACTTCTTACAATTTATAAAAAAATTCTACCAACCTAATTTTGAAAATGAGCTACAAATTGCAAAATTCAATGCTAGAAGTTTTAGGTTGGTTGGTTGCCATGGGGCATAAAAACAAGGTCCTGTCAACAACTAAAAGGTCAAATTACATTGGAAGCATGACAAAAGAATAAATGTTAACACTACATATCTAATCAAAAACTTAGATTGACTATAATATTGACACAAATTTGATTTGATCCCGTCAATACTATGTAAAACATATTTATATACATTCTAACAATTACCTAAAGTAGTGATAGAAAACATATTAAAAATGAACATTTACAGTCTTGTATACCATAGAAGCTACTACAAAATATAACCTACCGACTAATGAGAAATTAGTGTGACTTTGTCTTACCAATTGAAGTCCACTTGGTGCCTTTACCCTCACGGCCACTTTTCCCTGTTTAAGGAGACATTTACAAATAATAATATAATAATATAGTCAAAATATGCTTTCATGGGGTGTACACAAAAGTGACGCGATGTGACCCCTTATCCCACTATAAACGCCGTTATCATAATTACGTTCGCGTGAATATCACGCTCTCAATTGACTCGTTCTTTCTTTCCTCAATTAAAGAGAAAACGACCTCTTTTAGTGATAAAGGTATATTTACATTCTTCATTGTCATGATATAAGTCTACTCAAAAGTATTTTAATATGGAATAGTTTTCTTGGTTACATATAGTATATTTATGTTTTTTTTTAAGTTATTTGATTTAATATTGGATCAGTCTGGTTGTTTAAATATTTCTTTATAAATTATTTAATAAAAAATTTATATGATTTTAGTGAATCTGGTAAACATAAATAGTTTTTGATGTATCTTTATATTTACATTATAACTATTTCAAAACAATAGTCACGTCACTATTTTATGTCATATTCATATATATTATAAAATCTTCAAAATAAGACAAATAAATGTTATAAAAATGATTGATACGTAGAGTAAACTAGATCAATAGTTATTCTTTTAATGAAATGTTACATTTTAGCATAAGAGGTTTGTTTTCTATCTTTATCATTGTACTACACTACTATTTGGGCATTGCAAATAGCTATAACTTATTAGAAACAAGTCTCGGCATATACCTAACTCCTACCCAACATATAGAAATTTCATTAAACAAAGCCCTTGCATTATATTAGTTTTTTAATTCAAAAAATAATGTTAGTTAAAGACAAGCCTATGCATACTAAACATTGAAGATTGGAATCTTCATTTTAAGTCCTAAAGTACCATGATATTCTACTTCCAAAACTATTTGAAAAATTATATAGCAATAAGAAAAATATACAATCAACACAACATTGTATGTCATTGAGGACCATGTCTACAAACCCCTATTTGAATTACCCAAGGATAACAAAGCAAAGGCAATATCAAGGCAACACCCTCCTTACCACATTTCATCTAGTGGAGAACATGAGGTGTTATCAAGGAGGCAATTGTTTGCTACATTACATTTACTAAACAAAATTCTTCTACTCCTTCAAAGATAAAATATATTTATAATACATATTGAAATCAAATGTAAGCATACCTAAAGAGTATCCATAGAAAGTTACATCAACCCTAGCCTTCTCAAAGGCACATTCATTCTACCTCTACATAGCAAAGAAAAGAGTGGCATAAATTCAACTAATAATTTCTATAGTAGAATAAAAAAGATTGTTTAATGCTTCCTACTATAGACTTATAAGTCAAAAATGCACACCTACCTCTAAACCACATATAAAAACTATATCTATTAAAATGTGAATTATAGTAGGGCAGGAAAACAAAAAAACTCATCTCAATTCACGCTAAATTATAAAATTTTAAATGCTACTCAAGAGAATAAATAATTTATTTTATCATAAAATAAAACAAATAACCTCAATTAATCATAAATAGACATTTTGCATAGGGTAAATTTATAGTCACAAGAGATGTAATAATTTTGAGGGAGGTTGTGAAGAAAGCTATCTATATGAGTTAAATGAACCTTAAGTTGTGATGTGGTGTTCTAGATTTCATAAAACACCAATATATATTAAGTTTATGATTTGTAGCTACTAAGGACTAGTTGAGAAAAAATACTTGATGTAATTTAATTGACAATTAGGTATCCAACCATAATAACATAAAACATGAATCTACAAACCTTTTTATAATGTTGAAAGAGGAAGTGTTACTAATTTTTAGCTTCCTGATTAAATTAGTGAAGATTTAATGAGTAGTTATTTGGTGGGGTATAAAAGTTTTGATACATAGTTCATCCAATGAACCTTTGTTTCCTGAATGAAGGGTTTTAAAAGAATTGATTTATCAGAATTATCCAACAATTTGACTAAAACTGTTGAACAATTTGAACAAAGCAACAAACAATTCATTTAGAAAACAAACATTCAGAGGACTGAAGTAAACAAACATTATTTTCTGCAATGTTTGTCATTGTTGATTATCAAAAAAGAATTGCAATTCTGAAGCAAAGTATGCTGAAATATCATTCATTTAGATTACAAAACATATGCTTAAATAGATTCATATTAGTTATTTCAGATTATGTAATTGAGAACAAGTTCAAATGGATTTACAAGCCATTACATACTTTGAAATAACTAATATATTAAAAATCCATGTTTTTGTAACCCCACACAAGCCGTTGGTATGACTAAGTTGATTTAATTCAATAGTTGATGTAAATCATACATCAGAAGATCAATTAAGAAAGAAAAACACATAAGAGGAAGGTCATGTCCATCATTGCCTTGAGGGCTGACGTAGGGTTGACTCATAACTCTCCAGCTTCATCTTCAGTGTCTTTAGCTCCTTTGCTCCTGAATTCCAGAACCTACCGTTGATTGAGAGTTTTGTTAGAGCTCAAGTCATGAGATCCAATTACATGTTTGATCAACAGACGTATAATTTATAGCCATTATCAAATCAAATCAACTTAATCATTATCAGAGAGATAAATGAAAAAGTGTCAGATCAAATCATCATGAAGAAATCATTAATTCACTATTTTTCTAACTTGTTTGATTCATGTGCGGATACAAGAAAAGTAATGTTGTTGTTCATCAAATTACTATATGAGTGGTGGAAAATGTGGCTCCCACAAGGGTTGAGCCTAGCTCATAATAATGGCATAAGCACTGTATGAAGGAAAAGCAATTAAAGTCATTATATCAGCTTTTCAAAGATAGTGAACATGCATACATATTGAGTTCACAAAGCAATCATCAAGGGAGATCACAACGTTGTGAAGACGTCATCAGAAAATTCAATGCATATTGCTTACATCAAATGAAACAGTCATAATAATTTCCTTTCCCTTATTGAAGAAAATTTCATGTTTACATAAACGTCAAAGGACGACATTATTTCATTTACAGAATCTTTGTAGTATGATGTCAAGTAACTCAGAGATGGAGGACAACTTAACTATTTTTTTAGTCACAAAGGAAAAATACACAATCTTGAATTCCAAGTATAAGAAGGTTGATAAAAAAATTAAAAAAAAAATTACTCTTTCAAAGAAGCAATAAAGTAAAGATTTATTTTCCTTATAATCTAAATATGGAGTAGAATTTATGTTATTTCAATGAAGCTACAAGATACTGAAAAATGCAAAATGCAAAGTAATTAAGTCAAGATGTAGCATGAACTCAAGATGCAGATAAATAACAGAGACATAAAAATGCAAGCCACAAGAGGATTATAAATGAATGTTCATTATTCATATTTTTTTTGTCACAAATATTTCTTTGAAAGGATAAAATCATAGTTTTTGAATCTTATAACTCAACAGAAAGCTAAATTATGAGGCTTTTTCATATAATGAAAGCAACAATGAAAAATCAAATACCGATTTTCAGAAATGAAGGAAAAATAGAGGTCATGGCCATATTCATAAGTTCTCAAAACTCCAGAGGCCAAGTTAACATTTTCCTCATGGCAGCCTGAAATTTACAAAGGGTTTGAGTTTTTCCAATGAAGGGTTAAACCCTTAGAAGAACTTTGAAAAGAGCAAGTAAATATTTATAGTTTATGTAAGCTTTTAGCCGCGGTTTAACCATGAAAATTCATGTATAGAGGCTCACTATTTAATTCATTTCCAGATTCAAATTAAGCATTTTTTGTAGATTAAGTGAAAGAAATGAATTTTCAACTTACCCAGATTTCTTATGAGGAGAGACCTTTCAAGACCCGTGGGCTTTCTTCTATTTTTTCCTCAAAAGACTCAGATAGATTTATCAATGGAAACCAAGCAAGAAGACACCAGTCAACATAAGCAAAATGATTCAGAGCAAAACATTAGAAAATAATAGAGAGGTCGCGGCCCGGAAAGCTTTCAAATGCTTTTAGACAAAGGAGAACTTCCAAATTCAACCAAAATCAGACTTACCATGGATGCAATCTCCAAGAACTGCAAGAAAATGGCTTCAACACAGAAGATTTCTAGTCAAAACTCGAGCTAGAATTCCTCATGGCAGCGGTCTCTTTCCTCAAGCAGCAAATGAAGTGAAGATAAAAATGAATGTTATCTTTTGTTTTAGGTTTTGACAAACCCTAAGAGAAGGTCGATGGAGGAGAGGCATTTTTTCCTTAAGTTTAAGTTTTTATTAAAAACTTTATTCACTTATGTTGCGTCGTGGCATATATCTCTATACCTTATATTTTATTTTTGAATGTTTTTTTTTTAAATATCTCATAAGACTTAATCAATATAAGTCTTTTTATGTTTGATTAAGGACTCTTTTTATTTTGCATTTTTAATTCAAATGTAAAACTTTATTTTAAGTGATAATTATAAATCACTTCTAATAAATGTTATTATTGAATGCAAAGTAAAATATCTTATTATGTAACTTCCAAATGATGGATTTGAAGTTATCAATGGATCCTTAAACTTTTGCTTAAATCTTGGAGGTAGTTGAGAAATCTGAACCAACATGTGGAGCAAAATTAGGGATTTTGAAGCACTTAATTGAGAGTTCTACTTCAATTAAGAGTCATGATTGATTGGGTTTCAATCAAGGAGCAAAATCAAGCACATAACATGAGTTCACTTTCAGTTACAACCCTATTTTGGAGGGGTTTTCAGTTGCATATGACCCATGAGGTTGTTTTGAGTTTCACAACTCTTTATGCATGTTTTGAGGAGTTGCTTTCAGTTACATGCTTGATTTGAGGGAAAAGAAGGACAACACATCATTCTTGGAGCCAGAATTCAAAATTTGAATTCTTGAAGTCTTTTCTATAAGTCTTCTTTTCTCTCATTTATTTCACTAGTTCTAAGTTTGGTGACTGTTGTAGTAAGTGGCACATGCTTTGTAACTCATTTCTTATGAGTACTACAAATTTGTAATGCAATTATCTCCTATTTTTCAATAAAAATCTTATTTCCTTCTCCATTATTCTTTGTTCTTTAGTATTGATTGTGAGTTATATGATAGAATATTGTGTCATCCTTTATTTTCATTATATTCCTTTAATGTTGAATGCAAAGAATAGCATGTCATAGTGCAGGTCTGTGTAAGTGTTTTCATTCTCTTGGATAAAAATTGTGAAAACATTACTATTTTCCTTTTTTGAACATCAGAAAATTCAAAGCTTTTCATAAGAATTATTTTTGCAGGCATGAACAACAGAGTTGTATAGCTTTATTTGTTGAGTTATCTTATGAGATTTTAGAAGTAGATTAAAATCATTTATCAGTTGGTGAATCACCTAGTAATCCAATTTTTCTAGTTTTTGCATTATCCTTCTTACCTTTTGACCTGTTAAAATTCAGTATTTACAAGAAATGTCCAAAGGGAGCTAGCCCATAACCTAGAGGTCTACCCTCACTATAGAATACCCACAGCTTGAGAGTAGTCCAATGTTGCATGCGATTTAGGAGTTTGTCAATTTTTCTTCAGGTGCAAATCCCCGTGTTAACAATTTTGGCATGCCTAGTGGGACATTGAATTGATTCATCAATTCAAAAAGAGCTTATTTTTTTTTTGTTATGGTGTGAGCGGAAATTTTCTAGCCTTCAAGAAGGAAAATTTTTCACACTTGGCAACTCCATAGCTTTGGTTTCAGCAGTTTCCAGTGAGTAAGCACATGAGAAGTTATCAAACCAGATGAAGTGCAAAACCTGTTGAGCATTCAGAGCTACCATCAAGAAGTACCAAAATTGTTAGGAGAGTAGCAAGCCTAGTTTCTACCTTCAACAATCCTCTATTTATAAGTTTTGTGGTTCAAATTTTAGCTAGTTCTATTGTTTCTAGTAGTTCTTCAAGCAGTGTTAGTTCTCCAATAGTCAATATGGCTCATCCACCACCTAGGAATCAGCCTTTTGTCTCATTTGATCAAGGAAGCCCCTTGAATTTAGCCCAGCATAATGACATTCCAGCTACAACCCTTAAGAGCTTTCCATTTTTTACTAGGGAAGATTAGACAATAGCCATTGAACACATTCGAGATGTGGCTTCATTGTGTGGTTTACATCATATTATTGAACAAGATATTGTAGTAAGGCTCTTGGCAGCCTCTCTCAAAGATAAAGCCTTCCAATGGTTCAAAGGTCTACCTGTAAACTCGGTTACAACATGGGACCAGTTAGGAGAGCGGTTGAATAAGTAGTTTGAGGATAAATTAGACCATCTCTCATTGGTGGAGCAGCTCACTACCATCAAAAGAGCTCCACATGAACACTTGGTGGACTTCAACTACCATTTCAAGAAGACCTGGAATAGGATTCCAACCTCGGTAAAGCCTTCTAATGATTATGCATTTTTGTTTTACTTGAAAGCTTTGAATAGTGATATTTCACTTGCAATATAGTCTATGGGTGGGGATTATTTACCAGCAACATTTGATGTTAATATTAGAGTTGAGAATAGTTTAATCTAGGCTGGGAAGTTAGCACCTAGGCCTCAAATTCCATATTTTACTGATATACAGCCAATTGTCCCATTCTTACCACCCACTATAGCTATTGTTCCTTCATTTCTAGCTTTTAATACTCAAGTAGCATCTCAAGAGCATGTTGTTCCCAGCCAATTTCAAGAGCTAATAAGCATAAAAGAGAAATATGATAACATACAAAAGACCTTGAAAACATTTGGTAATGAGTTGGTCAATATTAAAAAGCAACAATATCAACCACCTTACCAAGCTCCCTTTTAGACTAATCCTCAAATTCAGAGGAGGAATTTCAATCAAAGGCCTTTCCAGCCTTATAATCCCAATGCCCCTAGTTCTCCCAAAGAGGTATTACTAATGCAAAATATCATGGCAGCTGATTACAAATGGTTTTTTCCATGTAATCAACCACATAACCAGTCTACTTGTTCTAATGGTATTCTGAATCAAGCATTAATCGTGCAAAGTAGTGCTACTGTTACAAAAAAATCATCTCAGGAGGTTCATGAACAATAGTATGCTCATGCGGAACAAGGGAATCCAAATGTCACCTTCATGAATTGGAAAGGTGAGGAATTTTGTGGGGTCAATAATGCACAAAATCAGTCAAGTGACCCTATAGTAGCCAATACAAGGAGTAAAAAGAGAGTTGTGGAACTGGGACAGCAGACTGATGGAGACAAAAGGAACTCATCTATAAGTTCACAAAGTCAAATGAAGCCTTCTTCTACACAAAACATTCAAGTTCTGCTGAGAGTACAACCTGTGATGAGCAAAGATCAGCCTAAATCACAAGTCCGACCAGCACAAGTACCAAAAGATGTTCTTAAAGGACAACAGAAGGTTAGTATTGGTAACTTCAATATATTAGATCATATGAAGAAAATGCATGTTAGTGTTTCCATGTGGGATTCTTTGGCTCTTCCTAGGAAAAAATATATATTACATGAGGCACTACTAAAGTTTTCTTTATCTGATGATGTGTCTAATCAGCAACCTTCTAAGGTTGTGTTTACCAATGATTCTCAAGAAAAGAACAGCATACCAAGATAGTTAAGCCACCCCTATTTTATGTAACTCTAATTGTTGGCCAACATTTAATACACAATTGTATGATTGACTTAGGAGCCAACAGTTCTATAATTCCCAAAAAAAGCGTGGATAAGTTGGGAATAGAGTATGATCCATTAGAAAAGGGGGGGCAGTTCAACTAGATGGTACTATTGTTCAAACAACATGAGTCATTAAAAATTCAAGTCTCACATTAAATGCATGTCCAAACTTCTCAATACCTCAAGACATTTATGTCATAGAATTACCTCCATATTTTGCCATATGTTTATCACAAGATTTTACTGCTAAAATTGGAGGATATTTTTCCTCTAATTGGTCTCATATGTTGATTAGGACCAGATATGAGACCAAGGTCACTATCAAATCAGAACCTATTGCTAAGGATCATATTGAACCATATAATGCAAGTGCTATTAATGCAACAACTATTGTTAATTGTGCTCTTTTTTATCAAGAAGATATTCTTGCAGCTAAAGAGACTAGTACACAAATAGAGAATATCACTGATGTTTTGTTGGATGACTGAGCTGTTGAGAATGTTCATATTTCTTCAAATGAACAGCATGAAGAGGTAAATTTGGGAGTTTATTTGATGTATGAATCTGATTCTGTCATTCCTAATCTTGTCAAGATTGTCAAACAGTAGTCTAATCAGCAAGTTAATGAGGTATGGAAGATGTTTTTTGATGGTTCGAGGAGTAAAAATGGTGTTGGAGGTAGTTGCATGCTCATTTCTCCTACTAGTGAAAAATATTATTCCGCATTCAGGTTCACATTCAGCTGCACCAATAATGCAGCTGAGTATGAAGCTCTGATTCATGGTCTTCAGTGGGCAAAAAAGAGAGTTATTTTTTGTTTACAAGTTTTTGGCGATACAAAGTTGATTTTCAATCAAGTTAGAGGCCTCCATGCTGCTAAAAATGATCTTTTGAAGTCTTATAAGCATAGAGTATGGGATCTTATTGAAGATTTTCAAGCTTTTAATTTGTTGTCAATTCCTAGAACTAAAAATAAGCGTCCTGATAGATTAGCAACCATAGGCGCTCAGTATGACATTCCTAATGATGTCAGCAACTCTAAAGAACAACAGTATGTAAAAGTAATTGTTAGATCTCTTGTTCCTAACAATAATTAGCATTGGCAAGTCTTTCATAGTGATCAACAGATCATAAATTTCTTAAGAGAAGAGGCAAAATTTTCCAATGATAATCAAGAGAAAGTCAGATAGCAGTATGAAGATTAGATCATATAGCTAAAAACCAACAAACTGCCCAAAGGTTTGGTTACATTGGAGTCTATTTTCAATACAGATGATCAAGTCAGAAAAGAAAAAGCTAGCTTGCATATTAAAGAAGATCATTATGAAGGTGTTGAGATCTTCAAAGATAAGCTTTTAAATATTGGTAAGGTTTGCACATTAGAAGAAATGCATGCATTTATTTTACTTTTTCAAGAGTTCAGTGACATTTTTGCATGGGAATATTCAGATCTAAAAGGTTTTGTTTCTTCTATTACCCAGCATACCATTGAACTTGAACCTAATGCCAAGCTTGTAAGACAAAAATAGAGGCCACTTAACCCCAAGCTTGAGCCCCTCATGATCAAAGAGTTGAATAAGCTCATTGAGAGCAAAATTATCTTTCCAATTAAGCATACATCTTGGGTATCCAATCTTGTTCCCGTGAGAAAGAAAAATGGTGAAATCAAACTTTTTGTTGATTTCAGAGACCTTAATAGAGCTTCCCTGAAACATCGTCACCCTTTACCTTCCATGGAACAAATTCTTCAAGTAGTTTAGGTTCTGAGAGATTTTCTTTATTAGATGGCTTCTGAGGATATAATCAGATCCTAGTCAAGGAAGAAGATCAGTTTAAGACAACATTTACAACTAAATGGGGTACAATGGCTTACAAGAGGATGCCATTTGATTTGTCAAATGTTGGAGCTACTTTTTAGAAAGCTATGGACATGGATTTCAAAGGTTTGATGTATAAGAATGTATTGGTTTATTTGGATGACATAACTGTTTTCTCAAAAAATTCAAATGAACACTTTGATCACTTGAAAAAGATATTTGAAAGATGTAGAGAGTTTGGTATCTCTCTCAACACAAAGAAATATGTGTTTGTTGTCCATGAAGGTAAGTTGTTGGGATATATCGTGTCAAAACATGGAATTTCTATAGATCCAGAGAGAGTAAGTGCTATTCTTTCTCTTCCTTTACCAACAAACAAAAAAGGGCTGCAAAGTTTCCTAAGTAGAATCAACTTTCTTAGAAGATTTATTCTAGATTTTGCTGAATTATTGATACCTCTTACATCAATGTTAAAGAAAAATGTTTCCTTCAGTTGGACTAAAGAAGGAAAAATGAGTTTTCAGCTTATCAAAGAAGCACTTCCAGCTACTCCTACTTTGTTAAACCTAGATTTCTCAAAAGATTTTATACTGTATGCATATGGGAATATTGATAGTATTGTAGCTATGCTAGTTTTGGAGAATGATCATGGGTTAGAAAAACCCTTAGCTTTTTTCAGTCAAAGTCTCAAAGCTTATGAGCTTAATTATTCCTTTGTTGAAAAGCATGTTCTTGTTGTCATCAAAATTTTAAAGAAATTTAGACATATGCTTTCTAACAACATGATTAAATTGTTGGTTGCTCACCCTTCAGTTAAGGAATTTTTGTTGAATAAAGACTTGAATAGTAAAAGAGTTGGTTGGGTGACTAAAGTGATGGAATATGATCTTGAGATAAAGGTTACCAAGCTGATTATAGATAAAGGTCTCTATGAATAGCTTACAGAGAATAGTAACAACAATACAGAAGAAGAAAATGTTATCTTAGCTCATCAGGATGATGAACAAATTGTTGCACCTGTTTCTTCTACAAGTTGGGTGAAAGAAATGACACATTTCTTGTTAACTGGTGAGTTTCCTCATGATTACTATTTAGAAAATATTTTCATGGTGTTCTGTTAAGATGCATAGAAGCTGATCAAGTTGATAAAAGTTTACATGAGTTTCATGAAGGGTTAGCTGGTGGTCATTTCTCTCCAAGAGCTACAACTCTTAAGATAATGAAAGGAGGTTATTATTGGCCTACTTTATTCAAAGATGACAATTCATCGGTAAGAAAATGCAAGGAATGTGCAATATTTGTAGGAAAAGAGAAGTTGGCAGCCCTTCCATTACAGCCAATTCAGATTGAAAAACCCTTTATGAAATGGGGTTTAGATTTTATTGGAGTTATAAACCCACCTTCAAGTGCAGGCCACAAGTGGGTGCTCACAACCACTTATTACTTTTTAAAATATACTGAAGTTGTAGTACTTAAAGAAGCTAATGAGATAGTTGTTCTGAACTTTTATGAAGAGCTGATAACCAGGTTTGGAGTTCCTAAATCAATAGTTTCAGATAATGCACTTGCTTTTATAGGAACTAAGATATCTAAGTGGGTTGTTAGAAATGGTGTTTATCTGAATACATCTTCTAACTATTATCCTCAAGGCAATGGACAAGTTGAATCCACTAATAAGAACCTTCTAAGGATCATCAAGAGGACTATGGAATGTAATCAAAGAGCTTGACATACTAAGTTGAAATCAGCCTTGTGGGTTGATAGAATTACACCAAAAAGGTCAATAGGATTATCACCATGCATGCTTGTGTATGGAAAAGAGGCAAGACTGCCTATTTCACTTGAATTTCCAACCCTTGATCTAGTCAATCAACTTGACATGATTGATGAAGAGCCTATGACAGCAAGATTGGCTCAATTGATTGAGCTAGAAGAGATTATAGCTGAAGCAATGAAGAAGATTGATCAACACCAAACTCAAGTGAAGAGGTCATTTGATAAAAGGGAATCTCCAAGAGTATTACAGGAAGGAGACATAGTGTTGAAGTGGGATGAACTTAAAAGAAAACTTGGAAAGCACTCCACATTTGATGCATTATGGACTGGGCCTTACATTATAACTAGACAAGAACAGCATAATTCCTTCCAATTATCTAAGTTGGATGGTGAAATGGAGCCAATCCCAGTGAATGGGATTCACCTCAAGCATTGCTTTTGAGGTATGAACAAAATTTGTATATATTTGAGTAGATTCTAGATGTTCAATAAGTGTTGTTGCACATTTATTAGTTGCATCTTTGTTTTCTCTAAGTGTTGTTTTGCACAGTTGGTTTAGTTTAGTTTAAGTTTTGTTGGGGGAAATAAGGAAGACCTTGTTGTTAACTGATTATGGTTCAATCAAGTAAATATCTCTCATTCATAACATGGAATGAAGAATTCAATGTCATGAACAACACATGTTTAATCAATGGGACTATAATCAGTTGCAACAAGATTATCAAGTAGTTACAACAGTGTGAATGAATTTTGTACTAAGTTCTTGAGTTAGGGAAAGGCAGAAATGGACTCCCTACCCAATGGATAAGCAAGGAAACTGGCCTTATTTGTTTAGCAGGCAAACACCCCTAAGAGGTTGCTAGGAATGTTACTAATTTTTAGCTTCCTGCTTAAATTAGTGAAGATTTAATGAGCAATTATTTGGTGGGGTATAAAAGTTTTGATGCATAGTTCATCCAATGAACCTTTGTTTCTTGAATGAAGAGTTTTAAAAGAATTGGTTTATCAAAATTATTCAACAGTTTGACTGAAACTTTTGAACAATCCGGACAAAGTAACAAGCAATTCATTTAGAAAACAAACAATTAGAGGAGTGAAGTAAACAAACATTATTTTTTGCAATGTTTGTCATTGTTGATTATTAGAAAAGAACTACAATTCTGAAGCAAACTATGCTGAAATATCATTCATTTATATTACAAAACATATGTTTAAATAGATTCATATTAGTTATTTTAGATTATGTAATTAAGAACAAGTTCAAATGGATTTACAAGCCATTACATACTTTGAAATAATTGATATATAAAAAATCCATGTCTCTATAACCCCACACAAGTCGTGGGTATGACTAAGTTCATTTAATTCAATAGTGAATGTAAATCATACATCAGAAGATCAATTAAGAAAGAAAAACACATAAGAGGAATGTCATGTCCATCATTTCCTTGAGGGTTGATGTAGGGTTGACTCATTACTCTCTAGCTTCATCTTCAGTGTCTTTAGCTCCTTTTCTCCTCAATTCCAGAACCTACAGTTGATTGAGAGTTTTGTTAGAGCTTAGGTCATGAGATCCAATTACATGCTTGATCAATCGACATATAATTTACAACCATTATCAAATCAAATCAACTTAATCATTATCAGAGAGATAAATGAAAAAGTGCTAAATCAAATCATTAGGAAGAAATCATTAATTCACTATTTTTCTAACTTGTTTGCTTCATGTGTAGATACAAGAAAAGTAATGTTGTTGTTCATCAAATTACTCTATGAGTGGTGGAAAATGTGGCTCCCACAAGGGTTGAGCCTAGCTCATAATAATGGTATAAGCACAGTATGAAGGAAAAGAAATTAAATCCATTATATCGGCTTTTCAAAGATAGTGAACATGCATACATATTGAGTTCACAAAGCAATCATCAAGGGAGATCACAATGTTGTGAAGACATCATCAGAAAATTCAATGCATATTGCTTACATCAGATGAAACGGTCATAATAATTTCCTTTACCTTATTGAAGAATATTCCATGTTTACATAACGTCAAAGGACAACATTATTTCATTTACAGAATCTTTGTAGTATGATGTCAAGTAACTCAGAGATGGAGGACAACTTAACTATTTTTTTAGTCACAAAGGAAAAATACACACTCTTGAATTCCAATTATAAGAAGGCTCTTAAAAAAAAAAAGATATTACTCTTTCACAAAACAATAAAGTAAAGGTTTATTTTCCTTATAATCTGAATATGGAGTAGAATTTATATTATTTCAATGAAGCTATAGGATACTGAAAAACGCATAATGCAAAGTAATCAAGTCAAGATGTAGCATGAACTCAAGATGCAGATAAATGATGGAGACATAAAAATGCAAGCTACAAGAGGATTATAAATGAATGTTCATTATTCATTTTTTTTGTCACAAATATTTCTTTGAAAGGATAAAATCATAGTTTTTGAATCTTATAACTCAACATAAAGCTAAATTATGAGGCTTTTCATATAATGAAAGCAACAATGAAAAATCAAATACCCATTTTCAGAAATGAAGGAAAAATAGAGGTTGTGGCCATATTCATAAGTTCTCAAAACTCCAGAGGCTGAGTTAAATCATGGCGGCCTGGAATTTACAAAGGGCTTGAGCATTTCCAATGAAGGGTTAAACCCTTAGAAGAACTTTGAAAAGAGCAAGTAAATATTTATATTTTATGTAAGCTTTTAGCCACGGTTTAACCATGAAAATCCATGTACAAAGGCTCACTATTTAATTCATTTCCAGATTCAAATTAAGCATTTTTTGCAAATTAAGTGAAAGAAATGAATTTTCAACTTACCCAGATTTCTTATGAGGAGAGACTTTTCAAAACTGGTGGGCTTTCTTCTATTTTCCTCAAAAGACTCAGACAAAGTTATCAATGGCGACCAAGCAAGAAGACACCAGTCGACATGAGCAAAATGATTCAGAGAAAAACATCAGAAAATAATAGAGAGGTCACGACCTGGAAAGCTTTCAAAAGATTTTAGACAAAGGAGAACTTCCAAATGCAACCAAAATTAGACTTACCATGGATGCAATCTCCAAGAACTGCAATAAAATGGCTTCAACACAGAAGATTTCTAGTCAAAACTCAAGCTAGGGTTCCTCATGGCGACAATCTCTTTCCTCAAGCAACAAATGAAGTGAAGATAAAAATGAATGTTATCTTTTGTTTTAGGTTTTGACAAACCCTAAGAGAAGGTCGATGGAGGAGAGGCATTTTTTCCTTAAGTTTAAGTTTTTATTAAAAACTTTATTCACTTATGCTGGGTTGTGGCATATCTCTATGCCTTATATTTTATTTTTGAATGTTTTTTTTAAATATCTCATAAGACTTAATCAATATAAGTCTTTTTATGTTTGATTAAGGACTCTTTTTATTTTCCATTTTTAATTCAAATGTAAAACTTTATTTTAAGTGATAATTATAAATCACTTCTAATAAATGTTATTATTGAATGCAAACTAAAATATCTTATGATGTAACTTTCAAATGATGGATTTGAAGGGATTAATGGATCCTTAAACTTTTACTTAAATCTTGGAGGTAGTTGAGAAATCTGAGCCAACATGAGAGAAATTAGGGATTTTGAAGCACTTAATTGAGAGTTCTACTTCAATTAAGAGTCATGATTGATTGGGTTTCAATCAAGGAGCAAAATCAAGTACATAACATGAGTTCACTTTCAGTTACAACCCTATTTTGGAGGGGTTTTCAGTTGCATACAACCCATGAGGTTGTTTTGAGTTTCACAACTCTTTATGCATGTTTTGAGGAGTTGCTTTCAGTTACATGCTTGATTTGAGGGAAAAAGACAACACATCATTCTTGGAGCCAGAATTCAAAATTTGAATTCTTGAAGTCTTTTCAATAAGTCTTATTTTCTCTCATTTCTTTCACTAGTTCTAAGTTTGGTGACTGTTGTAGCAAGTGGCACATGCTTTGTAACTCATTTCTTATGAGTACTACATATTTGTAATGCAATTATCTCCTATTTTTCAATAAAAAGCTTATTTCCTTCTCCATTATTCTTTGTTCTTTAGTATTGATTGTGAGTTATATGATAGAATATTGTGTTGTCCTTTATTTTCATCAAATTCCTTCAATGCTAAATGCAAAAAATAGCATGTCATAGTGCAGGTTTGTGTAATTTTTTTCATTCTCTTGGATAAAAATTGTGAAAACATTACTATTTTCCATTTTTGAACATCAGAAAAGTCAAAGCCTTTCATAAAAATTATTTTTGCAAGCATGAATAACAGAGTTGTGGGATTGTATAGCTTTATTTATTTAGTTATCTTGTCAGATTTTAGAAGCAAATTCAAATCATTTATCAGTTGGTGAATCACCGAGTAATCCAAAAAAAATTTAGTTTATGCATTATCCTTCTTACCTTTTCCTTTGTTAAAAGTCAGTATTTACAAGAAATATCCAAAGGGAGCCGGCCCATAACCTAGAGGTCTACCCTCACTATAGGATACCCACAACCTGAGAGTAGTCCAATGTTGAATGGGATTTAGGAGTTTTTCAACTTGTCTTCGGGTGCAAATCCCTGTGTTAACAATAAGAAATACCAAAAACATGCATTAAGATTTCACATGTTGGTCTAGTAAGTATCTTGTAAACTAGGTACTTATGCCATAGCTTGATCTTTTGGTAAAACCATGCAACTAATTGATTTCCAAGACTATGTTTTATTTTTCTTTTAAATAATATATAGAATAGATCACAATCATACCATACTGTAGACATCCATCTTGTTTAGTATTTAATCAATACTTCTTGGAGTTCTTTATTTAGAGAAATCATGTGTATTAGAATCAAAATAGGAAAGAGTGAAATTCAATTAGAAAATTAAGCAAACAAGGGACATGAAAATATTGTGTTAATGATGTTGGAATTTCTATACGTAGTGACTCAAAATGTGAATGAGAATGTGAATCTTAGAGTAAATACAAGGAAGAATAGGAAGAATATTTTTAGGAACAATAATATGTTCTTGAGATTTCTTCTCATGAGAGATAATTGAAGGTGATGTTGATGCTATATAGTGTTGGTTGTGGAACATGATATTATTGGTTATGGAGCCTATTTCATCACGACAGAGTTGTAGAGGGTACCCCCATTTGAGGTTCGAGGGGATGGTCTCCCCCCAACAAGAGATCTAAGGGCCACATGCCCCAGCAAGGGTTCGGGGGTAGCACCCTCGAAAAGCCACATATATTCATTTTAATTCTAGATCGTTCATCATTAGGTTGAACAGATATGACAATAGAGATTATGTTGATTTTTCTTACCCTAAAAGGAAACCCACTTTTATGAAGGTATTGTATTGTATTGTATTGTGTGAGGAGATTGTGATAGAGAGAAGAGGAAGTTACAATAGAGGAAATTCATTTTGCAAGATGAAATAAAGGAAGGATTGATTGTTTCTCTATGGACATAGCCCATACTAGGTGAACCAAATATATTTGTGTCTCTATGTTTTTGTATTATTTTATATTTTATTTATGAATTCATTTTATTAATTTATATTTCTCCACGGTCCTATTCATAGAAACTTGTATCAAAATCATACATTATTTGGCTAATAAACTCAAAACGAGGGTTTCCTAGATCAAGTGAGAGCAATGGCGGAAGAAGGAAAGTTTGGGTTTGAGAAGTTCAATGTCTAAAACTACTAGCTATGGAAGATAAAATAGAGGACTATCTATATCAAAAGGATTTTTCTTTCCATTGGGTTGAAAATCAAACAAGTCAATGAATATGATAGATCAAGGATGGGATATTCTTGACAAAAAGGCACTAGGAACAATATGGATGTGGCTAACAGGATTGATGGCTTTCAACATATCAAAATAAATGACAACGGTGGATCTGATATCGATATTGGCTAAGCTATATTAACCTTCAACTTCCAATAAGGTATTTCTTATTAAATGTTTATTTAATATGAATATGTCAAAGGTGGATCTATTACTAATCATTTAAATGAGTTCATCATAGTCACTAGTCAATTAAGTTCTATAACTATAACCTTTGATGATGAGGTTAGGTCTCTCTAATTTTGTGCTTGTTTCTAGAAAGTTGGAGCAACTTGGTCATGGTTGTGAGTAATTTTATTTTTGGTTCAAGCAATTTAAAGTTTGATAATATTTTTTTTGTTATCCTTGGTAAGGAAATGCAACAAAAAGGCATGACTGAGAACTTTGGAAATCCTAATTGGATGTAGTCACAACAACATGGAGGTGCTAGCACAAATCCCCACTCAAGTAATAATCTCTCTTAGCAAAAATAACTAAAAATGGTTAGTTTGGAGTGGTAAATATCATTGTATTTGAACTTCCTCTCAAATATTATTGCATTCTCCTTCAAATCCTCCCAAAATAAAAATAAAAAATTGTAGGTCCTATCACATTTAAAAATATTAAAATACATGTCTTATCACCCACAAGTTTCTAGATCTACCAAGGTAGCAAGATCAATGTTTCATAATAATTATTAAGTCTCACAATGTTCCTTTTTCTTGAATAACCATGAGTTTAAAATTTGGCAAGGTAATGTAGAATCCTATAACAATATATGGAAAAAGTAACTTTAGGACCCCACTATGGATTTTAAAATAAATTTTACTAGTAGGCCCACCTTAGTTGATGTGGACGAATGGTGATCTAATTTGTAATGGGAATTGGAGGACAACCTTGCATGTCACAACAAGGTTATAAAGTTGTATTGATAGAGATACATTTATTTCCAAGAACATGCTCATAGTGTGGAACCTTTGAAGAGAAGACATGCCAAGTATGTGAGAAATGTTAAATGTGTGAAAAAGGGTGTACATTATTCATTAATGGTCTATGATCCATATTTTTAGATAATATGAAAGGAAAATAAAATTCCTACATAGATAAAAAAGAAAATGCATCCACCTAATTTTCCGAGGAGACTCTAGAGTACAACTTGACTAGGTTGGCTAGTTTGATTAGGCTAACTAGTCCAAATATTAGGTTGACTAATTTAAAAAACATACAATGTACAATATTATACAATTTGATATCAACAAATCCCTCGATAATTTTCTAACAAGTGTCATGTGCATATGGTGCACTTTCTATGTGGATATGAGTGTGCCATGTGTTGAAACCATATGGTGCTAGTTTTAGTGTAGTACAATATGACACTAAGTTTTAAACCCATATAGTTCTAGTTGGTTGGCATGATCATGTGGCACAAGTGCAACCATCTATCAAAGATAGATGGTTTGAAATTAATTTTAAATGAGTGAATGCATGTGTACCCATAACACATAGTTTTACATAATATTAAGAGGTGCATTGGAGGAGTTGGTAAAGCTATTGTCAAAGATAGTACAAAGAACTCTTGATAAGGAACATGGCCATCATATTGTGTGGTGCAACTATGATGCATGGATGAAAATAACTTATGCTGAGAAGCATGAAGATGTTGAAGTTAATGCTTATATAGTGTGTGTTAAGCCATCTTGTCAAATGTCCATCTATGTTTGAGGCATCTTTTTATTATTGTAGAGCATGCAAGATAATATCACAACATGATGAAATAATGTTGATTCAATACATTGGGATGTACAATGCATGATATTACACTTAAATCATTTACCCTTTCTTGAAGATAAATGACATTCTAGTATGCAATAAAGAAGCTTTATTGATGATGATCTAAAGAACTAGTGATTGTTTTAAAATTATGTGTAGTTGTGCTCAAATTTTTCCCCTTTTCTTGAAGAGTGGAGGTCCCTAAGTTAGAAAATACTTAGACATGACAACACGAGATTGGGAGAAGGTAAAATTTACATGTTAGCCAAAGGTGTGTGTGATGCATGGATAATTATGCATGTATATGCTAATGACTTAAGAATTGTGAAGTAGCAAAGAGCTTTTACTTCTACTCAAGAATTAGTGAAGATCTAAAGTAGTCATACTCTTACCTAGGAACCAATGAAGGTATAATAAATATTGTCATACCTAATATTTTGATCAAGGTCCTAATTATGTAGTGTGATATTAATTACTATTTATTGATGTGAGGGTAGTTATTGTCTAGCACAATGAGTCTAGTTCCATTTTGTGAGAGCTTGACCATATCAGTATGAATTTGTGATGGCTCCATGTGATTTAGTATCAATAAGAATTTTAAGTTCCAAATGTGAAAAAAAACATGAATTTTTAGATAGGTGTGAAGCTATTGTTGTAGCTTGATTCATTCTAGTGCTACAAGATGATGTATAGATGTGTGTGTATTTGGTCTATTACTAATTTGCATGTTAGAATATTTTAATGTTCTTGTGTGTTTTGATTAGAGGTAAAAAATGGGTTTTGAAGGGGCCCAAAACCCTTTACAAAAAGAAACAACTGACTCAAAAAGGAAACATCAAGAAACAACTATCATCCCAATGACAACAAACCACTAGCCAAAAAGCAACCAAAAAATAGCACACACCACTACATATTATTCAGAATTTCAATAGCTTCCATCTCACTAATAGCAAGCTTTTGTCCCTTAACCCCAGTATCATAAACCTTCAAACTCGAGGCCCTAGCCTAATTTTTCAGTCTATTTCTAGTCCTAACCCTAGGCCCACTAGTTTTTACCTCACAACTCAAAACAAAACCTTTAGCAGCAACATAATCCTCCCCAGTCAGCTTACCCTTAGCAACCATATCATCAGCAGACAAAATTTCCTTTCTCTTATTAGGGGGAAAAGCCTTCGCAAAGTTTGACCTAGTCAGTACTTTAGGATCTTCTCCACTCTTCATAACTATATTCTAAATTTTTTCAATTTTCTCCTCAAGGGAGAACATTCTAACCTCCATACTCTGTTTCAGATTAACGGTTTCCTTCGCCACAGTATTAGCTACAGTATTGAGACCAGCCATTAAATTATCAATTTGGATCTAGATCGTAGGATCCTCAGCCTTGCAAGCAATGCTTCTAATGCGAACATTAGTCTTATTAATCTCATGAAAAAACCATTTAAAAATTTTAAAAAGAACATTGGCACTATCATGGGCCGAACCCAACACATCAGAAAGATCCTCCCTATCAAAGTTTTCAATGAAATTTCCCACAACAACATCCTCTTCAGAAGAACTCTCATGGACCTTATCCTAAGAGGCATCCTTACCTTTAACAGTAGTGACAGGAGACTTCATCCCACAAATGGAATCAACAATTTGCTCTGCAACAGCCAGCCTCTTCTGAATCCTCTCAGCGTCCACTTTCTTAGCTCCCGTAGCTTGATCACCACCCACAACTCTATCCTTCTACTTAGGAAACCCAATGATAGTGCTCAAAACATCCTCACCATGGAAGCCACCAGCCACAAAGAAAGGGGCATTCTTCAAAACCCTTCTCTTTCGACTACCCTCCTCAAGATCCTGCACAAGTCTAGACGCGAGGGGAGGAGAGGAAGCTTCCCCATAAAGATCAATTTTGTCTTTGTTCCCCTTTGAAGGAACAGTCACCTCCACATCATCACTGCATGTCGTATAGCCTGCTTCCTCAATCAATTTCCTTTTCCCAGATTTACCCAGAACAGGGGATATGGGGCCCTCCTCCAAAGAGGCATACAAGTCAGGGACATAATCAACATCATCATCCCTGTCTGACTCAGAATCTTTATTTAACACAAGCCTCCTCTTCCTCAGTTTCTTAGAAGCCCTTTCCTCACCAGACTCAGTATCATAACCCTCCCTAGCTTTAGCTTTCGAAGTAACCATAGTCTTTTGCACATCATGTGCTTTAACATGTTCATATATCAAAAGAATCAACCCCGCATGCAAGACAGGGTTTTTGGGGTTCTTCCTATGCTCTTTAATCCCACAATCCATCGACACCAGCAAATAATAGGGAAATGACACCCATTTTTTGTGCCTAGAATGATTAAGCAATGGAAAATGGTAATTGGTAATGGTCGTATACCTTCCTTCCAGGGTAACATACCTCATGATTTCTTCGACAACATCCCACCAAAGATCCTTCAAGGAAGTCCTCAGATACCCTCCACTCTTTGTAGGCTTCAAGTCATCACTCTCATTCTTCTTGAAGAAAAGAGACATCGTGGCCAGTGACTCTTTCTTATCCCTATACACCTTCATTCCCTTAATTGGAAGGCCAGTAATCTGGGCTATGAACTCCTCATCCACCTCAATTTCCCTGCCACCCAACTCTAGGGTTCTCCCTTTCCACCCTTTCTCGACCAACATAGTAACTTGAGTAATATTTCCATGCAATTTCTCCATGAAGGGAGTTAGACAACCCTTCTCCAAAATCGCCCACACTTCCTTTCTCTGCTTCACAGTGTCACAAGATTTGGGATCAACGCGGTTTCTATCCCCACCCATGACGATAGAAAACAAAGACCAAGAACTCAACAGGGAACTCAGAAGGAAGCAGTAGACACCACACAATCAAAAAATCCAACAAAAGACTTTGGAAGCTTATGCAGCTAACACCCACAATCTGTGTGAAGGCAACCATAGGACAAACAAACCATAAAGAATTTGAACTTCGTGCCATATGATAGCCTTTCCTCAAAATCATAACCATACCCTCCTTCCTAATGATATGCCACCACGTGAGAAAGGACGTGCACACCTTGAAGAATAAATTAACTTTCATATATAACAATTGACGTGGCCTCATAAGGGAAGGGATCATTTAAATCCCAAACCTTACTATCTCTAACACCAAAGTTAGCGAAGAAATCAGCTAACTTATTTTCCTCTCTCAAAATATGGGAAATATAAACATTATCAAAGGATTTAATAATTTCAATGGAATCCTTGATCAAGGCCTCAATTGTCCAAGATGGAGGAGATAAATTCTTCAAATTATTAATAATGTTCAGAGAATCACCTTCCAACTAAATCTTTCTATACCCTCTTCTCTGAGCCAAAGCAGGACTATGATAGGTGGTTGTCGCCTTCGCAAAGTGGTTTGTCTGTTTTTAATGTTCTTGTGTGTTAATATTTATTTTACTTGGTTTTATTGGGGTTGTTGACATGTATGCCCATGTGTCCTACTATGGGAGTAGTCCCACAAAGAATGTAGCTACATTATCGCTTCACACTATGTGGATAATGTAGGATATATCATGTGGGAGATGATACATGGTGTGCAATTGAAAGTGTTAGGATTACAATGACATTTACCTTATAACCCTATGTATAATTCATGTGTCTCCAACACTCTTGGAAGTTTTCCTTGGATTCTAGAGTGTAATTGGAAATTAAATTATAATTCAGAATATGTGAGAATCTTAGTGTAAGAAGGTGGAGCACAACAATGGTGGTTATAGTTGAATTTGGACTCACTTATTACACTTTCCCAATTCCAAATGTTAGGATTAAGGAGTGGAGAATATTATATGATGGATGGAATCTACATGAGTTTCCCACTCCATTTTGGAACTCTTACTTGGGGAATTGAGTCATTGGGGGTTATGACACCAAAGATACCTTTGTAGTTATGTTTACTATTCTTGGGCCCAATTTATTGTGCTCATGTCATGTCCATGTGAATTAATTTATGGCTTTTCTATTCTAAAAAATATGCTCTCCAAGGTGGGCATGAAGTTTTTACATGGTACCACGGTTATCGTATCCACTTTTTTGGTAAACCATATATGTTTTATCCTATCTCTATACCTATATATTGAGAGTACAAGATGGTGGTTTCAAATGAGATTATTTCATAGGTACATATGTGTTATCAGAGTCGTGTTAGAGTGAAGACAATGTTATTATGTTGTATGTATCTCATTCTTAAATATTGATACATACTTGTCCTCTTTCTCATGTGGAATTTTTATTTTAAGGATTTCTCCATGTAAATATTATATTTACATAGTTTGTTGATTTATTTGTTATTATCAATTTATGCAATCACTTAAATAATCTTATGGTAATTCTTGTTTAAAGAAAAAAAAATTATATTTGCATGCACTTGTAGAAGATTCTACTATTGTATTTTCACCTTATTTCTTAATAGAAAGGTTGCAAACTATTTTACACAAGGCTAGCATGTTTAGACTCATTCAATTGTGTAACTTCTATGTTGTTAAAGGTTACATAATTAGCACTACAACTATTTTGAGGCCATATTTGCATTGTAAGTGAATCAAGTTAATCTCTAGATGTGGTTCATACTTTCCAAGACTCTATGGAAAGTGCTATTGAAAAGTGTGTGTGATGCACCATTATTGATGTTGTCAATATGGAGGGAGCAATAGAACAACTAGAAGGTACTTTTATACAAATTGGTGTTGATGAGCAACAACCTATAGATGTGTAGGGAATTGCTAATTAGAACAAAAATTCCTTCAACAAAGTATAATCGTTATTGTCCTAGGTAATAGTCAAACCTTTGAGACCAATATTAGTGATAGCAATTTGGTGCCATGCAATCTATGAGTCATTTCAAAACAAGGTCAAATTTTACATCTTGTGACTGTAGAGAATTTAGTATCTACTAATACAAGTGTCAAAGAAGGTCAAACTCCTTATGTAGGTGGATGTTTCACCCAAAGAGGTTGAAAAATAACCTTTTCCCTAAGAAATTTTAGATTTTGCATTTTCTTTCTTGGCACAAAGAAAATAAAAGTACTAAAATTCCAAGAACCTAACTAGGTGACACTAGCAACATGTAGCTTGGGAACAAGCTTAGGGCTATAATATTAATGATTTTATTCATGGTGGGATTTGAAGGAAAAAATTATACGTTGTAGCAAGGTTATGAAGTTGCATTAATGGAGATAGTTTAATTTCCAAGAACATGCTCAAAGAGTAGAAGCTTTATTAAGAAGGCATGACAATAAGTATGTGAGCCATGCCAAATGTGTGATAAAGTTTTCCTTTATTCATTAATGTTTTATAATGCATATTTACAAATAATATGGTAGGGAAAGTAGGCTCTCATGATCATATCAAGAACACATCCACTTGATTTGTAAAAGAGACTTTGGAGTGTAAAATGATTGGGTTGGCTACTTTGACTAGGTTAACCAGTGTATTGTGTATTGTATTTATGAAAGTGGTTATCAACTAAACTCTCAACAATATACTGACAAGTTTCATGTATGTATGGTATTTTTTCCATGTGGACAAGAGTTTTCCAAGTGTCAAACCTTTATGTGCTAGTTGTAACATGGTATAGGATGGCACCAAGTGTTAAACCCATATGTTCTAGTTAGTTGGCATGATCATGTGGTGTAGTGAAACCACATGTTGGATATATATGGTGCTAAACTTGGATATATATATTTTGTAGTGTAGAATAAATAAAGAAAAATAATAAGCACAAATTTAACATAGTATTTACATGGAAAACCTAGTTAAATTATACTAGGAAAAAACCACAGGAAAAGATATTTCATATTTTATTTCTTAGGAAATTCCCAATTACAACAACCTTCAAACATTATAAAAAACATGACTTCAGAAGAGTATAAGAAATCTGAGTTGGGGAGTCCTTGTCGAACAAAACTTTCCAAAAATAGGAAGTGTGACTCATGCAACTACATGTCAAACATTTGTCAAACTTACCAAATATAGGGAGTCCTAAACTAAAAAAAATAGCTTCACTAGAAATTCCTTTGGTGCCCAAGGGGCTATGATAGCCCCCCAGGGACCCCCCAATCATTTCAAACTTCAGTTGAATAGAAGGCATTCGACCATGTCAGGTGCATACTTGAAACACTAGCTAGATATCAATCTTGACTATTTGTCACTACTATAATTTGTCACTGTTAGAATAATTCATATTCCAACAAAACTAACCATAACTAAGTGAATGAATGTGTCCCCATATGTAGAATCATGCATAATGCAAAGATGTGTGCTAGAAGAGTTGACAAAGTTGTTATCAAAGCTAGTGTAGAAAATTTTTAAGATGGTACATGGCCATGATAATGCAAGGTATAAAAAAGGGCCTAATTCTTTGAAACTCTTACATGAAAAAGTTGCCAAAGATTCATAAGAAATGAAGAAATATTTGCTAGAAACCCTAAAAGTTATCATGAAGCAAAAAAAATTGCTACAAAGAGTAGTATAATATTATTATGTGAAAAACCCAAAAAAATTGTAAACAAATTGCATTTATCAACAAAAAAGGGTAATTGTCAGGCGATAAGGTAAAAAAATGGCCTCACCTATTAGTTTTTGTTGAAGCTCTAGGAGCATAAATCCATACAAATATGCATGTGTCAAAAGACAATTCCTACACATTAAAATCCTTGCAATATGAGTTATATGTTGGCAAAGGGGATTGATGCACATGAAAATCTTTCAATTTGAGCTACATGTCAATGAATGAGACTACAAAAATGAAACAAAATATTTTCATAGTGAGAAGGTAGTAAAAAAATCATTTTAATAGTAGGTATAAGAGAACATTACATAAACTCATCTAGCTCACCCTCCATTGAGAAACACAAAGTACAGGGGGTGAGTGTGGCCATCTTTGAAAGCATCTTTCCTCCATCATCATCAACATTGAAGCCCTCCTTACTTTCTACAAGTGAGATGGATGGAAGGAAGAGGTAGACAAACAATTGATACCCTAATAGTATATTCACGTAGGGGATATTGTCATTGATATGCAAGAGGAAATTTATCGTGGCTAGGGTTGAGAGCATGAAGATAAGATATAGATTTAATTCAACCAAGTGTGTATGATCTACCTAGTTGGCTAGGAGCACTCTCACATTAGGAAAGGGTCAAGCCAATTGTATCTTCATGTGTGAATAAATAGGCAAGTAGGCATGATAGGTTGGATGTGACCTATGCTTCCACCTTTATCATTGTAGAATCATAAATAAAAGAAGACCCAACAATGTTGGACATGTTGCCTCCACGAATGGTGAGTGTTGGATCTTGTAGTGATGGAGAAGAAAACAAGGAAAGTGAAATGTGATTAGGGTTGTATTGTTAATGTACAATTAAACAATATAATATTATATTTCAATTAAGTTCAAGTTTATTTTATTTAAGAACTAGGATACTATACTATTAATTTAGGGTTACATCATATGCAAAATAGAATGTGTAATAGGTTTAGAGTGTCTTACTAATAATATTGGGTTTGAAATTATTTATATAATAGTATTATGTTGTTTAATTTTAAAATATTTTTATATATATTTAGGAGTATAGATCTTGTCATTAAAGATGATATTATGTATTTGAGTGTTCTTGTACATAATTTTAGGGGAAAATGTTCAAATTATTGGTATAAGAAAACTCAACGATGGGGTGTAACAATTAACTAACATGGGTTAGGAGTTTAAAAAGTATTGTTTTGACATTTTTTTACTATGCATATTAGTAACATCAAAATTGATAGTGTGAACCTAAAACCTTATATTTAAGTAATTAACTAACCAAAGAAGTCGCTATAAAAATAATTAAACATTCGATATAGACAAAAGATTTTAAAACATGACATTATAATACACAACTACTATGTCTTCTCCCTTAAACCATAAAATAGAGAGAATCATGGTAGAGCTCTAGTCTTGTAATCAAATATGATTGAAATGACCATTGCATGTTTGTTTGTTATGAGAATACTTGTCCTTTGTAGAGGGGGACCACTACTTATCCTAATTTCATTTTCACATGATTGTTCCTTTTACTCACTAGGTAGGGGAGAGGGCCCAATAGTCGTGCGGGGTCCAATAGTTGTGCACCCAATTGTAAATATAATACCCAATAGTCGTTTATATAATGTCCAATAGTTGTGATTTGACTACCCATAATTAAACAAAATGTATGCTTTTGATCTAAAAAGCAACCAATCATGTGATACCACATCAGCTCTTAACTACTCATGATTTAATGCACGAGAATTGGTCTCACTATTTTTTGGGGCCTTTTTGGACACCTTGACAAAAACGCATGCTGATGTGGCATCATATTTGATGATGTGGCCCTGAAACCTTAGTTATAAGCAGAGAACTTGCCAAGTAAGTTGCTGTAAAAAATTGGGAGTGATTTGAAATTTTGACATAGGATAATTAGAAGCGCAAAGTTAGGGTGCACGACTACTGGGCCCTCTCCCCTATACCTTTTTCGATGCGGCTAAAATATAATGTCAACGTGATTTTGACAGCTAAAATATAACGACGACGTAATTCTGGCGGCTAAAATATAACGTCAATGTAATTCTGACGGCTAAAATTTAACGTCAACGTAATTCTGACGGTCTCCCCATTGTAGGCATCAAAGGCGGGTGACTTCGGGTAGAAGGGTTTGTGCGAATTATTATTCATCAAATATAGATTAATAAAAAAAAAAAAATTATCTTAAATTTGGCAGTTATTTATATATCAAATAATTAATATTTAATAATAAATTTAATTTTAATAAATATAATAGATATTTTAAATATATCTAATTAAAAATAAAAAATATAGATATAGAATTTTTAAAAGATCTATAATTATAAATAATTTTTAAGTAATAAAAAAATAATGTAAATAATTTTTAAAGAAACTAAATTTAATATAGATATCTTTAATTATTGACCAAAGTTGAAATATAAAAAAGGAGATGTAAATAAAAGAGAACTGAAATATGCAAAGATTAGCTTCAAAGGCAATGAATATCAAATAATAATAGAAAATTACAAATTCCAAGAGAAACTACTTCCAAACAAGTATCAAAAAAGGCTAACCCAAACATACAACAACAAAACCACTAGGTTGATCCAAGACCAAACTTTCGGCACACTATAGAAGAGGTACAATTTACAGTTGGAATTTGAATAAGCTTTGGAATTGTTTTGAACATCGAATGTCCCTCTCATGGAGTTGCAAGAATTGGTATTTAATTTCCTCTAAACACTTGTAGTATATAACATCTTCTTTTAGTTGAGAACATAAAGAAACAAATTGTAACATGATGTCAAAGTAAAACTTAAGCATTTCTACTTCTTGATGCATAATCTGATTAGAAAACATGGTTGAGCATCTAATTTTCCATATATATAGAGCAAGATAGTTTATCTCATAAAATCTATAACTACATTATTATGAAGCCCAATACCCACAATGGTTTTTTTTCCAACCCAACACATGATCAAACATAGCAGGGAATTGAATAATTATGACATTCCATTTTTTTTAACAAAAATAATCCTAAAAAATATGTTTTAACCTTTCAATATGCTAACAATAAGGACACTTGGTTGGTTGTTGGTTGAATCTTTAAACATTTCAATCTATCCCCCATTGGAAGCTTGTAATGTAGGATTTTCCAAGCCAAAATTTGTTCATTAGCCTCCACTTTAGACTTCCAAATTTGAGCGCTCAAATTCTTCCGCCTTTTTTTTTAAATACAACTCTATTTTGTGTTAAGTCTTGGCTTTAAGACCATGTTCAAAAGTAGTTTAACATAAAATTTCTTTAATAGGAAACAAGATAATGATATTTGTCAAGCTATAGTCAATCTTTGAAGAAATTACATTGTAAGGGCATACAAAGATTCATAAGAAGCTCCTAAGGAACCAAATATTTAACAAAAAACACAAACCCCTTATACCTATTGTTTAAACAAAATACAATTTTCTTTTCCAATTATCCCAATCAAGGGATTTGAAATTCTAAAGTTCCAAATATCACCAAATTGTTGCACACCTTTTTTTATTAGATAATGAGCTTGTTTAGGAAATGTAGCAACCAATCGTTTCCCATGATATTGGACAAGCATGTTCCACCAAATGGAGAGAGTCACAAAACTAAAACCATGTTTCAAGGAATCATTTTTTCAATTTAGAAACTTACAACCTTGTTGCCAAGCCTTCTAAATATATTGTAATGGGAAATGACAGTTTGATATGAAAGAAAGGGGCAAGCAAGATTTTATCTAGCTACCCAACACACTGTCACTTACTATTCATAGTAGCATTAATAATGCAATGATGAACCAATATTTTCCTTTGTTCTTCTCCTAACACAACTCTTATTATCCATTCAGTTGATAAACATATCCCTTGTTTCTTAGGATCCAAAAGACCCAACCCTTCTTTATATTTAGGTTATATACGTTGTAACCAAGAAGATGATTTAAACCCAGTTTTTCCCTCCCAATTAATCCACAAAAGTTATCGAATGAATTTATTTAGATCCTCATTATGAAGAACCCTGCTAGTTCTAACTTTGCCTATACATGTTGAAAGCACTTTTTTTGTGTTTTCTTCTTGTTTTGATGGATTTATAGAATTTAAATCAAATGTTTCTAGGCAAGATTTAACAAAGAAATAATGATAAACTAGACAATCAATAAACTACTGAGAAGTTACAAAATTTATTACGTATCTCAAAATTGCTAACAAGTATATCTTAACCAGACAAACATACCCGAAGGTCCTCAACTTTATTTAAATAAAGAAACTTTTGGATCAAACCAACAATACATGTAAAATGCTAAAATCAGCCACCCACCTCCAAATCTAATTTCTCCCTATTGGAAACTTGATGAAATAGCTTGATTGTCCAAGGCGTTCAAGTAGGAGCAAACAAAGGTCCCAAAGTGAAGGCATTTTAGCCTCCAGCTCACACACCTCAGCCAAGAGATGCACGTGTGCTTGTGAAGAAGTACGACAAGCAACAAGGAATGTGTGACCTGTTTATTAGGTGTCTATAGCTGCTAAATGAAGGCGCCTCAAACCAGTCTACCCCTTATTGAAATCTGCAAATAAACTCAAAAGTAAATTTGATGCAAGCACAAATGGACTCCAAAATGAAGCCCTCTCAATAGCAATGATTTAGTTGGTCTTTCACAACTTCAAGATTGTAGAACACTGAAGAATTGTTGTTCTCCAATGGTAGAAAAATGTCGAAACCCTTGTCTCAGGCACAATCTTCAAAGAATCCAAAAAGAAACAATGTCAAATGCTCAAAAGATGAAAGAGATCGACTTACTCTTTGCTTCTTATATTTCCTCAAAGAGGCACGATTTCCAATGAGATCATTAATACATTTAAAATGTATTTAAGATACTTTATACTCTTTTTAAATAATTCATCTCACTTGAGCGTACCCTTTTGATTCACCATTTAATCTCACTTTATTAAATTTAAGTGGCTCACTTTTATAAAGTTAAAATATAACTTTATAATATCCCTTTTAATAAATAAATATAACTTAACCACTTAAATATTAATATCTCCCTCAATATTCAGTATTTTGATGTGTTGTCTAAAGCTAGGGTCAACACTGTATAACCCACATGTGTCCAGGTGCCCTAACTAAAAATAGCATCACTGACAGATTGACTTACTATAGATAGTAAGTCCCTCAAACTAAGCCAAACACTGATATGCAAAGGCCTAGAACTGAACCCAATACTGAACTAAAGAAATGGAATGACAACAACCTCCATTAACTACCACTGAGACACTCTATCCAAACATATTATCCTACAAGGGTCCAAGTAATAGGCTAACCCATCTGCAACTGGTACTGATTAGGGTGGGGACAATATAGTCGGCCCTCCCAAAATTTTCTTGTCCTCAAGCAAACTCAATGTTGGATGCTATAAAATGCTCTCGCTCTCCCAAGTAGCATCCTCTGCTGGTAGGTCTCTCCACTTAACCAAATATTCCCTGATAATCCATCTCTGAAGATGACACTCTTTGGAATCCAAAATGGTCTCAGGTACTAATACTAACTTCCCCTCATCATCCAAGGGTGGTAAGTCTGAAGAAGGAACTACATGTTGTCCCAACACCTTCTTGAGGCATGACACATGGAACACATTGTGCACCTTGTTGCCTATTGGTAACTCCAACTCGTAAGCCACCTCGCCAAATCGCCTAATAATACTAAACGACCCATAATAGCATGGCTTGAGTTTCTTTGTGCCCTTCTTTCGAAGAGTGGACTGCCTATAGGGCTACAACATCAGATACACCATATCCCCGACCTCAAATGATCACTCAACCCTCCTTTGATCAACATACTACTTCTGTTGATTCTGAGCCTTCTGAATATTCTCATGAAGGGCTCTCATGATATCATGGTTCTCCTGTAACATATCCCTAGCACTAGGCACTCTACAATCGCTCAAAAATAAATCAAGGAAACTAGGCGCGTCATATCCATACAAAGCTCTGAAAGGTGTCATCTAGATAGTCATATGGTGAGTGGAATTATAACAGTACTCACAAAGATGCAACCACTTCACCCAAGCCTTTTGTTGCCCAAAAATGTAGTTCTGTAGGTATCCCTCCACAGTCAATGTAAAGAGAATGAAGGAGTGGGTGGTCAAAGCAGCATAATGGAAATGGCAAATTAAGACCCATATCTTCCAAAGATAGCAAGGGATTGATGGGGGTCAAAAAAAAAAAGAGAAGGAAGTAAAAAGCAGGGAAAAATCCAAGGGAAGAGGCGGAGAAAGGAGAAGAAGATTGACTAGTGGGTGGAAAAAGAAGCTTTTCCAAGAAGGAAACTATTCAAGGCATTGCCTTTGGAGGTATTTCATTTGATTCATACACACCTCTCATTCAATTTAGTTTCTATCTAATTTAACGATGAATCCATTTTGGATTTTTTTTGTGTCTTTCATGAATGCTTCACATTTTGGGGTAAATGATACCCAATCGATCAACTATGTTGATTCGTGTATTGCCCAGGTGGGTCGAGCCTTTGAAGGCTCTGTGTTTTTTATTTTCTTGCAAATGTTGATTTCATATTGAGGGTTGAGTAACATACCCACCACGGGTTTCCAATGCCCATTATCTTTTGTCTTCATGGTTGTGGCCATTTGGCCAACCGAAACTAAGTCCATGTTTTACCTTATGTCACCGAGATGCTTGAATGTCGCGCCCTATGGGCAATAAATTGTTTGATTCTCACTGTTGTATTCATTTGGGTGTGCTTTATTACTGTATAAATTCTTACCCTTTGTGGTATGAGGGTGGCAATACTTCCATGCATGGTATGGCCGAGCGGTGTTATCTGCGATCATATGTTTGTTTGCTCTCCAACCAGTGTTTATGGCTATGGCAGAGCCAAACATTATATTATTCAATGTGTAACATTTATTGTGTCATCCGCAAACATTGCTTCCATTGCCTCAGGTAATGTAAACTCTGTGGTATTAAATGGATATAAATATATATATGTATATATATACAAATGTGTATATATATACATAGTCACTAAATGTTAATGTATATATGTGAGAACACCAATGTATTTCCCTATGCTTATATTCGAGTTGAGTATCGACTCTACACAGAGCATGCATATGTTTATTGATGAGTATAAATTTGCTTGGGTATCAAACTTTTGGTTTGATAGACATCGGCCACTGACGGTAATCCCCAAGGGGGTACCAATATCATGATATCAATGGTGGATAATATGTGTATTGATCCCTCTTAAGGGGCGGTTTGTTTGGAAAAGTATGAACTCATTTGCAGTGTTCTCTAAAACAATGGAAATTTTGATCAATAAGGAACAAGTATGGTTTTAGTTGAAAACAAAATGAATGAATAGCATTTTTATTCTGGAAATGATATGTTCTTTCAATTTCTTATAAAAAAACTAGTGACTGTGAAGTAGATGTTTCCTTTTTATTATTTAGAATCTAAACTAAAGATTGGATGATAAACTAGTTTAATAGTACATCTAATTGAACTGATGCTATTTCTCTTTTTCTATGATTATGAACTAGTATACATGTAAGAAAGAAAATTATTCATATTTTTATTTCAAAATGTATACACATAACATAATTATTCATTTCCAGGCATATATGTGATCATGAATAAGGATTCCTTTATGCATGCTCACATACATGCGGTATACCTTTTGATTCATCTTGATTTACTTTACTTATTGAGCAAGCTATAAATTTTATGCAAATGGAATCAAACTGTAGTTTTGGAACAATATTGAGTTGTAAATACATATGATATTAGATGAATAGATATACCATGTGTGATTGAATATTGTCGACTTTTGATAAATGGAATTATACAATAATTCTTGGTAGCCTATAGAACGATAGAATGTTTCTAATGGATGGTCTAAAGGGAGGGATATCCCTTGATATGATAAGCTTTATTTCCGGGAATGGGTGCCAGAGAGAGTAGATTTTCTTTTCCAAATCTAACCAGAGCTATATTTCATATGACATGAGCTTGGCCAAGCTTTGCAGTCATTTGTTATATATATGTAGATGAAATAGATTGTGTTATTTATCCTCTCTTTGTTGTATTGAATTTACCTAACATGGAACTTGCATATTCTAACAAAATAGATAGAAATGAATGTAGTTAGGCGTGCACGGATTCCACCTTGCAAAATGTATCTCTTGATAAGTGTTTCATGCAAGGTTGGGTTTTCTTCGACTGACTGAAGAATCTAAAGAATCCAGGGAAGCATTGCTTTGTGGTTGGGTGGAAAAGCACCTCAATCACGTTCTTGTCCACTAGTAGAGGCAAGTTGTCATGAAGAAATCATATCCAAATTCTATTATGTATTATATCGTTGATGTAAAGGAACAAATGATGTAATTTATATGAAAACTATGCAATTTTGAATTGACTTGGAGGTGTTGAATGCCTAGTCAAACATGTTTGTAACTATTGACATATATAAGTGAATATAATTATTTATTTCAGATTTATTGTGATTTATGACATATAATTTTCTAAATGGAATTAGATATGGAATTTGTGTCATTAAATTGATATTCATGATGTTAACATTTATTTATTTGAATTAAATCTAGTTGGGTTGTTACAGATTGAAGTCACACATAGTTATCCTTACAAGTTCTCTCAAAGGGCCCCTACACACAAGTTTCCATATCTAAGGTTTCATTAATTAATAGGTATTACTCCAACAAAGTTCCTTTAAATAATTCCCAATAGTTACTAGTACTTAATAACAAGTAGGGAATTCCAACATCATTCCCACTTATCAAGCCTAAAATATAACACTTCCATCTAAGGACGTCAATATCTCTAATTAGACTTCACCGCCATTATTATTCATGGAATAGCTAAAATGTCCCAAGGTTCGTCTTCACATTATAGGGGTTAGGATTATTAATCTACAAAAATTACCTTGGTTCATACAAACCCATATGAAAGCATTTCCATTTGAAACACATATAATAGGTTTAATATTGAGTTTCTTATACTCAAGGGTTCAATCAATATCTTCGAAGGACGTACAATAATATTTAAGCTTATTTTAAATATAAGCAATACTTAAATCCTAGTTAAGAAAGTTGGCAACACTATATCCATTGGACCAACATATGAAGTAAACCCAATAATAATATAATTAATAATATTCTTGATCTTCTAATTTCATTTACCCTAGGGTGCAACCCCATATTCTTATTCATAGTATAGTTAATAGATTATATAGTTTATTCGTACTTTTCATTCAATCTAAACCTGACCTTAGTTGTCATTATTAAGGTATCAAGAAATGCTACATAGGATTTATCTCATAACTCAATATCAGCCACATCAAGTCAAATTAAATGATAATTTCCTTCCATTTGGTATACAATTTATATTTTGGTTCATTATAGGTATAATAATAATTTCAATATTGAGATTCTCATACCTATGAGGTTGATAAACATCATGTAGTCATATAAAGCATTTACCATGGTATCAATGGATTATCAAAAGCACCAAGTTTCAACATTAAAGATATGTTTGATAAAGAATGGTTGTAGTGCCACTAAATGAAGTCACTCTTACAATATTATACATCCAAGTGCCAAGGATCATATTAATTATAGATGATTTGTAGTTCATATTATAAGGTTATCTAGTAGCTGAAGATTTGATCTAGGACTCCTTGCCATCTTATTTCTTTTAAAGTTCAAACATAAAGTATCCAAATAATCAACCATTGATTATATTAATTTCTTAGTTTATATATATATATATATATATATATATATGATCCTATAAGTTCATCTCCAAAGTTTAGGTTCATTACTTAATAACAAGAAATTTTCTTTGTTTTCACAAATCATACTCATCACTAGTTCAAGACACTATGTCATAGTGGAAACATAAACATGAAGTTACTTATTGTAATCATAATCACCATATCCAAATTTGATATTCTAATGCAAAGCCATGCACTATTTTATTTGGCTAAATCCTAAGAATCAACACCCCTTAGGCACAACATTATAGGATTGGGGTCCCTTACTACTCTAATGAAGCATACCTCTAATGTAATGGAATGTATCATTTACAACATGGAACCCTTCAATCACAACCCATTCACCAAGGATGTTTCAAAGATGAAGGCAAGGTCATCAAGTTTATACCAATGTTATGATCTTGATATTGATGTATGAATTTATAATTTTTATTTGATAGTTTGTCAATATTCATGAGTTTAAAGTTCAAAACTTGATTTAGAGTTCTTCAATGATGCATGATCATTTCATCACTCTACATTTATACATTAGTAATAGGGAACCTAAGATAAACATGAGTGATAACCTTGAGTTACCACCATAGTGTGCTAGATGTATAATACTATATTCATCTCTACAACAAATCTTTAAATCAACATTGACATATTAAGGTCTCACTATTTTATGATGACTATGCCCAATTTCATACGAGGTTTATATAGATGTCATGAATACTAAGAATGATATTCCCACAATGTAAAATCTAGATAAACATAACTAGGTTTAAATGGGTATTAAAGTTGATATGATAATTAATTTGGTATCACACCTAGCCCTTCCAAGGGAGCTTAAAATTGTTTCGATATATTCATAGTTTATCATGGCACATCATTGTACCACCTAAATACTAGTGAAAACCCTTATCAAATTTACTAATCATTCTTAAAATAAAAATCTATTTATTGCTTGATTTCTTATTACTTTCTAAGCAATATGAGAAGAGGGATATTAGAAAATCTGACCGGTGAAGCTAGATGTGTTATAGTCTTAATAGAAAGTGTCATAGGATAGGGGTGTTTCCCAAGAACTCCCTTCCTCATAGTTGAAATCTTAATTTTCTCCATACAATACACAAACTTGAGCTACAATCATATCCAAAAAGTATGTTGAAAAGGATCAAAGAATACTCCCATAGGTTGTTGGGTATTATGGAATTCAAACCCAATCTCAGGTATGCCTCAATACATCCCCAAATCTATCAATCTCACAACCCCAAGAATATGTCATCTCCATGAGTGAGGGCACCACCATATGCATTATGCAAGGCTCACATGTGACTTGGGATCATATCTTGCATGCTTACTCTAATTCATTATTTCCTAAGATCAATGATAAAACATCCTAGTGCCCATTTTACTAGAAATTGTGGGCTCCCACTTGAGCTTCCACACCTACCATCACAAATAATACTATTGCAACTCATGCAAGCCCAAGAGGAGTCACCATCCCTCTCTTTGTTCTTGGACATCCTTTCTAGTCACCTACATGACTGTTCCTCCTCACTATGTGATATCTCCCTCCCATCCATTTTCTTCTTCTCCTCATGTTTTTCCCTCTTTCACTCCCATGCACCCTTCCTATGCACTCTCTCTATCATCTGAACTAGTCTTGAATGAGAAATTAAGGAGGTCATGGGGGTTTAATTTTTTTCCCAAATGCATATTTTTCTCCGCAACCTATCATTTAGATGAATCAAGAAATTGGGATGCTATGCACTGCAACCATCCCCACCATACCCCAACCCATTCTCATTTATTTTGAGTTATCTCCTATTGCTTGAGTTTCATGACTTTTTCCTTCCCCAAAACTAAGCCCTTGTTGCAACTTCATGGAAGGCATGGGTAGAGGTCCATCGTGCTTATTTTCCTCATGACCTGCACATCTGACCACCCAATGGTAGGAATGCCATGTTATATTAATGGCATGGTCCTCCTTTTCTTCCTGCACCCTCTCATCTTTAATAAGGGTTGTTTCCTTCCCTCCTTCCACATTTTAAAGGCCCTTATAGTTTTCCATTTTTTATTTTTTATTTTGTTCCTATTCATTGACTTCTAGGGGAGGGATGTGACAGAAATATTGATCATTTCCCATGCTCACAATTTAGAAGAGATATTAAACATTTGAAACCATTAATTCCTTCCCCTAAAGACATTTAAAACATTAAAAATATGTTTTAAATTTTTAAAATTAAAACCATGAGAGAGTTGATATCTTAATTTCTTTGTAAGACAAATGATGGTATCAATGCCACAAGTGACCTCTAGGAGCCACAAGAACTTGCAAAGGTTCGTGATTAATTATGCAAATCCTCATTCTTTCATTTTGACATGCTCAACAAATCAATTTTCAAGGCCTCCTTTCTAAACGAGGCCTTCCAACATGTTTAACAAAATTTTGGTTTGGACCCCAAAAATTCTCAAATCATCACAAAACTAGAGGAGGAGGTTGGTGATGACAAATAAACATCCGATTTGTTGCTAGAATAGAGAAAACTAACCTTTTTTTTACGGGACCTTACTGACCTACTAAAAAACTTCAACATATTAATGACCATCAAAACTTGTTTGAGAGCCACGAAATTGAGTTTGCATGCTCCTTATGATTTATAAAAAAGCTTCTACCAACCAAAATTTGAAGATGAGCTACAAATTTCGAAAATTAATGCCAAAAATTTTAAGCCGACTAGTTGCCACAAGGCCTAAAAATAGGGTCATCCAATTGAAAGGTCAAATTGCATTGGGAGCATCACAAAAATATAGATGCTAACAATACATATATCTAGTCAAGAAATTGGGTTGCCTACAATATTGACCCAACATTATTTTGGTCTCCTCAATACTATGTGAAATATATTTATATACATTCTAACAATGACCTAAGATAGTGATATAGGAAACCTATTAAAAATGAACATGTACACCCCTGATAGTGGTATAAGAAACCTATTAAAAATGAACATTTACACCCTGTACACTATCTATGACATTGATATTCTTCAAAAATAAATCAGACCTTTTATGAACCCTGTTCACTTGGTGCCTTTACCTTCACGGTCACTTCTTGGTCGGCGTGGGTCAATTTGGACATGCATCTCCACCATTCCATGTTTAAGGTAACATCTACAAATAATAATATAATAATATAGTCAAATTTGAGCTTTCATGGGGTGGAGACAAAAGTGACGCGATGTGACCCCTTATCCCCTCTTCTACTCCACTTTAGATGAACGTGCCAATGCTTTCCCACTATAAACGCCCTAATCTCAATTGACTAACTCTTCCTCAATTAAAGAAAAACGTCCTCTTTTAGTGATAAAATCTACTCAAAAGTATTTTAATATAAAATAGCTCTATATTTATGCTTTTTTAAGTTATTTGATTTAATATTGGATCAATATGATTATTTAAATATTTGTTTTTAAATTAGTAAATCTTTGAACATAAGTAGTTTTTGATGTGTCTTTATATTTACATTATAATTATTTCAAAACAATAGTCACATTATTATTTCATGTTATATTCATATAAATTATCAAATCTTCAATATAAGACAAATAAATGTTATAAAACAATTGATGCGTAGAGTAAACTAGATCAATAGATATTCTTTTAATGAAATGTTACATTTTAGCATAAGAGGTTTGTTTTCTATCTTTATCATTGTACTACACTACTATTTGGACATTGCAAATAGCTATAACTTATTAGAAAGAAGTCTTGACATATACCTAACTCCTACCCAACATATAGAAATTTCATTTAACAAAAGCCCTTTCATTATATTAGATTTTTCATTCAAAAAATAATGTGGGTTAAAGATAAATCTATGTATGCGAAACATTGAAGATTGAAATTTCCATTTTAAGCCCCAAAGTAACATGATATTCTACTTCCAAAAATTTTGAAAAAATATTATAGCAATAAAAAAAATATACAATCAACACAACATTGTATGTCATTAAGGACCATGCCTACAAACCCTATTTGAATTACCCAAGGATAACAAAGCAAAGGCAATATCAAGGCAATGCCCTACTTACCACATTTCATCTAGTGGAGAACATGAGGTGTTATCAAAGGAGGCAATTGTTTGCCACATTACATTTAGTAAACAACACTCTTCTACTCCTTCAAAGATAAAATAAATTTATAATACATATTTAAATCAAATGAAAGCATACCTAAAGAGTATCCATAGAAAGTTGCATCAACCCTAGCCTTCTCAAAGGCACATTCATTCTAACTATGCATAGCAAAGAAAAGAGTGGCATAAATTTAGCTAATGATAATAAAATAGATTGTTTAATGCTTCCTATAGACTTATAAGTCAAATATGCACACTTACCTCTAAAACAAATATAAAAAGTACATTTATTAAAATATGAATTATAGTAGGGTAGGAAAACAAAAACAAAATTGTCTCAATTCGCCCTAAATTATATAATTTTAAATGCTAATCAAGAGAATAAATAATTTATTTTATCATAAAATAAAACAAATAACCTCAATTAATCATAAATAGACATTTTGCATAGGGTAAATTCATAGCCACATGAGATGCAATAATTTTAAGGGAGGTTGTGATTCAAGAAAAGTATCTATATGAGCTAAATGAACCTTAAGTTGTGACGTGGTGTTCTAGATTTCATAAAACACCAATATACATTAAGTTTATGATTTGTAGCTACTTAGGACTAGTTGAGAAAAAAATATTTGATGTAATTTAATTGACAATTAGGTATCCAACCATAATAACATAAAACAAGAATCTACAAACCTTTTAATAATGTTGCAAGAGGAAGAAATACCAAAAACATGCATTAAGATCTCACATGTTGGTCTAGTTAGTATCTTGTAAACTGGGTACTTATGCCATAGTTTAATCTTTTGGTAAAACTATGCAACTCATTGATTTCCAAGACTATGTTTTATTTTTCTTTTAAATAATATATAGAATATATCGCACTCATACCATGCTATAGAAATCCATCTTGTTTAGCAAAATCGATGCTTATTGGAGTTCTTTATTGAGAGAAATCATGTGTATTAGAATCAAAATAGGAAAGAGTGAAATTTAATTAGAAAATTAAGCAAAAAAGGGACATGAAAATATTGTGTTAATGATGTTGGACTTTTTATAGGTAGTGACTCAAAATGTGAATGAGAACGTGAATCTTAGAGTAAATACAAGGAAGAATATTTTTTAGGAACAATAATATGTTTTTGAGATTTATTCTCATGAGAGATAATTGAAGGTGATGTTGATGCTATAATGTTGGTTGTGGAGCATGATATTATTGGTTGTGGACCCTATTTCATCACGACAGAGTTGCAAGGGGTACCCCCATGTGAGGTATGAGGGGATGGTCCCCCCAATGGGAGGTATGGGGGCCACACACCCCGACAAGGGTTTGAGGGCAGCACCCTCCCTAAAAATTCCACATATATTCATTTTAAATCTAGATCGTTCATCATTAAGTTGAAAAATCTGACAGTAGAGATTATGTTGATTTTTCTTACCCTAAAAGGCAACTTGCTTTTATGAAGGTATTGAATTATATTGTGTGAGGAGATTATGATAAAAAGAAGAGGAAGTTACAATAGAGGATATTCATTTTGCAAGACAAAATAAAGGAAGGATTGATTGTTTCTTTGTGGACGTAGCCCATATTAGGTGAACCACATATATTTGTGTCTCTATGTTTTTGTATTATTTTATATTTTATTTATGAATTCATTTTATTGTATATATTTCTCTACAATCCTACTCCTAACAACTTGTATCAAAATCATACATTATTTGGCTAATAAACTCAAAAGGAGGGTTTCCTAGATCAAGTGAGAGAAATGGCGGAAGAATGAAAGTTTAGGGTTGAGAAGTTCAATTTTCAAAACTACCAGCTATGAAAGATGAAATAGAGGACTATCTATATCAAAATGATTTGTTCTTTCCATTGGGTCAAAAAGCAAATAAGTCGATGAATATGATAGATGAAGGATGGGAGATTCTTGACAAAAAGGCACTAGGAAAAATATGGATGTGGCTAGCAGGATTGATGGCTTTCAAAATATCAAAATAAATGACAAGGAGGGATCTGATGTCAGTATTGGCTAAGCTATATTAACCCTCAACTTCCAATAAGTTATTTATTATTAAATGCTTATTTAATATGAATATGTCAAAGGTGGTTCTATTACTAATCATTTGAACAAGTTTAGCACAGTCACTAGTCAATTAGTTATATAACTATAACCTTTGATGATGAGGTTAGGGCTCTCTTTATTTTGTGCTTCTTTCTAGAAAGTTGGAATAGCTTGGTCATGGTTGTGAGTAATTTTATTTTTGGTTCAAGCAATTTAAAGTTTGATAATATTGTTGTTGTTATCCTTGGTGAGGAAATGCAACAAAAAGGCATGACTGAGAACTTTGGAAATCCTAATTAGATGTAGTCACAACAACATGGAGGTGCTAGCACAAATCCCCACTCAAGTAATCATCTCTCTTAGCAAATATAACTGAAAATGGTTAGTTTGGAGTCGTAAATCTCATTGTATTTGACCTTCCTCTCAAATATTATTGCAGTCTCCTTCAAATCCTCCCAAAATAAAAAAAATAAAAAAATTGTAGGTCCTATCACATTTAAAAATATTAAAATACATGTCTTATCAGCCACAAGTTTTTAGATGTACTAAGTTAGCAAGATCAATGTCTCATAATAATTATTGTCTCACACTGTTCCTTTTTCATGAATCACCATGAGTTTAAAATTTGGCAAGGTAATGTAGAATCTTATGACAATATAAGGAAAAAGTAACTTTAGGACCAGGTGCTGCCACAATAGTGTGTCTCACTTTTGGGACATGTTGATTTTTTGCCTAAAATCACTTTTTTTAGAAAAAACTAATGTTTTTAGCCTTTAGAGGTTCCATCTAAAGGGTTTTAATTGTATATTGATAGATAATACCCCTTTAGATCAAACCCCCTTGGATAGAACCCCTATAGTATTAAATCATACCCAAAATGGAGTCTCTTTCACACCTATCAAAATGCTGGAAAAAAAACACGTTTTCTTTACCTTTTGATGGATTAAATAATGTCATTTAGAAATGATCTTTTGCAAGATTGTAGCCCTTGAAATGAGCTTTCCAACAAGTATATTTTTGATGTGTTTTAATTTTTTCTTGTATTTAATTTTAATTTTTACTGAACATAGGTTTTTCTCTGAACATCAAGCTCTTTGTTCTACAGAGGTGGAAAAATAGTAAACCATTGTAAAAAAATTTAAAAAATATCCTTTCCCTAGGTATTAATGTCCTTGTTACACTAAAAAAATAGAAATTGGATTTCGATATATACACGACAAGTTAGGTTGTACGACACACATGCATGTCCAAATTATAGTTTCTATCATGGGTAAAAAATGGGTTTTGAAGGGGCCTAGAACCCTATACAAAGGAAGACAACTAAAACTCAAGATAACATCAGTAAGCATGACTCAACCCAACAACAACAAGCTTCTAAAAAAGATAACTCACATACCACCAGTAGCCCAACAACAACCACTACTAGATAATCAAGAAATCACAGGCTACAAAAGACACACAAGCATGGTCCTGAAGCCTAGATACAACTTGGTTTTATTCGAGACTAGAAACCCCACCCAAGTTTTGACTGTAAAAAACCACCTGAAACAATTAGGCAACAAAACAACACAACAACAACCAACCATCTGCTCAGGAACAACAAACCATAACCCAACCAAAAACTAGGAAAAAGAGGATACCCCTAAGCCAAGAAAGATAAATTTGCATAATGGTGTAAGACGCCCTCAGTCCCCTAATCAAAGACAACATTAACCACCTGATTTTTCCCAAGATCAAAAACCCATGTAATATCAAACACCCCCCTCAATGGGGGCCTTTTTATCCACCACAAAAAACTACAATAAATCAACTTCCCTGCAGCAAAGACTCACTTGGTAATAGGAAACCAACTCCATCTCCACCTCTAAAGGAGTGAGCTCCCCTTTATTGAAGAGGAGGAAACGATCAACAAGACCACCACAGCTAGACATCACCAACACCCTCAACCTCCACCTCTATAGGAGAACTTCCCACCTCAATAAAAATAGCTATTGAGGGGGGACCACCTCCATAGGACCAAAGGAGAAATCCAACCTAGTAGCCAAGAAAGCAACCATAGCCTCCTTTGGAAAACCCTGCACCAAGAACAAAACCATCTAGGATCTAGGATTAAACCATGAAAACCACCCAGCTAAGAGCAGTAGGCCACAACTTATCTGAATAGATTCCATAGTAACAAGACCCATCAACCAACAAGTCAACAACAGAAAAGACCCCAAAATAAGCACCGCATCCAAGTAAACCATCAACAACAACCTTAGGCCCAAAACAACCAGCTTCATCATCACCTCAAACAGAATGAGAATAGAGAACCCAACTGATGAAGGAATAACAAAAGCACCCATAACCAAAAACACCAATAGGGAGAAAAAAATCCCAACCAAAAGAGCCCCACCAAAAACAAGGGAGAAGGACAAAACCATCAGCTCCAAAAGAAACAAAATGGCATCCAAAAAATCATAGGGTAGAGACAACCAACCCCAAACCAACAACAAATCCATATTGGCACCCAACAACCCTAGAAAAATAGGGTACAAAGAAACACAAGCAACCCACAAGCCAATAGAGAGAATGAGGCGAAGGACAACACAAAGGAAGTAAGAAGAAGAGTAGGCCAACCATAGGAGCCCCCAAGCCTCCCTATTACGTTGAATAGGGACAAAGAAAATCCTAGTCAACAACCAAACTCCCTTAAAGCAACCAACACACTCCCACATCCCCTGCAAGGAGGGCAGCCGAAAAACAACAATGGGCCACTAAAAATGCATCAAGCATAAGCAAAGGAAGAGCAAGGAAAAAAAAAGAAACAAAAAGAGACAACATTAAGAAACCCCAAGCCCTCCAACTACGCCCGAGTCGGAGCAACAAAAAGCTTAAACTGCAACCAGCCATCCTCAGAAATACCAACACACACCCTCAGTCAAGAAGGTGGCCAAAAGAAAAGGAAGAGGGGCTCCCACAACAACCCCACAACGCCAACCCAAAGAAACAAATAGAGGAAGAAAACCCAACTTCCACCTAGGTCAACAACCATAACACTATCAGTATCCACAACACAGACAGTGAAATCAGCACCAGCAACAAACAAAAAGCCAACTCCCACCCTCAATGCAGCTCCCACAGCATAGGAAGGAGGCAAGGACAGGAGTTCCTAGCCCAGTAAAAGCCCACAAACCACTGAAGCCCCACCAAAAAGCAGGTGAGCCTCCCAACCAATCACAACGCTTTCATCATCTTCATCATTAGATCCACTGTCCTCCTTGAAGTTCAAAAAAACCCCCTCATTGTTATTCCTACTGCTGCCACTGCTCACCATTAAAGCCCTCTATAGAGTACAAGAAATTGTTATGTCCAAATTATAGTTACAGTGACTTCAAAAATTAATTAAAAATATATATATGTAACAAAAAATTATGAAAAAATAGTTTTTCCTTAGATATTGATGTTGAGAATCTATGTTTCAAAAATTAGAATTTTATCCTTTATAGAAAAAAAGTTATATTGTACAACACAAATGTTACTTTTTGAAAATGTTGTTTTTTGTTTAAAACTAGTTATTAAAGGAGATGTTGAAAGATTCATAATTTATTTTAAACTTTTTTGAAAAAGTGTATTTAAAATCTACACACAAATTGCCACAAATCACTAGTTTGTATCATCATCGACTTCTTAATGGTTTAGTTGCTACAGGTCTTAGAAGATGAAGATTTAGTTAAAAATATTTATGTAAATGTCCATCTTGGGAAAAAAGTAAGACATGGTATTGTGATTTCACCTGACCCCCACTATGGATTTTAAAATATTTTTACTAGTAGGCCCCACCTTAGTTGATGTGGACCAATGGTGATCTAATTTGTAATGGGAATTGGAGAACAACCTTGCATGTCACAACAAGGTTATGAAGTTGCGTCGATAGAGATACATTTATTTCCAAGAACATGCTCATTGTGTGGAACCTTTGAAGAGAAGACATGCAAAGTATGTGAGAAATGTTAAATGTGTGAAAAAGGGTGCTCATTATTCATTAATGGTCTATGATGCATATTTTTAGATAATATGAAAGGAAAATAAAATTCCTACATAGATAAAGAAGAAAATGCATCCACCTAGTTTTCCAAGGAGACTCTAGAGTACAACTTGGCTAGGTTGGCTAGTTTAATTAGGCTAACTAGTCCAAATATTAGGTTGACTAATTTAAAGAACATACAATGTACAATATTTTATAATTTGATATCAACTAATCCCTCAATAATTTTCTAACAAGTGTCATGTGCATATGGTGCAATTTCTATGTGGATATGAGTGTGCCATGTGTTGAAACCATATGGTGCTAGTTTTAGTGTAGTACAATATGACACTAATTTTTGAACCCATATAGTTTTAGTTTGTTGGCATGATCATGTGGCACAAGTGCAACCATGTGTCAAATATATGGTTCCAAATTGATTTTAAATGAGTGAATGCATGTGTACCCATAAACATAGTTGTACATAATATTGATAGGTGTGTTGGAAGAGTTGGTAAAGCTATTGTCAAAGATAGTACAAAGAACTCTTGATAAGGAACATGACCATCATATTGTGTGGTGCAACTATGATGCATGCATGAATATAACTTATGTTGAGAAGCATGAAGCTATTGAAGATAATGCTTATATAGTGTGTGCTAAGCCATCTTGTCAAATGTCCATCTATGTTTGAGGCATCTTTTTATTGTTATAGAGCATGCAAGATAATATCACAACATGATGAAATAATGTTGAGTCAATACATTGGGATGTACAATGCATGATATTACACTTAAATCATTCACCCTTTCTTGAAGATAAATGACATTCTAGTATGCAATAAAGAAGCTTTATTAATGATTATCTAAAGAACTAGTGTTTGTTTTAAAATTATGTGTAGTTGTGCTCAAATTGTTCACCCTTTCTTGAAGAGTGGAGGTCCCTAAGTTAGACAATACTTAGATATGAGAACACAAGATTGGGAGAAGGTAAAATTTACATGTTAACCAAAGGTGTGTGTGATGCATGGGTAATTATGCATGTATATGCTAATGACTCAAGAATTCTGGAGTACCAAAGAGCTTTTACTTCTACTCAAGAATTAGTGAAGATATGAAGTAGTCATACTCTTACCTAGGAACCAATGAAGGTATAATGCATATTGTCATACCTAATAATTTGATCAAGGTACTAATTATGCATTCTTTAAAAAGTTGATGAAATCTAATTATTTGTATTCTAACACCAAAAGGAGAGGTGTTGTTTAACCTATGTTACCTTGCCAAGGGATGTGTGTCCCTACATGTAAGAGATTGAATGTAGAGTAACATATAATTATAGAAAATAAACGATCCAATGGAATGGTGTCAATGATGAATGTAGAGCTTTATTATGTAGTGTGATATTAATTACTATTTATTGATGTGAGGGTGGTTGTTGTCTAGCACAATGAGTCTAGTTCCATTTTGTGAGAGCTACCATATCGGTGTCAAGTTGTGATGGCTCCATGTGATTGTAGAATCAATAAGAACTTTAAGTTCCAAATGTGAACACAAACATGAATTTTTAGATAGGTGTGAAGCTATTGTTGTAGCTTGATTCATTCTAGTGTTACAAGATGATGAATAGATATGTGTGTATTTGGTCTATTACTAATTTGCATGTTAGAATAGTGTAATATTCTTGTATGTTAATATTTCTTTTACTTGGTTTTATTGGGTTTGTTGACATGTATATCCATGTGTCCTACTATGGGAGTAGTCCCACAAAGAATGTAACTACATTATTGCTTCACACTATGTGGATAATGTAGGATCTATCATATGGGAGATGATACATGGTGTGCAGTTGAAAGTGTTAGGATTACAATGACATTTACCTTATAACCCTATGTATAATTCATGTGTCTCCAACACTCTTGGAAATTTTCCTTCAATTCTAGAGTGTAATTGGAAATTAAATTATAATTCAGAATATGTGAGAATCTTAGTGTAAGGTGGAGCACAACAATGGTGGTTATAGTTGAATTTGCACTCACTTATTGCACTTTCCCAATTCCAAATGCTAGGATTAAGGAGTGGAGAATATTATATGATGGATGAAATCTAAGTTTCCCACTCCATTTTAGAACTCTATACTTGGGGATTTGAGTCATCAGGGGTACACCAAAGATACCTTTGTAGTTATGTTTACTATTCTTGGGCCCAATTTATTGTGATCATGTCATGTCCATGTGAATTAATTGATGGATTTTCTTTTCTCAAAAGATGCTCTCCAAGGTGGGCATGAAGTTTTAGCATGGTGTCATGGTTATAGTATCCACTTTTTTGGTAAACGATATATGTTTTGTCCTATCTCTATACCTATATATTGAGAGTATGAGATGGTGGTTTCAAATGAGATTACTTCATAGGTACATATGTGTTATCAGAGTGTTGTTAGAGTGAAGCATTCTTAAATATTGAAGCATACTTGTCCTCTTTCTCATGTGGGATTTTTTTTGAAAGGATTTCTCTATGTAAATATTATATTTACATAGTTTGTTGATTTATTTGTTATTATCGATTTATGCAATCACTTAAATAATCTTATGGTAATTCTTGTTTAAAGAAACAAATTTTATATTTGCATGCACTTGTAGAAGATTCTACTATAGTATTTTCACCTTATTTCTTAATAGAAAGGTTGCAAACTATTTTACACAAGGATAGCATGTTTAAGACTCATTCAATTGTGTAACTTCTATGTTGTTAAAGGTTACATAAGTAGCACTACAACTATTTTGAGGCCATCTTTGCATTGTAAGTGAATCAAGTTAATCTCTAGATATGTTTCATACCTTCCAAGACTCTATGGAAAGTACTATTGAAAGTGTGTGTAATGCACCACTATTGATGTTGTCATTATGGAGGGAGCAATAGGAAAACTAGAAGGTCCTTTTATACAAATTAGTGTTGATGAGCAACAACCTATAGACGTGTAGGGAATTTATAATTAGCACAAAAATTCCTTCAACAAAGTATAATCATTATTGTCCTAGGTAATAGTCAAACTTTTGAGACCAATATTAGTGATAACAATTTGGTTCCATGCAATCTCTGATTCATTTCAAAAAAAGGTCAAATTTTACATCTTGTGACTCTAGAGAATTTAGTATCTACTAATAATAGTGTCAAAGAAGGTCAAACTCCTTATGTAGGTGGATGTTTCATCCAAAGAGGTTAATGATGAATCTTTTTCACCAAATGAGGTTGAAAAATAACCTTTTCCCTAAGAAATTTTGGATTTTGCATTTTCTTTCTTGGCACAAAAAAAATAAAAGTGCTAAAATTCCAAGAACCTAACTTAGAGGTGACACTAGCAACATACAGCTTGGGAACAAGCTTAGGGCTATAATACTAATGATTTGATTTATGATGGGATTTGAAGGAAAAGTTTCTATGTTGTAGCAAGGTTATGAAGTTGCATTAATGGAGATAGTTTAATTTCCAAGAACATGCTCAAAGAGTAGAAGCTTTATTAAGAAGACATGACAATAAGTAGGTGAGCCATGACAAATGTGTGATAAAGTTTTCCTTTATTAATTAATGTTGTATAAAGCATATTTACAAATAATATGGTAGGGAAAGTAGGCTCTCATGTTCATATCAAGAACACATCCACTTGATTTGTAAAGGAGACTTTGGAGTCTAAATTGATTGGGTTGGGTACTTTGACTAGGTTGACTAGTTTATAAAATGTATAGTGTATTGTATTTATGAAAGTGGCTATCAAGTAAACTCTCAAAAATATACTGACAAGTGTCATGTACGTATGGTATTTTTTCCATGTGGACAAGAGTGTGCCAAGTGTGAAACCTATATGGTGCTAGTTTTAACATGGTATAGGATGGAACCAAGTTTTAAACCCATATGTTCTAGTTAGTTGGCATGACCATGTGGTGTAGTGCAACCACATGTTCAATATATATGGTGCTAAACTTGTAAGAAAATTTGCAGTGCAGAATAAACAAAGAAAAACAATAAGCACAAATTTAACACAGTATTTACATGGAAAACCTGGTAAAATTATACTAGGAAAAAGCCACGGAAAAAGATATTTCATATTTTATTTCTCAAGAAATTTGTAATTACAACAACCTTCAAAAGTTACAAAAAACATGACTTTAGAAGAGTATAAGAAATTTGAGTTGTGAAGTCCTTGTCAAACAAAACTTTCCAAAAATAGAAATTGTGACTCATGCAACTACATGTCAAACATTTGTCAAAACTACCAAAAATAGGGAGTCCTAAACTGAAAAATAACGGCTTCACTAGAAATTCCTTCAGTGTCTAGGGAGCTACGATAGCCCCCATGGGACACCCCATCATTTCAACCTTCAGTTGAATAGTAGGCCTTCGGCCACGTCGGGCACATAATTGAAGCACTAGCTAGATATCAATCTTGACTATTCGTCACTACTAGAATTTTTTATTGTTAGAATAACAACATAAGTGACTTTGTATTCCAACAAAACTAACCATAACTAAGTGAATGAATGTGTCCTCATATGTAGAATCATGCACAATGCAGAGATGTATGCTAGAGTAGTTGACAAAGTTGTTATCAAAGCTAGTGTAGAAGATTTTTAAGATGGCGCATGGCCATGATATTGCAAGGTATAAAAAAGGACCTAATTCTTTGAAACTATTACATGAAAAAGTTTCCAAAGATTCATAAGAAATGAAGAAATATTTACTAGAAACCTTAAAAGTTATCATGAAGCAAAAAAATTGCTACAAAGAGTAGTATAATATTATTATGTGAAAAAACCAAAAAAATTGTAAACAAATTGCATTTATCAACAAAAAAGGGTAATTGTTGGACAGTAAGGTAAAACAATGGCCTCACCTATTAGTTTTTGTTGAAGCCCTAAGAGCATAAATCCATACAAATATGTGTGTGTCAAAAGACATTTCCTACACATCAAAATCCTTGCAATATGAGTTATATGTTGGAAATGGGGATTGATGCACATGAAAATATTTCCATTTGAGCTACATGCAATGAATGAGACTATAAAAATGAAACAAAACATTTTCATAATGAGAAGGTAGTCAAAAAATTGAAATTTAATAATAAATATAAGAGAACATTACATAAACTCATCTAGCTCACACTACATTGAGAAACAAAAAGTACAAGGGGTGAGTGTGGCCATCTTTGAAAGCATCTTTCCTCCATCATCATCAACATTGAAGCCCTCCTTACTTTCTACAAGTGAGATGGATTGAAGGAAGAGGTAGGAAAACTATTGATACCCTAATAGTATATTCACGTAGGGGATATTGTCATTGATATGCAAGAGGAAACTTATCCTGGCTAGGGTTGAGAGCATGAAGATAAGATATAGCTTCAATTCAACCAAGTGTGTATGATCTACCTAGTTGGCTAGGAGCACTCTCACATTAGGAAAGGGTCAAGCCAATTGTATCTTCATGTGTGAATAAATAGGCAAGTAGGCATGATGGCTTGGATGTGACCTATGCTTCCATGTTTATCATTGCAGAATCATAAATAAAAGAAGACCCAACAATGTTCGACATGTTGCCTCCACAAATGGTGAGTGTTGGATCTTGTAGTGATGGAGAAGAAAACATGGAAAGTGAAATGTGATTAGGGTTATATTGTTAGTTTACAGTTAAATAATATAATATTATATTTCAATTAGGTTCAAGTTTATTTTATTTAAGAACTAGGATACTATACTATTAATTTAGGGTTACATCATATTCAAAATAGAATGTGTAATATGTTTAGAGTGTCTTAGTAATAATTTTGGGTTATTTTTATTATATATTTAGGAGTATAGATTGTCATTAAAGATAATGATAATACATATTTGAGTGGTCTTCTACACAATTTTAGGGAAAAAATCTCAATTATTGGTACAAGAAAACTCAATGATGGGTTGTAACAATTAACTATCATGGGTTAGGAGTTTTAAAAGTATTGTTTGACATTTTTTTACTATGCATATTAGTAACATCAAAATTGATAGTGTGGACCTAAAACCTTAGATTTAAATAATTGACTAACCAAAAAAACCACTATAAAAATATTAAACATTCGATATAAACAAAAAAATTTGAGACACGAATTATAATGCACAACTACTAAGTCTTCTCCCTCAATCATAATAAAATAGAGAGAATCATGGTAGAGGTCTAGTCTTGTAATCAAATCTGATTGAAATGCCGTCGTCTAAAATGGACGGCTAGAATTGCATCTTTGTTTGTTATGAGAATACTAGAGGGGGACCATTTCTTATCCTAATTTCATTTTCACACGACTGTTCCTTTTGCTCACTAGGTATTACCTTTTTCGATGCGGCTAAAATATAACGTCAACGTTATTCTGACGGTCTCCCCGTTGTAGGCGTCGTATTACCATTTCTCCCTCATTATTCAAAATCTACAAGACTAAAACTTCAGCGGCAGATTTTATTCGTGATTATTACGATATGTTCCGGACGACGACTTGTTATAAGTGGATTTGATATGAGGAAATTTCAAATTTGATAATCATTTATATATTAATAGATTTTTTTTATTGATTAAAGTTGAAATACAAATTAAGAAAAATAATAATAATGTAAAAAAGAGGATGCGAATAAAAATATAAAGATCAATTTCAAGGACAATGAACAATAAATAATAATAGCAGATTACAAAATCGAGGAGAAACTACTTTCAAACATGTATCAAATGTAGCAACAATCTGTAAAAAAAAGCTGACCTATATATACAACAATAAAACCGGCGGGCTCATCCAAGATCAAACGTTTGGCACACTATATAAGAGGTACAAATTACAATCAAAATTTGAATAAGCTTTGGAGTTGTCTTGAACATCGAATGTCTCTATCATGGAGCTACAAGAACTAGTATTTAATTTCCTCCAAATGCTTGTAGTATCTAGCATCTTCTTTCAATTGAGAACATAAAGAAACAAATTGCAACATGATGTCAAAGTAAAACTTAAGCATTTCTACTTCTTGATGCATAATCTGATTATAAAACGTGGTTGAGCATCTAATTTTCCATATATAGAGAGCAAGATAGTTTATCTCATAAATTCTATAACTATATTATTATGAAGCCCAATACCCAAAATGGTTTTTTTCCCAACCCAACACATGATCAAACATAGCAGGGAATTGAGTAATTATGACATCCCATTTTTTTAACAAAAACAATCATAAAAAATATGTTTTGAGCTTTCAATACACTAACAATAAGGACACTTGGTTGAATCTTCAAACATTTCAATCGATGCCCCATCAGAAGCTTGTAATGTAGGATTTTCTAGGCCAAAATTTGTGCATTAGCCTCCACTTTAGACTTCTGAATTTGAGCGCTCAAATTCTTCCACCTTTTTTTTTTAAATACAACTCTATTTTGTGTTAAGTCTTGGCTTTAAGACCATGTTCAAAATGAATTTAAGATAAAATTTCTTTAATAGGAATCAAAAAAATGATATTTGTCAAGCCATAACCAATCTTTGAAGAAATTACATTGTAAGGGCATACAAAGTTTCACAAGAAGCTCTAAAGGAACCAAATATTTAACAAAAAACACAAACCCCTTATACCTATTGTTTATACAAAATGTATTTTTGTTTTCCAATTATCCCAATCAAGGTATTTGAAGTTTCAAATATCACGAAATTGTTGCACACCTTTTTTATTAGATAATGAGCTTGTTTAAGAATTATAACAACTAGTGGTTTCCCATGATATTGGACAAGCATGTTCCACCAAATGGAGAAATTCACAAAACTAAAACCATGTTGCAAGGAATCATTTTTCTAATTTAGAAATTTACAACCTTGTTGCCAAGCCTTGTAAATATAATGCAATGGGAATGACACTTTAATATGAAAGAAAGGGGCAACCAAGATTTTATCTAGCTACCCAACACACTGTCACTTACTATTCATAGTAGCACTAATAATGCAATGATGAACCGGTATATTCCATTGTTCTTCTCCTAACACAACTCTTATTACTATTTAGTTGATAAACATATCCCATTTCTTACGATCCAAAAGACCCAACCCATCTTTATATTTAGGTTGTATACATTGTAACCAAGAAGACGATTTAAAACAAGGTTTCCCTCCCAATTAATCCACAAAAATTGCTGAATGAATTTATTTAGATCCCCGTATCCTTTTTTGGAGGGCATCCAATAAGATGAGTAGTAAACATGAGATGCCAAGAATATCTTGTTAACCGCTTGTATTTTTCCAGTTAATGGTAGAAATTTATTTCTCCAATTATTTTTCAACTTGGTTAAAAACCAATTCTGCATATCATACAAATTGACTCCCAATCCAAAAGGAATGCCTAAGTACTGTGTAATTTGTCAATGTTTGATTTATTTCCATTCTTTAGGAATCCGTTGAGGAACTGAATCAGCATGGATCATAAAGATTTTATTCAAAATTTTGAATGAAGAGCATATTGTCATCAACAAAATGAGAATTTAGAACAATCGCATTGTTAGGAATAGATATGTCCTTAATCAAATTCATTTGATTATTAAAGACATCAAGTTTCCACAATCCATAATGTTTAATAGCTATGATTTTTGGATTTGATTATGTGCAATTTTTTTTTCAGAAATCATAGCTATTCATTTGATTATTTTTGTAGTAGATAACCAACTGTATCAATAGAAAAAATATAGAGGAAAGGTGATAAAGGATAGTCTTTCCTAATAGAATGTTGTACCTTAGAATGGATTAGTCAAAGATTTATCGATCACCAATTGAGAATTTGCATCTTTAAATAACATTTCAACATGTTTGCATATTTTAGGACCAAAACCTAGCCATTGCAACATTTTTATGATAAAAAATTGTCTCATTTTATCATAAGCTTTTTCAAAATCTAACTTCACTAGAAAAATTTTCTTACATGATTGTTGTGCCCATTCACTAGTTTGGCCAAGATTAAGTTATCAAGAATAAATATTCCACCAAGGAACCTTGTTTGTCTGGGTTTGACTATCCCTTTTGTCATTGATTTTATCATTGCACCTAAGTCATTAGCAACTATTTTATAAGAAGCATAAAAGAGTGTAATAAGACACCATCCAGATATAGAATCCACATTTTTCCCTTTTGGAAGAAACTTGATTAAGCCTTTATTAATATTAGGTCCTAACAAACCATATTCCAAAGCTTCAAGGTAAACAAGATAACAATATTCCTTAATATGAGGCCACATTGTTTAGTTAAATTTAACTAACAACCCATCAAACCCTGGACTTTTATTAGGAGCCATTAGAAACACAACATGCTCCAAATATTCTATAGAAAGCTCCCTATCTAGAAATCAGCTATATTCTTGATCCACCTTTTTTGGTATTTGGTCTTTAACAATCTTTCAAAACTAATTGTGCATCTTGCCAATGGGGTTCCTCTTTAAATAACTTCTCAAAGAAATTATGAAACATAGATTTAATTTCTTACAAATTTGTATGAAGTTTTCCAACCTAATCATGTATTGCTTCAATAAACTCCTTATATTTATAATTTAAATAATTGAAAAATTATTTTGAACCTCTATATAACCTATCCCTAATTTTGGCCCCTTGTCCATATCAAGCTTACAAAATTGGGTTTCTAAAGAATCTATAGATGTTTGAATGGTAATATTGGTAGGATTTGAATTAAGCAGTTTCTATTATATTCCAACTTCCCTTGAAGATATTTTTCTTTATATTTTTGCTATGAGGCCAATTTTTTACCAACATATCATAAAAAATGAACACATTGAAATTTAACAATTTGTCACCATTCCCTGTAAGACTCCCCTTCATTTGGTTAAGTAAATGGTTGTCCATGATATTGAATATCCGTATTTGGTATTGTTAAGATAAATGTATTTAAAATATTTTGTATCTACAATTTTAATAAATTATTAATTTTATATCAATGCTTTCAAAGTTGATATGTTATTTTATTGTGTAAAATATACTTTTTAAATATTTGTTTATTGTTTCAAAAAAAATAACTAAAAAGAAAACAAAATAGAGATGTATTAATTTTAAACAACTACAAGTACATAAATATATATTTTATAATACACTTCTAAAATCATTATAAAAAGGTCCTTTTTTCACCTTATGTTATAGTCTTTTCGTTATTTTATTTATTTATTTATCTTCTTTAAATGTATTATAAAAATTATATTTTTATTTTAAAATGTGTGTTTATAGGAATAAAGATAATGTTGGACTGAAAAAAAAAATTTGTATTTTATATATTTCTATTTCTATTATTGTTAAATATTAATACTTTGATATGTAAATGGACCTTGTCAATTTAAGGTAAAATATAAGAGATTTGTCATTACACTTCACCCCTTGTCACTATAGAAGGCCTCTTGACATAATAAATCTAAATAAATAAAATAATTCAGAGTGATATCTTGAGGGTTTTTTATATAGATATGTTTAAGATATTTATACTAATTTACTTTAAAATTATTTTATTTTACTATAAAATTATTTAAATTTTATTTTATTTTAAACATGATATATTTATCACATATTAGATGTATATATATATATATAAATATTTTACTTGTTAAATTTATAGAGATTTTTTTAAAAATATTTGAAATTATTTTTTTAAAGCAATTTTAGACAAATAAACATGAATTGAATAATATATAGTAATAATTCTTAACTAAAAATTAATCAATAAAATAATCTAAAGTAAAATAAAATAACTCTTAAATCAAATTATATGGTAGAGGGTCCATCTTAATTTTGGAGTTGCCCATATATACATAGGTGTCATGTTAGGACTTTATTAAAAGGTGGATAATATAATCTTATAAATCTATTTTATTTTCAATTGAATACTTGTGTTTAGATATGCATTTCCTTCATTGTTAATTGTAACTGCATATTTTCAAGTGTTAAAGTGTAGTAGAAATTACATCAGGTAAAATTATCACTTTACTCAAAGATTTAATCTATGCAACAAGGACTTGCCCTTATATTCTCAATTGTCTTCAATAATGATGTGGAATCTCTAAATCTTTATAAAATTTTCCCTCTAGTTGAATAGCATAGCATGCTTGTTCCTTCACTTTCTAATTGTCTATAATGCAATGTGCTTAGAGGGAAATTTTGGTTGTGTGACAAGCTCTAAAAATTAATGGGTCAAATTTATCATTTTTAGACCATATAATTTTTCTTCTTCGATAGCAAATTAAACCATAATATTTTTTTCTAAGATGGATTTTTATTGTTGGGTTCACTTCTCAAAATATTTTCGTGGGAATATATGTCACATTGAAGCAAACTTGGACTATTTTCATGCATTAATTAAGGAAAGGGGTCACATTACTATGAAGATAATGAGAAATATTAAAAGTTGTCTTGCAGTAAGAGAAGAATAGAAAGTAATATATGTTTACTTTCCACAGATTCCTTTCCTACCATTGAAGACTACTTGGTGAAATTCAAATCACTAAGATCTCAATTGGAAGGATGTGGCAAAGATAAAACTGACAAAGAGTTCATCTTTTTCTATTTTGTCTAAGTTAAAAGGTTCATTTGCATACTTTTCTACTTCCTTTTATGCTACAATGGATGGTTTAGGTGATTCTTTTGTTATTCCCTCTTTTGAGACATTTTGTGATAGGTTGACTAGAGAACAAGCAAAACTTAGTCAACTTGATACACATGCTAAGAATCATGCATTGATTGCATCATCATTTAAGGATAAAGGAAAGAAAAAGTTTAAACCTAAGGTGGATTCTAAAGAACCTCCCACCTCTCCTAGAGAGGATAAGTTACCTAATAAGGAGAAGGCTAAATGTGGTTACTGCAAAAACCAAGGGATGGTGAACAAACTTGTTAGAAGAAAGACTTAGATGAAATGAGGAAACTTTTAAAAGAACAAAACATTTATTTTCCTTCTAAATCTAAAATTCCATCATCTTCTTCTCAATCAACATCTTCTACACACACTGGTATTGCATGAATTGCCAATGAGAGTGATATGATCAATGATTCTAAAATGAAAGGACATGCTCTTGTCATAACACATGTTGAAAGATCTAGAAATTGGATTATTGACTATAGAGCCTCATATCATATATATGGCCAACCTGATAGGTTTTCATCCTTGAAGGATACTTCACTCATGAGGATCTTGATGGATAATGATGTTTATATTTATGTTTTTGGTAAAAGGGTTATTGATGTTCCACATGGTAGCTTTAATAATGTGCTTTGTATTCCTAATATTAAGCACAATATTCTTTTAGTATATTAGATAGCACAAACTAGTAAATCAATTGAGTTCACTCCAAATTCAATCTTCATTCAGGATTTGCATACCAAACAACTTGTTGCAGTGGGTAGGGCCAATCGTCAGGAAAAGATCTATTACTTTTCTCATTTTTTCCTAATGGTGAATGTTTTAGGGATCACTCTCCTAGCTCCAATGTAGGTAGTAATTCACATTATGGTTTTTGTGGATGGTTAAACCTTGCTATTCATCAACCATGTAATGAGGTTGCATCTCCCCCCACTTCTTTAGATTTGAGCAAGACTTTAGATGAGCGGGATACTTTTGTTTTTCCAGATTTGTATTTGCAGGATGGTTTCATGACAGGTATATCAAATTTGGTATGACATTCCTCTTATGTAGATTTGGAGAACTTGTTTGAGGGGTTTCCCTCTAATTTTACTCCACCCAACAACCATTTTTCCTCTCTGAGTCATGCTATTTCCCCTTCCTCTATTCACCCCTCTTCTTCCCCTTCATAGGCCACCAAGAATTCACCTATTTCCTCTTCCACCCCTATCAACCTTTTTGATACACATGAAGAATCTACCTCTTCTTTTAAGGATGTTGTCATGTCACATGCTTGGACATTGGTTAGGAAAAGGAAAGAGCCACCCATTTCTTCCCCTCTTGTATCTTCTTAGGTTCTCCAAACGTTCAAGGTTCTTCTTCCCCTCCCCGCCTTTCTTCCCATCAATCACGTTCTCAAGATTCTTCTCCCACCTCTTATTTCTCCCGCCACCATTCCAAATCTCCTTCCACCTCTAAATATCTTGAGGCCAAGGTTTCAAAATTGACTCTTGATAATAGTTTTAGCACGCTGACCTAAGTTGATGACCTTGAACTTTGTCTCATCATGAACTATAAAATCCTCTCTTGGAATGTACTAGGGATTTCTCTCCCTCCTTGCAAATATAAAGTGAAGGAAATGGTTATGAAGTAGAAGCCAGATGTGATTTTCCTCCAAGAAGTTAAGATCAACAATATTAAGCCTGAGGCTTCTCTTTACAATATTTGGAGAGATGCTAGTTTTTTGCATACATCCCATCATGATGGTAGAGACGGGGTTGTTATTGGATTTGCTCCATGGGTTGCTAAATACATCATTAGTAAAGGTGAAGACCCTTCTCACAGCTATTTTTTGGCTCTCACCTTTATTAATAGTCAGCTCATTGGTTTTTGTTCAATCTATGCTCCCAATATTGCTAAAGAGCGAATTGAACTTTGGAATTGGATGTCTAATAACCTCCCTAATGCTTATTGGATTTTAGGGGGTGATTTCAATATGGTTGAACACTCCCATGATCACAGTTGATCTAAACAATTTAGTCTTAGCTCTGAAGAATTTGACAGTTGGTTATTTTTTTGAAACTCCTTGGGAGTGACAAATCCTATTCATGAAAAACTTGCTAGGAAATCAAAAAATTGGTTTACCTAGTCTAATTGTAGAATGGGAGAGGATAGGAAGTTGAGCAGGTTGGACAAATTTTATATCTCCCCTATCTTGCCTTTGGTGAAAGACTCGACAAGATTATATGTTCTAGTGGATTCTTTTGCTACACTTTCTAATAATTACCCCATAATTTGTAACATAAATTTGTCTCAAACTTCAAACATTGACCACTCTCTTCATTTCAAACTAAATGTTTCTCATCTAAAGAATCCTGCTTGCCTAGATGCTCTTGTAGGGATTTGGAATTCCTTTCCTAAACTAGATGAAGGGGAGCCTTGGATTGATTGGTGGTGTAAAGCCATTACTTAGTGCACTAACTTCCTACATTCTTTCAGTAAGAAAATGGCTTGGCAACACAAACGCAAAGAAAAAATCCTTCAAGGAAAACTTGTTTAGGATAGAAAACTCCTTAATGATGATCCTAGCAATATTAGAATTCAAACTTCTATTGTTGCTACAAAAGCTCAGTTGTGCAAACTTGATAATTACAAAGAACAAGGGATCAAAATTCGGTCTAGAGTTCACTGGATAAAAGAAGACAATAAAGGCAATAAATATTTTTTTAATTATCTCAACTACAAACATAAGAAAGAAAAAATCAATGCAATGAGGGATGAATTTAAAACTCTTCAGTCTAAATATGTAATATTTTTAAACGATTTTATGAAAATATTTTCAAAGATGACCAATTATCCAAGAAGCCCTTGAGGATATGGTTAAAACTTATATTCCTAATAGAATAGAATCTAATTATAGTCAATATTTAGATAGAATTCTATCAATAGAGAAGCTAGAAAAGGCTCTTTTCTCTATGGCTCCTTTCAAAATTCCAGGTAGTGATGGTCTTCATATGGAATTTTTCCAGGCTATGTGGCAGCACATTAAGGATGGTTTTTATTATTTAAACTTGGAGGCTTTTAAAAATGGATCATTAGGCCCTATTAGTAATGGTGGTATAATCAAACTTCTTCCTAAAGGGAAAAACAAAGACTTCATTCCTAGTTGGCGTCATATCACCCTTCTCCATACGTCTTACATATGGAGAAGGGTGATAATCTTATGTTAGCATGGGAGACTTGTGAATGGGCTCAACAAACTGGTCAAAATGTTATCTTGATTAAACTTGATTTTGATAAAGCTTATGATAGAATCCGCTGGAGCTTTATTCTTAAAATGCTTGATGGCTAGGTTTTGGCCCCAAACTTCGAGCTCATGTTCAAATGTTGTTCAAGATTCTAATGCTCATCTTATCATCAATAATTTGATAACAAATCTTTTTCCTTTACAAATATCTATCTGGCAAGGTTGTCCCTTGGCCCCTTACCTCTATTTCCTTACTACTGATGTTTTGGGTTATTTACTTCAAAGTGCTCATGATAGGAAGTTGGTTACAGGAATCTCTATTTCTGATAATGTTGTTGTAATTAATTCTCATTATGCTAATGATAGCCTATTATTTTTACAAAATTCTTAAAATAATATCTCCAACACGATGGATATATTGGATCTATATTGTGCTTTTTTGGGATCTAAACTTGCACATGATAAAACAAAAATTTTGATGATTCAATCTAACTCCATTCCTCAATGGATCCTACATGAATGGAAACAAATTAAACACAAGGAAATTATGAGATATCTTGGTATACCATTTGGTACCAGGGTTTCTCTTTCAGATATGTGGAATTGGTATCTTAATAAAGTCAAGAATAAATTTTTCACCTAGGGAAATAAATTTCTCTCATTATCTAACAAAATACAAGTTTCCAATAAAATATTTCTCGCCATACATGTTTATTACTCTTCATGTTGGATGCCTTCAAAAAAGGGGTATGCCAATTTAATCAAAATCATTCATCAATTTCTTTGGGCTAAATGGGATGGTAATAGAGGGTTTGTGTCCACATCATGGACCCATTGTATTCAACCAAAATGCAAAGGTGGCTTGGGGTTGATTGATCCAGGAACCCAAGGAGTTTTCTTTCCCACCAAATGGATTATTAGAGTTGTCCATGGGAACAGACTGTGAAAGACTCTCATACAAAACCGTATTAATCTTACCTCTGTCAAGGGAAAATGGCAGTATCTAGGGTGGTTGGACAAAATTCTTCATGCTTAATTTTTTCTATTAAATATTCCCCTCCCCTACAATCTATATGGAAAGCTTGGAAACACACTTGTTGTCTTTTAAAATGGAGAGATAATTCACTTCAACATGGTTTTAGCTTCTCTACATCTTCAATTTGGTGGAATAAGCATATTCTCTATCAGGATCAACCTCTTGCTTTAAGCTTTCCAAAGCAATCTTACTTATTTTTAAAAAAAAGAGTTTGGAATGTTGGTGATCTGGGGGATTTTGATTCTATGAGCTGGTTGTCATGGCATTTTATCAAAGTTCAATATAAACTCAACAATAAATACAAATGTTTCTAATTTTTGTTCAATCTTTGGTTCCACTTGATTTGACTGTGAAACTTTTCACGCCTATCCATTGCAACTTCTACAAATATCGGTTATAGATGTCCTCTTATCCTTTTCTTCTCTTTCCTTTGAAAAAGGCCTACTTGCAGTTGCTTCCAAATCTGCTCTTAAGATCTTGACTGAATTCCAAATGGAATTGTAGGTTCAATGTAAATTTTTGGGCTAAATTATCTGCTTAGATTTGGAAATCAAAGGCTAATACAGATGCTCAATTAATTGCTTGGAAGATCCTACATTACAAATTTCCCATCACAGATAGGGTGAAATGTATGATGATTCAACTAGTTAATTGTCCCTTTTGTCAAAGGAAAGAAAATATAAGACATATCTTTTGGGGATGCCAATCTGTTAAAAAGTGATGGTATATTTTAAATGATCTGGCAACTATCTTTGGGAATTTTTTAAACTGGAAGGAAGCACTTCTTGGAGTTGGGTTACATTATAATGTCATCGTTGATGGAGTTAGGCATATCATTTTATCATATATTTGGTGAAATAGGTGTAAAGTTATCTTTAATAATCTAAATGATCACCAAGGAGCTGCACTTCTAGGGATTTACTCTGATATTTTTTATTGTCTGATTTCACTCTTTTCTCATCTACAAGTTGAGGCTAAGAAGAATCTACACATCAAATTTCAAATACAACAAATCAAACTCCAAGTTAATCAATTATTCAACAAAAGGAAGGTCACTATATCACAAGGCTTAAAGGCTTATTTTCAAGATTAATTCTACTCCTAGTTTCTATATGTTGGTTAGCTCATCATGTTGTTTTAGTTGTTTCTTTCTTGTCAAATGCTTCTACAACTATATTGTTTCATGTAGCTTGATGTAGTTCAAGATATTGTAGCTCTATTATCATGTATCAAATACTTCTATAGCTATATTGTTTCTTGTAGTTTGTTGTTCATGTTCTACAACTCTATGGTCTTGTATCAAATGCTTCTACAATTGTATCATTTCATGTAGTTTTTTGTAGTTCATGATACTTCAGGTCTTTTGTCTTGTATTTTACTGTCTTGTTTCATGTAGTTTGTTGTTTTTGCTGTGTTGTTATGTATTTGTAAGTTTTCTTTGCAATTTTTATTACATTCTCCTTGTAATTTGTATACTATCAATAAAAAAAAAAATTGTCAGCTATAATGTGAAAGTCATTTTTTTCTCTTGTTGTTAATATAGTCTTGTACTTGTAGGCCCAAGGCCAAGGGTTGGGTTACCATGCATTTTTTTAGCCTAAAACCAAATGAAAAACATTGATTATGAGTTTCAAATTTTTTGGAACAAGTACCAACTTTTTAAAATAGAAAAATATTCTAAAAAATGAATAGGTACCTATTTTAAAGTTCAAAAATGACACTTCCCCTAAAAGTGGGCCCAACTTTTTGCACTTACCCATGTATTTCTATATCATGGTATGAGTGTGATCTTTTCTCCATATTATTTAAAAGAAAAATGAAACATAGTCTTGGAAATCAATGAGACACATAGTTTTACCAAAAAAATTGAATTGTGATACATGTATATGTATCCAATTTACAAGATATCAGTAGACCAACATGTGAGATCTCAATGCATGTTTTTGTCATTTCTTCCTCTTCTAACACTATTAAAAGATTTGCAACTTTTTTTTATGCCACTCTAATTGGACACCTAATTGTCAATTATTACATCAAATATTGTTTTTCAACTAATCCTAGGTAGCTATAGATCATAAGCTTTATATCGGTGTTTTACCAAGTCTAAAATTTCACATTGCAACTTAAGGTTCATTTGGCTCATATAGATGATTTATTTGAATAACAACCTACCTCAAAATTATTATTACAATTTTTGAATTTAGCCTATGCAAAATGCCTATTTAGGATTAAATGAGGTTACATGATATATTTTAGGATAAAATAAATTCTTTGTTTTGTTGATTAGCCTCTAAAATAATTTAATTTCTAGAGTGAAATGAGATGAGTTTTTTTTGTTTTCTCTATCCCACAATAATTCATAGTTTAATATGTGTAATTTTTCTATTTGGTTTAGAGGCAAGTGTGTATAAATGAATTATAAATGTGTATGAGGAATTACTATTTATTTTTAAAAATAAAAATCATTAGTTGCATTTATGCCACTATTTTCTTCGCTATGTGTAGTTAGAATGAATGTGTCTTTGAGAAGACTAGAGTTTATGCAAATTTCTATGGACACTCTTTAGGTATGCTTTCACTTGATAAGCATGGAATGCACTCAAAACAACCCACAAGCTACACCCCCATGAGGGGGTCATGGTCCTTCCCTTGGGTCTACACTCAAAACAATACAATTTTTTAATTCCTTCTATATATTTATAGGTATGTCTTTAATTTCTATTTATATCTATATGTTTCAACAAAATTATTCCTAACAAATGCATGGACAAGTGTAAATCTAGATTTAGTGACTCAACTTAATTTCACCCTATGCTACAATGGTGAAGCATTTTGAAATATTGAAAACATTTATTCAAGCATGAAAGACAAATTAATCTTATAAGTATGGGGCCTATTGTAACACCGATAGTCCTGAATACAAAATATATAAGCATAGATGAGGCACATGAATTGTTTATGAAAAGATTTAAGAGTTGTTTAGTAACTTATGGGATCCCACTAGTTTTACATGGAAATCATGGCAGCGACTCAAGATATGCTTCAAGATCAATAACAAAGACAAGCTCACTGTTTTAGAAATCCAAAATGCGGTCTCTCCTAACCTCTTTATCCTCATGGCCACTAGCTATCACTCTAGCTTTTTTAAAGATTGGAGGTGGCCTAATGGCAGCAGTATCTGAACCTTTCCTCTCAAGATCCTCTTTAGACAGTTGATTCCTGGCTTGTCTCTTTCAACTTGGCTTAACTCTATTTGGAGATGTAACTTCAAAAGATCCAAGTGGAATAAACTCAATGCAAATTTGGAAATCCAAAGTGGATGCACTATCTCAACTCACAGCATGGAAACTTCTGCATGCCAAACTCTCAATTGGAGCCCGCATTAAATTCATTAACCCACCTCCTCCTTGCTCTTTTTATGGAAAGGTTGAAACCGTCAAACATTATTTTTGGATGTGCCCCCATGCTAAGAAGTTGTACATTGCCCTTTTTTCAGCCTTGCCTACCCTGTTTCATTTCCCATGGTCATGGAAATCCGCTTTCTTGGATCCTCGGTGTTATATAATGATATTTTCAACTCTTGTAGACTTATCATATTAAAATTCATTTGGAGGATTCATTATTAGGCTGCTTTAGGTTGTACTTTCTCTCCCCTTGTGATAGAAATATTGCTTATTTGTTCCAATCTGTATACTCTCTTATTGTGTATAACCAATGATCTGGAAAAGAATGGCAGTGATCATTACCTACAAGAAAAACAACTTTTGTCTTAGCTACAGTTTCAACTCAGGCCTTCCTTTCAACACTTTACATAGGGGATTTCATGGTTCTCTTCTACAATGGATACTAACAACTCATGACATCTCACAATTGGATATTGAGGTTTACTATCAACTGCCTTCTATTTGGGGTCATGTGCAAATTTGTGAAGGATTTTCCTTGCTTAGCTGGTGATTTTCTTCCATCATGGTTGCAGTTGGTCAACTGCGACAAGATTCTTGGGTGCAATCCTATGTTTGTTGCTTCTTGTATTGATGTCCCTTAATAGTTCAATTGTTGCTAGTAACTTTGGTCTTTTTTGGCAATCTGCCTAGGTGCTTTACTGGGGTTGTTGGTTGCAGATTATTCCTTGGGAACTATTGTTATTGTTGTTCTTTATTCGATCAATTGTTTGGCAGTGTTTTGTTGCCCATTCATTTGTTATAATCTACCTTTGTTGTAATTTTTAGAAGCATGCTGCTCATGCTACTGTTGTAAAACTTTTTTGCTATATATATATATATATAAAATAGATTTATTGAAATTTTTTTTTGTTTCAAACTATTAGTTACACTATGATATTAAAATATATATTAATTTTCTAGATTTTTGGCTTTTGTATCTCATTTTCTCTAAAAATTTAAAACAATGAGAAATAGTTTAATACATAGTAAATTTACTTCAATTCAAAAACAAACTACTTAATAGAAGCAAAACATTAACAAAAATATGTATAGATATATTTAGTTTGTTATAATGTTGTAAATCTTAACTTCTTTTTTATAACTCTTTATCAAACATACCCCGCAACAAAATTATATATGAAATAAAACATAAAAAAAAAAATTAGATTAAAGTCATGCAACAATTTTGATAACAAATGAAACTATAATAACATAGTGGAAACTCTCATTGACTTGTTTAAATGCCTTCCTACATATCTAGTCAAGAAAATGGATTGCCTAGTAAAATTTCCCGACAAAAGAAACAATTTTCCAACATGAAACAAGTTTGTAGAAATTAGTGTGACTTTGTCTTTACCAATTCAACTTCACTTGGTGCCTTTAACCTCACGCCCACGTCGGTGAATTTTGGATAAATTAATAGTAGTCAAAATGTGAGCTTTCATGGGGTCCACACAACAAATGACGCGATGGGACTCCGCCCGTTCTAAACGCCGTAATGACAATTACGTTTGCGTGAATATCACGCTCGCAATTAAACACTTTTGAATTAAAACATCCCCTCGTGATATAAATTCTACTAAAGTATTTCCATATAAAATAGTTCTCTTGGTTATATATAGCATCTTTTGTTTTTTATTTCTAAGTTATTTGGATTAATAGTGGATCAATATGACTATTTATATATGTGTTTATGGATTATTTAATAATATTTTGATGAATGTATTAAATACAAATGACTTTTGATATGTCTTTTGACTAGCTTTATAATTATTTTAAAATAATGTTTAAAATACTTTTTTAACGTCATATTCATATAGATTACAATATCTTGAGTATAAAACACATAAAAATTGATGTTGTTATTGTGGGTTAAGTAAACTAAACTATGGTTCACTTCTAATGATATGTTACATTTTAGCATAGAAGGTTTGTTTTCTATCTTTATCATACTACATGGACATCTAAAAATAACTATAACTTATTTGAAGCAATACTCATCATATAACTAACTCTTACCCAAAATATAGAAATTAAATTTAACACAAGCCTTTGCATTAGATTAGCTTTTCCATTCAAAAACTAATGTGGGCCAAGGACAAATCTATGCATATGGAACATTTAAGATTGAAATTTTCATTTTAAATCCTAAAATAACATGAGATTATATTTCAAAAAACATTTGAAAAATATTATAGCAACAAGAAAAATATCCAAGCAAGACAACATTTTTATCTCATTGAGGACCATGCCTGCAAACCCCTATTTTATCCAACGATAACTAAGCAAATGCATTATCAAGGTGATATCCTACTTACCACATTTCATCTAGTGTAGAACATGAGACATTATTAAGGAGGCACTTGCTTGCCACATTACATGTAGTAACAACACTCTTCTACTTTCTGAAAGATTAAATATATCTATAATATATATTTAAATCAAGTGAAAGCATACCTAAAGAGTTCCCATAGAAATTTGCATCAACTCTAGTCTTCTCAAAGACACATTCATTCTAACTATGCATAGCGAAGAAAATAGCACCATAAATACAATTAATTATTTTTATTTAAAAAAACAATTCATCAAAAAGTCCTTTTTGATAAGATTTCTTGAGACAGAATTGAAACCTCTCAACATAATCTTCCAACAACCCATCTTCTCTTTGTGACATCTTAAAGATGTCATCCCTCTTCTATCTATACCTTTGTAGTATTCTTGATATTTTTCCAAGAACTTTTTCTTCATTGTATTCCAATTGGAAACGTCTCTTCCCAGCCCCATGAACCAATGTAGAGGAGTATCTTTTAATGTAGTTGGAAACAATTTGAGTTGGTGAGCATCATTAGTGTAGTCATAGCTTCGACATAGCACATCAAACTCAAAATGAAAGGTGTCTGGATCCTCTGTGACCAGTCCATAGAAGATAGGGAGTGTTGAAGGAGGTATGTTCTTCAAGAGAAAACCCCTTTCTTGGTTGGTTATAGGGAATTCAAACGTTACATGCTCTGGTGGATCTTCCATGCTATTACATCACCCATGATGCCAAAATATATTCCAAAAGTCTCCTTTGTGATTGGTGGAGCTACCAGTGTAAGGGGTGATTTTTCTTTGTTGATTTCCTCAATTTCTTCACTATGTCCACCAGTTTCTTCAATTGCTTCGTGTACTGAGGGGAAAAATCTTCCCAAAGCATCTCTCTAGCTCTGCATGCAATGGTTTTGACTCTTTAGATCAACATTCCCTACACATTGTTAGTAACTTGTGTTGTTGTTGATAGCTAAAATACCTATTTACCCTAATGTTGAATAAAATTGCTAGACTATGAAAGCTTGAAAGGAATTGAAAAACACACAAAAGAATCCTAAACTTAGCACCATCCACGACAACGGTGCCAAAAATGTGGATCCTCTCTAATGTCTAATTAACTTGGTGTTACTAGGTATACCCACGACTTAGAGGACTTGAGAATCCCTAACTGGACAATTCATCTTTTACTAGAGGGCTACATTAAATTATCAACTAGGGAGTCATAAAATATTAGATAGTGTTGGAAAAATATATGCATTCACAGGTTTGAGACATCCTATATCAATTGAGTATAGGCGAATAAAAATGTGCAAATATAGTCAAAGTTGGAAATTGGAATAAAATAGAAGAATTAATAATGAATTTAATATAAATAAATATTTATATTTATTTACTAAGTAGATGAATTTAGGATTAATTAATCAAATAAATTATATTTAATTAATTATATTCTCCAGACCATTTTTAGGTGTATACAAAAAGTTACCAACTATCATAGACTAACAATACATTTCTATACTTACACCCTAATGTGTATATATAAGCATTAACTAACCAGTTAGGGAATATCAACTCAACTCGAGGACAATACGAACTAGCAAATACAACTCATCACTTAAGGACATGTGGCAAGACATCACTAGCTCATAATTTTAGCATAATATTTCAAACTAAAACTATGATGTGAGGGGTGCTCGTAGTGTAATAAAACCTTGACACATAGAATACCAATGAGGACTTAAATTAAAAGCACAATTGTGATCAGGAAACTTTAAGGAATAAGATAAACACATGTAATTATTGATAAGAAAAAACTAAGGGTCAATAAAATGGCAATACACGAGGGGATTAAACTGTAATATTAAGTGAATGAACTTTGAAAATCAATCGACAATGAAATAGAATGTTATGGCAACAATACACATACACAAAGGACCAAAATTCATAAAAAAATAGGGTTTAAGCAAAAGATATAAGGGAAAACCCTTTATGAACTAGAAAGACTAAAACCTTAGGATTTTTTTTTAAAAAACTAAAACATTCCTATGAGACTAACATGCTCAATTGTAATGTTAAAATATACTAAGCATGCTCATACTAATAAAGTTTTGCAAACTTGATATATTCTCATTAAAAAAATTGGGCTTTAATTTTGGAAGCTATCTTGTGAGCAACATCCCAAACTTACAAATTTCCTACCATACTTGATATTTAAACAAGTGCAAATTTATGATAGAATATAAACTTAAAAATCAACCAAAAAATAAAAAATTGTAAGCATAACTTAAGACTGTTTAGACTATCAAGACCCTCCTTGTACAAGTATCAATGACCATTTAGTATCTACATAATTTCATAATTTTTTTGTTTCTACCCAAAATCCCCGAAACTAACTTTAAATTATTAACACTTATATGTTGCAATTTTTATTGAAATTCACTATTTTATTTATGAGCTTGAAAATTGCAAATTTGTCATAGCTACAAATGCTAAGGTAAAAGGCTTGACTAATAATTTCTGTTTATATGAATAAAACACGCAATGAATATTCACAACGTTAGAGAGACGTGGTTTGTTTGAAATTCGACCCCTGGTTACGTGTCCTATAATTTCAAAAACTAGCAATGGCGTCAACTGTTTTTCGGAAAACTATCCGTCTCGGAATTCCGTTAGCAATTTAACTGAAAAACTGTTTGTTTCGAAATTAAATACTAGAAAAAATGAAGTCGTATTAACCAATAAATAATACAAAAAAACTATGGATACATATAATCATATTCTTAACTGTATATTTACAGGGCGGCTTCTAGAAGTCGTAGCCCCTGGCCAATGCTCATTCTCCACTCGCGCGTGGCGGCATCTGGCCTGTGGTGACCACTTCTGTACACAAAAAAGCACAGTCGCTGACAACATACACATCGGCGGTTCTTTCTTTTAATGCCACATAAAACAGGATTGTGAAAACGAAATCTTAAATCTCCACAGTAGCAGAAGACAGCACAAAGCCTGAAAACTTAGGGGATTTCTGAACCCCAAGCCACTCAGGGGAGATTGCTTCCTTCGTTTTAACTGTTGAGAGATCAAGCATGTAACAGGCCTGATCGCCCCCACTGCAAGCAGAGCCGCTCACAAATATCTTATCACGCCACACTGTAGCACAAGTTGCCACAGTAATTGATTGAGGAATAGAATTGACAAGGCACCAAACATTCTCCTGGGCATTATACTGCATCATTCCCTGCTTGTGAAAGGAATATAATAAGTTACCATTGACAACCACACAGGAGCGAGGGCAGGGGCAGCCCGCAACGCTCCACATATTTTCGAGCCTGGTCCAGAGGCCTGTGTTGGGATCAAAGACTTCGGCGCTCCTCTCAAATCGGCCCTGCGACTCCGTGGTGTAGCCGCTTATGACATAGAAGCTTCCGTCCAAGTAAACGCCATGGCCCTCATCTCGCTCTTGGCTCATGGGCGGCAGAATTTTCCACCTGTCTTCCTCCACGTTGTACACCTCAGCGGTCCTCAGGGCGTTCTTGTTGTCATCGTGGCCGCCGGCAACGTAGATGAGGCCGTCCGAAGAAGAAACGGTGCAGGCGAAGAAGGTTCGAACCGTTGGCATGTTTGCTCCCTGCCGCCATTTGCCCGAAGAGAAATCGTAGATAAAAACACAATTCATAGCTTCCCAGTGAGACGGATGCCAGCCCCCCATCAATATCAGTTTTTGATTGAGCGACACACTCTGGCAGAACAGGGGAACCCCGCCCACAAACTGGGGAATCGAAGGGAGCCAGTCCCAGGTGGCATCCAGAGGATTAAATATGCTTAATCCATAAGCGGGGGCTCTTTGCCGCTTGTCCTCCACGGATTTCTCCTGAGGAAGGGCCTGAATTAGGCAAATATACTGCTCACTTGTCCCACCCGTCTTTCTATCTTCATAGAACCGGGGGCTACTCACCATAGCCTCCCACTTCCTGCACACGGCTTTGAGCTTGCTGTGCGCTTTGTAGGACACCTTGTACAGACACTCTCGACCTATCTCGTCTGGAAGATTGGGAATCAATTCCATCATCACATTAATTATAACTCCTCGGAAGGGAAATTAAGTGGGGAATGTAAAGAGATGAGTCTGAGCTCTGAAAATCGCAGACAAAGCTATAGATGTGCGAATGTGGATAGGAGAAAGAAAGGGGGTTTATATACAGCCAACTGAATTACAGATAAGCGATAAGTAGAATGAGGGCTTGCAATGGTGGGCCAAATCGGGCGGCGAAAAGAAGGACGGTAACACAGATTCTAACGAGGGAGGAAAACAGGGGCTTGATGCACGTCGTACGCATAAAATCGGTGGAATCTCGATTTCTTAATATAATTTCTCCTGGACTTACCAGACTAAGCAAACATGCGACTCATTATGAAATTTTTATGTTTCCTAGGGTTTACGGTGGGGATATAGATTGAACAATATCGGTTATTTATAGAGTTGAAAGCTTTATACGATGATAGCAAATAATTTTTCACCGAATGTATGACCATGCAAACCCTACACACCGTACACAAATCTAAATTGCAAGCAATTTTAGTTATAGGCGATTTACTCATTACCAATAGCTGTACATTTTAGAGGTTCAAGTGTTCGTGGAATTATGGAGCATGCAAATTGTCAGGATTTTTTTTCTGTTGTAGTTTCAATGTTTTCTTTCTTCTTCTAGTAATGATGTTGAAAGTGTTGAATAACTTAGAAGAATGTAAATGGAGGAAACTTGGTTTTTCATCAATGCATGGAATTTTAACAAATTAATGGTGTGATTGTTAATTTTTTTTCTTTCTTGAATTATGGTCATTGATGTCTTTAAGTAAAGAAGATCAATGGTTATCATTCATTGTTGTCTCACATACGTAACTCTTTTTTAAAACAACAATGTTAAGAGTCGCAGCAATGGAAATGATCTATTATGCATCAAAATTATGCTCTTGCTATTACACCTAGTGACATTATAGAGATATGTCATACACTTCAACCACAAGGAACAATGCATTTACTAGGGTGATTGATGTGTGGCCTAATAAGACCACAATTTTTTCCACACATATTGACAACTAACCCATTATACACAATAATATTTCACTTTTATCTCATTGTGCATTGCACATATGAATGTGGGACCTATAGTCAAAACCGTGATGCAACAAGAAATTGCCATTTGTATGCCATCACACAAAACATTACCCAACATGGATAACACATCAATATTTTCCTTGGATAAGATAGTCATTACACATTGCAGGAGTGGAAGTGAGGTCCATGCTCAAAATTGTGATGTTAAGGAGCTTCATAATGTAATGGAATATTGCTAGTTGTCCCAAGTCAATAGGAGTTTCATACTTGCTCTGTGAAGTGCACATGTAAGCATCTATGAGTTAGTGATAAATTAGCAACTCAACACAGTACCATAGGAATTGGCATCCACAATCATCTAAGGACACATGCCAAGATATTGGTAGCTCATCATTTTTATAAGTCTTCAATTGAAATGTGCAAATGTAAAGGGGTTGCATAATGCAATGGGAACTTGTCACACATCTTCCATTGCACAAAAGATACTGTCGAGCTAGAATCCAAATCAATATGCTTACAAGAAATATAAAGTCATTGTGCATCACAAAAATGAAAGTGGGATCTACAATCAAAATTGTGATGTGAAAAGACTAAACACTACAATGGAAATTAGCCAAATACTATAGACTAACAAAACCTTTTTATACTTACTCCCCAATGTGTACATATAAGAATTAACTAACCAATTTGGGAATGCCAACTCAACTCAAGGACAATACACCATTGTATGAACTAGCAAATTAAACATAGTACTTAACATGGCAAGACATTGCCAACTCATGGTTTTAGTAGAATATTTCAAACTAAATCCGTGATGAGAAGGGCACTAGCAATATAATAAAATTTTAACATATAGAATATAAATGAGAACTTAAATTTAAAGCACAACCATGACTAGGCAACCTTAAGGAATAAAACAAACATGGAAAATTATCAGTAAGCAAAAATAGGGGCTATTAAAATGACAATACACAAGGAAACTAAATTGTAACCTTAAGTGAATGAACTTGGGAAACAAGTCAAAAATGAAATGGAATGTTACAACACACATACACAAAGGACCAATGAGACTAGGATTTAAGCAAAAGATATGAATCAGAAAGACTAAAACCCTAAAATAAAAATTAGAAAATACTACAACAGTCCTACAAGAGTGGCATTTTCAATGTAATATTAAAATTTATTGAGTATGCTCATGCTAATAGAGCTTTGCAAACTTGATATATTCTCATATGTTTTTAAATTCCAATAATCTTTGTGTTTGAAAATGTTATAGTAATCTACAATCTATTAATAACATTCGATTTTCACAGTCCATGATAGTAGTGAGTAAGATTTTTGGATAAACTATGTGCCAATTTTTTTACATCAACGTTTTAGATCATACTCCATGATCCATCATTAGGATGAAAAGTAGAATGATAGAGAAGTGAGTATGATCCTGATGATGGATCATGGAGTATGATCCAAAACGTTGATGTTAAAAAATTGGCACATAGTTTATCCAGAAATCTTACTCACTAATCTACAATCTTATAATTGTACACAATCAAATGATTAATGAAAATAAGTCACAATTAGCTTTTTTATACCTCTTCTTGTTATTCATGAGATTAACTTTTTGTTTATATTGTAGATACTTAAGTGCAAACTATGTAAAAAATTTCAGAATATCATTTATTTTAGTGATTTTTTTCAAGATCTGTCACATAGATTAGTTTTTTATTCAATGTTTATGTTTAATGCTTTCTCCCTTTTCCTTTATTCAAAGAAAAAGAGAGAAGTACTCATTTAAAAATCATTAAAGGAGTCAACCATTAATTTTGAAGGTCATTTTGGGGCATTCCAAATTTAGTGTTTTCTCCCTTTTCCTTTATTCAAAGAAAAAGAGAGAAGTACTCGTTGAAAAATCATAAAATGAGCCAACCATTAATTTTGAAGGTCATTTTGGGGCATTCCAAATTTATAAATTTTCTACCATACTTGATTTCTAAATGAACACAAATTTGTGTGAGAATATAAACTTACATATCAACAATTACTTTTTTTTGTGAGCATAATATAAATCTATTAAGACCCTCCTTGCCCGAATATCAATTATCACTTCAAAATGACCACTTAAAAACTACTCTCTACATAATAAGTAATTTCACACTTTTTGTTTCTACCCCAAATCCGCAAGAATAACTTTAAACAACTATTAACTCTTCTATTATGTTGCAATTTTTATAAAAATACATTACATTATTTTATAAGCGTGAAAATTGCAAAATTAGCGTGGCCACTAGATGTTAGGGTAAAATTTTTGACTACCCAATAATTTCCGTTTATATGAATAAAACACGGCAATGAAATCCAAACCAAAAAAAAAAACACGGCAATGAAAATTTACAACGTTTGAGAGGCATACTTAGTTTGAAATTCAAGCCCTGGTTGCGTGTCCTATAATTTCAAAAAACCGCATCGGAGTCCACTGTTTTTCGGATAACTATCCGTTTCGAATTACAGTAGGAATTTAACTGAAAAACTGTTTCTTTCGAAATTAAATACTAGAAAAAAGAAGTCGTATCAACCAATAACACAGAAATCTATGGATAAACATGATCATATTCTTCATTGTATATTTACAGGGCGGCTTCTAGAAGTCATGGCTCCTGCCCAATGCCCAGTGCCCATTCTCCACTCGCGAGTGGCAGCAGCATGCGGCCTGTGGTGCCCACTTCTATCCAAAAACAAGCACAGTCGCTGACAGCATACAGATCTGCGATCTTTCTTTTAATGTCACATAAAACAACATTGTGAAAACGAAATCTTAAATCTCCACAGTAGCAGAAGACAGCACAAATCCTGAAAACTTAGGGGGTTTCTGAACCGCAAGCCACTTGGGGTAGATTGCTTCCTTTGATTTGACTGTTGAGAGATCAAGCATGTAACAGGCCTGATCGCCCCCACTGCAAGCAGAGCCGCTCACAAATATCTTATCACGCCACACTGTAGCACAAGTGGCTACAGTAATTGATTGAGGAATAGAGTCGACAAGGCACCAAACATTCTCCTGGGTATTATACTGCATCATACCCTGCTTGTGAAAAGAATATAACAAGTTACCATTGACAACGACACAGGAGCGGGGGCAGGGGCAGCCAGCAACGCTCCACATATTTTCGAGCCTGATCCAGAGGCCCGTGTTGGGATCAAAGACTTCCGCGCTTCTCTCGAATCGGCCCTGCGACTCCGTGGTGTAGCCGCTTATGACATAGAAGCTCCCGTCCAAGTACACGCCGTGGCACTCATCTCGCTCTTGGCTCATGGGCGGCAGAATTTCCCATCTGTCCTCCTCCACGTTGTACATCTCAGCGGTCCTGAGGGCATTCTTGTTGTCATCGTGGCCGCCGGCAACATAGATGAGGCCGTCCGAAGAAGAAACGGTGCAGGCGAAGAAGGTTCGAACCGTGGGCATGCTGGCTCCCTGCCGCCATTTTCCCGAAGAGAAATCGTAGATAAAAACACAATTCATAGCTTCCCAGTGAGACGGATGCCATCCCCCGATCAAAATCAGTTTTTGATTGAGCGACACAATCTGGCAGAACAGGGGAACCCCACCCACAAACTGGGGAATCAAAGGGAGCCAATCCCAGGCGCGTTGCAGAGGATTGAATACGCTTAATCCATATGCGGGGGCTCTTTGGCGCTTGTCCTCCACGGATTTCTCCTGAGGAAGGGCCTGAATTAGGCATATGCACTGCTCACTTGTCCCACCCGTCTTTCTATCTTCATAGAACCGGGGGCTACTCACCATAGCCTCCCACTTCCTGCATACGGCTTTGAGTTTGCTGTGCGCTTTGTAGGACACCCTATAGAGACACTCTCGACCTATGTCCTCTGGAAGATTGGGAATCAATTCCATCATCACAGTAAAACTAATTACTCGGAAGGGCTATTAAGTGGGGAATGTAAAGAGATGAGACTGACCTCTGAACATCAGAGACAAAGCGTAAGATATACGAATGCGGATAGGAGAAAGCAAAGGGGTTTATATACAGATAACTGAATTTCAGATAAGCGACGAAAATTATGAGGGCTTGCAATGGTGGGCCAAATCGGGCGGCGAAAAGGCCGATGGTGACACAGATTTTTAGCGGGGGAGGATAACAAGGGCTTGATGAATGTCGTACGCATAAATCGGTGGAATCTGAATGTCTTCTAGAAGGTTATAATAGGGTTTTATCCACTCACAGACAAGCGCAAGGCGAGCAAAGATTTCTATCGCCTTCTCGGGTCACCCGCTCTCTGATTGGAATCGGCGCACATGGCGTGAGCAGACATGCCGTCAAATTAATAATTAGCATGCGTTTGTTTCCAAGCAGGGAAGCCGGCATCAGGGGCGTCAGGAAACCTGATACACCGTTGATTATATTTAATATACAAGTTTTTATCCTTACGAGTTCATCGGTACACGGAGCTCCGCTTCCATTGCATAATTAGTCGGAAGTTGACGCCAGATTAATATTTGTTTAAAAAATAAAATTAGGGAAACTTGTCCTTCACCGGATCCACATTATAAACAAGTGCTGCATAACTTCAGTCCCTCACAATGTTTCAAAGTTAGTATTTATTGATTAAATTATATGTGTTTGGTTAAGTTTTATTTTTTAATTTAGTTGTTATATTTTTATTTTTTAAAAATTATGATATTAATGGATTTTTGGTCTATTGGTAAAGTTGAATGGTTTTAAATGAACCCACCAAAGATTAAGTCTTATTAAGTGCAAGGCCCCGCCCTTAACACTGTAAAGCATGAGGTTGGGATCGTGTCTTGGGTGACTTTGGGGAAATAGAGATCCCTCGATCGTTGGGTCTTAGCAAAAGAGATTTCAATGCTAAGACTCAAGCTCTTGTATCATGTAGCTAAGCGATTCTATGGGCTTGATATAAAACCCTCTAACAAACAAAAAAAAATTATGACAATTGTCAAAATTTAATAAGTAAAAGCATACTTTAAAATGAAAACAACTTTGGTGGGTATCAACAAATTAAAAATCTATCAAATTTAAATTAAAAAATATATTTGTAATTATTTACATATGATTAGATGTTACAACTTTTTTGATATAAAGGATAAAGGTGGGATTTTGAAAGGACCCAAAGCTTTTTACAAAAGGGACTCAAAAGCGCCATGTCCTAAAAATAAAACTTACACAAACAAGTTTGCACTAGAAGTAGAAAGCTACATCAAAAGCCAACAATAGAAACAATCACAAATAACATATATTCAACATAGAGACAATGAAGAAGATTAGCTAGAAGATATAAACTTGAGACATTTTATAGCTTTCTATTTGTCCCTAAGAAAGACGTGTGTTCCTCCATGATCTCAACATTAATTGAGCTTGTAAATAAGCATTTAACTAGGTATTATTCATTATTCATGTTATTTTTAGCTTTAAAGTTTTCTAAGTAGAAGTCTTAATATGCATAGTTCACAAAAAAAAAAAAGATTATAATTATAGAAGTATAGCATTTTCTCCTTAAATTATTCTTGGTTCCTCTATTGACTATTCTAAAGCACTGAATCTTATTTCTAGAGCCATCAAACATGTATAGCGTAATCTAAATTAGCCTAAACACTTTAGAGCTTACTTGAAAGCATGAACATAGACCAACCCTTGCAATGTCCAATGAGGTAGTAGATATAGAACAAACAAAAAGAAGATGGAAGAAGGTCCAAAAAAATGGCATCATCTAGTCTCCTAGTTTATAACTAAAAATGATATATTCTCATCATATCATTAAGCTATTTATTTTGTAGTGGTTATAGCATAGGAATGGAGGCAATTTCCTTTTAAATAGTCAATTAAAATTGAAACCTATTAGGTAGAAACCTCCCATAGAAGGAAAAAATAACCTTTTATTTTTACATTTGGTTAGGGTAAAAGGACTTATCCTTTGTCATTCATCAATAAAACCTTCAATGGTAAAATCAACTTGATCATCTACACTAGATCGATGTGTGAAAACATGAACAATAAGAACTCATGAAAAATCGTCCTCCTATTCATTTCCTTGATGTAGCTCATTCCTATTTCCCTTTATGTGTTGGAGGCATCACAATCTAAGAGTTCCATTCTAGTGTAGGCTAAGTAGGAGAAAGATCACATCTCTCTAATAAATATTTGACCTATTTCATGTGTGCATGGAAAAGGAAATACCATCTCTCAATCATGGGAGCTTTCCTTTGCAATCCCTAGTTGACATGTAGCATTCATCGACATATGCACTTTTCTTGTTCCTTCACACTTTTGGAAGATAGTGGAAGTTTGATGGCCACACAAATGTTTTTTAGTTATTTTGAGGTCTAAGGAACCTTCCATCAAATTTTTAGGGAGTCCAAGAACTTTGTGTTGGCAATAGTTTTCATTGTGGTTGTCATTGATGTCAACACTTGAGGAGTTTATTGTGATGTCAACACTTGGTGAGTTGGTTGACATTGGTTGTCAACACTTGAGGAGATTGTTGCTTTGTTATTTGGCATTAGTTGTCATTGGTGTATGGTGGTGGTGTTGATGTTCATGGTTGGTTTTCATGCCTTGGTTGATGTCAAGTTAAGGTGTATTGAGTATGGTTGTTGTCAACGAAGATGTTATCATGATGCTATAGTAAGATGAGGATTAGAAGTAATGTTGATGGTGCAAAGATGTTATTGATTGTCTAAAATATGTTATATGATCTCTAATGTTGTTCCTGAGGAAGTAAGTGTTGTTGCAAGTTAGTTCTGGCCTCTGCAAGTTGGTAGAAAGTGTTTGTTTTAGAAAGTTGTTGTGAAGACTATTTGGGAGAATGCTCTACATTCCTTAGCTATTGGAGACTTGGTTGTTTGGTTTGGTATTTAGTGTTTTTGCTTTGTGGACATTGCACTCCTATATTTTTTAGGTCACCAGTGTTGTCGAGGAGGTTTTTGTTAATTATAGAAGGTTGGCAGTTTGTTGGTTGTTTGGATTGGTCTAAAAAATGCTCCACATTTCTCTACTTTGATGTCTCTACTCCTGTGACTTGGTGGACATGCTCTCAATGTTTGTGCAATGTCTCAATTTAGTTTTTACATGTTGAAGTGATCTAAAAGTTGTTCTATTAATGTTATATCCCATGATTGTGCATTATGTGTTTCTGAGTTGAAGTACTTTATTTTTGTTTGGTCTATGGTGGTTGTTGGTGGCATGACCGTGTGAAAGAAGTTTTTGGAAGTATTTTTATACGTTCATGGAACATCTCTTTGTGGTCCACACATCAATGATTGATCTCTTTAGTGTTTAATTATGTTGTGAGTTGGCCTTTTAGGTAATTTATGGATATCTAGTTGATGGGGCTTATTATCTTGCTTGAATTGTGTGCTCGAGGGTTTTCTCCAGTATTTGAGGTTGTGTTAAGATAGTTTTGTGTCCCAACCTATCTTGTTGAGGACCACATTTAGTTAATTCAGTTGCAAGAGTGTTTTGGGCCGATTGGTATTGTGCTACATATTTTATCTACAATTTCCTTGTTGTCAACTTGAGTTGATGTGCGCCAGCATGTGAGTTATTTGGGATTACATTGGAAGATGTAATAAGGTTGTTTTTGGTCCTCTTTATCTCCTAAATAGGATCACACTATGTTTTTGTGGCAGACTTGTTGAGATTATTGTTTAGCTTCTTCCTAGCCAACCTAATTGTTTTTTTGTGATCCTACGATGCATATAAATGAAAGACCAAATCAATTGCAAAGTGCAAGAATGTGGAATGTATTGAAGATCACATAGAAGTATTACGAAAGTGTGTGGAAGATAGATTTGATGTGCTTTAACGCCTCAGTCAGTAGAGTGTATTGTTGACATATGTTGTTGTAGTGTAGAAAAAAGTGCTCCTTTACATTTTCACACTATGTTTGGTGTTAGGGTTAGAAGGCAGATATCTAACAATTAAATACAGATTTAATCAATAAAAAGAGAAATAAAACTCACACAAAAAAATTAAGACAAATAATTTAATGTGGTTCACCCAATCTAGGCTACATCCACAAAACTGCAACCATCCAATGATTTTATTATCCAATGTAAAACATATTACAATCTCGCTAATAATGCCCTACTGCAACCCCCATCCAAATCACTTATAACAAGTTTTTTAGAATCTTCTAGAATTAGGGTTCTACAAAGTCAAATTTTTTTTTGTCGGTGACAAAGCAAAAAATGGGAGAATTTTTTCTTGGGGGTTGCCGCCCCCAAACCCCCGCCCGGGACCCAGCCCGGCCCCGGACCCCGACAAGGATACATGAAGAGTGTAAAATATAGCATGATCAGTCGCCACATACCAACATTTGGGTCCCTTAATAAATTGGACTTAATTAAGCCTCCAATTGGCCTAATTATGCATTTAAAAGCCTAATTAATCATGTTTTCTGAAAGGGAAACTTGTATTAAACAATTTCAAATATTAATTAAATTTCCTTGGAAACTGAGTGTCCTAGATTTAGGTCCTAGGGCAAATGGGTCCCCCTTAAGTTGAGGATCTCAATTTTTAATATGTTTTTGGTGGCAATTTATGATTCAAATTCAAATTGCAATTGTCAGTGTTTGATGTTTAATTATCAGGAAATTAGAAAATCACCTATAAATATTATACCAGCATAATTCCTTCTGCTGGGGTTACAATGGAGCATTCAAAAAAAAATTCAAAAAAAAAAATTGATATAAGCAATAGCATTAATCTAAAAAGTGTCAGTCTTTGAACCAATATAACAAGCACCTCGCTTCAAAGAGGGGAAATATAGACACTTAAAATCATCCTGACTGATAGTGCACATTTGAATTTGATTACTAACATTGTTTTGGTCTTGAATCACCTCTTTTTGACCATTTACTTAAATGATCTTAATTATTTAATTAAATTCATCACTTTCATCTATTAATTGGATAATCAACTTTATCAGGTAAATTCATCCCCTTTCATGCTAATTTTCATCCTGTAATTTAAATTGAACCTCTTAAGTCTTCTTATTTGATTAAATAATCCTAATTATTTAATTGAATGTCATTATCCCCCTTTAATTAAATAAGTTAATTATTTAGTTAAAATCCTAATTTCATCCATCTTGCACAATTAAAACAATTTTTTAATTATCTAATTAGCTAATTTCTCACACCCTTCCACTTGCAAGGGAATATTCCCTTGGAATGTTCCTCCATTTTCACTACTCCAAAATGAGAAATATCTTGTAATAACTTCCTATTTTTTAGGCAGTGTGCTTCTTCCAATCAATGCACGAGTCATTGATTAAAATCTTTGATCCTTGTCAACTTGCATTCTCATCCATTGATGGGAATCCTTGATCCATGCCAACTCCTCTTATTGATTTTCATCCATTGATTGATCAAGTCAATCATGACCATTGATTCAACTATTTCTCCTATAAATAGTCCTTATTTCTATGAGAAAAGGATCCGCTTCCATTTAGAGTAACTACACTATATTAAATTTTAGAGCATTCTCCATCACCATTTCAGCTTTTCAACATTTAGCATCCATTTTAGCTCATCTTAATTCATTTTCATCAATCTTCATCAATGGAATCCATTTGAAAGCTTGTTTCAACTAAGGGGTTGGGAAAGGGATGACATTCCACATCAATGCAGCACCAATCCCCCAATAGGATGAGGTTTGAGGCATTAGATTAGTTTCCATTATGCACTTCATGTTTGTTTATGTTTAATGGCTTCTTTGTTTGATTTTTTCAAGAATTTCATTGGGATCTTGACTTAACTAGTTAGATCTTGGCTTATTTCATGTAGATCAAGCAGGTTTAGCTTAGGTTATTATCATGCTCACATTGTAGTGTTAGAGAAATAGGTTGTTTACTTAATTTAATCATGTTGATTAATTAATTAGGTCACCTTTACTTTATTTCACTTAAGCTAAACTTAGGAATCTTTATTTATGCATTATTAAATTAGTCATGTTGTCTCGTTCATTATGATCTTGACACTTTTCACATGCTAATTTAATCCTCTCCTAGGGTTCTCACTTTAGGGCTTTGA
>VDFB02056351.1:46734008-46815350 GCA_007258455.2 Sequoia sempervirens
GGACCAATGAGACTAGGATTTAAGCAAAAGATATGAATCAGAAAGACTAAAACCCTAAAATAAAAATTAGAAAATACTACAACAGTCCTACAAGAGTGGCATTTTCAATGTAATATTAAAATTTATTGAGTATGCTCATGCTAATAGAGCTTTGCAAACTTGATATATTCTCATATGTTTTTAAATTCCAATAATCTTTGTGTTTGAAAATGTTATAGTAATCTACAATCTATTAATAACATTCGATTTTCACAGTCCATGATAGTAGTGAGTAAGATTTTTGGATAAACTATGTGCCAATTTTTTTACATCAACGTTTTAGATCATACTCCATGATCCATCATTAGGATGAAAAGTAGAATGATAGAGAAGTGAGTATGATCCTGATGATGGATCATGGAGTATGATCCAAAACGTTGATGTTAAAAAATTGGCACATAGTTTATCCAGAAATCTTACTCACTAATCTACAATCTTATAATTGTACACAATCAAATGATTAATGAAAATAAGTCACAATTAGCTTTTTTATACCTCTTCTTGTTATTCATGAGATTAACTTTTTGTTTATATTGTAGATACTTAAGTGCAAACTATGTAAAAAATTTCAGAATATCATTTATTTTAGTGATTTTTTTCAAGATCTGTCACATAGATTAGTTTTTTATTCAATGTTTATGTTTAATGCTTTCTCCCTTTTCCTTTATTCAAAGAAAAAGAGAGAAGTACTCATTTAAAAATCATTAAAGGAGTCAACCATTAATTTTGAAGGTCATTTTGGGGCATTCCAAATTTAGTGTTTTCTCCCTTTTCCTTTATTCAAAGAAAAAGAGAGAAGTACTCGTTGAAAAATCATAAAATGAGCCAACCATTAATTTTGAAGGTCATTTTGGGGCATTCCAAATTTATAAATTTTCTACCATACTTGATTTCTAAATGAACACAAATTTGTGTGAGAATATAAACTTACATATCAACAATTACTTTTTTTTGTGAGCATAATATAAATCTATTAAGACCCTCCTTGCCCGAATATCAATTATCACTTCAAAATGACCACTTAAAAACTACTCTCTACATAATAAGTAATTTCACACTTTTTGTTTCTACCCCAAATCCGCAAGAATAACTTTAAACAACTATTAACTCTTCTATTATGTTGCAATTTTTATAAAAATACATTACATTATTTTATAAGCGTGAAAATTGCAAAATTAGCGTGGCCACTAGATGTTAGGGTAAAATTTTTGACTACCCAATAATTTCCGTTTATATGAATAAAACACGGCAATGAAATCCAAACCAAAAAAAAAAACACGGCAATGAAAATTTACAACGTTTGAGAGGCATACTTAGTTTGAAATTCAAGCCCTGGTTGCGTGTCCTATAATTTCAAAAAACCGCATCGGAGTCCACTGTTTTTCGGATAACTATCCGTTTCGAATTACAGTAGGAATTTAACTGAAAAACTGTTTCTTTCGAAATTAAATACTAGAAAAAAGAAGTCGTATCAACCAATAACACAGAAATCTATGGATAAACATGATCATATTCTTCATTGTATATTTACAGGGCGGCTTCTAGAAGTCATGGCTCCTGCCCAATGCCCAGTGCCCATTCTCCACTCGCGAGTGGCAGCAGCATGCGGCCTGTGGTGCCCACTTCTATCCAAAAACAAGCACAGTCGCTGACAGCATACAGATCTGCGATCTTTCTTTTAATGTCACATAAAACAACATTGTGAAAACGAAATCTTAAATCTCCACAGTAGCAGAAGACAGCACAAATCCTGAAAACTTAGGGGGTTTCTGAACCGCAAGCCACTTGGGGTAGATTGCTTCCTTTGATTTGACTGTTGAGAGATCAAGCATGTAACAGGCCTGATCGCCCCCACTGCAAGCAGAGCCGCTCACAAATATCTTATCACGCCACACTGTAGCACAAGTGGCTACAGTAATTGATTGAGGAATAGAGTCGACAAGGCACCAAACATTCTCCTGGGTATTATACTGCATCATACCCTGCTTGTGAAAAGAATATAACAAGTTACCATTGACAACGGCTTACAGGGCAGGGGCAGGGGCAGCCGGCAGCATTTCCAGGCTGGTCCAGGGGCCCGTGTGGGATCGAGGCTTCCGCCCCAGCTTCTCTCGATCCCATTTCACGACTCCGTGGTGGCCGCTTCTGTGCTCGGCTCAAAATCCAGTACACGCCGTGGCGCCTCATCTCGCTCGCCGGCTCATAGGGCGGCGATTTCCCATCCTGTCCCTCCCCTCCACGTTAGCCCATCCTCAAGCAGTCCTGAGGGGCATTCTTATTTATCATCGTGGCCGCAGCAACACTTGGGTGGTGTCAGAAGAAACGGTACAGAGGCAGAAGGTTCAAGACCGTAGGCATGCTGGCTCCCTGCCGCCATTTTTCCCGAAGAGAAATCGTAGGTAAAACACAATTCCGCCAGCTTCCCAGTGAGACTGGATGCCCAATCCCCGATCAAAATCGAAGTTTTGAGTTAGAGGCGACACAATCTGGCAAGAACAGGAACCCCACCCACAAGGCTGGGAATCAAAAGGGAGCCAATCAGGCGCGTGCAGAGGATTGAATACTTAAATCCATATGCAGGGGCTCTTTGGCGCTTATCCTCCACAGTTCCTCACAAGGAAGGCCCTGAATTGAGCATATGCACCTCACTTGTCCACCGTCTTTCTATCTTTCATAGAGACCGGGACTGTTCTCACCCATAGCCTCCACTTCCTGCATAGGCTTTGGGTTTGCCTTGCGCCTATGGACCCACCTGTACAGACCTCTCGACCTATATCATCTAGAAGATTAGAGATCAGATTCCATCATCACAGTAAAACTAATTACTCAGGAAGGAGAGATAGCCAGTAGGGAACGTAAAGAGATAGGGCCCAGCCTCTAGACATCAGAGACCAAAGCGTAAGATATACGAATGCCCGGATAGGAGAAAGCAAAGGGGTTTATATACAGATAATTGAATTTCAGATAAGCGACGAAAATTGTGAGGGCTTGCAATGGTGGGCCAAATCGGGCGGCGAAAAGGCAGATGGTGACACAGATTTTTAGTGGGGAAGGAAAACAAGGGCTTGATGAATGTCGTACGCATAAATCGGTGGAATCTGAAAGTCTTCTAGAAGGTTATAATAGGGTTTTATCCACTCGCAGACAAGCGCAAGGCGAGCAAAGATTTCTATCGCCTTCTCGGGTGACCCGCTCTCTGATTGGAATCGGCGCACATGGCGTGAATAGACATGCCGTCAAATTAATAATTGGCATGCTTTTGTTTCCAAGCAGGGAAGCCGGCATCAGGAAACCTGATGCACCGTTGATTATATTTAATATACGAGTTTTTTATCCTTACCGAGTTCATCGGTACACGGAGCTCCGCTTCCATTGCATAATTAGTCGGAAGTTGACGCCAGATTAATATTTGTTTAAAAAATAAAATTAGGGAAACTTGTCCTTCACCGGATCCACATTAAACAAGTGCTGCATACCATTAGTCCCTCAAAAAGTTTCAAAGTTAGTATTTATTGATTAAATTATATGTGTGTGGTTAAGTTTTACTTTTTTAAGATTTTACTTTTTTAATTTAGTTGTTATATTTTCAAATTTACTTTTTTATGATATTAATGGATTTTTGGTCTATTGGTAAAGTTGAATGGTTTTAAATGAACCCACCAAAGATTAAGTCTAATTAAGTGCAAGGCCCCGCCCCTAACGCTGTAAAGCATGAGGTTGGGATCGTGTCTTGGGTGACTTTGGGGAAATAGAGATCCCTTGATCGTTGGGTCTTAGCAAAAGAGATTTCAATGCTAAGACTCAAGCTCTTGTATCATGTAGCTAAGAGATTCTATGGGCTTGATATAAAACCCTATAACAAACAAAAAAATTATGACAATTGTCAAAATTTAAGTAAAAGCATACTTTAAAATGAAAACAACTTTGGTGGGTATCAACAATTTAAAAATCTATCAAATTTAAATTAAAAAAAATATTTGTAAGTATTTACATACGATTAGATGTTACAACTTTTTTGATATAAAGGATAAAGGTGGGATTTTGAAAGGGCCCAAAGCTTTTTACAAAAGAGACTCAAAAGCACCATGTCCTAAAAATAAAACTTACACAAACAAGTTTACACTAGAAGTGGAAAGCTACATCAAAAGCCAACAATAGAAACAATCACAAATAACATATATTCAACATAGAGACAGTGAAGAAGATTAGCTAGAAGATATAAACTTGAGACATTTTATAGCTTTCTATTTGTCCCTAAGAAAGACGTGTGTTCCTCCATGATCTCAACATTAATTGAGCTTGTAAATAAGCATTTAACTAGGTATTATTCATTATTCATGTTATTTTTAGCTTTAAATTTTTCTGAGTAGAAGTCTTAATATGCATAGTTGTTCACAAAAAAAATTAGATTATAATTATAGAAGTATAGCATTTTCTCCTTAAATTATTCTTGGTTCCTCCGTTGACTATTCTAAAGCACTAAATTATCCTAAACACTTTAGAGCTTACTTGAAAGTATGAACATAGATCAATCCTTGCAAATGCCCAATGAGGTAGTAGATATAGAAGAAACAAGAAGAAGATGGAAGAAGGTCTAGAAAAATGGCATCATCTAGACTCCTAGTTTATAACTAAAAATGGTATATTCTCATCATATAGTTAAGCTCTTTATTTTGTAATAGTTACAGTGTAGGAATGGAGGCAAATTCCTTTTGAATAGTCAATTAAAACTGAAACCTATTAGGTAGAAGCCTCCCATATAAGGTGTAAATAACCTTTTATTTTTATATTTGGTTAGGGTAAAAGGACTTCCTTTTTCATTAACCAATAAATCCTTCAATGGTAAATTCAACTTGATCATTTACACAAGATTGATGTGTGAAAACATGAACTATAAGAACTCATGAAAAATTGTCCTCCTATTCATTTCCTTGATGTAGCTCATTCCTATTTCCCTTTATGTGTTGGAGGCATCACAATCTAAGAGTTTCATTCTAGTGTAGGCTAAGTAGGAGAAAGATCACATCTCTCTAATAAATATTTGACCTATTTCATGTGTGCATGGAAAAGGAAATACCATCTCTCAATCATGGGAGCTTTCCTTTACAATCCCTAGTTGACATGTAGCATTCATCAACATATGCACTTTTCTTGTTCCTTCACACTTTTGGAAGATAGTGGAAGTTTGATGGCCACACAAATGTTTTTTAGTTATTTTGAGGTCTAAGGAACCCTCCATCAAATTTTTAGGGAGTCCAAGAACTTTGTGTTGGCATTAGTTTTCATTGTGGTTGTCATTGATGTCAACACTTGAGGAGTTTATTGTGATGTCAACACTTGGTGAGTTGGTTGGCATTGGTTGTCAACACTTGAGGAGATTGTTGCTTTTCTATTTGGCATTAGTTGTCATTGATGTATGGTGGTGGAGTTGATGTTCATGGTTGGTTGCCATGCCTTGGTTGATGTCAAGTAAAGGTGTATTGAGTATGGTAGTTGTCAACAAAGATGTTATCATGATGTCATATTAAGATGGGGATTAGAAGTAATGTTGACGGTGCAAAGATATTGTTGATGGTTTAAAATATGTTATATAATCTCTTATGTTGTTCCTAAGGAAGTAAGTGTTGCTGCAAGTTAGTTATGGCCTCTGCAAGTTGGTAGAAAGTGTTTGTTTTAGAAAGTTGTTGTGAAGACTATTTGGGAGAATGCTCTACATTCCTTAGCTATTGGAGACTTGGTTGTTTGGTTTGGGATTTAGTGTTTGTGCTTTGTGGACGTTGCACTCCTATATTTTTTAGGTCACCAGTGTTGCCGAGGAGGATTTTGTTAATTATAGAAGGTTGGCAGTTTGTTGGTTGTTTGGATTGGTCTGAAAAATGCTCCACATTTCTTTGCTTTGATGTCTCTGCTCCTACAACTTGGTGGACATGCTCTCAATGTTTGTGCAATGCCTCAATTTAGTTTTTACATGTTGAAGTGATCTGAAAGTTGTTCTATTAATGTTATATCCCATGATTGTGCATTATGTGCTTCTAAGTTGAAGTACTTTATTTTTGTTTGGTCTATGGTGGTTGTTGGTGGCATGACCGTGTGAAAGAAGTTTTTGGAAGTATTTTTATATGTTCATGGAACATCTCTTTGTGGTCCACACATCAATGATTGATCTCTTTAGTGTTTAATTATGTTGTGAGTTGGCCTTTTGGGTAATTTGTGGATATCTGGTCGACGGGGCTTATTATCTTGCTTGAATCATGTGCTTGAGGGTTTTCTCTAGTATTTGAGGTTGTGTTAAGATAGTTTTGTGTCCCAACCTATCTTATTGAGGCCCACATTTAGTTAATTCAGTTGCAAGTGTGTTTTGGGCCGACTGGTATTGTGCTACATATTTTATCTACAATTTCCTTGTTGTCGACTTGAGTTGATGTGCACCAACATGTGAGTTATTTGGGATTACATTGGAAGATGTAATAAGGTTTTTTTTGGTCCTCTCTATCTCCTAAATAGGATCACACTATGTTTTTGTGGCTAACTTGTTGAGATTATTGTTTATCTTCTTCCTAGCCAACCTAATTGTTTTTTTGTGATCCTGCGATACATATAAATAAAAGACCAAATCAATTGCAAAGTGCAAAAATGTGGAATTTATTGAAGATCACATAGAAGTATTACGAAAGTGTGTGGAAGATAGATTTGATGTGCTTTAATGCCTCAATCAGTAGAGTGTATTGTTGACATATGTTGTTGTAGTGTAGAAAAAAGTACTCCTTTACATTTTCACACTATGTTTGGTGTTAGGGTTAGAAGGCAGATATCTAATAGTTAAATGCAGATTTAATCAATAAACAGAGAAATAAAACTCACACAAAAAAATTAAGACAAAGAATTTAGCGTGGTTCACCCAATCCAGGCTACATCCACAAAACTGCAACCATCCAATGATTTTATTATCTAGTGTAAAACATATTACAATCTCGCTAATAATGCCCTACTACAACCCCCATCCAAACTGCTTATAACAAGCCTTTTAGAAGCTTCTAGAATTAGGGTTCTACAAAGTCAATTTTTTCTTTTGTCAGTGACAAAGCGAAAAATGGGAGAATTTTTTCTCGGGGGTTGCCGCCCCCAAACCCCCGCCCAGGGCCTAGCCTGGCACCGAACCCCAACGAGGATACATGAAGAGTGTACAATATAGCATGATCAATCGCCACATACCAACATTTGGGTCCCTTAATAAATTGGACTTAATTAAGCCTCTAATTGGCCTAATTATGCATTTAAAAGCCTAATTAATCATGTTTTCTGAAAGGGAAACTTGTATTAAACAATTTCAAATATTAATTAAATTGCCTTGGAAATTGAGTGCCCTAGATTTAGGTCCCCCTTAAGTTGAGGATCTCAAATTTTCATATGTTTTTGGTGGCAATTTTATGATTCAAATTCAAATTGCAATTGTTGGCGTTTGATGTTTAATTGTCAAGAAATTAGAAAATCACCTATAAATATTGTACCAGCATAATTCCTTCCGTTGGGGCTACAATGGGGCATTCAAAAAAAAAAATTAAAAAATTGATATAAGAAATAGCATTAATCTAAAAAGTGTCAGTCTTTGAACCAATATAACAAGCACCTCACTTCAAAGAGGGGAAATATAGACACTTAAAATCATCCTGACTGATAGTGCACATCTGAATTTGATTACTAACATTGTTTTGGTCTTGAATCACCTCTTTTTGACCATTTACTTAAATGATCTTAATTATTTAATTAAATTCATCACTTTCATCTATTAATTGGATAATCAACTTTATCAGGTAAATTCATCCCCTTTCATGCTAATTTTCATCCTGTAATTTAAATTGAACCTCTTAAGTCTTCTTATTTGATTAAATAATCCTAATTATTTAATTGAATGTCATTATCCCCCTTTAATTAAATAAGTTAATTATTTAGTTAAAATCCTAATTTCATCCATCTTGCACAATTAAAACAATTTTTTAATTATCTAATTAGCTAATTTCTCACACCCTTCAGGGAATATTCCCCTGGAATGTTCCTCCATTTTCACTACTCCAAAATGAGAAATATCTTGTAATAACTTCCTATTTTTTAGGAAGTGTGCTTCTTCCAATCAATGCACGAGTCATTGATTAAAATCTTTGATCCTTGTCAACTTGCATTCTCATCCATTGATGGGAATCCTTGATCCATGCCAACTCCTCTTATTGATTTTCATCCATTGATTGATCAAGTCAATCATGACCATTGATTCAACTATTTCTCCTATAAATAGTCCTTATTTCTATGAGAAAAGGATCCGCTTCCATTTAGAGTAACTACACTATATTAAATTTTAGAGCATTCTCCATCACCATTTCAGCTTTTCAACATTTAGCATCCATTTTAGCTCATCTTAATTCATTTTCATCAATCTTCATCAATGGAATCCATTTGAAAGCTTGTTTCAACTAAGGGGTTGGGAAAGGGATGACATTCCACATCAATGCAGCACCAATCCCCCAATAGGATGAGGTTTGAGGCATTAGATTAGTTTCCATTATGCACTTCATGTTTGTTTATGTTTAATGGCTTCTTTGTTTGATTTTTTCAAGAATTTCATTGGGATCTTGACTTAACTAGTTAGATCTTGGCTTATTTCATGTAGATCAAGCAGGTTTAGCTTAGGTTATTATCATGCTCACATTGTAGTGTTAGAGAAATAGGTTGTTTACTTAATTTAATCATGTTGATTAATTAATTAGGTCACCTTTACTTTATTTCACTTAAGCTAAACTTAGGAATCTTTATTTATGCATTATTAAATTAGTCATGTTGTCTCGTTCATTATGATCTTGACACTTTTCACATGCTAATTTAATCCTCTCCTAGGGTTCTCACTTTAGGGCTTTGATCTTCTTTCTTAAGGATTGATCTCTTTGTAATTATTAATCTTCTTAGGTAATGCATTTTTTGCTTCATGTTTGTAGAGCACCATTCTTGTGCCTCCTGATCTTCTTTGGTGAGAAGTTATTTGCTTGTAGGTGTTCATTGGGATCTGTGAGGTTGGATTATCAACTTCAACATGGTATCAGAGCTCCAGATCTGAAAGCTTCTTATTCCTTTTTTGGTGAGATCTTGCCTTGAAGTAGTTTTTCAATGCATCCACGGTGAAATTAGACAACTCCATTAAATCCAGAGCTACTGAAATAGTCAAGATTGACCTTTGTTTTGTCAAAATTGGCTTCCGTTTGTCAGAGCTGTGAGGGTTTGAAGAAAGGGTTTTTTTGTCAGATCCAGGGGGTGTCTGATTTTTCAGAGCGTTTTGAGCCCAAACGAACCTCACCATTGTGTCTGCAACCACCAAAAACCCTAAGATCGACTATGAAATCTTCGAAATCCGAGCAGTTAACCTTTGAGGCAAAAAAAATTACTCTTCAGACTCGTACGACCTTCAGCATGCTTTACGAGATAAAAAAATTCTAAAAAAAAAATTATTTATTTATTTGCATAAAAATTTGCAGTTTTTTCAATTGTAAAAAAAATATTTTTAAAAGCTTTTGAAAAAAAAGCTTTAAAAGGGCAATACCCTATGCAGGACCTGTGCAAGTCCGTACCTGAGCAGGTCATACTTGTGCAAACCTGCGTAGGGGCCTGCACCCTCATGGGGAATGGTGGGGGTGGCCCACGTGCCCCCCACCACCCCTTAAAAAAAATTTATTATTTTTTTTTTTCAAACAAAAAATGTTATTATATGTAGAAAAAAATTTATTGTTTTTTTAGAAAAAATAATTTATTTTTTTCAAATAAGCCAAATTGTGCAAATGTGTCAACGACCATTTGGCCGTCAAATTTAAGCTCCTAGTTTTGCTATGACGGTCATATGGCCGTCAAATTTAATGCAGTGACTGTCTGGTTTTTCCTTTTTGGAGTTGTTTTTCTTCTGAAGGCCATAACTTTTGCCCACGATCTCGAAATCGGGCAAATGAGATATCGTCAGAAAGAGGATTTAGAGTACGTTCCAGTGGTGTAGCTATTTTTTGGATATTTTTTCTCAGGTCCCTCTTTATTCCAGTCAAAGTCAAATGTTCTTTTGTAGAGTTGCCTTCGGTGTTTTCGGCATAACTTTTGCATGAGATGTTGAAAATGGAAAAACGAGATATCATCAAAAATCTGTTTCCTAGCTCTTTGCAGTGGTGCAGGTGGTTTCTGGATTTTATTTTTTGTTTTTTCCAGAAATCCTTCTTCTCAATTGTTGTCCTTTTTGGACCTTATGGGCTCACATTGCATGTATTTATCATTTGTAAACGCATTGAAATAAAGTGCCTCAACATTGTATGTGTAGTATTGGGATTCTTGCACATCGCTTTGTGCCTTGTTGTACTTGCCCTATGATATAAATTTCCATGGGGGTTGATGTTTTCCTTTGTTTTCCTTCATACCTTTTTCATGCATATGTGACTTTTGTTTTCACATCCTTTCTATATGCTTGTACTTTCATGTTTGCACCTTCAGATGTTTTTGGTTCCTCTTCATGCACTACTTTCAGGCATTCAGTTTCAATGTACCTGTCACACCTCTCCCTTTTCAGCATTATGGAGGGGTTTCTACTGTTGGTGTTAATGCTTCTTTGGTTTCGCATTAGAGTGAGCTATGTATACAGTATTTGTTCCTATGTACTAGGCAGATGCAGCTGCTGGTTACCCATGCATTTCGGTGAGATGGAGCATTTACGATATGGACACACTTGCATTCCTTCTTTCAGCATTTTAGCAGTCATTCTATGACAATGTTTGCAACTTCTTCATGCTTCAATGGTTTTTTCCATGTTCATCCTTTGTTCCTATCTTCTGGGACAATTTCTTCTTGATTGGAGGCTTCTTTATCCTTCACTCTTGTTTGGAGGCTTCTTAGACCTTCACTTGTATTTCTCTCTTTTGGAGAGGAGTTTTTCCCATGAGGTTTTCTCCTTTTCTCGTGTTGTGAGAGATCTTTTACATTTGTACATGGGTACCTCATTTGGCCTTAGTTTTCGAGACCCATCTTTTCTTTCATGCATTTTGTCCTTAGTTTTTTAGCTTCTCCCTAAGTTCATCATAAGGGGGGGTGTTAGAGTAATAGGTTTTTTACTTGATTAATTTAATCATGTTGATTAATTAATTAAGTCACCTTTACTCTATCTCACTTAAGCTAAAGTTAGGAATCTTTATTAATGCATTATTAAATTAGTCATGTTGTCTCGTTCATTATGATCTTGACACTTGTCACATGCTAATTTAATCCTCTCCTAGGGTTCTCACTTTAGGGCTTTGATCTCCTTTCTTAAGGATTGATCTCTTTGTAATTATTAATCTTCTTGGGAAAATCTTCTCAGGTAATGCATTTTTTGCTTCATGTTTGCAAAGCACCATTCTTGTGCCTCATGATCTTCTTTGGTGACAGGTTATTTTCTTGCAGGTGTTCATTGGGATCTGTGAGATTGGATTATCAACTTCAACATGTAGCACCAAAATATGAGCATGATCATAACCGAAGCTAAACCTGCTTGATCTGCATGAAATTGTTGAAAATTGAGGTGATTATGTAGCTTAATACTTTGTAAAACTTTATGATTGTTTATCTAAATATGTATTCTTTACAAATTTTTTGTGGATGATTATCTGGTTAGATTCATTTTACCATTTCTAGAATGAAGACAAAAGGTTGTAGAAGAATTAGATAGAATATTAGAAGTTACACAACATATACCATAGAGAAACCCTTTCAAGAAAAATCTCCACCAAGAATCAATGTATTATTTAATCTCATAATAAGATTAAAATAATTCCAATCCTTGCTTGAGATTATTTTTTTGCCTTCAACAAATATTCTTCACAACCTACAATAAAAACTAATAATAACTCTCTTCAGCTTGCTTGAGATAAATAGACAATAATCAACCTTGTAAACTCCAAAGAGTTACAATTACAAAGCTCAATCCTTATCTCACAAAAGCTATGCCTATTCCTTGCAAGTAGAGTTCTACCATGAAGAACAATGTCAAAACAAGTGCTTCATCCATTTGGGCATCCCAAACTGAAGTCATAACTTAATGTTGATTTTGAGGATATCTTCAAAGCTTATCCTCAAAAGGCACCCAAGAATGGGCCCATTTAACTCAGCCTTATAAAATATCTTAACATGCAAAAGTGTTAACTCCAAGATGCCAACTTGGGTGCCCAAAGTGGGTCCAAGTCAATCTCTATTAACTGAAACATATCTCTTCCACCATTCATGCAAATATCATACATGATTGATCATCCCCTATTAACAAAAAGTAGTCACCTATTATCTATCATGCAACTCAAGTCATTAGTCATGCATTTCGAGTCAACCAAAGTCAACTAGCATTCAAATGAAACTAACTACATGCAACTAAAGATAACTAAACTAAACTAAACTGAAATTCATGCATGTAAACATCAATCCCTAACTTCTAGGAACTTTACATGCACTACAAAAGTGTTATCTTTTTCTCCAAATAGTTAACTTTACTCAAGGTGGATTCCATCTTCCATGTGGGTGCCACATGTGATCCTATTATTGAGGAACTCATATTGGATGCCCTCACATGTTCCTATCATTTAGAATTAATTACAAATGTCAATTAACGTGATTATTCCATTCAAAATTAATCTCTTTCTAATCCTAGTGTTGGAGAACACTTTCCAAGGACTTAGGAGATACATGGAATAATGTTTAGGATTGCAATTAAATGGCATCCTATTTCCAACATTCTCCCACTTGACATTGTACATTGCATTTATTCTAAACAAGGAATAATTATTATAAATCAAGTACAGGACTCAAGGCCAATGGCCTTCCTGCACCAAGAGAACTTATTTGTAGGAACTAGTTTCATACTTAAGATAATCTGCAACATTAATCAAAGTGTCAACTTTCTCAATTAATACCTTTCCACTCTCAACCATTTCTCACACAAAGTGATACTGAACATCAACATACTTAGTATGAGCATGATACATCAGATTTTTGGCTAAACAAATAGCACTCTAACTATCACATTCAAGTCTAACTTGCTTGCAATTAAAACCAATAGCTTTCCCAAGTCTCTATGATCAAACTGCCTCTTTAGAGGCATGTGTAGCAGCCATGTACTCTGCTTCTATGGTGGACAAAGCAACAATGGGTTGCCTCTTACTCATCCAACTGAACGTAGCTCCAAACAAAGTATACACATAGCCACTTGTCAACCTCCGACTGTCCAGATCTCCTACCCAATCTGAATCAACAAAACCCTGTATGTCCAATGATCTATGCATAATATCAATTTCTTTAGTACCATGATAAACCAAACAGTAATCAAAAGTACCTTGTAAATATCTAAACACCTTTTTAATGTAAGACCAATGTTCTTTACCAGGGTTAGATATAAACCTACTTAGAACTCCCACTGCTTGGGCTATATCTAGTCTCGTACAGACCATTGCATACATTAAACTACCAATTGCACTAGCATATGGAATTTCAAACATTTCCTCATAATCAAAATCAGATTTAGGACTCATGTCTAAACTTAACTTCATGCCAACTGGTAAAGGAATATTAATTGGTTTACTCTCCTGCATGTTAAACCATTTCAAAATAGTATCAACATAATTGCTCTAACTTAAGCAAATCTTTTTGTTACCTCTATCAATGTTGATCTCCATACCAAGGATATATTTTGCAACCCCTAGATCTTTCATCTCAAATGTGTGTGAGAGTTGTGCTTTCAATTCTTTGATCATTACCTTGTTGTTACCAATAAACATGTCATCAATATACAAGATAATAATTAAAAGTTGATCATCAATAACTTTTATGTAAACACAATGATCTTCCTCACTCCTAACATAACCAAATTTCAATGCAAAAGCATCAAACTTCTGGTACCATATTTTGGGTGACTATTTCAAACCATATAAAGATCTCTTTAACCTGCAAACCAATTCTTCTTTTCCTTTTACAACAAAGCCATCAGGTTGCTTCATATAAATCTCCTCATCAAGATTCCCACGCAAAAAAGTAGTTTTCACATCCATTTTATCTATCTCAAAATCATAACCAGCAGCAATAGATAAAAAGAATCTAATAGAAGTTAATTTAGCAACAAGAGAGAATATTTCAATAAAGTCAACTCCCTCTCTCTCGGACTAGCCCTTGGCTACTAATCTAGCCTTGTACCTTTTGAGATTACCATCTGCTCCAATTTTATTTTTAAAGATCCATTTACAACCAATGACCTTTCTTCCTTTGGGAAAACTCTCAAGATCCCATATGTCACAAGTTTCTAAGGATTCCATTTCCTCATGCATTTCTTGTGACCAAAGCTTGTTCTCATCTAAAGACAAAGCTTCCCTGTAAGAATTGGGTTCATCATTAGTACTCATTAAAGCAAATATACAATGGAAATTAGGTGGGCTATACCCATCAACGGGATTTTGTTGTCTTGTGGATCTTCTCAAAGGGGTTTCTACTTGTTCCTCAATATGCTCATCTTGAGAATCTATCTCAGAAGAACTTTGTGAACTCACCTCATCCAATCCATCCAATTATTCTTCAACATGTGCATCTTCTTGCTTCTCATTATTTGTCTCAAAATGCATTGTTTGAGAAGTATCCTTCTCCTTTGGTTGTTCTTATCCTAAATAAGCTCTAAATTCCCTGAAAATCACATCTCTAGATAAAGAAATTTTTGAGTTAGAGGATTGCGAAGCTTGTAACCTTTTACATTTTCACCATAACCTATGACTATGCATTTTTGTGCTTTAGGATCCAATTTAGATCACTTTTCTTGAGGCACATGAACAAAAACCTCACAACCAAAGATCCTTAAATGCGCAACACTAGGCTTCCTACCTAACCACATTTCATAAGGAGTTTTATCTTCAATAGATGAACTAGGGGATCTATTGATTAAATAACAAGAATTACTTACAACCTCAATCCAAAGGGACCGATCTAACTTAGCACTACTTAACATACTCGTAACTCTTTCCATTAAGGTTCAGTTCATCCTTTTTGCTACTCCATTTTGTTGAGGTGTATATGGAGTAGTTTTTTGTCTCACAATTCCTACATGCTTACAATAATCATCAAATTCCCTAGAACAATATTCACCACCTTTATCTAATCTCAATACTTTATCTTATGATCTGATTGTTTCTCAACCAAAGCTTTAAATTCCTTAAAAAATTTAAACACATTAGATTTGTTATGCATAAAATAGATCCAAGTGTATCTTGAGAAATCATCAATAAATGTGACATAATATCTAGATTTTCCAATAGATTCAATATCCACAGGGCCCATTACATCTGAATGAGTAATCTCTAATCATCTTTTAGCTTTATTTTTTCCACTAGGAAATTTAGATCTAGATTGTTTTCCAAACACACAGTGCTCACAAAAGTCATTTTTGTCAATATTATAATCAGGAATACCGTCAACCAATTTCTTATTAAGAATGGTCCTAAGACCTTTTTCACCAATGTAGCCCAATCTATGGTACCACAACATACATGTATTTTCAACTTCAGTTACATTGGCTAAATTATTTACATTGGAGGTATTTAGCTTAAACAAAGTCCCAATCCGAGATCCTTTAGCAATCACCATATTCCCTTTCACCAATCTACAACCACCTTTGTTAAATGTCACATGCATTCTAGAATCATTGAACTTAGAGATAGAAAATAGATTTCTAGCAAGTCCTGGAATATGTAAAACATCATTAAGGGTCTTAACCCTACCATCACTGAAACACAACTTTACCTCTCCTTTTCCAACAACATTTGTTGTGTTGTTGTCTCCAAAGAAGACACCCCCTCCATCATATGCATTATACTTAGTGAACCACTCCTTGTTAGGAGTCATATGATAGGAGCAACCTGAATCAATAAGCCAAGAGTTATCAACAACATTATTAGAAGAAATGACTAATGCATCATTAATGTCATTTGTGGATTTCTCTGGAGAAGCATCAGAACTCATTTTATTTCTCTTACAATCCTTCTTTATATGTCCAGGTTTTCCACAATTCCAACACTTCACCTTACTCTTACCAAGGGTTTTAGACTGTCCTTTGGACTTACCCTTTCCTTTCTTGTCTTCCTTACATTCATTTTCCTTAGGCTCGCCTCTTACAAACAAGGCATATTGGGAGCCTGTTTTAGACTTCCTCCTCATCTCCTCTGATAGGATAGTAGGAATTATATTGTCCATCTTTGGATCTACACCACTACCATTGATAGCAACAATTAGATTTTCCCAAGACTCTAGTAAAGAAGAAAGTAACAAAATAAATTTATCTTCATCTTCTAGCTTTACATCAACTGATGCTAACTGACTTAGAATCAAATTAAAAGAATTTAAATGATTTGCAACAGAATCACCATATTTCATTTTTAAAGAATACAACTTTGTTTTCACATACAACTTATTAGTAAGGCTTTTGGTTTGATAGATATCACCTATTCTCTTCCACAGTTTATATGTAGTAGTTTCATCTAAAACATTCAAGAGAACAACATCAACAAGACATAATCTTATGGTTCCTCTTATCTTCTTATCAAGCTTATCCCAATCCTCATCTGACATCATTGTAGGTGTCTTTGTCTCATTACCAACAACTAACCACTGATCTCGTTCTTCAAGGAGATCCTTAATTTTTAGTTTCCACATTTCATAATTAGATCCATTGAACCTTTCAATATCTAAACGAGAATTCATTGTAACAAACTTATTTTCCAAAATAAGCAATAACAAAAATAGTAAAAGCTCCCACTACAGCAAAAAAACCTTCAATCTTTTAAGAGAAAGCCATCCCAATACTCTACCCAACCTCAACTCTGATACCAAATTTTGAAAATTGAGGTGATTATGTAGCTTAATACTTTGTAAAACTTTATGATTGCTAATCTAAATATGTATTCTTTACAAATTCTTTCTGGATGATTATCTAGTTAGATTCATTTTACCATTTGTAGAATTGTCGACGTTCCTTTTGGCACAGCAACATGCAAATAGAATATTGCTACTATGTTTCTCCTAAAAGAGAAAGATGATCACATGGATATCTTAGCTCCCAAGGTCTATGTAGTTGGTTCTCAACTATGCTAATGTTGCTCAATTGGTCAATGTAACAGTAATGTTCAAGGGACCTGCTGGTGTTGAGCTTCTAGATCATTCTAAGATCAAGCATGAAATAAAACCTAATTTGACTGGGGTTTTAAAGAAACAACAAAAGATAGGTCAGAGCTTTGAAACAAAAAAGAATGACGATTCTTCTAACTTAACCAGACTTGCTACCTTTCAAGGAGTTTGTTAACTAAAACTGCAGAACAAAGTAAACTTGTGATTAACACACAACCTCTTTCATTCACAGTGCTAATTCAAATAACAGATTTTTAGTTATCATTTAAACAAAACATAAAATAAGACTTCAATCATTGAAAGATTCTCAAATCAAATGATTAACTTAAAAAAAATATCATTTAGAAACACAATATGAAGTAGATTAAACTCTGATTGCTTCTACTGTTAGTGAAACAAATAAGCAATATTTACAAAGCTGGCACAATCACTAGTGTATAGAGAATCCGCGATTCCAAATTGTTTCCAACTACACTAAGAGAACTTGGAAAATACATTATAGCCAATACTGAATCTTACTACTCGACAAGAAGACAAAAGAAGCTCTCATTACTAAGAATCAAGATGCAACTCTATCTCCTTCTGCTTCAAAAAAATCCTACTCTATTACTGCTCTTAACTTTAACCCTTTTTTTTTTAGTTATAATCCTAACTGTCTCTTAAAAAGTTCTAACCTTTTACAAAAAGGCCAAAATGCCTTATATACAGAATGTACCAAAAGGGATGCACTAGCTACTATTTTAGGTTTTTTTTACAAAATATATGCTTCAGAAGAGTCGGTCCTTAGATCTTTCTGAGAAGAGTCAATGCCTCATTCAATGAGGAGCCCTGTTGTCCATGCTGATGAAGGATTTATGTCCTCAGGAGAAGCCTTTCAAATCTTTTGGTAGCTACAACATTAACTTTGGCCTTTCGTGTCCATCCTTGAACTCCATTAGGGCCGCCTTGAATGCTCTAAAAGCATTTTTCCATTAATATTGATCAATCTCCGCCGGTGGTCACTACAGCTGTCCCTGTGAGTCACAGATCCTTCCTTCCTTCAGCTTCCTTCATGTTCCGGACTTCTGCTGCAAGTTGACCATCTTCTGGAACATCATCGGGCCTCCCTGTAGATTTGAACATTTTATCCGAGCCAATCCATAGCCTCCCTGATCTCAAAATGGATCCATCTCGCTTGCACTCTATTGGTCTTCTTACACAGGGATGGTCAATTGGTCAAACTGTCGCAGGTCAGCCCTCTTAGCTCCTCTTAATTGGTTAGACATTCACCATGCCAGGTTCCCGGGCAGTCAAAAGTGATCCCCATTGAATCGCATGTCAGTGAGACACTAATCGTGTCTCCTCGATGCAATTATATCGCTTCTAGCAACTATCGGCGTAGCATAAGACAGTCGGCGAGACCTTTCAGTGAGCTGCAGAAGTCATACCGAGCTCACAAAGACCATCGGCATGACAATCGCTAGTCGGTAGGATATCATAGTGAGGCCAGACCTTTTACCCCGAGCTCATTTTTGTATCGGCAAGACCCCTTACTATTGGCCAGAGGCTACGACAAGTTATCCTTGGTTATACCGATGCCTCCTTCACTGGGAAATCCATCATTGTCAGCAAGACCTTCAACGAACTCCTTTTCATTCTCGCTAAGCCCACTTTCTTCTATCCAGGCTCGAGCTCTTTTCCCTTTGGCGTGACTTCCTTCTTCGCCAAGACCTTATGGCGAAGGCCTGATCCTTTGCCAAGCTCCATTTCATTTCGGTGGGGTCCCCTTTCTATCGGCAGGACATCACATGGTCGGGGAGACCTCCCACCGAGAGTTAACCTTTCCTGGTGAGCTCCCCTTTATAGCCTTCTCCCATCGCTAAGACATCACCGGGTCGGCAAGACATCTTACCGAACTCGTTCCATTCGTTCAGAGTCTCCCCAATTTCATCTTGTTCTTCTTGAGCCCCTTTTGCTTCCATCGCCAAGACCTTCCCAGGTCGTCGAGACTTCTTAGCGAGCTCAAATTACTACGCTGATGCCGCTTACTCTTCGGCGAGCTCCTTCATGTTGGCGAGACTTCTTTTTTTTGCCCAGACCTCACACCGAGGTCCTTTCTTTCACTGAGTTGTTCACTGGTCGGCAAGACACTCCAAGGTTGGGGAGACATCATAGCGACCCTTTTGTTTTCTCCCCGAACCCATTCAGTTTCGATGAAACTCTCAGTAGTCGCCCAAACCTTATGGCGAAGGAAAAAAATCATTTTCTGAGCCTAATGTCTTTCAGTGGGACCCCCTTTCATGTCGGCATGACCTTCGCTCGTCGCCGTGACCTTTTAGTGAAGCCCCTTCATTTGTTTAGAGTCTCCCTGATTTCCTCCTGTTTACCTTCTTGCGCTAGCCTCTTTTTATTTCGGCGTGACCTTCGCTCTTCGGCGAGACACTATACTAAAAGGGAAATCCTTTGGCAAAAACCCCAACTGTCGGGGAGACTATCTCCTCGAAACAAATCCATCTCGCCGAACTCAAATTTCATATCGGCGAGACCCTCGAGCCTCGGCCAGACCTCCTACCGAAGGAAAAATTATCGCCTGGCTTAGACCATTAGTGGGACCTTTCTCTGTCGATGGGACTTTGTTCAGTCGGTGAGACTCTATACCGACCAAAACTCCCTTTTGCCGAACCCTGCTGTCACCGAGACCTCCCTTGTGGTCATACCGATAGACCCCCCCTTTGGGCCTTGTCGGCGTGACCAAATGTATTCGTAGAGACCTCCCTCCGAAGGAAATTCTTTCACTAAAAGGCATACCTTTATCGGTGGTTGATAAGACACAAAGACACTCAGGGAGACCCTCCATCGAAGACATAACTCTTGCCGAAGTGCCAGCCCAACCCTTGCTAGTCAGTAGGACATAAAGAAGTCGTCGAGACTTCACCCCGAAGTCAAAATATCCCGCCGATATGTATTCTCTCTATCGTTGGTCGGTGAGACATAAGGATATCGTCGAGACCTTTCGCTGAAGAAAAAAAATCCTATGCCGATGGGAAGCTCCTAGTCACCGGGACTATGATTGATGTCTTGCCGATTGATGCCTGCACACGAATTTCACTCGCTGTGACATCTCTGGGGTCTTGCCGACCTTTGCCTTAGCTGATTTTATGACCAACTGGATTGGGGAATGCATTCCAGCTAAGATCCCTTGGCGAATATCATCAAGTGTAGGATTTAATCCTGCAAAACAAATGCTTCCATTAGTCCCCAAAGCATATAAAATATATTAAAATAAACTATCATGTTGCTTATGATTTTTTCATTCAATTTTCAGCAAGAAGAAAACCAACTCTAGCTGAGATAGAACCATAATTAAATTAGATAGATCAAAAGTCAAAATTAGGAGAAAAACAAAATAATTCCAAAGATCAAAATAGACAACTAAAAGGGAAAGAAGACAATAGAAAAAGGGGGGACCTATTTTGTTCCAGAACAAAATGGGGTGGTTATGCAAGGCATAACAAGAATGAAGACAAAAGGTTGTAGAAGAATTAGACAGAATATTAGAAGTTACACAACATATACCATGGAGAAACCCTTTCAATAAAAAACTCCACCAAGAATCAATGTATTATTTAATCTCAGAATAAGGTTACACTAATTCCAATCTTTGCTGAAGATGCTTCTTTTTCCTTCAACAAATCTTCTTCACAACCTACAATAAAAACTGATAATAACTCTCTTCAACTTGCTTGAGATAAATAGACAATAATCAACCTTATAAACTCTAAAGAGTTACAATTAAAAATCTCAATCCTTATCTCACAAAAGTTACACCTATTCCTTGCAAGTAGAGTTCTACCATGAAGAACAATGTCAAAACAAGTCCTTCATCCATTTGAGCATCCCAAACTGAAGTGATCACTTAATGTTGATTATGAAGATATCTTCAAACCTTATCCTCAAAGTAGGTGCCCAAGAATGGGCCCACTTAACTCAACCTTATAAAATATCTTAACATGCAAAAGTGTTAACTCCAAGATGCCAACTTGGGCGCCCAAAGTGGGTCCAAGTCAATCTCTATTAACTGAAACATATATCTTCCATCATTCATGCAAATACCATGCATGATTGATCATCCCCTATTAACTAAAATTTGTCACTTGTTATCTTTCATGAAACTCAAGTCATTAGTCATGCATTCCAAGTCAACTAGCATTCAACTGAAACTAACTACATGCAACTAAAGATAACTGAACCATAACTAAACTAAATTGAGCTGAACTAAACTGAACTGAACTAAATTGATCTAAACTGAGTTGAACTTCATGTATGTAAAAATCAATCTCTAACTTCTAGGATCTTTACATGCATTACAAAAGTGTTATCTTTTTCTCCAAATAGTTAACTAAACTCAAGGTGGGTTCCACCTTCCATGTGGGCACCCCATGTGCTCCTATTATTTAGGAACTCATATTGGATGCCCTCACATGTTCCTATCATTTATAATTAATTACAAATATCAATTAACATGATTATTTCATTCAAAATTAATCTTTTTCTAATCCTAGTGTTGGGGAACACTTTCCAAGGACTTGGGAGATACATGAAATAATGTTTAGGATTGCAATTAAATGGCATCCTATTTCCAACAAAAATAAGCCAAGATCTAACTAGTTAAGTCAAGCTCCCAATAAAATTCTTGAAAACATCAAACAAAGAATCCATTAAACATAAACAAATAAGAAATGCATAATGGAAACTAATATAATACCTCAAACTTCATCCCATTGGGGGATTGGTGTTGCATTGATGTGGAATGTCAGCCCTTTCCCAACCCCTTAGTCAAAAAAAGATTTCAAATGGATTCCATTGATGAAGATTGATGAAAATGGATTAAGATAAGCTAAAATGGATGCTAAATGTTGAAATGGTGATGGAGAATGCTCTAAAATTTAGTATAGTCTAGTTACTCTAAATGAAAGCGGATCCTTTTCTCATAGAAATGAGAACTATAATTAGGAGAAATAGCTGAATCAATGGTTAGGATTGATTTGATTAATCAATGGATGAAAATCAATAAGAGGAGTTGGCATGGATCAAGGATTCCCATCAATGGATGAGAATGCAAGTTGATAAGGATTAAGGATTTTAATTAATGGCTCACATTGATTTGAAGAAGCACACTTCCTAAAAAATAGAAAGTTGTTACAAGATATTTCCCATTTTGGAGGAGTGAAAATGGAGGAATATTCTAGGGGAATATTCCCTTGCAAGTGGGAGAGTGAGAGAAATTAGCTAATTAGCTAATTAAAACATTATTTGAATTGTACAAGATGGATGAAATTAGGATTTTAACTAAATAATTAACTTGTTTAATTAGAGGGGGATAACGACATTCAATTAAATAATTAGAATTATTTAATCAAATAAGAAGACTTAAGGGGTTCAATTTAAATAATTCGCATTATCCAATTAAACATGATGAAAATTAGCATGAGAGGGGATGAATTTACCTAATAAAGTTGATTATCTGATTAATAGACGAAAGTGATGAATTTAATTAAACAATTAAGACCATTTAATTAAATGGTCAAAAAGAGGTGATTCGGGATGAAAACGATGTTAGTAATCAAATTCAGATGTGCAATATCCATCAGGATGATTTTAAGTGTACAAATACATCATTATTTTATCGATTCTAAACATCTAACATTAAGGAAACTTTCACAAGATCAAATATTATTGTCAAGAGAATTGAAGAGTAGATTTATCAATCATCTACAACAGCATTCAAGATCTCAAGCATCATTTCAAAGTTATTTACATCTATGCATGTTTTTGGAGTTAACATTGTGATGTAGGTTTCAAGCATTCAAGTCAAAATTCAAGCATCATGATCAACATCCAATCAAGAAATTTCATGCAAGATCAAGACCCTAGAGATATGTGTTTGACTTCAATCCTTTAAGGATCTCCATTCAAGGGTTTGGTGAGTTGCAACCAGCTAGTGTTCATCCATCATTCCTTCTATTTATGTTTCATTTCATTTCAAGTTTTAATTACCAAAAAGAGATTTGAATAAGGCAAACCCCCATTCACCAAAAACAAATAATTTTTTCCTATCTTTGTGTTTGCATATTTGTAGGTGAAGAAGGATTGAAGATTGATCGAAAGTGCAATTTTGCAAAGTTGTCATCAAAGTTGTCAAGCCATGGAAACTCACTTATAGGATTTATTTCTAACTTTCTGACTATGAGATTTGAAGGAATCAAGAGTGCAGACTCATGACCAAAGGACTGTCAAAATATATTTTTTCCCTATAGCATAACACATTCGCCCTAGGGTGAATTTGTCCCAGAGGAAACTCAACAAAAACTTTTGGTTATAGGTGCACAGTGTCTTAATCCTCTCATATCTGTCAAAATTTTGTTGTTTTTTATTGTTTTATGCTTTAAATTGATGATTTAAGTTTCACATTGCACAATTGAGTTCATTTACTATTTTTAGTTTTTCTCCCCAAAGTGTTGTTCAGGAAGATTTTACCTTGTCTTTGCATAAGGAAAACAACAAGATCTCCATTAAGGTTGACTCACCTAAGGGTTGAAATTCAATATTACCTTTGGGGATCTCTTTTTTCTAATGAAATAAGAAAGATAGGAGCATCTTTCCATCACCTCATTTTTCATCATTTCATTTTGGTAAACCTGACTTTGTACATCTTAATTTTTGAAATTGGAGTCAATTCAAACCCTATATCTAGGAGTTGCATTAGTTTGTATTGCATTGTATTAGTTTGAATTTCATCTATGGTTGTCAAAATTGCATTAGTTTTCCTCTCATCTAGGGTTTTAAATTTGCATTTTGTATTGTTTAAAATCTGAAAAAACAAAAAATTGCAATAACATTGATTTTGCATAGTACTTGCATATTAGTGTATTTTCAGTCATTTACATTCACAAATTTGGTCAAAATCATTTCAAAAAGTTTCACTTTGTTCATCATTTTTCACTAATTTTTTGCATTAGGACACCTAAATTTGGAAAATTGTGTCACTAAAACCACAATTTGTTGAAACTGGGAATCCAAACATTAACCTCAAGAAATTCAAACTTTGATTTTTCAAAACCTTGACCGGACCCATTTTCCCTAGGGCGACCTCCATGTACAGGTGTTGTTTCAAATTTTTGGGCATTATTTTGTCTATGTTTGCTTCATTTTGTTATGCTATTAAATCTGTGTTTCAATTTTAGAAATCATAAAATTTAGTACTTTCTTGCATTAAGTTCAATTGGTCAAATCAAGTGCATTGTTTGAAATAAAAATTGACATTAAAAGACATCATTTTCATGTTTTTGCATAGCATAATCAGTAGGTTATCTTGTCTCAAATCTAAAAAATTGCAAAATCATTTTACATACTTGCATTGCACTTCATACTTTTGGGTGTTGATTGCATTTGTTTAGTGCCTATTATCCATTTTGGGTGCACTTAGGTTTGGTAAAACTTGTATGAGCTTCACAATCTAGTGTCTTATTACCAATACTTTAGTGAGATGAAGTTTGAGACTCATGCCATCTTGCGCTTCTACATCTGTCGTGGATCTTGAGTTTTCTAACTCTTTCACTCGCAGTGTTGATACTAGTCAACCCATTATGGACCATATCTTTGAATCTTTGATACCACATTTCCCATGACCACCCTAGCCACAACCAATGTGACTGATGTTGACACAATGGTCACTAATGTCCCTTAAGAAAACCTAAAATAAATGGATGAAGCCTTAGAAAAATTGCAAAACTTTGTGAGTTCTAAATACATTACTGGTACTATGATTCCTGTCATAGATAACATGAGGAAAATGCTTGATAATGAACAAGGAATAGAAATTTATGCGTAGCCTATCCCATATCATTAACAATCATGTGCCTACAATGGCTATTTGTACTCAAAATTTGTGGTACACTCAAAGTCAAGGTGGGAATTCAATTCCTCCTTCTACAATTGTGGCCTCTATTCCTACATACACTAATCCAACTGTTACTACAATAAGGCAACCCGCTAGAAATGTCAATACAACCTTAGGTATTTCCATTGGGAATCCATTTAGCTTTGTGCATTCAAATCTCATATCTCCTAATCCATCTCCCCTCACAAACATACAATTCACTTGTCTACTAGATACATATACACCTCCACCTTATTCACCTCCATCTCACAACACAACCAATGATTTTGTCCATAACCAACTCTTGCAAAATGTTTCATCCCTCCAACAAAAAATTATCACATTGAACCAAAATAAAAATGGCCAACCTTCACAATATGTCAAAATAAACCCATTATCCTTCGAGATATTGAGAGCACAAATGCCGCAAGGCATAAAGATTCCTAGATTTGAGAAATACGATGGTAAAGAAGATCCTAGTAACCATGTTTTGGCATACACAACCTTATGTAGTGACTTCATTTTTGAAGACAAGCTCTTGGCTAAAATTTTCCCTAAGTCTTTGAAAGATACATCCTTGGAGTGGTTTTTATCTTTACCAAATAACTTAATTAGTTCATTCAATGAGATTTTTGATGCCTTTCTCAACCATTTCCAAGTGCACATTGGTCTCAACCATTTCCAAGTGCACATTGGTCCCAAGATGACCTTAGCTGATTTGATGAAGTGTAAACAAAATGATGATGAAAAGATCACTGATTTTATAGCACGATACCAATTGCTTTACTCACAAATCAATATTAAGATTCTCGATGCTGATCTTCAAAGAATGTTCATTGAAAATTTACAAAACAAAATTCAAGACAAGCTTGGGGTGATGAAATTTCCCTCCTTTACACATTTGTGCACGACTCTTTGTGAGTATTAGAATTCGGCTAGTCATCGTGAAGAAAGAACTCCTTCTAACCATCCTGAGAAATATAAATATGTTCCCCATCACAATTTCCAACCATTCAAGAAACAAAATAAGAGCTTTTTACAGATGAATCCACCCCAAACAAGTCAACATGTCGACTCTAAAGTGGCTGCCATAAAAACAACAAATCCATATCAATTCAAGGAAAGGAGTAGACAGCTTACCCCATTACTCGATACCCTCCATTCCATCATGTTGTAACTTATGAGTAAGAACTCATTAGAGCCATTGATACCACTAAGTCCTTACCTCCAACCTTTAACTCAAATGCCTTTTTCCATTATCATCAACAAAATGGACATGATACAAAATAATTTAAGCATCTTACACATATTATGCAAGACCTCATTGATTCTAATCACATCCAGATTGGTGATGTTAATGGTCAAGGAAATAAGTTTGTTTCCCCATCCAACCAAAATTCTCAAATCTTTACCAATCCCATGCCAAATTATAACATCTCTTTTGTGAAAGCTATCGATTCTAAGAATGACGTGATGAATGTTGACAAAGTTCGAGATACAAATAATGAAAATATGAATGATAATGAAGAACTTACAACATGTGGTCAGATTCATTGATTTTCAACCTCGTAAGGGCCAAACCAAAATACCCCTTGGCATTGCTTTCTCACAAAATTTCATAATTAGACGTGCACGTGATGGTCCTCTTTACATTGTCGAAAGAATCAATGACAAGCCTACTAGTGGGGTATTAATTGATCATGTGTGTGTAAATAATGTGATCACCAAGGAATTCTTATTTGTACATGAACTTTATTAACATTCTTATGAACAACCGAAAGCATGGATCAAAACACATAATGGTCTTGCTTGCCCTACGATAGGTTCGATCACTCTCCCATTAAGAGTTGGACCAAAACAATTGAATGTCTCATTCTCCATCATCCCTTCATCAGACCAATTTTGTGTGAAGCCTAGTTATCCATGGCTAGACTCCATGGAAGCCATCCTATCGGTAGTGCATAAATTCTTAAAGTTTCCATTTGGCAATGACATCTTTACTGTGCATCATAGTGGCTTTAATCTTTTGTCTTCTCATGGGAATTTCTCAATGGATTTGTTTTGGTCCCAACCTATGAAACTTATTAAGCCTCATAAGTAATTCTTTTTCAAATCTTATCAAAAGTTCAAGGAAAAGCGCATAGCATAATTATCCCTTAGTAACATGCCTCAACCCATGATTGAACCAAAATCCCTTCCAAGTAACCAAGACCAACCCATGACAAATCCTTCACCTATTTACTATAAAAGACCACATGATAACCAAATAAGTCCTATTGTCCCTCCTATGCTCAAATTTTTTTACAAATCTAAAGAGAAAGTGGTTGAAAAACCTTCCATGGTTTCCTCTGTTCCTCCCTTGTAGGAAGAAAAGAAACCTATGGTCGATAAATCTGCTCCTACACATTCACAACTTGAAAATCACACAAGAAGAAACAAAAATGCTAAAGAGTGTAGGTGTAGATATCATGTGATTGCATGTAAGTTAAAAGAAGAGAATAAAACAAAAAATCAAGATCAAATGCCAATTGAAACATAGCATGATGATTCTCCACCTTTTCCACAATAACAAACACATGAAACCTCTATGGACATTGTCATTAGGCCTCCTGATGTGATTAACTTGGATGATGATGATGAGTTTACTAAAATTGATGAGGAAGTACATAATGAGCTAAATTTATTGTTTTCCTCTTCCATGAACTTATATTATAACAATCATGATGATCCTCCTAAAAAGAGTGACTCACCACATGTTGAACCTGGTGATGCTCCTAGTACAACACTTGTCGTTGTCCCTTTGGCTATTTTTCTGCCTTTTGCATATGATGAACAAGATTGGGATGTGGATGACCTACTATAGGTTGACTCACATGTGCCATACTAGTATTTTCTTTGTTTTCTTTTCTTGTTCTTTGTGATTGCATGTGTGTAATGTGATCCCTCGTACAGTGTTGCTTGGCATGTCTTTATATGTTTGTGAGCCTACTTTGGATGACCCTTATCACTCCGTTGGTGCAAGGATACAAAAGAAGTGAACCTGTCGTGACATTCTTCTATTTGTATCTTCATTCTTCTATCTATCATAACCATTTATCTTTTCTCGTCTTGTGTTTTCCTTTTGGGGATGACATAAGGCGTCAAGACATTTAGGTCTCTTCCATGTTGGCCCAAAAGCTTTTCTTCATTTTCTCTATCTATGTGTCATTCTTCCTTTGTGCTTGTTGTTCCATGAGTCATTTGGGGAATGATGACGATTTCGAGCTCGATTATATCACTACAACAAAGACATAATGCTGACCCCAAATCCATGGACCCCTTATCTTAGGATTGCATATGGGGGTGTAACCTTCCTTTCATGACGTAGCTCTACTTGGAAACATATGTTTTACATAGGGCTTTCTAAATAAAGCTCTATTGTATTGGCATGCACGTCCCTGCTCATTGTTTTCTTCAAAGTGTGTCCATATTACTTCATGTGATGTGTATTCTTGGTGGTGACATTGGGTTTGATATTCCTCAAGAGCGTGACCTTTCTTGGGATATGACATTCCTCTTAGTGGTGATGCTACAACTTGCACTCCCTAAGTTGTGAATCTTTTATCCTCAACTATTCCTCTCTTGGTGGCATCAGGCACGATGTTCCCTAATGTGATATGTTTCATGGACTAATAAAAACCCCTTTGACTATTATATCCTATTGTATTTAAAATGGCCACAAAGCATAACACAACTTTCTTGCCAATGGAGCCTTTTTTAATTTTTCATGAGTGTCTAGCATAATACAACTTGCTAGCCTTGTGGAACCTTTTTGTTGTGCCTTACCAAAGTTATCAGGAGGTATAACTTTTGGTATGGTTGATGTATGGGAGTCTATATACCTAGCATGACTTTCTGATTAGCCATCTTTTGGGGCTCACCTAGTGGACAACGAATTTTACTAGCCCATGTGAGTATATATTTTTGCATAGTGGGTAGTGAGTTTCGACTTGTGAAATTTTCTTTTGGATAAACAACTAAGGCTTGATCCATACCTATTGGAAAAACATTCGAGGCTTGATCCACCCCTTCTCTCTTCTTTTCAATTTTGGTATTATATGCTTATATATTTTATCTTCCTGCTGCATATTTAACAAAGGAATGTGTCTCTTTGTGCCTTTGTTGGTTTGCCATGCGATCTTAGATCTTAAGGGCTTGATCATCCTCATTGACCTTTGTTTTCTTATCTTTCCAACATTTGTGCAATTAGACCCCTCTTGATGCTTATTTGTCCACTTTAGTGTGATTTTGAGCATAGGGATCATCCTCTCACTAAAGAGGGGGCTAAATATAGCGTAGAAAAATGTACTCTACATTTTCACACTATATTTTAATCCCTTAATAAATTGGACTTAATTAAGCATCTAATTGGCCCAATTATGCATTTAAAATCCTAACTAATATCATTTTCCAAAAGGGAAACTTGTATATTAATCAATTGCAAACATTAATTAAATTGCCTTGGAAATTGAGTGTCTTAGATTTAGGTCCTAGGACTCATTTGCTCAAGGGCGAATGGGTCCCCCTTAAGTTGAGGATCTCAATTTTTAATATGTTTTTGGTGAAACTTTTATGTTTCAAATTCAAATTTCAATTGTCAGCCTTTGATGTTTAATTGTTGGGAAATTAGAAAATCACCTATAAATACAATTATTTTATCAATTCAAAATATCTAGCATTAAGACAACTTTCACAAGAGAGAATATTATTGTCAAGAGCATTGAAGAGTAGATTTATCAATCATCTACTATAGCACTCAAGATCTCAAGCATCATGTCAAAGTTATTTACATCTATGCATGTTTTTAGAGCTAACATTGTGATGTAGGTTTCAAGCATTCAAGTCAAAATTCAAGCATCAAGATCAACATCCAATCAAGCCATTTCATGCAAGATCAAGACCTTGGAGAGATGTGTTAGACACCAGTCCTCTAAGGATCTCCATTCAAGGTTTTGGTGAGTTGCAACAAGCTAGTTTTCATTCATCATTCCTTCCATTTATGTTTCATTTCATTTCAAGGTTTAATTACGAAAACAAGGTTTGACCAAGGCAATCCCCTATTCACCAAAAAAAACAAATTTTCCCTCTCTTTGTATTTGCAGATTTGCAGGTGAAGAAGGATTGAAGATTGATCAAAATGCAATTTTGCAAAGTTGTCATCAAAGTTGTCAAGCCACAGAAACTCACTTGCAGGGTTTATTTCCAACTTTGTTATTGTGAGATCCGAAGGAATCGAGATTGCAAACTCAAGAGTAGAGAACTATCAAAACAAATTTTTGATCCCTGTAGTAGGACCCATTCGCCCTAGGGAAAATCTATCCTAGGAGGACACTTAGCAATAACTTTGGTGACAGGTACATAGTGTCTTAATCCTCTTAGATTTGCTAGAATTTTGTTGTTTTTATTTTTGTATACTTTAAATTAATGATTCAAGTTTCACAATGCACAATTAATTTCATTTAGTTTTTTAGTTTTTCTCCCCAAAGTGATGTTTAGGCAGATTTTACCCCATCTTTGCATAAGGAAAGAGAAAGATATCCATTAAGGTTTACTCACCTAAAGGTTGAAATTCAATCTTAACTTTGGGGATCTCTTTTTCCTAATGAAATAAGAAAGATAGGTACATCTTTGCATCACCTCATTTTTCATCATTTCAGTTGTAAATCCTAAATCTTCAGTCTGTAAGTACTTTGAGATCTAGTGAATCTCATTAGGTCCTTGTATCTTTCCCTAGAGTTGTGTACTTCAGTCTATAAGTATTTTGTATCTTTACCTAAGGTTGTGTTCCTTATTTTGCAAGTCTTTTGGTAGTGAGCCTTGTTGTAACTTTTGTAAGTAGTGAGCTTCATATATTGTGAGTTAACTCTTATTGTGGTTTTCCCCTCATTAGGTTTTTCATGTAAATCTGGTGTTATCTTGAGGATGTGTATTCCTTGTTTCATTTTTCATTAATGTTGATCTGATTAAGGGTTGAATTGTTGTATCTTTCATTGTTGAGGGTTACCAATCTTATTAAGGAACTAAACTGCTATATCTTTATTTGTTGTTGATTTGTTTGAGGTTTTCTATTATGGTAAAGAAGTTTGAGTTTGTTGAAGGGTTTATGTTTCAATAAGAATAATTCACCCCCCCTCTCAGCCTTCGGGTGTGTCCAACAATTAGTATTAGATCCAAGTTCCTTTAAAGAAGCTTAGCCACTTGAGGAAAGATCCGGGATGGCACATGATGGAACTCACAAAGGTCTTAGGTTTGATGGGACAAATTACACCTTTTGGAAATTGAGAATAGAAGACCGTCTAAACTCTCTAGGGTTTGGTGTTTGGAAATCTATCAAGGATGGTTATATTGCTCCTGCTACTCCAACAAATCCAATTGAAATCAAGTTGTATGAGAATAATGCCAAGGTTAAGAATGTTATCTTATGGGGATTCGTTGATTCAGAACTTTTGAAGGTAATGAGTTACAATTCTACTAAGGATGTATGGGAAAAGTTAAGCAAAATCTATGAAGGATATAATAAGGTAAAACAAGCCAAGATGAAAATATTAAAGAGTAGATTTGAAACCCTGAGGATGACAAAGGATGAAGGCTCTCATAGGCTTTTAAATGAAAGAAGTTGACAAAGATGTTCCAAAGAAGGAAGTAAAATTCAAAACCAGTAAAAAGATAGAATATGAAGTAGTTGATCAAGATGATGACTTTGATGAGATTGAAGCAAAATTTGTGAGAAGATTGAAAAGAAGCATCAAAAAATACAAAGGTAAGTTACCTTTCAAGTGTTTCAATTGTGGAAAGATTGGTCATTTTGCATCAAAATGTACTTATAAAGAATCTAAAGATGGTAATAAAATAGATAAGATTAAAAGAGGTAAGTAAGAAATTTGGTGCTTTATAAGTTGACATAAATAATGAAAGATCTATGGTTGTATGGACTGCCCTTCATGCAAAGGAAGAAGAAAATTCTTGGGTGATTGACAGTGGTTGTTCTAACCACATGACTAGTGACAAGAAAAGGTTCATCAATCTTAAGAAGGTTGATGGTGGAGCTATTAATTTTGGTGGTGATGAGTCAACACAAATTTGTGGAAAGGGTGCTATAAAAATTGATGAAAAGAGAAAAACTAAGGATTTCTTCTATGTCAAAGGTCTGAAGCATAATCTTCTTAGTGTTCTATTAGATTTTCAACAAAGGATACAATCTTACATTTCTTGCCAATGGATGTGAAATTAGGAAGGCAGGATCTATGATGAGGTATATATAACCTCATGATTATAATAAGCCAAATACCCTTCCTTGTTTCGACCAATCACTTTAACCCTACCAATTGTTTATTTTTAGGATTAATAATTGCTTACTTTTTGTAAAACATATGTATAAATCTTTATTTCCTCTGTCGGTTGAAATTAGCTGACTAACATTGATATAATGGTATAGCTTTCAGTCATTGTACAGGACATTATGCACAACTGAGTGGACTTTAAAGTGAACTTCAAACAATTGAAGATAGAGCGTCGGAAGTCTAGGCACCAAAAATTCAAGCATGCATAGTGGAGCAAGTCCTTTTAATGCTTTTTGTTTAATTTATGTTTAAAAAATTTACAGCTCCACTCTGAGCCTTTAATATGTTTTATGTTATGGACCCCAGTCAATTGGTTAGTTGAAATTTTGTTAAAAGACTTTTTCAATGGTGATCTTCCACTATCTAAAATTTAGGATTTTGTTAGCAGTATAGTATATATATGCAATCATAAGAAATAATGCAAACGTGATATCATTATGTTGTTATAATATGCTTTGAATTATGTCCCTATGTTGCACTTTTTTGATATGAATAAAATAAACTTTTCCTGTCTTATTTGGAGTTACTAGTTTTGTGTAATGGAATGAATGGATTTATCTTGAAGATGTGAAAGTACATGTGATCTAAGTTAATCGTAAGCACACCCGAGAGCTGGCCACTCAAGGGATCTTGTAGGATAGATAAGTATTTTCATTTTCAATGTTGTTTCATTTATTTTGTACATGATAAATTTGGATGAATTTTATTTGTGTGTGTCGAGCTCTATCAAAAATTCCTACAGGTCATAGTTTTAAATTTTTAATCTTTAAGTTCTATTCATTTGAAACTATGGAGCATCCACTCTTGTTTTTGATAAGGAAAAGTAGGTTTTGAAGGGGCCTAGAAACCCTTTACAAAAATGAAAAGATACAAGAGAAAATAAGCAATAAAAACCAACAGCCCAAACAACCAAAATGCTGACAAAAGATAAAACATAAGAAACCAGTCAGCAGAACATTAACAAAAACATTAGCAACCTTGTTGATCCCACAAAAGGGAAAGCGTCAGCTACAACATTTTATCCAAGACATTCACCGAGGCCATATTCTCCTTAATGACCTCCTCTTGCATATCCATTAAGCTCATCCATAGACACAAAAACTCTCTTTTTAGTCTTGCTCCTTGTCCTAAGACACGGCCCAACATGCACATCTTTCTCCAACACTGGAGCAGACTCCTCAACTTTCTCCACCTAGTTTGAGCAGTTGATCTTATCAATCACTTTCTCTAACTCACCCAAGTCAAGAGGTTTACCCGTCCAATTAAGGGCTTTCTCATTTAAAACAAAGATCTCCCTAGTTGTAGTCTTTAGAGAGTTGTTGCTGATATTAACCACTATTCTTAAATCATCTAACATCTTACCGGTTCTCTCCTCAAGTCTAGCTACACGGTTCTCTAAAATTTTATTGACCAGCATTTCCAAAGAGGGAATCCTCTCCTCATGAGAAACCCCTAGACGATTTGCATCATTAATCAGCTTATCCAACATGACATTTGATGGAGCTTCCCAAAATTTGCAATTTTTGAGCAGCCCATAGATCTTGTCTACTTTTTAAACCCTTATCCCCATTTTTGAGTAGGGTTTTTCTTTTGAAAGCCTTCAAGTCTTCTAATGTCTTGTTGACCTGCCCTATCAGTTTCCAACTCTTTAAGTCATTACTTGAGCCATCTTGTACATTTTCTACCGACCCCTTTGGTTTAGAACATCAGTCACCTAGTCGGTTGTCAATTTTAATTGTGTCCTAAAGTCGGGTGTTAAATTTTCCCAAATGACTTAGGCTTAAGTCACTCATTTGTGAGGGTCAAATCACCATCGGCCTAGTAATGGCCCTTATTTAATGTTAACTTTGTCGTGTATGCAAGTTTAGCGATTTGAGACTATGAGAAGTGATCCTGACCGTACCACACTAGCTCGCGAGTGATAAATGTCAATCGGTTATGCAGTGCGAGGACAACAAGATGAAGATGCATGTCTTTATATGGACATGGGGCCCATCCCCCACTATCCCGCTTACTTCCCATGGTTCTAAATCGATGGGAGGGATCAAATGTTGGGAATGATCTCCACCATTCCCCACTGGCTCGCCAAGAAAAAGTGAATGCACATTAAAGCCCGCAACGTCAACGAGATCTCGAGATGTGGATCAATCCACCCAATTTGTGAGATAGATGAAGCTTGTTGACGGATGAATTGCCATCTAAAGTGGGTTAATGCCATTGGTCGAAGAAAAATCAATGAAGCAATGCTAGATTTCAAACCCAGTCAGTCCAAAGTGAGTCGTTTGATCTATCATCTCATCATGAAATCAACGACCAACATTCAAAATTGATAAAATAGCACGTGATAGATGTTTCATTCTGCAAACAAAGGGAATTAATGATCTACTCTCTACAAGTGCGATCAAATTAATCTTCATACGTGTGGAGACTTAATTACCAGCAATCATGAAGTATGATATGTATATTTCCATGCACTTGGGAATTAAACAACGACAATACACATGCCAATGAATTACCCAGTTTGCACATGTGTTTCAATTGAGCATTGATGATTGTTATCAACACATTGTTCAATAAATAGAAGTTGAAAGTTGTTATTTTTACCATGAAAATTAGTTGTCAAGTCTTTGAGTGTTCGCAGAGAGCCGAGGTTACAAATGTAGATCTTCTAGTGATAGAATGAACAAGTCTGATGCTTCATCTATTCTGGTGTGGAGGTCTTTTCGACTCAATTCACAGAAGTCCCATGATGAAGACCTGGAGTGAGGACAATGTGTTCATGAGGATACCCAGGGCAAGGGATCTGTACGTATCACTACCAGATGCAGCTATTATCTGAAAGGCTAGGCCACGAGCTCGGAGGCGGCGGGAGCAAAAGGAGAAGAATTTGTTGTGCCTTCTAGCAGAGTTCTGAGGAAAGTGTGATATGGTTGTGGCTCTTTTAGACAACAAAACTTGCCCATTGATATTACTAACACCTCGTCTAAAACATAAATGAAGACATATTCCAACTATCGCAATACCTCAAGATTCTAGGCCAAGCTACATCCCCTAGAGCAGAGGTATTGTTTATCCCACCTCTAGCTATCAGAACTCTGAGTGGGTGTGAGGGTGTTGTACTGAAACAAGATAAGGATGAGGAAGGAGTTGAAATTTTGTCTCCAACCCTTGCTACAACACAAAGTGGGTGTATGTACCATGGTGTGCGTGGTGGTGGTGGAAGGTCTTCTGGTTGATGAAAAGGTGGTGATGAAATGAAGTTTTTGTGTTGTTTGGTAATTTTTGTGGGAGTTTCTTTCTCTTTGTGTGTGGCTAGTTTTTGAGGTGTTTTGATGCTGACTATGCGCCCCGTGGTAGTATGAATGATGGGTTTACTACTTACATGGCAGTCAAGAGAAATTTTAGCGGTACTTTATTTCTCCTTGTGACGACTATTGCAATTATGGTTTCCCCTGTTTCAATAGAATCAACATGTGGGGAATTTTGAAATACATTTGAAATTTGATGTGAAATGAAATTTTGTAATGTGATTGCATTTTGAGTCGGAAGCTTGTTTGCTCCCTAATTCTATAAAAGGGAATTCATGGCTCATTTGCAAGGGTTCTAACTTTTTTATTATTTAGGTCTTATATGTCAAAAGGGTAGAAAATAGAAGAATACCAGGAAATAGGATAGTGGACTTGTCTTGTCTTTGACCTCTACATATGAAAATCTTAAATGGTTTTGTAGAAATTACTGATATCGAAGAAAATTTTATGCATAATTCATATGCTCTTCTCTATATATCTCTTGCATATTTTGAATATAATATCAAGTATATCCTGTTCATCTTCAAATGTTTCATTTGAATGCATGTCTTTATTTTTGCTTCGGTTCAAAGAATCGATTAAATGCTTAAATGAGGTCATAGATTTGTGAGAGTTTATAGAGGATTTGGTAAGAAGTGATGTGTTATGTACAGAGAGTTTTCATAATGTAATTCCTTATGAAAATAGTCCAGAATTATCAGGTTTAAATAATTTCTATATGACTGATTATAAGATGCATGACTCTATCGCCCAATTGATGAAGACACTAGTCTAGTTGTGTGGTATTTGTCATTTGAATGATAATTATAACATATAAGGTTATGGACTCAGGGTTAGAATACAAATATTTTAAAATTCATTTACTATGAGGCATGTATGTGAGGTCTTTCCTTGTTCCTGGTAAACTGATAGTTATTTGCTTGAAGATTAGCCAACCTTTGAGTGAATTACACTATTTACCTTTGATAGGAACCGATCTATGATTTGCTATGCCATTTGTTGAGATAGTTAAATGAAATGTGAAAGGAACACCCTCCTAGGTCCCACAGAGCCTAAAGTGTAGAAGGTTTCAGTCTCCAACTAAACCTTGTCAGTTGGCCATTCATTTTAAGGGTCTTGAGTATGGGAGTTGGCTATTCTTTAGAGATTCCTTAGGTGTAATGGAAAAACACCAACAGAATGGAAACTCTATTGGGGGTATTTCCATTCTCCAAATGTAGATACAAAATGCGAAGTCAAAGAGTGAAGTGAGTCTGAACATCTTGTTCAGATGTCGACAAATTCTTGAACCTGGTAAATATTTTGAGTGCAACAAAGATTGAAGGATTCGAACATGATTCTACTATGGAAGATAACCTAGAACATGTTCTAATCGTAAAGAAACTTCATCTCATTTGAAGTTCAATCCTCTGAAGGAGGTGACGACTCTAACTCAAAGAACTTGATAAAGTATATATCAATTGTCCTGATCTATATTCTTAAGGACAAAGGATAGTCACCCACTGCAAATTACTAGGTACTTTAATAGAATTTGATGAAATTTGAGTGTATTGTTGGTAAACCAAGATAAATTTTCCATACTCAGGGTGTAAATGATTCCCTAATAAGTGAATTATCACTAGATGAGGGAATGGTAGTAATATTTCAGCATGCTTTTGTGTACAAGTTAAATTGTCACGTTATGATAAAAGAAGCATGTTAAATTGTTAGATCTTAGGAAACATTTGTGAGGGATGCACCTACTAGAGGCTTAGGATCATATTTGTAAAAGGAATTGATGTAATATTGTATAATTGCATAGTATATTCCATAATTCCTTTTCAAGAATTAAAGGTGAATTGTCAATTTATACCATCTAGTGTAAATATGGACAAAAGCATACAAGGTGAACAATCATTTTCCCACCAAGGAAATTTTAGTACTGAAAAATACAAGGCCCTCAACTTTGACAATATTTATAGATATCCAAATATTGTACCACCCAAGATCAAGGATAAAATAAGTTCAGTGGTGACAAGTCAAAACAGCAAGGAAGCATGTGCAAGAATTTGCTGATGTGATGGGTGATTATGAAATAGATTTTGAAGATGTAGTTATGAAGTTATTTGTTCAATCATTGAAAGGAGATGCAAGAGACTGGTTCTCTTTCCTGCCAATGTCCTATGTACATTGTTGGAATGAACTTGAGGCATTTTTCATGGAGCAATTTGGTGAGAGAATAAACCCAAGTATTGCAAGGAAGAATTTCGTGGATATCTCTAGGGATAAGGGAGAATTAATCCCTGCCTTCAACCTTATATTTGCAAAGGTTATCAGGGAAATCCCTGAACATATGAGACCAAATGATGCTAAATGTTTGGTTGTATATCTGGGAGCTTTTAATAGTAATATGAGCTTCCTATTAAGAGATAAAGAGCATGTTACATTACAACAACCTTACCAAGAGGCTGTGAATATTGAGAACAATTTGAAGTACTCAATCATGAAGGGACCTATGATTGCTAGTATGGTTAGCTCTAATAGAGTTCAGGCTATTTAACCAAACCAATCAAGGAATAAAAGTGCTTTTCAAGAGAAGGAGCCAATAGATGTCACATCTGCATTATTCCTACAAAATGCAGAGCATCATCAAGCATCTACTTCACATCAACCAAGGTCTGGAAAGGTTGATTTGATTCTCTCTATTAGGAAGTTGTATGAGATGAAGAGACATGCAAATGAGTCACCATACGACTTGTTTTCAAGGTTCTTAGATGTTCTAATGGAGATACCCAAGAGTTTTAGGCCTAGTGATTTGATGTGCATTAATTTGTTTTGTGAAGCCTATAAATCAGGAGTAAGCCAATGGCATGAGGATCTGAAGCCTCACAGCCTTGATTAAGTAGTGGATTGGATAAACACTATGGAAGATTTGAACATAGTTATATGCCCCTGGTTGTTTCTCATAATGGGGGTAATAATTGCCATAGTGAGGAGAACCAAAGGCTAGGGTTGATAGATCAAGGAGGAGTATCAGATTCCAAACAATTAATTGTTGAATGTTGTCATTTCACAAACAACATAGAAGAAAATTCATGTAATAGTGATGAGGATGAAGATACAGGGTATGAAGACAAGGAAATAGTGCCTAATTATCTTCCTTGGGATGTCATAGGCTACGAGCAAACACAAGAAGTACATAGTGAAACCTCACAAGTTGATCTAGACAGGAGTAATGATGTATTAATCAATGATGGGAATGCGCTTGGTCTCCATTCTATGGCACGAATGAGGAATCAAAGGGATGAGATCGAACTTGGTCAATCCTCTATTGAGTATTACTCTTCTTATGAAGTGGAGATGGAGTCTCTTGCTTCTAGTAGGGGATATGTTAATAACCTTGAAGGGGTGTGTTTTCTAGGTAGCGAGAAGTTCTCTTCATGTGAAGAATTCTTTGAATGTGGATCAATTATTATGAGTGCAAATGATGAAGAAGATGTTGAAAATGTTTCTCTATGTTCTTCAAGTGATTACATTGATTTTGAATGCACTAATGATCAAAATTATTGGGATCTCAACACTGAGAAAGATGAGGAGCATGTGACTATCATAAAAGTATGGAAAAAAATTTTGTTTGATGAACTTGCATCAGGAAGTGAGATCATGAATGATGATTCTTATTGGTGCAGAAGCAATCCTCTTTTTGAAGATAATCCAGATGAGTACCTAGGAAACTAGTGAATGTGTTGTAAAAGGTACAAATAAGAATCAAACCAATGTTGGGGTAGGAAATTTTTCCTTTGAAGATGTCAACCTTGATTTCATAATCTTCCAACTAGATGGTAGATATGATGACACAAGCACAAATGAATTGGTTTACCAATATGTGATTGAACAAATTGTACATGACAATGTAGACATGGAAAATATATTGATTGATCTCGTGCACCTAATCCTGATTACTAACACCAGTTCATCCTGAATCATCTCCTTTGCTAGTCATTTAATTAAATAATCTTTATTTAATTAAACTCATTACATTTCATCTCTTAATTAAATAGATCAATTTTATCTGATTAAGTCATCATCTCCTAGTAATTAAATAAATCACTTTGTTTAATTAATTTTGTAGTCCCTCTTTTAATTAAATAATTTAGTTTATTTAATTAAACTCTAAAGTCACCTCCCTTAAATTAAATAAATTAATCTTTATTTGATTTAATCTAACATTATCCCCTTTTAATTAAATAAATCAAACTTTATTTAATTAAGTCTAAAATCATTATTCCTCTCATTTTGATTTATTTAAATCCTAAAATCTAAATCAAATTGTCACATCAACTAATCTTCATTTAAATTAATCAAATCATGATTAATCCTAATCTTAATCACTCAAATCCTCTAGCTTTTGCAACTTGCACATGAAAATACATTTAATTGATTTATTAAATCTCTATTTTCATTCAAAAAGGCATCCAAGTGGGAATATTCCTCAAATTCAAAAAGTCCCTCCAAAAGGACTCGTCCTCTCCAACATGGCATTAAAAGCCTCTTACATGTCCTTTTCCTTGAGCCAAGTGGCATTTAACTCTTCTTACATCCCCCCTAAACATGTCACTTCTTCAAATTCGAATTTCGAATGCATGCACATTGATCAAAATGTTCTCCACCTTTTTCCACTCACATTTTGACAAGTGGTTTTATGCTATTGGTTGGTGTTTGATCCCACATTCATCCTATTCTTCAATCCTCCATCCTTCTTTGCTATAAATAGAGTCCTCCTCTATTGTATTTGATCATCCACAATCCATGTAAGATCACCATGCTCATTTGGATCCACAATCTTAGGCATTTTCAATCCACAACTTTAGGAAAATTCATCATCTTCATGTTTTGAGCAAGTTCATCCATTGTCATTCATTTTCATAGTTCATCATTTCATAGCTAGGTTATGGATAAATTTCATCAAAGAGCATCAAATCTTCATCATTGATCATCATCAAGCTTGTAAGGAACTGGGAAAGGGAAATTTTTCACAACAAAATAGCACCAATTCCCCCATGGGATTAAGAGTTTGAACATTTGAATAGGATTTAGATTGTTTCATTTTTGTTCTTTACTTTATTTCTTGTTCTTCATGTTTCAAATGAATCTTATAAGGAATGATGGCTTTGATTTGCATAATTGGCTAATGATGTGTTGTTTGATTGTGTTTGTGCAGGTCTAGGATCACCATTCACATTTTGGCTCTAGAGGGAGGGCGAATATTTCAAAATTAACACATGTTTTTGGTCAAATTCTACTATTTTTTATGTTTTTTGTCTTTCCAGGTCAAACAGCATCGTTGGAGGAAATTGCGACGCATTTTTGGTCTCTGTTTTTCTAAACAGTGCCGCTAGTTTCACCAGAGTGCCACTCAAATCCTCAAATAGCACCACTTTTGTTCCAGCATCGCTATTTGGACCCAAATAGTGCCGCTACCTCTGTGTTTCAAAGGGCGTCGCTTGGCTTTCTTGCTTTTTCACTCAATCTTAAAATGGTCATATCTTGGTAATTTTTTGGTCTTTTTTAGAGCTTTTTTTTTTAATGGGGTAGAATTTCATTAGCTATCCAATGGTGTAGGTGTTTCTCAACTTTGATAGAGTTAAAATTTTCAAATTTTCACCTAATTTCAAATCACAATGAAACTTGGTCTAAATTTTAGGGTTTTTATGTTTAATCATTTTATCTAACCCTCATATCTTCTTGTTTCTTGATTTCATCTAACATTTAGAGCTTGAATTATAGGTTTTAAGGGATCATGGAGCATGGAAGTGAAAGAAAAAGCATTATGACATCATTGTATCAAGTGTTTTTGAACACTTTTTATAATCCTTTTTCTAAAGACTTTGTCATCTTCATGCTTTTTAGGACTCAATAATTTTTGTTTGGGCTTAAAAAGAATAAAACAAAGGGATTAAAAACAATCTTATGCAACTTACAAGAGTTTCTTTTGAGGTTTTAAAATTGAACAAACAAATCTCACACTTCAAAGTTGGTGCTTAAAAATAATCCAATTCTTGCTTTGAAGGATTAAAATGAGCATGTGCCTTTTATGTTTTGTAATCCCTTATCCAAAGTAATATCATTTAAAAGACATATGCGCTTCTCTCGTGCCTCACGAAAATCTTGAGAAGCAAAAGGATTTTTGTGATATTAAGTTGTATAAGTGACTTCCTCCACACTTCAATTTGGATTCTTAAAATTGAACAAAATCTTGCTAGTGTGAGTGGAGTATATCGCATGTGTTCTCTCTTTGTTCACGCAAAAAAAGATTGATCAAACTATGAATGTGCTTGCTCGCTTTTGTTTATCCTTAGAGGGCCTTCCTGGTGGGAAAAAGTAATCACCCCAAGGAACGACTCAACCGGGAACACGCTAAAGCCAAGTGACTTCCACTTGGTATATAAATGTGGGTACTTGAGGAAAGTTCAAGTATCACAAGGATTGTTCTAACAAGAAGGGTAGTAATGGTCTCTTGTCATATGAATGATCCCCCATGAATGAAATTCCTATACTAGAACCTTTTGTTTAGAAGTCCAAATCTTCATCTATTTGTTGGTGCAAGAACAGTAGTTCTGAAGCCGTCCCACATTTTTATGGCTCTTAGTAGAGATGAGAAGTATTCCATGGGAGTTTCATGGGTACTGATACTTGGCTGACCCAAGAAGTGTGTGTCATGGAGGGGAGCTAGTGTGTTCAAGCATCTAATCATCCGCTAAGAGTAGGCATAGCTAGATTTATCCAAGTGGGAACTCAACAAATATTGTCTCATTTTATCCTAGGATTGTGCATCATTTTGGAATCAAAATGTTTTGCTTGGATCTAAAACATTGGAAAAAAAACATTCAACATGGACATCAAATTTCAAACCCTTTAGGAGGAGCAAATATCTTTGACAAAATTCAAGTGCTATTGCTTGCCCTAGGGATTCTATCCTTAGAGGCTTCTAATTGTTTGAATTTACATCTCAATTTGCTCTCTAAAGTCAACATTAGGGAACTATTTCCTTGATTCTCTTGATTTCTAATGGACCTTGTGGGATGAAAAGGAAATTGAGACATAGGCATGTTGGCATATGGATTTGAGAGATCGGTTTTGGCTACTTGTGTTGTCATTGATGGCAACTAGAGTCTATAGCTTGATCCGCAGTATCAGTTGCACTTATACTGACAAAGAATCTAAGTCTCTAAATTCTACCGGTAGAGAAAGCAAAGAATAGGACATCCGTTTGATATGTCGATCCGACTATTTCAGTGGATCACTATTTTGCAGTGTGGATCTCCAAGGAAGTTTTCTTAGCTTGCACACTATTTTAATGAAGAATTTTTAAGGTGTTGTATTAATCTTAGCTCAAAGTTAAGAGGTTTAGTGGCATGTCTTATGATCTATTTTTCATTGTGGCCGACATACTTTATGTGGTGGATCGCGGATGTATGTGGAATAATTATTTTGCTATCTTTTATGTTTAGGACCTTGGTGTTGGGTCCCTTCTATAAGTCTAGCCGACTTGTAAAGGTACGCTTCATTTTCAATTTAAATATTTAAGGCCGACATAGCCGACATAAGCAAATTATATTATAGGCTGACATGTATTGAATTTTTGAGTTAGCGGATATATAAGGAAGAAGAGAGGTGATGTGTGTAGTGAGTGAGTGGTATGATGTGAAGAGAGATGTAAATGTGTGCGAAAAAGAGTAGAGCAATTGGTTGATCGATTATTGGTTCCATTACTAAGAGGTTTTCAGTAGGGAAACAAAGCATAGCATTAGAAATTTGAGCAGAAGGTCCAAAGTTAGCTTGTGTGCTTCAGTAGAACTGAATCCAGGCATTTGTAGATGTTGTATTCTCGGTTCAACATCTTTGTTGTAATATCAAATATATTTTGTAAGGAAGTGAGCCTTCTCTTTTGAGCAGTGAGCTCTAAGCAGTGTTCCTGAATGCAAGTGCATTCCCCTCTTTTACTTTACTTTTAATAGAGTAAAATTTGTGGATTAATCTTCACCGTGGTTTTTCCCCTAATAGGGTTTCCACATAAAAATATTTGGTGTTATGGTGATTATTGTTGTGACTGCATATTTTCATCTATTATGTGCTGCTAATGTTATATAAAGCTCTATTATTGTTGTTAATGATTCTTAGATTTGTTTTATTGCCAAAATCATTGAACATTGATTCACCCCCCCTCTCAGTGTTCCTTGCATCCAAAAATTGGTATTAGAGTAGGTTCCTCTTCTGAAGCTTAGCAGCTTGAGGTAAATCTTGAACTACAATGGATGCTAGTGTTATTCAACAACAACTGATGGTGGCACTTCATGATCTTGATCAATCCAAGGCAGAGGTCATGGAACTTAGGGAAAATCTTGCAGATGCCGAAAAATTCATTCAATCACTAAAGGAAAAGATTAATGACTCAAGGGAGAAAAGAAAGGAACTTTGTGATCAATTGAAGCAGAAAGAAGACAAAGGATTGGATGATGTCCACTTGAATCAAACTCTTAAAGAGATTACAGGAGAATGTGAAAAGCTAGCCAAGGAAAATGCAACTCTAAGACTTGAAATGGAATATGTGGCAATGAAGTTTACTAAAGAGATTGAGAAAAGAAAGAAGAATGAAGAGAATTTGGCTTAGTCCCTGAGAGAAAAGTCTAAAAAATGTAGAAGAATTAACAATAGATTTATCCAGTTGGAGATTGAACTACAGCAATCCAGAAACAATGAACAAGATCTTGAGAGACAGATAGTCATTCTTGGAAATGAGGTTGCTACTGCAAATGAATTTAAAGAAAAGTTCAGGATAAGCTCTACCAAGCTTGAAGAAATAACCAAAATTCAGAAGGATGTAAATGATAAGTGAGGTCTTGGATATGGGAACGGAGAATGTTCCAGGTCTGAACAAAAGAATTATGAAAAGAAGAACAAAGGAAGAAGACATCCGGTAAGGCAACCTAATGCTCAAATATTTAATGGATATTGTTTTGTTTGTAATAAATTTGGACATACAGCTTCTTAGTGTAGAAAAAAAATAAACCCTAGTAAGTCGTCATTCTCTAGTCAATGTTTTAAATGCAAGAAGTTTGGTCATAAGGCTTTAGAATGTAGGAGTATGATTGTCAATACTAGTAACATTAAATGTTATACCTGTGGAAGATTTGGACATGTTTCTAATCAATGTAGGTCAGGAGGAAATCAATGGAATGGATGGTATAGACAGAGAGGTCCAGTATGTTTCAATTGTAACAATCTTGGTCACATTGCAAAGTTATGCTAGAATAGAAACATGAATAAAAGAGGTCTGGTGTATCAAGGAAGAAATTCATAGAAAGAAAATAAAGGTAAAACAAAAAAATTTGTGGAAGAAATAAAAGATCAGATGAAGAAGACATGGGTGAAGAAAAGTGAAATGGATGAAGGAAATCAAGTTGTATCGGAAGATCCCTCTGGTAGCTCCTTTGGAAATTGATATCGGGTCAATGACCTAGGGGGAGTTTTTCATGAAAATATATTGACCCCCTTTGTGTATTGTTGGCATCGAATCTCTGGATGTCATCATTCACTGGAAGTATTTGCAATAATATGATGAACTGGTCAAAATGGTATAAGTCAGAAGGTGAATTCCTAGCTTGTTGTCTGAGTTTGGAGTGTAACCGGAACTTCTAGGGAAATGCATTTATCGTGACAAAAAATAAAATTATAAAAGGGCACTTTGAACCCTAGTTCAGCACCAAGCATTGAAGGAGAACAGTTCGAGAGTACTCTTCTGCAAAATTACAAGGGAGAAAAAGTCATTCTAGTGGCGAATCTCCAAGTATTCTTGTTAATCATTGATTTCACATCTATTTTGTAATTTGTACAACTCTGTTCAGAATGAAACATGAAGCAAATAAAGTATACCATAACCTTAGATGAGTATAGCAGCCAGAAGATTAGGGATGAAAGAAATTTGTTGTCGCTCACCAATGTCAGAAGGCTTGAAGGATCTAAGTACAAGAATTTGGATCTATGGAACGACTACCCTCATTTCGTCAATACTGAAATGATTCGGTTCTTCCTAAAAAAATTAGATGGTGATATTCTCAATTTGGATAAACCATATCAAATTACTAAGGATGTGATCATAAATTTAACTAGCTTATGCAATATCGGTGAATTGTCAAAGAAGTCGATTCGTAATGTGGAGGTCGAAGCCCTAACCGAAATAAGGGGAGATCAAAGGGTTCTAATAATTTTGACGATCAAAGACCCTTTAACAAGGTATGTGGCCTATGGAGTTTCATACAAAATTTATTTTAGAAATCAAGAAGGATCAACCTCAGCAGGTGTTGCATATATCACCCACAAAATGGTAATTGAGAACGAGGACTTTGATCTGTGTAGTCTGTTGAAGGAACAACTATTGGAGAATGTTCAATTAACGAAGGATATTGGCTACCAATTCAGTTTTGGTACTCTAGAAATATGTATTATGATGTACTTTCAAATTGTTTTCCATTGAAGGACAATGTAGTGTGGAGAGAGAATGTGCCGATTTGTAAGCATATCTTTAATCATTTCAATTCTTTTGAAGATTGTGAACAAGTGTATGAAAGTTTCATTAGAAAGGTATTAGAAAGGTTTGGAGAAGGTGTTGTCCCTCTTCTGGAAAAAATAACTAAATTTGGTTCATCTTCCAAAAAAGGAGAGAAAAAGTAGAAAAGAGAAAGAGATACAGCTGGAGTCACCTCTCCGGCACCCAAGTCTGTAAAGATTGAAGAAAAAGGGAAAAGTCAAGTGGTTGTGGATGTAGAAGATGAAGTTTCTAAAGAATGTATTCCAAAAGATCAACTGAAACCAGATGAGCCAGAAACAATAATTGTTGAAGACAGTGATGAATAAAATGCTCTGTTTAAGTCAAAGATAATGCAAATCATTCAGGATGTGGATGGTATGCAAAAGACATCTGGTATATGGCCGAATGGTCCATCTTATGAATAGGATTTTATTGAAAACACTCTGGCAAGGTACTTAATTGATAACAATATTGAGTTGGAAAGTCTGCAGAATGTTCTCCCAGAAGAACTCACTGAATGTGTCAAGATATCTATGGAGTTTGTGCCCCTGGAAAGGAGGGAAGAAGAAATGATTTCTCATTTAAAAATGCAATTTAGATTGTCTCTTTCCAGATTGAAGAATAAAATGAGTGAGCTAATACAGTGTATTGATTCTGCAAATAAAGTCTTTAACTATTGTCTCAAGTGGCCTCATGTGGTAGAAAAATACAAGGATAAGCTTGAAGAGATTGAAAGTGAGCTTGCTAAGACTGGACAAAATTACAGTATGCTCTTGGATAAGAATGGAGATGTGAAGAAGAAATTTTATGACTTACAGATTGAGCATTCAAAAGTCCATACTGCTAAGAATGCTCTCATTGATGTTTTCTAGAAAGTCAAAGATATAACTGAAGGGAGATTAGAACAAATGATTGAGAATCTTAAATTAGGAGAGGAACTGGAAGCAACAATCACTATTCCTGAGTCTCTTGCGCAAATAATCAACAAAACATCAGAGAAAAATAGTATGATCATAGCCATTGGGATTGCGGTGGATTCCTAGAAGAAATTCCTTCCGGAATTGAAAGCTAAGTATAAAATAATTTTCTGAATTTTCATTGCAGTTGTCAAATTTTGATCATTTTTTGTCAATATTGGGAAAAGAATGGAGTTAGAGATAGTGCAGTCAAAATTTTAAAGGAAAGGATAAGGAAGAGAAGTGCAGAGCGGATGTAGTAGATCTTTTTCATTGATGTCAAAGGGGGAGAGAGTGAAGTGAATTTTTTCCTGACATCCAAAGGGGGAGTAGTATTTTTGGCTTTGGTATCTCTTTTTGGTTTTTGACACTTAGTAAATTTTTCACTAAGTGTTTCCATCAATGCAAAAGGGGGAGATTGTTGGCATATGGCTATGAGAGATCAGTTTTGGCTACTTGTGTTGTCATTGATGGCAACTAGAGTCTACAGCTTGATCCGCAGTATCAGTTGCACTTATATAAGTAGAGAATCTAAGTCTCTGTATTCTACCAGCAGAGAAAGCAAAGAACAGGACATTTGATGGATATGTTGATTCGACTACTTCAACGGATCACTATTTTGTAGTGTGGATCTCCAAGGAAGTTTTCTTAGCTTGCACACTATTTTACTGAAGAAGTTTTGAGGTGTTGTATTAATTTTAGCTCGAAGTTAAGAGGTTTGGTGGCATGTCTTATGATCTATTTTTCATTGTGGCTGACATACTTTATGTGGTGGATCGTGGATGTATGTGGAATAATTATTTTTCTATCTTTTATGTTTAGGACCTTGGTGTTGGGTCCCTTCTATAAGTCTAGCCGACTTGTAAAGGTACGCTTCATTTTCAATTTAAATATTTAAGGCCGACATAGCCAACATAAGCAAAGTGTATTATAGGCCCACATGTATTGAAATTTTGAGTTAGCGGATATATAAGGAAGAAGAGAGGTGATGTGTGTAGTGAGTGTGTGGTATGATGTGAAGAGAGATGTATATGTGTGTGAAAAAGAGTAGAGCAGTCGGTTGATTGATTATTGGTTCCATTACTGAGAGGTTTTCAGCAGGGAAACAGAGCAGAGTAGAACAAATTTGAGAAAAAGGTCCAAAGTCAGATTGTGTGCTTCAGTGGAACTGAATCCAGGAATTTGTAGATGTATTCTCAGTTCAACATCTTTGTTGTAATATCAAATATATTTTGTAAGGCAGTGAGCCTTCTCTTTTGAGCAGTGAGCTCTAGGCAGTGTGCCTAAATGCAAGTGCATTCCCCTCTTTTACTTTACTTTAAACAGAGTAAACTTTGTGGATTAATCTCCACTGTGGTTTTTTCCCTAGTAGGGTTTCCAAGTAAAAATATTTGGTGTTATGGTGATTATTGTTGTGACTGCATGTTTTCATCTATTATGTGTTGCTAATTTTATATAAAGCTCTATTATTGTTGTTAATGATTCTTAGATTTGTTTTATTTTCAAAATCATTGAACACTGATTCACCCCCCCCTCTCAGTATTCCTTGCATCCAACAAGACATTCAGTTTGAAAAACTAAGAAAGAAGTTTGGATGTGGTAAAAAAGCAAGTCATTAACCAAGATTAAATCAATTTAACCCCACACATGTGCTTGATATCTTTTGTCTTATGGTTTGAACTACTCATAGGGTAAAGCATGTTCTTCACTATTTTGGTCTTGTAAACAAGTCCCTCTTAGGTTCACTTAGGATCAAAACAACTAATCATTTCATCCATCTCAAACATCAATCAAATCCCATCTCACAAACAACTTTTGAACCATTGGAAAAATCATTCATGCTAGACTTTTGGAAAAATCCTTCAAATCAAATCAAAATTATCTTGTTTGACTAGGTGTGTGTAGATGAATCCTTCTTCATACACTTAGTTAAATTATCACCTTGTGGACAATTTTATTCCAAGACAACATCCAACCTATTGGATTTTATGAGTTCATCATCAAATCCAAATCAACTCAAATCAAAAATCAAAAATCAAAAAGTCCTAAAGTCTAGTATTCCTCCAAGGGTCCTAAAAGTTCAACACCCATATCATTCACCCCTTTCATCCCTCACCTCATCATTGGTCCTAAGTCCCTTAGAGGTCAACAAGGTCAAAATACAAGAGAAACATGGAATATAAACTTTCTCCATACATCATGAATGGTCTAAATCAACCAAACTATCAAAGCCTTACAATTCCAATTGATTATCAAAACTCACATTTATACAATCCATACATGGGATCATTATCTCCTACAAACTTCAATGGTACAACAAATGTGAGCATGCCCAATCTAAATTTTGGAACACCTTTCCCTATGGTAGATTTAAATCAATGTCCAAACCTACAAATCTATCAATCAAACAATCAATGCATGAGTATTCTGTTGGAAAAACTGCCTCAAGCTTACTGACATGGAATTCTTGAAAGAGAAGAATCGGTGAGACCTTTGAATGTCTTTCCGATAAGTAGCAGTGTTCTAAAGTCTTGAAGGGATCAAATCAGTGTGACCTTGGACTTGTCTTGTCGACGGAAGATGTCATTATGACTTGAACTGTCGGAGTGAGATTCCAAACTCATTCTGATGGTAGATGTTTGACCAAAGGAAATCAGAAGGGAGACTCTTGCCGATGGAAGTCATCGGTATGACTTGAATTGTCGGAGTGAGATTCCAAACTCATGTTGATGATAGATGTCTGGCTGAAGGAGATCATTGAGGAGACTCCTGTCGATGAGATGATTGGGGTGACTTGGTTTGTCGATGATATTTTTTGATTTGATGCCAATAGTATTACTCTTGCCGATGGACCTGCCCCTGATGAATGTTGGTGTGACTCTTGCCGATGTACACGGTCTTGTTGTTCTTTGGGACATCAGGGAGACTTGAGCTATCGGTATGATATCCCAATTTTTCGTCGATAGCATTGGTCATGTTGATGGTCCTATGGTCGGGGAAACTTCATCAAGTCTAAGCGATAGACTAGTAGAAGGCTATGGAGCGTGTGATGGTAAATGGATAGTTTGGCATCGATGAGACACATTATGTTGTCTCACCGATAAGCAATACATTTGAGAATCATTTGACCAAATGACTATCCTACATGGTCAGTCTTGAACCAATGAGAGAAGCAAAATGCAAACCGGTCAGCACTGTTGTGACCGTTCTCTTGTGGTAAATGAATAGACCTCTTGTGAAAGAAGAACAATTCAATTTTTGAGGAAGGATTGATCAATTGAGCAGTGGATTGTTTTGTGTGTGTGAATTTAATTGTATTTTGTAGTAGAGCATTGTAACAATGAGGTTTTGTACGAGTTTTATTAGAGAAAAGTTGTTGTTGTAAAATTGACATCTAAAAGTGAATTTTGATCTATGTATCTAATTTTGTTTACTGTAATACAAAGAGGCTTTACTTGATGTGGTGGGTTTTTCTCCCGTAAGGGTTTTCCCACGTAAATCTGGTGTCCAATTGTGTATATGTCCATTTCTCTATTCTTTTCATGTGTATCTTATTGAACTATAATTTCTAAAATTTAAATTCATATCTGCATTCTTCTCTGAGTTTTGGCATTAGGAGAGTTTGTTCTGCACCTTAGCTTTCCTTACAAGTGGTATTAGAGCCTAGCCAGTTGTCTTATCCTTGTGGGAAGGTTGGGTTTTTTGTGTCAATTCTATTCAGTGGGAGTCTTGTAGAAGTTTGATAATTTAAATTATAGATTAATATGGCAAGCACATCAGGAAAGATAGAATTTGAGAAATTCAATGGAAACAATTTTGAGTTGTGGAAACTCAAAATGGAAGATCTGTTGGTTGATCGTGATCTTTGGCTTGTTGTGTCTGGAACAAAACCTTCAGGCATGAAGCAAGAGGATTGGGACCTCACAAATCAGAAATCAAAGGGGCTGATAAGGCTCTGTTTGACAAACTCTATTCTTCTAAACATTCATGAAGAAAAGACTGCATCTTCTTTGTGGAAAAGACTGGGAGATATTTATCAAGGAAAGTCCTTGGTGAATAATTTGTTCTTGAGGGAGAAGCTATACTCTTTGAAAATGCAGGAAGGAGCACCTATTGGTGATCATTTGAATGCTTTTAACATGTTGATTGCTCAGTTAGCATCTATGGGTGTGAAGATTGATGAAGAAGATCACTATATGTTGTTGTTATGTTCTTTGTTGGATTCTTGGGATCACTTGGTGATGGCTATTGGGAGTACAATAGCCACTTTTAAGATGGAAGACATTGCTTCTTTGTTATCAGAAGATATGAGAAGGAAATCTTCTGAGATGGCGAAGGAGGCTCTTATTATTCAAGGTAGATTGAAAGAAAAAATCAAGAAGGAGAAGAAGTCCAAATCAAAATTAGAAGGGAGATCAAAGTCTCCTGGAAAGAAGTCCAAGGTGAAGTGTTGGAATTGTGGGCAGCCTGGTCATGTCTGAAAGGATTGTAAAGAGGAGAAAAAGAAGATGAAGAAGTATTCTTCTGACAATGATTCTTCTCAGAGTGATGCAGATGCCCTCATTGCAGCCTTGGCAACTCAGGCATCAGATGATGTTTGGCTGATTGATTCTAGATTATATTTCCACATGACATCTCATAGAGACTGGTTCACTAAGTATGAAAAATATGATGGTGGAAGGGTGTATTTGGCAAGTGATTCATCTCTGGAAATAGTTGGTCGTGGAAGAGTTAGAATCCAGTTCCCTGATGGAAGAGTGAAGGGAATCGATGATGTAATGCATATACCAGGTCTGGCTCAAAATTTACTTCCTGTCAGTAAGTTGAACAATGTTGGAGTGCAAGTCACTTTCTCCTACAATGGCTACAAAATGACTAGAGGCTCAATGGTGTTGGCTAGGGGTGCTCGTATTGGTACTTTGTATAAGCTGGACTCACTTGTTGTTCAATGCAATAGTGTCTCTGCAAAGTCACAAAAGGCTACTCGTGGAGAGGAGGAAAAAGTTCCTAATAGTGCAAACTCTATGGAAGTTAAACTTCCAACAGAAAAGACTATGCTCTAGCATCATAGGCTTGGCCACATTGGAGAAAAAGGTTTAAAAACCTTGAAAAATAAAAACCTAGTTGAAGGGCTTGATGACTATAACCTTGAATTCGAATTTTGTGAACATTTTATATATGGAAAACAACATCGTGTTTCATTCTACTCTAGTCCTCATAAATCTTCTGGTTTACTTGATTACATACATTCTGATGTTTTTGGTCCAGTAAATGTTCCTTCTTTGTCTAAATCAAGATATTATGTATCGTTCATTAATGATAATTCAAGAAGGGCATTTGTTTATTTTTTGAAAAGTAAATCAGACGTGTTTAGTCATTTTAAGGAATTTAAAAACCTTGTGGAAAATCAGACTGGAAGAAAAATAAAATTTTTAAGGACTGACAATGGCAGTGAGTTTTGTTCTGATGAGTTTGAAAGGTACTGTAAAGATCATGGAATTAAAAGACATAAAACTACACCCTACACTTTGCATCAAAATGGAGTTGTTAAAAGGTTCAACAAGACAGTGATAGAAAGAGCACGAAGTATGTTGAGCAGTGTTGGCTTGGAGGAGAATTTTTGGGCGGAGACAGTTGCAACAACATGTTATTTAATAAATCATTCTCCAAATTCTGCTCTTGTTGAGAAAACACCTTTGGAAGCATGGTCTGGAAAGAATCCCTCTCTAAGACACATTTATGTCTTTGGTTGTGAGGCATATGCATGTGTCAAATGAAAAAAGATCTAAATTGGATAACATGGTTGTTAAATGTATTTTTATTAGCTATAGTGTTGGCATAAAAGGATACAAGCTTTGGAATCTTGATACAGAGAAGGTTGTGTACAAAAAAAGTGTTATTTTTCGTGAGCTGAAGCCTTCTACTTTGGATCTGCAATGAGACAATCAGAAAATAAAAGGATGTAGTTGAAATTCCTCCAACACCAGATAAAGAGGGAAAAAAAAAAGGAGAGCTCGGGTAGGAGAGTTAGAAAGAAGAACAACAGACCCCCAGGAGGTCAACACATCAAAGAAAGCAACGGGTAGCTATGGGTTCTCTATGTTAGATTCTACTTGTGCCTATGCTTTAATTTCTAGCATTGATGAGCCTAGGACTGTCAAAGAGGCAATTAGAATGCCTAATTCAAACTCTTGGTTGGAAGCCATGAATGAAGAAATGGCATCATTAGAAAAGAATGACACTTGGAGTTTGGTGCCCTTGCTTGAAGGTAGAAAAGTTGTTGGCTGCAAATAGGTATTTAAAAAGAAAATAGGTCTAGATGACAGTGTTGAAAAGTATAAGGTGAGGTTGGTTGTGAAGGGATATTCCCAAGTAGAGGGAATTGATTATGGAGAAAAAAATTTTCCTATAACTAAGCTGACGTCTATCAGATTTCTTTTGTCACATGTAGCAGCGTATGACTTAGAGATTTAATAGATGGATGTGAAGACAACATTTCTTCATGGTGATCTTGAAGAAGAAATTTATAGGTCCTAGCCTGAGCATTTTGTGGAAAAAGGTAAAGAAAATCTGGTTTGCAAGTTGAAAAAATCTATGTATGGATTAAAACAATCACCTCGAATGTGGTACCAGAAGTTTGACACATTTGTTTTTTCATTGGGATTTGTAAGATCGAAATCTGATTATTGTGTGTACTTCAAAGCTGAAAATGATCACGTTCTTATTATTGCTCTCTATGTTGATGATATGTTGTTCATAGGCAATAGTAAGTTAATGATTTCTGATCTAAAATCTTAGTTGTCTACAAAGTTCAAAATGAAAGATCTTGGTACAGCTAGGTATATTCTGGGAATGGAAATAACTAGGGACAGAAAGAGTAGAAAAATTTGGCTCAGCCAGAGTAAGTATATTAACACTGTTTTGGAGAGATTTTGTATGACTAATTGCAAGCAGCTAGTTGTTCCAATTTTTCAGGGAACGAAGCTATCTGTTGAAGATTGTCCAAAACATCCTACTAAGATGGAGGACATGACTAGGGTGCCTTATGCTAATGCAATTAGTAGTTTAATGTATGCAATGGTTTGTACAAGGCTAGACATTTCCCAAGCAGTGGGAGTACTTAGTCGTTTTATGGCTAATCCTGGAAGGACACATTGGGATGCTATGAAAAGAGTGTTTAGATATTTGAAGGGCACTTTAAAGTATGCTTTGTGTTACCATGGAAATTTGGTTGAATTACAGAGGAATCTCAACATTTGTGGGTATATGGATTCTAATTGGGCAGGGGACATCAAAAGCAGAAGATCCACCAGTTGATATATTTTCATGATGAATGGTGGTGCAGTTAGTTGGATGAGTAAGCGGCAGGCTATAGTCACTTTGTCCACTATAGAGGCAGAATACATGGAAGCTACACACGCCTATAAAGAAGGAATCTAGTTAAAACATTTGTGTTCTAACATTGGGTTTGATGCAGGGAAAATTACAATTTACTGTGACAGTCATAGTGCTATTTGTGTGGCAAAAAATCCTACTTTCCATGCCAAGACGAAACATATTGATATGCAATATCACTTTGTACAAGATATGGTGGAGGATGGAAAGGTATCTTTAGAAAAAGAGGATACTCTGGAAAATGTTGTAGATACATTAACGAAACCAGTGAGCACAGACAAGTACAGGTATTAGTAAGATCTTCGTCAAGTGGGAGATTGTTGGAAAAAGTGCCTCAAGCTTACTAACATGGAACTCCTAAAAGAGAAAAATTAGTCAGACCCTTGGAACATCTTGTCGATAAGCAACAGTGTTCTAAAGTCTTGAAGGGATCAAATCGGTGTGACCTTGGACCTGTCTTGTTGACAAAAGTCATCGGTATGACTTGAACTCTCAGAGTGAGATTCCAAACTCGTTCCGATGGTAGATGTCTGGTCGAAGGAGATCATTAGGGAGACTCTTGTCGACAGAAATCATCAGTATGACTTGAACTGTCAAAGTGAGATTCCAAACTTGTTCTAATGGTAGATGTCTGGTTGAAGGAGATCATCGGGGAGACTCTTGCTGACAGAAGTCATCGGTATGACTTGAACTGTCGGAGTGAGATTCCAAACTCATTCCGATGATAGATGTCTGGCTGAAGGAGATCATCGAGGAGACTCCTACCGATGAGATGATCGGGGTGACTTGGTTTGTCGATGAGACTTTCTGATCTAATGCTGATATTATTACTCTTATCAATGGACCTACTCCTGATGAATGTCGGTGTGACTCTTGCCGATGTACGCGATCTTGGTGTTCTTCGGGACATCAGGGAGACTTGAGCTATCGGTATGATATCCTAGTTTTTCGCCAATAGCATCGGTCATGCCGATGGTCCTATGGTTGGGGAAACTTCATCAAGTCTAAGTGATAGACCAGTAGAAGGCTATGGAGCGTGTAATGGTCGATGGATAGTTTGGCATTGGTGAGACACATTATGTTGCCTCACTGATAAGCGATACATTTGAGAATTGTTTGACTAAATGATTGTCCTACGTGGTCGGTCTTGAACCAATGTGAGAAGCAAAATGCAAACTGGTCAGCAGTTGAACTGTTGTGACCGTTCTCTTGTGGGAAATGAATAGATCGCTTGTGAAAGAAGAATAATTCAATTTTTGAGGAAGGATTGATTGATTGAGGAGTGGATTGTTCTGTGTGTGAATTTCATTGTATGTTGTAGTAGAGCATTGTAACAGTGAGGTTTTGTACGATTTTGATCAGGGAAAATTTGTTGTTGTAAAATTGACATCTGAAAGTGAATTTTGATCTTTGTATGTAATTTTGTTTACTGTAATACAAAGAGGCTTTACTTGGTGTGGTGGGTTTTTCGCTCGTAAGGATTTTCCCACATAAATCTGGTGTCCAATTATGTATATGTCCATTTCTCTATTCTGTTATTATTTTCATGTGTATCTTATTGAACTAGAATTGCTAAAATTTAAAGTCATATTTGCATTCTTCTCTGAGTTTTGGCATTAGGAGAGTTTGTTCCACACCTTAGCTTTCCTTACATCTTCAAAAAAACAACATTATCCCACCAAATCCATACATGCCAAATGTGAATATACCAAGTACAAGTTTACCAAACATGAACATTTCAAATCCACACTTGGTAAACTTTGGGATAGATATGTTTGTGAATCATACAAATGTTGTTCAAAGTCCAAACAAGATGTTAATGACTCCATGTATTGATCCAAGTCAAGGTAACACCATGCAAAATAAAAGTTACCTAAATCAAGGCAATGTGATTCCCAACCACAACAATGTTCAATTTCAACCTATCATGCCAAATCTAAACATCATCCCAAATCAGAACATTGTCCAAAGTCAATTTTTCCATGATCCCATGCAAACACCACAAGTAGACATTCGAAATTTGCTTGAAAAAAAACCAAATCAACTATATCAAGGGTGTAAAGATCAAAATCAAGATCAAATTTTACGAGATCAAATTGCTTCACTTTCCACACTAATTGACTCATTGCACCAAGAGACATCTCCACCCAAAAATAATACACTCTTTTATTAGTTAAACCATGTCATCAAAGCATTGAGTTGTGTCTACAACCACATCAAGAACAATATCTCCAATGTCAAGAAGCTGGGTATCAAGATCAACAACATCAACAACAAACCCAATCACCACATCTTGAAGATCAATCACGACATCTCAAAGATTAATCACCACATCTCCAAAATCAATCACCACAAGGTCAATTTAAAGTACAAATCTCACAAGGTAACAAACAAAAATACACATCACTTGGGAGACCAATAAAATTGGTCATGCAATAGTTGGTACAAGAAAATGTCATCAAAATCCCCTTTTATGAAAATTATCAAGAGCCTCAAGTTAAACCACCAGGGTATAACGAGAATCACCTTTGTGATTTTCACAAAATAAAGGGACACAACATCAAATTGTATTCGACTCAAAAATATTGAATCCAATACCTTATTGATAAAAAAAATAACTATTGGGGACAATGATGAAGATTCAACCACTAGTGATAGAATTGACAATCTCCCTACCACAATTGTTGAAAACAATGATCAAGATCTATCCATTAATGAGCACCTTGAAGATGTTTCTACCTCATCTGAAGATCAACTCAACATACATCAAGAGTCACTTTTTGATCATGATAAATACCCCTCAACAATATCCAATGATGATCTATTCAAAGGAGTGTTAACATTATTTGATCCTATAATCGACGATCCTTCCACTAATAATCATGTTGAAAATGTCTTTTTTGGCAACACAAGGGAAGACAACTAAGAGGGGGGGTGAATCAGTTGTCCTAGAAATTTAAAACTTATTAACTTTATCAAGCTTATTCTCAGATCTGATTATTAACCATGAAAGCATAAATCATCAACACATCAGAAACACACATAACACCAAGATTTTTTACATGGAAACCCTATTAGGAGAAAAACCACGGTGGAGGTCAGTCCACAAGATTATACCCTATTAAAAGTATAAAGAAATATGAGTGGGGAATGCACATGCATTCAGGCACACTACCTAGAGCTCACTGCTCAATTACAACAAGGCTTACTGCCCAACGAAAGACATATTGTCTTACAGAAAGATTCGGATTACATCCGTAGGGATTTGAACTGATAAAATAGCATCTGCTAATGCTTGATCGCAGTTCTGATTAAGCACAGGAATACTCCTTCACTCTTCTTCACACTCTGCTCTACCTTCCAATGATTTAGAACATTATTCATGCACACACACATTCAGAATACTTCAAATGAAACAAACAGTCACTTATATAAATCCGCAACAAGAAATTAAATCGCTACATGCCAACTTTAATGAAAATAATAAAATGATAACAAACTGTCGGCTGAAAACAATAACAATTATTAATGCAAATCAACCAAGGTCGGCCACAACTTAGTGAAGACCCAAAATAACATCTTCAAACACGAGCCACCTTCAAAAATTATTCCTCAAAGATCCACAACACGCTGCAAACACCTTGATGAGCCTAGTTTTTGGTCAAATTTTAGGTAGAATTTATAGTCCATTTGCTGGAAGTGCCATGGACTTTAGTAGTTAAGTGTTAATATTTGCATAATGTTTCCCTCAAACCATTGACATTGGGTTTAACTCTATCTCTGTGAAGTTTTAATGACATTGGCATATTATGTGGATTATCTATATTGATTTTGCGTATGGTTGATGAATTTTCTTTAAGGTGATTATAGATGTGCAATTATTATGTGTACTGACATCGCTATGTAGGACATAATTTGTGGATGCTAAGTTGAGAAAGGAAACCATCAGATGATCATGCAGTGGAATCATTCAAAGGAGTCAACTGAAGGATGACAGCAACAGATTCCCCACAACAATCAATTGTAACCACCTTGTATTTATGGCATTGAGCAATTGCGGGCATTACTGCAGCACTAAGTCCACGTTTGGGCATGCATGTCTAACTGGATTCCCTGTAGACATAACCACTCTGCCACTCTTTTCCTCGCTTTCCATAAATGTCGTCCTCTCAGTTAGTGGGAGTTGACCACCCTGTTTAGCTGATAGAATAAATAAGGATTTGAATCTTCTTCTTGGGGATTCTTAGTTCTTGATTGTTGTTGGTAAATGATATTGATAATGTATTAAGCATTCTCCACTTTTCAATATGGCCATCATGTTACTATGTCTATACATTTTCTAATGAACAAGATGATAGTCTGAATTTAAGCATTTGAGTTTGTATTAGTCTTAGTAGATACTCATCCAAGGGGGCCCACTTGGTGAGTAATCTGTTCTGTAGAGTAATTAGTTTAATTATTATTTCTTGTTTTGTACTTAGTTAGAAATTTGGCTTCGACTGTTCCTGCAACCACTAGAAGTCCATTCTATGTCTCTTCCTGTAGCCAAAGCAAACAAAGTAGTTCTTGTTTGTTTCCCAAATCTTATTCCTATTATGCATTTCAGTTTAGCATAGTTGTTGGCTGATGTTCAACATTTACTTTATTTACTTTTCAAGCAATTTACTTACAGTATTGTGTGCTTCTTAGCTATAGATTAGAAATGGCTACTTAAGAGTTCCTAGTGCACATACTGTGCTAGCCCATTTCAAGTTCATGTCCTTGGGTTCACAACTTAAATGCACCTTCATGATGATTAAAATAAATATTCAGGTTAGATGTCCAATCTTTGAATCATGGTTGTAAAGGCTAAGTTATCATATCATTGTAGGAGGCTGACATTTTTGGTGCCATTGTCAGGGATGGTGTCAAGCTAGGAAGTCCTTTGGAGTCATTGATAGTTTCTCTACCATAGCACTTCTCTTGAGTTGTTCTTAGAATACCCCTTGTTTAGGAAAGTAATGATCTACCATTCTTTTGCTCATTCTTTGTGTGAGTTAGCTGATGTTGAGTTGATATCGTATATATAGAAGAATGATCCTAATCCATTTCAACTAGTTGGGCTTCCAAATCTACCCAGAAATGAAGAAGAAAGAGGAACCATTTCCCTTTGCTGACACATATGTTGATCTGACTAAGTTCTGAAGCCTCCACTGAAGTTCAAAACTAGATTGATAACCCCTTTGCCTTGGGAATCCATCAAGAAGACATGGGTGATACCCTCTTGTTTGAGTTTGGCATACTCTTCCAGAGTCATGAATCTTGTACCACTGATGCTCCTAGGCTTGAGATATTTCCTACCACTTTAAAAGAAGTTGCACTAGGATGGTTTATGAGTCTATGCAGAGATGTCATGGAAACTTGGGAGGACATGGAGACAAAGTTCCTTGGAAAATACAAGGAATGTTGCAAGGGCAGTGATATGAGAGGATGCAATGTCTTTAGGATGTAGCAGAAGGAAGATGAGAGCCTGGAAGATTATATTTCAAGGTTTATGTTTTGCTTGCAGAAATCTCCACACCATACACTCAATGAAGAATCACAAAAGTTGCTTTTCCTAAGAGGAATCAATGAGAGTTGCACTGATGCTTTGGACCTAATGGTAGGAGATATCACTCAAGTTCCTTGGGAAGATATCAAGAAAATATGTCAGAACTATTCCAGAGCAGCTTCAAAGAAAGAGAGAACTTACCAATCTTTTGTGGGTAAGTCATCTGCCAGTGGAATTTCAAGGATAGATATTACTAATTTGTTGGAAGATTTCAAGCAAGATATTACAAACAATCTAGCTACTCGGTTGGATACACTTAAGGCCAAAGACAAACATGAGGAGGCAGAGGCAACATTGACAGAATACTGCCCTCATTGCAGACAGAAGAAGAAGGACTTCAGATGCAAGATGGTAACTAACATTGACAGCTAGATTCCACCTGAGTTCAAACCAATTCAAACTAAGGAAGATCAAGTCTACTTTTTTGCATAGAGGAAGCCTTGGGTTCCAAGAAAAGGTATGCTACCAGATCCACTACCTTTTTCTGGGCCAAACCAGGCAGTTGGTTGTATGCAGTCATCTTCTCAATCCTAGCAGCCTATTATAATGCCTTCACCTACTAATTCAAGATCCAATGCACCCAAACCTACTCAGCTACCAGCTCAACCCACACCCTACCCAAATAACTCACCACAGTTGTAGCCAATGTACTTTGTTGATTCAAATCAATTCCCTGGATATTTTGTGAGTATAAGTGACATCCACTTGCATTTAGGAACTACTTTACTAACTCCTTCCATACCCACCATCATTGAGCTACCTATGGAAGAGGAACCTCTGAATGATCCTTTTCATCCAACTATACCTAAAAATCTTGAACCAGTTCCAACCAAGAAGATTGCACAAGAGCCACCATTTCCTCAAGGGTTGGAAGTTTCCAAGCATAAGGAAGACAAGGAAGATACAACTTTTGACATCATGGATCAGCTAAAGCATATGTGTTCAGATACCCCTATTTCAGACCATAAAGGATGTTCCAAAATACGGCAAAGCTATCAAGGAAACTTGTCTTAAGAAGCCAGGTAGGAAGAAGAAAGACCCAACTATAGTTCATGTGGTGGGACAACTTGCTGATATCATATTGGGAAAAGTGACTATTCCCAAGTATAATAACCCAGGCAGTCATGTGGAAGTAGTTGTTATCAACATGATCCAAGTATACCCTGATTGATTTGGGGGTAGTGATCAATGCAATGACCAGGGACATCCTGCAGCAGCTAAATATTGCAAGTATGAGATCTACTCCTACTGTCTTGCAGCTTGTTGCTAGTTCTACTATGAAGCCCGATGGTATAATAGAAGACCTTGTGGTAATTCTAAACTCTTGGGAGTATCCACCAGATTTCATGACCCTCTCTCCTAAGGCCACCCTAGAAAGATATCCTATCATTCTTGGAAGGCCATGGTTTGCAATAACAGATGCTTATATTGGGTGTCGATTAGGTGATGTGACTATTTATGATGGCAGGAATACTAAGAAGCTTGTTCTTTATCTTCCTGCTCAGTCGACCCATAATGAAGAGGATTTTGTATGGCCACAAGTTGGTGAAGAGACTGAGGAAGTTAACTTAGTGGCACAGCTCATGATGTTAGATAGAAGTCCTTTCTGCAGTTTCAAGATGAAGATGTAGTGTTATCTAGTATAATTCAAAACCATTATGAAGCAAAGGAAGCATCATCTTCTACTTCGGTCAGAACACTTATGCCTATTCTTCTTGCAGCCACTATTCCTGCAGATGTTCTTGCTACAGATGTTCTTCCTGTAGACGTTGTTCCTGCAATAGCAGAATTACTGAAGCCTCATCAGCATGCATTTGCATGGGACTATCATGATATGAAGGGACTGGATCCTAAGCTCTGCACTCATAGGATCTACATTAGAGATGATTGTCAACCAATAAGGCAGCCTCAATGAGAAATCAACCCTGCATTGAGAGAAATTGTTAAAACAGAACTACAAAAATTATTAAATGATGGATTTATCTATCCCATTTTAGACAACTAGTGGGTGCCTACATTAGTGATCATGCCAAAGAAGAAAGGAAAGTGGCAAGTTTCTGTTGACTACAGAAAACTTAATGTTGCCACTAAGAAAGACCATTTCCCCTTGCCTTTTATAGATCAATTTTTGGCCTTACTTTCAGGAAAACAATACTTTTATTTCTTAGATGGATCCAGTGGCTACAACCAGATTCCAATTGCACCTGAGGACTAGGAGAAGACAACCTTCACCTGCCTATGGAGAGCATATTCTTATTTGGAAGGTGTAGTTCTGGGCCACTACATTTCTCTCAAAGGAATCCAAGTCGACCCAGCAAAAACTGAGGAAGATCTCCTACAGCAATTCACCCAACATTCAGCACACGAGCTTCCTACAGCCAAAAGTGGTGGACCTAGCATCCCACCTTTCGGCTAAAGTAATGTACGTACTTTTCATAATAAAAATTTCCACTCTAGTGGAAATCCATTTCTTCACCCATCTGCCCATATGTCCATGTGTATCACCTTTCTCTCTCTTCCATCATTTTATTCTTCCTCACTTCACTTCGCATCACTTTCATTAATTGCTCAATTATTTCTAAAAAAGGTGAAACAGTAATTTCTCTCCATGATCTTTGCAACGCATCCTTCGCATGCTCAGGTATGTATGTGGTAATTCTGATCTCTTAATTACCTTTTAAGTGCATTTATTTAATCATGGCACGTTACTATAGGTGTACATAATATGTCATTACTTCTTGTCAAATCATCACTCCCTTCTCACATGTGTGGAAACATGTCCAAATTTAGGTTGGGGGGGGATAAAAAATGCAAATATACTGCTTATGTGTCAAATCATAATTTGGCTACGTCAAAAAATTTAAATAAGCCGATTTGAAAATCTAGCTCGCATGTGTGAGGTGATGTTATCTGAGCCACCAATTCTTTCCATTATCGCTCTCATTTATCACCCCTTTTCTCGCCTTAATTGCCCTGTCGTAATCTTGAGTTATAAGCAGTAAATGGTAAAAATGAAGAAAAAGAAGGAAATTCAATCGACGTTGGCAATGTAAATTTAGCAGAAAGGTGTTGGCTTTCGGAACAAAAATTGCAGAGGAAGGAAATTTTTTTGAGTGACAGTGATTTCAAACAATGGGAGGTGGCTTAATTCAGAATGAGCCCTCAGTTCATGACGTTTTGCTGCAAGATGCACAATGCCTGGCAGAATTTCAACAATGTGGATGGTTTGATTATTTCATGAAGCTAGATGGTTTTAACGAAGACATTGCACTCGAATTTGCTCAAACATTCTCTGAAGGAAAAGCCACAGTAAAAGGATTAGAATTTGTGGCAATTGAGGAGAGAATTGTAGAAGTTTTAGGGTTACCTGTCGATGGTGAGCATTACCCTTCCTCTAGGGATGTGAGGTCGGCCAAAGCAGAATTTACAGTACATGGTGACCCGCCAATTAGCATAGACAAGCGGGGTGCAAAAATAATGTCTCTGCCTAAATAATGGAAGCAGGTAGTTGTCTACATTATAAGGTATATCACCTATGAGGGACATTTTTGAAACCTACATTCAGTAGATTTCAAGCTCTTGAGCCACATGAGGCACGAAAGGAGGATGAACGTGCCCAATTTTCTATACAGTCTTCTCTCCATCATGGCGGTCGAAACACAAAAAGGTAGGGACAACTCTGTCTCCCGCCATTGCTTGGTAAAATTGTTGGTTAAGAAATCTTTGCATAGTGTATCTGAGATGTCCTAGGAAGAATTTTTAAATATTGATCAATTTAGACATGAGGAACTGCAACCTAGGGTTTTACCCCAACCCTGTAGGGTTAGCAGAAGATTAAGCTTAGCTGAAGCCACTCCTGGTGCTTCAAATTTTGGTGCTAGTTCTAGTATGAATCCTCTTGTAGCAGCATAAGAATCCATAAACATTAGTTCCTCTGAAATAGAAAATTTAGAAAAAGAAAGCTCTTCATCTGATTCTAATGATGATGTCCCCCTACAAACCCTAATAAGAACCAGGGCATGGAGGAAAGAGGCTAAAACAAGAAAAGAAAAAGAAAAATCCCAAACACAGCCTATAGTGAAAGAGGTGTCGAGTGCTAGGAAGAGAAAGGTTGACCCTATTCATCCTACAGCCAAAGGAAAACGTAAGAGCACCCCTAGGAATTCAAAACCGGCTAGGCCTGCTTTTTGTATGCCTTCAAAGGAAAGCCCTAGGCATGGTGAGACATCACATGGGGAAATTGAAGCTCCAATGGAACAAGAGCATGTTGAAGAAAAAGAGGAGCATATATTTGAAAGAGCAGCAAACATAACACTGGAAAACCTTGCTAATATCACAGAGGAATTTAAGGATGAGCAGGGGTTCCTGCAGCAAAACCAAGAACAAGAGCAGGAGTTCCTATAGCCACAGCAAGAAGCACAACAAGAGCTAGAGAAAAACTAGGAATAGGAACAAGAGGTCCTACAGCAAGGGGAGGTGAAGAAATAATACCCCCGCATCCAAAGACAACTGGACAACCCAAGTTCATGCAAATAGTACCGAATGGGGAGCAACCATCAACAAAAAAACTGGTAGGAATTCATAACCCTCTTGACTTTATGGTTCATGCAGTAATTTGAAATTTATGGAAAGAAATAGAAAGGAGGGAGGAAGAATGGAAACAGGAGAGGATGAGACTAAAAATGGAAATCCAAGAGAGGGATGAGGTTATTGAGGAGAAAAATGAGGAGATTGCTACTTTGAAGAAGAAATTAGATGACATTGTAATCTTGGTTCCACAAATTCTAGAATGCAGAGCTCCTCTAAGGATTTATGCCCTGCACTTGAAAGAAAAATATCTCTCTTTCAAGTTGTCAAAAATTGTTTCATATTTATTAAACCCCTCCATTGAAACCCCTACTGAATTCTTCAATGCCTTCAAGATTGCTTCTACTGAGATGAAAATTTCATTATGTGAATTCTATTTGCACAATTATGTTGTCACGCAGGATCATGATTGGAACCTATTGCTATATGTTGGGGATATTCAGCTATGAGCATTTATGTCTTGGGTACAAAATGAGGTTAATTGGGGTTAGCAGAATAATGCTTATAAGAAAATAGAATCTAACATCCCCTTAGCCATCAGGGCTGAGTCAAGCCAACCAAGGGATATTCGCAGAGAATGGCTCAGGATGCTTCTCAGACCAAGGTATGGTAACAGAATCATGCCCTGGATTGAAGTTGTCTACATTGAATATGAGGTCAAAGCAACAACAAAAGAGGAGCTTGTAAGAGGGTACTTGGCCTAGCGATGGAATAGTTTAACAGATGAGTTAAAACAAGTCGAGCCCCATTCTATTCATAATTATGTTGTAGCATTGAAGCGAATTGACAGGTATATCCAGATTGGTAGAACAAAGGGGAGATTTTGGCTTCCCCTAACTTTCCAGCCACCCATTCTCATGTGGCCAGTACCAAACTACAGATTCTACCAATATGATATTGCTATAGAAAGGAAAAGATGGAACAAATTTGATAGATTGGGAGGATTTTATTGGGATCCAGACTCACGCTCTACTGAGACAAATGTTGGCCAGCTAGGAGTTGCAAACTTTAGAGCCTTCCACTACTGGAGGACTAGCAAGATGTTAGGTTGGGGGGAATGATGAACCTAGATTTTGGTCAAATTTTGGGTAGAATTTATAGTCCATTTGTTGGTAGTGTCATGGAATTTGGTAGTTAAGTGTTAATATTTGCATAATGTTTCCCTCAAACCATTGGCATTGGGTTTAACTCTATATTTGTGAAGTTTTAATGGCATTGGCATATTATGTGGATTATCTATATTGATTTTGTGTATGGTTGATGAATGTTCTTTAAGGTGATTATAGATATGCAATTATTATGCCTACTGACATCGCTATGCAGGACACAATTTGTGGATGCTAAGTTGAGAAAGGAAACTGTCAGATGATCATGTAGGGGAATCATTCAAAGGAGTCAACTGAAGGATGGCAGCAGCAGATTCCCCATGACAGTCAATTGTAACCGCCTTGTATTTATGGCATTGAGCAATCACGGGCATTACTGCAGCACTAAGTCCACATTTGGGCATGCATGTCTGACTGGATTCCCTGCAGACGTAACCACTCTGCCACTCTTTTACTCGCTTTCCCTAAATGGCATCCTCTCAGTTAATGGGATTTGACCGCCCTATTTAGTTGATAGAATAAATAAGGATTTGAATCTTCTTCTTGGGGATTCTTAGTTCTTGATTGTTGTCGTTAAATGATATTGATAATGTATTAAGCATTCTCCACTTTTCAATATAGCCATGATGTTCCTCTGTCTATACATTTTCCAATGAACGAGATGATAGTCTGAGTTTAAGCATTTGAGTTCGTATTAGTCTTAGTGGATACTCATCCAAGGGGGCCCACTTAGTGAGTAATCTATTATTTAGATTAATTAGTTTAATTATTATTTGTTATTCTATACTTAGTTAGAAATTTGGCATCGATTGTTCCTGTAGCCACTAGAATTCCATTTTGTGTTTGTTCCTGCAGCCAAAGCAGACAGAGTAGTTCATGTTTGTTGCCCAGATCTTATTCCTATTATGCATTTCAGTTCAGCATAGTTGATGTTTGGTGTTTAACATTTGCTTTATTTCCTTTTAAAGCAATTTACTTCCAGTATTGTGTGCTTGTTAGCTGTAGATTAGAAATGGCTACTTAAGAGTTCCTAGTGCACATATTGTGTTGGCCCATTTGAAGTTCACGTCCTTGGGCTAAAAATTTAAATGCACCTTCATGATGATTAAAATAACTATTCAGGTTAGATGTCCAATCTTTGAATCATGGTTGTAAAGGTTGAGTTATCAGTTCATTGTAGGAGGTCAACACACCTTGTCAACCAAGAACTTGAAAAACATGAACACGCAAGAGAAAATCTCATATCATGAACACAACAATCAATGCAAATATGCAACATAGATAGAGCATGATATAGAAACATCCAAAAACATCATTAATCACTAGAGAAGCATCTGTAACAACTAAACTAACTAAAATCGCATCATCTTCATTCAGGAACACAAACTGAAGTAACAAAAAGACTATCAAAATACAAATCTTCATAACTCGATCAAATATTCACACGAATCTATGAAACTCAACGTGGATAAACTAGATATACTCAAAAACAAACCCTTTAGTCCACAACGTCTGATCATCAATGTACTGAACTCACCGACAGACTGAACTTCACTTCACCACTGACAACCTGCAAGTCATTTCATTACAATTTTCTCAATATCCTTGACATATATAGCTTCTAATGCATTAATGCTAATAGTGTTGACATCAGTGAAAACCACATATCATCAACACAACCACAACATCCAACAATCTCCCCCTTTGGCATTGATGGCAACACATGACATGTGAAAACACCATCAATGCAACTATCTCTAGCACTTAATCCCCCTTACATTCTAACTCTTTTCTCCTCAACTCTTCCACATGAATTTCTCCTCACAAGGTTCTTCTCCCCAAAAATTTTTGCACATCGCTCTTCTCCCCCTTTGAAATCAATGACAAAGATCTATAAGCTTTGAATCACATATCTGAACATTTGAATCATCTGACTACTCCGCCTGAGTAGCAACCACCACAACATCAATATGGATCAAGATATGACTATGAAAATCATGGACTAATGCAATGCAATGCATCCTAGTTCTGATTAGGAAGGGTAATCGCCCCTAAATTCCATCTGAGATACTCAAAATTATCCTTAGGCAACGGCTTGGTAAAGATGTATGCAATCTGCTCCTTAGTAGGCACATACTCCAATCTAACTTCCTTTTCACTCACCTTCTCTCTCAAAAAGTGAAACTTGATAAATATATGCTTGGTCTTTGAATGCAACACGAGATTCTTAGAAATGTTAATAGCACATGAATTATCACAAAATATAGCTATAGGCTTATTATACACAACTCTGATATCCTTCAACATCTGCTTCATCCACAATACTTGAGTACAATTGTTAGCAGCAACAATGTATTCGGCCTCTACAGTAGATAAAGAAATGACATTCTGCTTTTTACTTAACCATGAGATCAACTTCTTTCCCAAGAAAAATGCACCACCACTAGTAATTTTTATGTCATTCACATCACCAGCCCAATCAGCATCAGTAAAGGCACTCAAAGTAAGATCATCATCTTTAGGATACCACAGGGCAAAATCAATTGTTCCCTTCAAGTATCTGAAAATTCTCTTCACAATAGTCATATGAGATTCTTTAGGATCAACTTGAAATCTTGCAATAATACATATAGCATTCATGATATCAAGCCTAGTTTGAGTTAAATACAACAATTCACCAATCATTGATCTGTATCTAGTCTGATTTTCCTTCAAAGAATCATCATCCATTGTCAGCTTACATCCAGTCACCATGGGTGTACCAATTGAATTTGAATCTTCCATACCGAATTTCTTCAACAATTCTTTCACATACTTGGACTGAGATATAAAGATCCCTTTGTCTAACTGAGTAATTTGCAATCCCAAAAATAATTTCATCTCTCCAATCATTGAGATCTCAAATACACTATGCATCTCATTAGAAAACTTCATTCACAAACTATCATATCCTCCAAAACTGATATCATCAACAAAAACTTCCATAATCAAATCTTTATCATCATTCTTGAAATACAAATTACTATCAACAGTACCTTTGTTAAATCCAATTTTCAGCTAATACTTATCCAATCTGGCATACCAAGCTCCCAGGGCTTGCTTAAGTCCATACAATGCTTTCTTCAACCGAAAAACCATATCTCCTTGATAAGTCAACCGAAATCCATTTGGTTTCTCAACATACACCTCTTCTTCCAACTCACCATTTAGAAATGTTGACTTGACATCCATCTAATAAACCTTGTAGTCTTTGTAAGCAGCATAAGCAAGAAATAATCTCGCAGCTTTAATTCTAGCAATAGGAGCAAAGGTCTCTTCAAAATCAATTCCTTCCATTTGTGAATATCCCTTACACATCTATCTTGCTTTGTTTCTAACCACTTCACCTTGCTCATTTAGTTTTTTTCTAAAGACCCATTTAGTTCCAATGACATTTTTAGCCTTAGTTCTAGGAACAAGAATCCATGAATCATTCTTCTCAATTTGTTGTAGCTCTTCTTTCATTGCTTCAACCCAATGTTCATATTTACATGCTTCATTCACATTAGTAGGCTCAGTATTTGAAATCAAACAATATTCTTTTGCAATCTTTCTCCTAGTTTGGACACCTTTGTTTTTATCACCAATAATCTGATCTTCTGAATGATTTAATCTTACATACCTCAAATTCTTGGAACATTCTTGAATTTCAGGCTCTTCTAATCTCTCTTATGCTCTTTCACTATTTTCTCCTTCCTCTTGATCTTCTTGATTCATCAAAATGATTTGAACTTGATTTGAAGTCTAAACTTGCTTTCCTTTGTTTGTACTATCATTTTGATCATTAGAATCATATCCACAGGTTCTGGATGGTTTAGCTATGTCTTCATCAACCTTGACATTTGCACTTTCAACCATTTTCTTCAATCTCTTATTTTAGCACCAGTAGGCCTTGCTTTTAGTAGAGTAACCCAAAAATATTCCTTCATCACTTCTAGCATCAAACTTTCCTAAATCTTCATCTCTTCTGATATAGCATTTACTCCCAAAGATTTTGAAATATTTAACAGTAGGCTTATGACTAGTCTATAGCTCAAAATGGGTCTTACTAGTATCACCTTTGACTTATACTCGATTGAGGATGTAAACAACAGTACTCACAGCTTCTCTCTAGTAGATATGAGGAACATTTCCTTCTAGTATCATAGTTCTAGCAACATCTTGAATTGTCATGTTCTCCCTTTCCACAACTCCATTTTGTTGAGGGGTCTGTGGGGCAGATAATTGTCTCTTTATTCCATGCACTTCACAAAAAGAATTAAAGTCACTGGAAGTGAATTCACCACCTCTATTTGATCTCAGACATTTAATCTTTAGACTAGTCTCTATCTCAACCATAGCCTTAAAGATCTTGAACTTCTCCAAAGCTTCATATTTTTCCCTTAAGAAAGTAGCCCACATCATTCTTGAATAATCATCAATAAGAAACATGAAATACCTGTAACCTTGTAAACTTCTAACTCTAGAAGGACCACACAAATCAGTATGCACAAGCTCCAACAATTCATTTGAATTATGTTGTTTGCTTTGAAATGAAATTCTAGTTTTCTTTCCCAACTAACATTCCTTGCATATAGCATTAGTAGGCTTTACCAACTTAGGAAGATCTCTCACAACCTTAGTAGAACTTATCTTGACAATATTATAAAAATTAACATGACACATTATTCTATGCCACAACCAACTTTCTTCAACTTGAGCAATCAAACAACTTTTACTAGCAGCATTCAAATGAAATATATTACCTCTTGTTTTTGTACCTGATGCAATCACATTTCTGGAACACCCAATATTCTGCACTTTCCATCCTTGAACTGAAGATTGTAACCTTTATCAACCATCTGTCCGACACTTAAAAGATTATGCTTCAGACCTTCCACATATAGGACATCATCAATAATGTTCTTACCATCAAGAGAAATGCGTCCTCTGCCATGGATCACACCAGTTGTATTATCACCAAATCTCACAACACCACCATCATAATTTTCCAAGCTCACAAACTTACTTTTATCTCTTTTCATGCGATGTGAACATCCACTATCAATCACCCATTCATCTTTCTCTTCAACTCGAGCAACTAGGGCTTTCTCCACATTTGTATAGCTAGCAGATTCAATAGACACGGGAGTATTTTCCTTGATAGCAATAAATACCCATTCATCCTCACTTCCATTTCCTTTATCAAATTCATCATTTGTCACTCCTTGATTAGCAGCATAATAACACTTCTTTTGAAATTTAGGCTTGTTATGTCTTGGTTTAGAAACTCTTTCCAAACACCTTGATGCAAAATGACCTATCTTATTGTAGGAAAAAAATTTAATAGGCAACTTTCCTTTATACTTACCTTGTCCTCTAGCTTCTCTTTTCACAATCAGTGCTTCAAGCTCATCTAGTTCTCTTTCTTCTTCTTCAAGTTGTCTCATTTCTTCTTCATACTTGAATTTCTTTCTAGAAGAACTCTCTCCCGGATCATATCTTTGTTTATCTCTTCCAGATGTAGTAGCCTTGAATGTAGATTCTATCTTAGGAAGGGCATCACCAAATTCACTCAACTCAAAAGTAGTAAGCTTACCAATCAACATATCTCGAGTAACATTTGTCACAATCCGGAGCTCTTCAATAGCTGTAGCTTTGAATTTGTAAGCAGCAAGCAAAGATCTAAGCACTTTAGCAACAATCTTTGATTATTCCAACTGTCCACCAGTACATCTGATTCCACACACAATTTCATTCATTCTTTGCATGAAAGTAGTAATATTTTCATCATCACCCATTCTCAACATTTCATATTTCCCTTTTGGACTCTGTAACTTAGCAATCTTCACATTAGCATCACCTTCACACAAAGTTTCCAACTTTTTCCAAATCTCATAAACAGTCTTCAGATCCATAACATTAGTCATCTTAGTATCAGTCAAAGCACTCAACAATGCTTCCTTAGCCCTGATACTATACTCAACATCTCTAATCTCAGCAGTAGTAGTAGGACCATTCTGAGGTATAACATACCTATTACTTGTAATGCTCCAGTAGGGTTCACCAATGCATCTCATATGGCACTCCATTCGAGTCTTCCACAAGGAATAATTTGTTCCATCAAATCTCAGACTATCCTTCTTATATGTCACCATCTCGGATCACCTCAAGTTGTTAAACTTCTTCCAAGGAACATGCTTTGATACCAATTGTTGGTGACACAAGGGCAGAAAACTGAGAGGGGGGGTGAATCAGTTTTCCCATAAATTTAAAACTTATTAACTTTATCAAGCTTATTCTTAGATCTGATTATTAACCATGAAAGCATAAATCATCAACACATCAGAAATACACATAACACCAATATTTTTTATGTGGAAACCCTGTTAGGGGAAAAACCATAGTGGAGGTCAGTCCACAAGATTATACCCTATTAAAAGTATAAAGAAATATGAGTGGGGAATTCACATGCATTCAATTGCACTGCCTAGAGCTCACTGCTCAATTACAACAAGGCTTACCACCCAAAGGAAGACACACTGTCTTACAGAAATATTTGGATTACATCCACAGGGATTTAAACTGATAAAATAGCATCTGCTAATGCCTGATCACAGTTCAGGTTAAGCACATGAATACTTCTTCACTCTTCTTCACACTCTGCTCTACCTTCCAATGATTTAGAACATTATTCATGCACACACACATTCGGCATACTTCAAATGAAATAAATTGGCGCTTATATATATCCGCAACAAGAAATTAAATTGCTACATGTCGACTTTAATGAAAATAATAAAATGATAACAAACTGTTGGCCCAAAACAATAACAATTATTAATGTGAATCAACCAAGGTCGGACACAACTTAGTGAAGACCCAAAATAACATCTTCGAACATGAGCCACCTTCAAAAATTATTCCTCAAAGATCCACAACACGCTACAAACACCTTGTTGTCCAAGAACATGAAAAACATGAACACGCAAGAGAAAATATCGGATCACGAGCACAATGATCAATGCAGACGTGCAACACAGATAGAGAACAATTTAGAAACATCCACAAACATCATGAATCACCAGAGAAGCATTTGCAACAACTAAACTAACTGAAATTGCATCATCTTCATTCAGGAACACAAACTGAAGTAACAAAAAGACTATCAAAATACAAATCTTCACACGGATCTTTGAAACTCAACATGGATAAACTATATATACTCAACAAGAAACCCTTTAGTCCACAATTTTTTATTATCAATGTACTTAAATCACTGATAGGCTGAACTTCACTTCACCACTGACAACCTGCAACTCATTTCATTACAATTTTCTCAATATCCTTGACATACAACTTCTAATGCATTAATGCTAATAGTGTTGACATCAATGACAACCACATATCAGCAACACAACCACAACATCCAACAGTATCTACACCACCTAATGAGTTAGAGGACATATCTCAAGAATTTATTTCAAAGCATGATCAACATCTTTCACCAAAGTCTAGCAATGGTCCTTTCCAAGACATATTGACATGCTTTGACCTCATAGTTGTAGATATTGAATCTTCAACTCAACACTTGATCCAAATTCACCCAAATATCAAGAGGATATTGAGCCACTTCCTATGCCTAATGAAGATATCCACGAACCCTTTATAAGCAATCCATCCTTTGAAACTAACCCATGTCAAGAACTTGATCCAAAGCATGTCAAAAACAATTCCAAAATTGATCAAGATCAAGAATTTGTATCTCCAAAATACTATAATGATCTAATGGACACTCTCCAATCTATACAAGATGTCAAAAATAATGATCATATCCATATAGCGCATATTCCTCCATCTACCCATGAGATGCTTACTCCTAATGGAAATGTAGATGATCTTCATTCAAAACAAGAGTCTCATACTCTTGATATCATTACCAATGAACAAAAGTATCCTACTCTTAACATTTGTACACATGATCAAGATATAGAAAAATATAGAGACATATCAGAAATGGGTCATGAAGAAGGCTTCTACAAAAGTTGTGAATCAGAAACATTCTATGAAGGAATATACAAAATTAATCATGAGGAATACTTTTACATGGATGGTGAATCATCAACACCTCTTGAAGAAGCATTAAAATCTGATATTTCACAAGATCAAGCCAAAGATATGAATTAGGAAGTTATCCCACTTATGGAGGATCCTATCACTTATAAACTTGGATCACTTACCTTTTTTAGGGAAAGCTATCTTATCAATGAAGAAGCTATCACCTTTGAAGATCCACAACAGAGCAGAGAAGGAGTAGCACCTTGTTTCCAAGGTAAATCTTATCCTATTGCAAATAAAATATTTCAACAAATGAATTATCAAGGCAGAGGGTTAGGCCTACATGAACAGGGTATCCTAGAACTAGTGCAGATTATTGGATATCCTAAGCATCAAGGTCTTGGTTATTCAGTACTAGGGGCAACTTCGTCTCAAGAAAATGTCAACATAGGAAGCACAAAGAATCCTTATGATGAAATCAATGCCAATACTACAACCATCCACGTCATGAATCTTCAACCACCCATCACCCCATCCATGAATTGGGACCAACATCAAAAGAAATATTTGAATCAAAGCACAAAGAACATCATCAAATAAGAAGAAGCTAAGAAGCATAATGGAAAAATCAAATACACATGGATACCAAAAAGTACAAAGAAAGATTATCCCTATCAAACTCCATTAGTCAAAGAAACTATGGGGAAAAATAAAAAAGGGAAAAGTATCCATCAAAGACATCCACAAAAGAAAAAGTAGGCTTCTCAAGCAATGTACAAAGTATAACAAGCAATTGGTCCTAATTCCATGCACACTTCTGTATCCACCCATCATTGCTCATCTTCCCAAGTTTGGAGATTCAAAGGTTCCAAACTATCAACCAATCCATCTTTTATCCCTAAACACACTCCATCCATGCCTCCACGCATGATATCCAATTCTTACATTGACCATGTATTGGCATCCACCCTTCATCATAAGGATTCAAAAGGCACTCTATCGCGATGTGTGCACAAAGACAAAGTTAACTCCGATATCAACAAAGCAGATTAGGAGTCTCAAAAGTTGCATTCAAGTGCACGTATCTTAGCAAAGCAACTTCTTCAAGTAGGATACCGATGGAACATTATGACATAAGAATCTACATCGACACCACTAGGTGGTTCAACATGAGCTTAAAAATCTTTCACAGAGAAATACAAAAAAATCAAAAAATATGAAAATCTGAAAAAAAAATTAGAAAAAGGATTGAAAACAGTAAAGAAAAAAATCATCCTCTAGTGAAAACCACTATGGTGGCACTTTGGACAGGTACCATGATGAAAACCTAGCAAACAGGCATCATGTGTAGAATGGAGCATTTGCATGCACCGATTCAGGTGAAAGCATCTCATCCCATCCATAATAAACCCAAAATTCCATCCATCTCAATCATAATAAATCCATTCATCCATAAACCATTGATCCAATCCATTTTCATCCATCTTCCAAATTATCTTGATCTTGATAAAGTTTGGTGCACACTTTACACTTGCTTAAGGTAAACATCTTGACATGAGTCATTTTCATTGATCCTATCCTACCTAGCATTAGCTAAGCCATGATGCATTATCCAAATGAGAATTCTTTATTCTGAACACCTTATCTTATCGCAAGATAATCCATATCCCTCCATCCACACACCTATTTGAGCATCCATCAATGTCATTCCATACATTGCTAGACACTGGGGAAAGATATTTATAACTTTCTTCGGGAATAAATCTTGATCTATATCCTCCAACTTATGTGGTGATCCAAACATTGGAAAACATAAAATCAAATTGGTTCAAACATTTGTGAGCCAAAAATCCAAATCACTAGCCCATGATATGGCATATTTTGACGAGAAGATGTTCCTTATCAAGCTTCATATTTCATCAAACATCAATCCAAACAATCAATATCAGTTGCATCTAATTTACACTTCAACATCACATCAAATCATTCAAACATATTTTGTTCCAAAACCAAGCTTCAAAATCTTGATTAATCAAATCCAATCAATTCATCATCTCGGGATATCCTTCCCAATCCTTGTGTTTCTTAACACTATCCTTGCATTGTTGTGTATCCTCAACAATTTTATCATCATCAATCACTCATCATCTCAGGATATCCATCCTAATCCTCGTGTTGCTTAACACTATCCTTGTATTGTTGTGTATCCTCAACAATGTTATCATCATCAATCCATCAATCTGATCAATCAACCTTGGCTTGATTTTCAAAAAAATCCCAAACAGAGCATTGATATCATCACACATGTCCATATCCAAAACATCAAAATCATATCAAATTCCAAAAACATTCAAAAACCAAGAAAATCCAAAATAGGTCAAAATCCCAAAATAGGTCAAAAAGTTAGAAAAGCGTCAAGAACATGGTATCCGAACTATGTCATATTTGAGCTTAAACGTAGTAGGATAATCTTTGATCAACCCTCGAGACACAAAAACACAAAAACATTCAAAAAACACAAAATCCAAAAACATTCATAAAATCTCAGAAAACACAAAAACATTCATAAATATCATAAAACACCAAAAACATTTGCAACATCTTGAGAATACCAAAAACAGCCTCAAAACATTTCAAAACTCCAAAAACATCCAAATATTTGAAAAAATCCATTTGTCCCATTTCACTTTCACCTGCAATAATCTCATCCATAGTAAATCAATCATCACACTCACCCTTTGGAAAAACAAACAAAAACAACCACAACAATCAGCAAAAGCAAACTTCAAATGCAAAATCAAAATCGAAACAACAAAATTTTAAATGCAAAATCAAACTCTTGATCATTCACAAACATGTCAATCAACCTTATATCAACAACCTATCAACTTTACGCCATCCACTAGCATGTCCTAGGATGCATCCTTCCTACAATGGGCATTATCTATTGGAAAATCACTTTGGATACTTATCCTAAACAAAACACATCCATTTGGCTCGAGGTATGAAGAACATGGGCTTGTTTGCTTGCTTGATCTTTTCTTTGATTTATCTTATTGCACTCATTCCAATGACCTCTTGATGATGTCTAATCAAAACAATTTAGAGAGAAAGGAATGGGGCAACGATCATTATCTTTTGTTTTTTGTGCTTGTTGGATGTTCTTGTAATATAACCTTGGTGAATACTTGCTTTATTAGGTATGGATGGAAGGTGTTTTGGACAACTTGTTGACTATTACAATGTTAGGATTTTCCTTTCCGTGTTTTGGTCTAAGATGTTTGAAATATCTGAAGTACATCCTAGTAAGGTTCCCGTATGTTAGGTGTGAACAAGAATACTCCTATTTGTTTATCAAGTCAAAGTCCATCACACTAGGTGCAACGCCATCCTGGTTTTTTATACATCGTGCCTATCTGTGTTATCAAACATAAGGTAAGTGGCCCTTTTAAAGTCCCAATTTCTGATAAGTAAAAAATCATCATTATCATCCATCATCATATCTAATAAAGTCTCAATGACTCATGGACTTTTTGGATCCTCTTTTTATCCATCTTTTTCTTCTTATTCTTCTATCTTTACTAACATTTCTATCTGTGCCTATCTGTGTTATCAAACATAAGGTAAGTGGCCCTTTTAAAGTCCCAATTTCTGATAAGTAAAAAATCATCATTATCATCCATCATCATATCTAATAAAGTCTCAATGACTCATGGACTTTTTGGATCCTCTTTTTATCCAAAATGATGATGCATCGTGCCTATCTGTGTTATCAAACATAAGGTAAGTGGCCCTTTTAAAGTCCCAATTTCTGATAAGTAAAAAATCATCATTATCATCCATCATCATATCTAATAAAGTCTCAATGACTCATGGACTTTTTGGATCCTCTTTTTATCCATCTTTTTCTTCTTATTCTTCTATCTTTACTAACATTTCTATCCAAGAATTGGATTTGTGTGTTATATCAAAATATACATGAGGCTACCCATGGTCAATGACTATCTATACATCATCAAATCCGTCTACATCAAACATTCAAGTTGAACTGATCTTGAACCTCTTTGTCTTGAGATCGACCCTAAAATCAAACTTTTCACCCGATCTCTCGAGGGGGCGGTGTACCAATATACTTCTTTCCGCTGGGGCATCTGAAAAAATCAACTTTTTTTTAATTTTGATCTCGGCAAGATTATTCTTTGAACCAATGCAACACATACATTACTTCAAAGAGGGGCAAAATGTAGACACGGAAAATATATAGATTGATCCCATGCACCTAATCCTGATTACTAACACCAGTTCGTCTGGAATCATCTGCTTTGCTAGTCATTTAATTAAATAATCTTTATTTAATTAAATTCATCACATTTAATCTCTTAATTAAATAGATCAATTTTATATGATTAAGTCATCATCTCCTATTAATTAAATAAATCACTTTGTTTAATTAATTTTGTAGTCCCTCTTTTAATTAAATAATTTAGTTTATTTAATTAAACTCTAAAGTCGCCTCCCTTAAATTAAATAAATTAATCTTTATTTGATTTAATCTAACATTATCCCCTTTTAATTAAATAAATCAAACTTTATTTAATTAAGTCTAAAATCATTATTCCTCTCATTTTGATTTATTTTAATCCTAAAATCTAAATCAAATTGTCACATCAACTAATCTTCATTTAAATTAATCAAATCATGATTAATCCTAATCTTAATCACTCAAATCCTCTAGCTTTTGCAACTTGCACATGAAAATACATTTAATTGATTTATTAAGTCTCTATTCTCATTCAAAAAGGCATCCAAATGGGAATATTCCTCAAATTCAAAAAGTCCCTCCAAAAGGACTTGTCCTCTCCAACAAGGCATTAAAATCCTCTTACATGTCCTTTGCCTTGAGCCAAGTGGCATTTAACTTTTCTTACATCCCCCCTAAACATGTCACTTCTTCAAATTCAAATTTCAAATGCATGCACATTGATCAAAATGTGCTCCACCTTTGTCCACTCACATTTTGACAAGTGGCTTTATGCTATTGGTTGGTGTTTGATCCCACACTCATCCTATTCTTCAATCCTCTATCCTTCTTTGCTATAAATAGAGGCCTCTTCTATTGTATTTGATCATCCACAATCCATGTAAGATCACCATGCTCATTTGGATCCACAATCTTAGGTATTTTCAATCCACAACTTTAGGAAAAGTCATCATTTTCATGTTTTGAGCAAGTTCATCCATTTTCATAGTTCTTCATCATTTCATAGCTAGGTTATGGAGAAATTGCATCAAGGAGCATCAAATATTCATCATTGATCATCATTAAGCTTGCAAGGAATTGGGAAAGGGCTATTTTCCACATCAAAATAGCACCAATTCCCCCATGGGATTGAGAGTTTGAATATTTGAATAGGACTTAGATTGGTTCATTTGTGTTCTTTACTTTATTTCTTTTTCTTCATTTTTCAAATGATTCTTATGGGGAATGATGGCTTTGATTTGCATAATGGACTAATATTGTGTTGTTTGTTCGTGTTTGTGTAGGTCTAGATCCACTATTCATAGATAAACATCAAGATAATGACCCAAACTTGCTAACATCTAGATGTGACAATGGCTCACATGATAAAGAAGTTCAAGATAGTGATGGCAGTTTTGAATGTAGTGCTACTATCAAAAAGGATGTAGGTGATTGTATTGATTTTCCTATGGTGACCAACTATGTACTTGAAAAGGTAGTTGAAATGTCAACTATTCATGTTCCCCATGATGATATTTGCCTTGATATAAAAGGAAGTCCACTCTCAAGAGACCAAGAGGTGAATAAGGATAAAGGCATGGATACTTAGGCAACATTACTCTATGTTGAGGAGAAGAAATTATTTGATGATTTTGCAAAATATGTTAGTATGGCAGGATTATTTCATCCATGTGAAGGATTGTTCAAAGGTATTGACAACCAGAGGAATGATGTTGTTCATTATGAAGCTACAACGGAGTTCTTTGCAAATGATCCTTACCTTATGGACCTTATCATGGAACTTCTTTCATCTCATGAAAACAAAACTTGTGATAAACAGGTTGAGGGTATGCCTGATCATGTTTTTCTCTTCCCTAATCTTGTAAAAGACTGGCCAAGTATGAGCCAAAGTGTTTATGTAGTTTTCAAAATTGATGAACAAATGGGGTATAATACTACACTTCAGGACAGTGTAGAGTATGAGGGTTTCATCTTCCCAGTTTAGTCTGATGAATTCATGGTGGAAAGGGATAAATGTGGTAATGTTACATCAAATGTTATGGGCAATGTTGATTGTGATGGTGCCAGTAACTTGGAATTGAACAATGTTCTTGTGGACCCACTGCCAACTAAATAAGCCAAAGTGTTTGACAAAGGAAAAGATTGTCCCTGAATTTTTGGGGGCCAGGGGCCTCTAGTTTATGGATCAAAGCCAAGTGTTTAAAAGTGGCTTCACAAGGAAAAGAATTGCAATGTATATTTTTTAAATAGTGTACATAGGTTGGTTTGGTATGTTTGCTTTTTGTTGTGTCTACTTGCCTTGTCTGGGAAAGCCCCTGGGTTTTGGTCTTCTACCCTAGGCTGCTTCAACCTAAGATTCTAGATTCTCGCTATACCCACTAGGGGTATACGTCCCCAAGCATGAGCCACTAATGGAGCTTCCCAAAATTTGCAATTTCTAAGCAACCCATAGACCTTGTCTGCTTTTTAAACCCTTATCCCCATATGTGAGTATGGTTTTTCCTTTGAAAGCCTTCAAGTCTTCTAATGTCTCCTTGACCTGCCCTATCAGTTTCCAACTCTTTAAGTCATTACTTGAGCCATCTTGTATGTTCGGCTACCAGCCCCTTTGGTTTAGAATGTTGATCACCTAGTGGATTGTCAATTTTAATTGTGTCCTAAAGTCGGGTGTTAAATTTTCCCAAATGACTTAGGCTTAAGTTACCCATCTACGAGGTTCAAATCACTATCGGCCTAGTAATATCTCTTATTTAATGCTAACTTTGGCGTGTATGCAGGCTTAGCGATTTGAGACTCTAGGAAGTGATCCTGACTGTACCCCACTAGCTCACAGGTGATAAATGTCGACCGGTTATGCAATGCGAGGACAGCAAGATGATGTGTGTCTTTATATAGACGTGGGGCCCATCCTCCACTATCTAGCTTACTGCCTATGGTTCTGAACTGACGACATGGATTAAATGTTGGGAA
>VDFB02056351.1:46815450-46952261 GCA_007258455.2 Sequoia sempervirens
ATTTTCCTCCGCGAACAAAACCCATGTCTTCGATTTTTCAAAATTGATTTTTGATTTTTACACCGACACTTCCGGAGGCCATAACTTTTGACTTGGGTGTCCGTTTGAGCTGAAATTTGACGGGTAGTTGCATTATGCGATAACGAGTGGATTTCCAACTTATTTCTTTGAAAGCCGTTGGAACCCGTTTTGACCCATTTTCGGGGCCTCAAAGTTTCATCTTGACCCTCAAAATCCCAATTTAGTGTTTTTCTCCAACATTTTGAAAAATTGTTTTCACTCATAACTCAAAATGCATATCTCAAATTTGGGATGTTAGTTGGCAATTCATCCTATCTCCCCAATGGGTATTTCTTAGAAAAAATTGGGACTCCCAAAAGTCTATCCATGAGGTTTCCTAAAATGGCAAAATTTGACAATTTTTAAAAATTGCCAAATTGGGAAAAATCTGATTGTCAACATCTTATGCCCTTTTAAACTCTGGAACTCGGTGTAGAATCAATCCAATCATATCCTTCAACCATTCTGGTCTTCATTCCAATCCTCATCTGAGCTTTAATCTCATCCCAATCTGAGCTTAACCAAACCCCTCATATGAGCTTTCGTCCATCTACAGTCCAAATCTTTCAATATCGAACCAAATCTTCAATCTCACATCTCAATCTTCTCCTTATCTGTTCAATATTGCACAAATCACCTAATCAAATCCGTGGTCTTGTCCCCAGTCTTGTTACCAGCCTTGACCCATCATCATCATCATCATCATCTGTTAGTATCATTCCCTATCCCTTTGGTGTTGTTTTGGGATGTATCCTTCCCTCATCAACAACACTTTCATCATCATCATCATCGGGAGTTATTCTTCCCTATCCTCATGGTATTTTGGGATGTATCCTTCCCTCATCAATACCACTCAGTGGGATGTATCCTTCCCTATCCTTGTGGTGTTTTGGGATGTATCATTCCCTCATCAATACCACTCAGTGGGATGTATCCTTCCCTATCCTCGTGTTGTTTTAAGATCCTTCATCCCTTCATTAACAACACTCCATCCATCATCAACCCATTTCGGCTTGTACCTTGACTGGGGCAACATCACCTTTTGTCCTCAAATCCATTTGTGCTTCATCCATTTCCATATCACTTACTCTCTTCCCCATCACCGTGCATCATCTTCCTCATCTCCCCTTGAATCACATCATCTATTTCGAGAGCACACACATGTTCTCTTTAACCCGCATGTCCTCTCGAGGGGGCATCAATCCCTACTCTTCATCTTCACCCCCATCGTCTTTCCTCCTAGTCATCCCTTTGATGACTGGGGCATCTTTTCCAATCTAACCATCTTCTTCTAGGTTCTATATTTTAATATTCTTTGAAATGATGCTACTTCGTAACACCATCTCAAAGAGGGGAAAATGTAGACATCCAAATTTGACACTTAATTCTATCCAAATTTATCGCTTTTCATCTAAACATCCTCTTATGCGAGTTAATTAAGTAATATTACTATTATTTAATTAATATCTTTAATTCTGCCAAATCCCTAAGGTATTTAATTAATAAATACCTTACCCTCCGTAATCCTCTTTTCATCAAATAAATTAAATAACATACATTTTATTTAATTCTTCACATGTTATTTTCATTCCAATCCCAATCCATCTCCTAATCTCTTCATTAGGGATGTGCACATGCCTAATCCTTGATTAGGATGTGTCACATCCTCCAACTTTTGCAAGTTGGCTTCTAATCCTCATTTATCTTCTAATTACAGATTAATTAAGCCTAATCATTCTCCAAGGAATTTTGAATTCCTTTTATTTGTCCTAGATTCCCCTCTTTTATATGTGAATTTTTAATTCACATTTCATCCTTCCAAAGCTTCTAGAACCTTGGACTTGTCACAATCTCTACATGTGACCCACCTTGGACTTGTCACAATCTCCACATGTGACCAAGCCCCACCTTTTTGGAGCCCACCTTTTATCCTCTAGATCATCCTATGAGTGTGAATTTTTAATTCACATTTATATCCCCAACCACCTTTCACTTTCCCATGTAGATTTTTGAGGAATTCCAAAATTCCTCAAATGTCCTTTCACTCCCACTTGGGGACAAGAAATCCCTTTTTGTGGAAATCCTCTCATCCCCCAAGGTGCATGTCCTTTTCCACCTCATGTACCTTTTTGACAACTCATCTCCACCTCATATCCTCTTGTCCACTTCACCCTCCACATGTCAAGATGTGAGGGCTTGTGGGTTCTCAACCCACCATAGCCCTTCATCTTGACCTTGTTGGATTAATCTTGACCCTTGAATTCTCTAGAGAATTCAAATTCTTCTATAAATACCCCCTTCTCAAAGGCATTTCCAACACTTTCATTTTGAGCACCCTTATGCTGCCCATTTGCCTTCTCAACACTTTGCACTCTCATAACTACATGCTGTCCATTTGAATCCTCAAGCCTTTTTCAATCATTCAACCATCTTTGTTCATTATTTTGCATATTGAAGCTTGCATTTTAGTCATTCAATCCATCATCTAAGGAGCACACAACCAATCCAAGCAAGGGCCAATCAAAGAGGTATCAATAACAAGGGAGGTAAAAGTATTTGTGTTTCATTTTATTTGCATTCATTTTCGTTGTATCACTCTTTTGGCTAATCTTGAAGTGTCCTTGGTATTTTGTTATTCATGTTTCTTAGTTATTTTGCACATTTAGAGCAGTAGGAATTCCAAGGTATACAACTGGATACTACCAGAGATTCATAGAAAATTTCAGCAAGATTGCAGCCTCTATGTTTTCCATCCTCCAAAATAATGTAGATTTTGTCTGGACAGCAGAGTGTCAATCATCATTTGAGATCATTAAGGAGAAACTAATCTATGATCCTGTCTTACGGGGACCTAATTGGAACCTTTTGTTCCATATTTATGCAAATTCTTCCAATGATACTATTGGAGTGGTTTTAGGTCAAGAAGATGAGAATGGGGGAAAGTATGCTATCTATTTCATTAGTAAGAATTTGACTCCCACTAAACGGTATTACACAACTACAGAGAGAATTTTTAGTTGTAGTACATGCAATCAAGAAATTTTGACATTACATCATAGGGTACAAAGTAACTATGTTCACGAACCATTCAACCATTAAGTACCTAATGAACAAACCAGTAGTAAATAGAAGGATAATCAGATGGTTATTGCTTCTACAAGAATTCAAAGTGACCAAGACAATGAAGATTGTGCTCCTGTTCAAAATGAATTCCTAGATGAAAATCTCTTTGCCATCTCCATTAAAACTCCTTGGTTTGTTGACATCTCCAACTACTTGACCACTTCAGATTTTCCACCAAATTTCATGTCAAAACAAAGGAAACATCTTGTTCGAGAAAGCACTCCATTCAAATGGATTAATCGAATATTATTTTGATGTGGTCCTAATATGGTTTTATGACATTGTGTCAGGGCAGATGAAACATATAGCATCCTTAGAGCTTGCCATGATGACCCCTCTGGAGGCCATTATTCTTCCAAGAGGATGTCCCATAATATTTTGGGTGCAAGATATTACTGGCCCTCTATTCATAAAGATGTAAAAAAATATGTTTGTCTTTGTGATGAATGCCAAAGAGTAGGAAGACCAACTGCATCCAATGAAATTCCTCTACAACCCTAGGTAGTTCTTGAACCATTTGAAAAGTGGGGATTAGATTTTATCAATCCTATAGAACCCCCCTTCATAAGAGAAAGAGTAATTTTTTGTCTATACCGACTATCTAACCAAGTGGGCAGAAGTTCAAGCTCTAAAATTTGCTAGGGAAGAACAAGTAGCTGACTTCTTGTATAACAAGATTTTCTCATATTTTGAGCCCCTGGAACAATTGTCACAAATCAAGGACCCCATTTTATGTCCAAAGTTTTGTTAGCCTTCACTAATCATTTCCAAGTAAGCCATAAGAAGTCATCACCCTATCACCCCCAAGTAAATGGTCAAGTAGAAGTCACTAACAGGGAGCTAGAGAATATTCTAACAAAAAACAATTTCATCAAGGAGAAAAGACTGGGCCAGAAAATTACCTAAAGCCATTTGGGCTTATAACACAACTTGGAAATTAACCACTGGTTTTAGTCTATACGAGTTATTTTTTAGGAAAAAACCACTTCTACCCATTGAATTTGAACTTCAAACCCTAAGAACAACAATGGATTTAGGCTTAGCTATGAGCCTAGGTTGAAAAAATCCTACAACTTAGTGAATTAGATGAACTTCGTTTAGATGTTGTCCACCAAACTAAGCTAGTTCAACAACAATGAAAGGCCTGGCATGATAAACACATAAAGGAAAGAGAGTTCCATAATGGGGATTGGGTACTGTTATTTGATTCTCGATATAAAGATCATCAAGGGAAACTGAGGACTCATTAGTTGGGTCCATATGAAATTTCTGAAGTATTTCCAAATGGAGCAGTGCAACTCAAACCCATTGATGGTGGCACTTGAACCCTGTTAGTCAACGGACATCACTTACGCATCTACCATAAACCAGTTAACAGGGAGGAATTTACATGGGTGGTAGAAATGCAAGGAGAAACAATGCATTGACTCTACTATGGTGGAGCCAATGGAATGTTAGGATTAATAGTCACCTTGCCAAAAAAAAAAACTTTGCATGTGTATGCATTTGTAATTACTTCAGGGCATTTCTTTTAAATTTTTCATCTTTTAGACTTTGATAATTTCATTCCTGTCTTGCAGGACATCATGTTTAATCAAATACAAATTCTGGCGCATCTTCTTGCGATTCTCCAAAAAAATTTGGCTCGGTTGCTGCAATGCTCCAGAACTTGCACGCCTTGACTGGTGTCATTCCCTATCTTATTCTTACAGTCTAGCACATCTTTCAACGATACACCAAAAAGTATTAAATTTCATATTCCTTCATTCTGCTTCCTTCTTCTGGTGGCATCTTTTAGTGATGCTCCAGAAATTTTGTCCCTTTCTTTCGATGACATATTTTGGCGATGCTCCAAAAATATTGTTGTTTCTTCTGGTTGCATCTTTTAGCGATGCTCCAAAAATTTTGTTGCTACTTTCAACTACATCTTTTAGTGATGCTCTAGAAATTGTGTTGTTGCTTCCGGCTGCATCTTTCAGCGATGCTCCAAAAATTTTGTTGCTACTTTCAACTACATCTTTTAGTGATGCTCTAGAAATTGTGTTGTTGCTTCCGGCTGCATCTTTCAGCGATGCTCCAAAAATTGTGTTCCTACCTTCCGACTGCATCTTCCAATGATGCTCCAAAATTTTGTTGTTCATTCTCACATTCTGATGGCATCTTCCAACAATGCTCCAATGTTAGAAACCAAGATTTGATTGCAAACCAGAAAAATGACCTTCCACAGAAGAGAAAAACGAAAAAGCAAAAGCTTTGCATAAAAACATGCAATTTGATATATTTGAAAAGACCAAATATTACAAGAGATAATTTGCTTTATAAAAGCAAAGATGCCTAAACCTAATCTTATCTTGAGCAACAAGATAGCTCGATAAGATAAGGATAAAACCTATAACTTAGGAATTAAATAATTACCTAAGTAAACTTATGCAAAGTGTAATTAATAATTAATTACACCAACACCCCCCCATAAGTGCAACTTAGGGAGAAGCAAATTATTATGCAAATATGAGTCCCAGAAACAAGGCCTAATCAGGTACTCATGTACAAATGTAAAGAGAGAGAAAACCCAGTGGGAAAAACCCCCCCTTTAGAGAGATGAACTGCTACAAAGAAGCACTGGAAGAACTCTGATGAAGCAACACTGGAACCCCAAATCCAGCAAGCAAGGAAAGATAGTTCTATTTGCAAAATACCAATCGGAATCACAAATGCAACAGCAGACCCGATGCCAAGGAACACTGGAAACTCACATACTAGATCAACTCTAGAATCTGTAAGCAACAGTAGATGAAAAGATGAATGGACCCATAATGATGACAAATCTGGAAGTTGTGTCTCATGAAGCCAATGCCAAATTGAAACTAAAACTGCCCATAGGACAAGTACCATCAAGATTCTGGAACATTAACCATAAAACCATGGCCCTCAAACTGAGAAAGATTTGAACCAATGCGGATCAAGAACTGTAAAATCCCAATGTGAAGTGTGAACCGAAGCAAACCAACAATGTGTCTAGTTAAGCAAGAAAGAAGCTAGAAGGAGACAACAGAAAACCAGACAAACTCATGCGAGTTGTCACCAATCATGAAAGATGGATGCAAGAACCCCCCTTAATGGAACTTTATATCAGTTCGTTATTACAATACCCAATGATTGCATAAGGAGATAATGCAAAACTACAGAAACATGAGAGAAAATGTAAACCTAACACATGAAACAAAAACGAATGCATGCATAAAATAAGTTACAAATTTTCTGGAAATGACCTCAGATGCTTTTTTCAGCCTCGGAAGTCAGATGTTGTCGTTTTCACTCTGAGAAACATATCTTGTGACTCGCTTATCCGATTATCTAGAACTTTGTTCTCACATTCTGGCGGCATCTTTCAATGATGCTCCAAATTTTTCTTCTTCACTTCGGCTGCATTTCCCAGCGATGCTCCAGAATTTTGCTACTTCACTTTTTCATTCTGGTTGCATCTCTCGGCATGCTCTAGAATTTTTTTTCTTCATCTTGGCCACATTTTTCAATGATGCTCTGGACCTTTTGTAAATTCCCTTCCTTTCCAAAATGCTCTAACATTTCCAACGTCATACACATGCACATCATTAAATTTTTCCATCACCTTTGAAATCCACACCCTACACTGCCACCTTTTATCATAATAATCAAAATTATTATGGCTACTTTCTATCATAATAATTACAATATTAATTAGCCATCCCATCTTCATTCATAATAAATTCATCACCACCCCTGCCATCCCATCCAATTATACTGTTACGTCAGCAAAGGTAAGTGATTTTCAAATAAATGATGGGACGTAAGGTACGTACAACTTTTACTTTAAGTAGATAATTATTGTGAATAAAAATAAATAAATTGGCACATACCACGACCCTTTCCAAACTTAGTAAATTGTGCAGATCGAACTCTCACTTAAGATACAACAAATCATGCACTCTTTTCCATGCAAAGTAATGACTTCAGTATAGTGAAGCCCAATGCCATAATTAATTCATGTCAAAGTACAAGCGGTTGAAGAGTTTGCATTTTTAATCTACGTCACAGTTTCTTTTAACAGTTTTTCACCTTTTGAATGCCACGGTATTTAGCAAAAATTGAGCAAAATCAAAAGAAAGTGGCAGCATGGGAGGAGCTAAGTGAAAATTAGAGCCGACTTCCACAAACAAGTTATTGGCACTAAGTAAAATTTTGAAACTGTTTCAGAGGGTTGGGTGGCTAGAGTTTATGAAGAATTTTGAAGGGCACAATGAGTAGCTGGTAAAAGAATTTGCAGATAATTTCTTAGATGGACAATGAATAGTGCATGGGAAGAAATTCAAGGTAAGCCCTTGAGTCATTTCTCGTTTATCTGGTATTAGATATGAGTGCATAAATTTATCAGAAACTACAAATATTTCCTATCAAAAAATGGTAGAGCTTTTTAGTAGGGAAGGGGAACCTCAGCCTTTATTAGTTGTGAATACCAAGGGTCAAAATAAAGGGTTTCAAAGAATGTCAATTCCAAAGCCATGCAGAACGACAATTGCTTGGATAATCAAATATTTCACATGTGAAGGGAAATGTGCTATAATATTTGAACCCCCCTTTCAATTATTGACTCATTTGCACCATGGCGTCGAAAACCCTATATTCAAAGTCAATCTTCTTGCTTTTCTTAGTAATTCTATTGTTAATATGATTAAAAAGTTTAAAATTGGGTCAAGTACATTAAAACATCACGGCCTCATACATTTGATTTCTAAATATCATTTCTTGAAGAAAGGAAGAACATAACAAAAATGGAAAAAAATTCTTCAAAAATTTGAGAACCCTATGCCCAAAAGACATTTAGAGGAAGGAGAGCCATCCAATCTTGCGGCTCAAAATTTGGAAGAACCTTCTTCTGAACCTCAAAATACTGAAGGGGCTCCTAACAATGAGGCACCAGAAAATTCAATAAACCCTTCAAACCCTCAAGAATGACCGAGTCCACAAACTATATCAGAGGCTCCAGAAAAACAAGAGGACATGAATTTAGGAAAGTTGAAAGATGAGAATGCTCATCCCCGTAAAAAGGGAAGGGGACCTAAAATAGAAGCACACGGGCCTTCCCCTTTGAGAAGAAGCAAGATATTGTCTTCTAAGATTACTTGTGTTGTGACTTCTGATTAGCCACATATCCCTAAAAAGAAATGACAGAATAGGAAACCCCAAGAAATTGTAGCACAATCATGTGAAAAAGAGGCCCAACCATGTGTAGAAACAACCCAACTAAATGAATCTAGAAAGGGAAATGTCTCACTAGAGACAAGACAAGAAGAAATAGGAGAATAGTTTCCCAAGTATGTACTTGTTGAAGATGACCCTTTGGAATCATTTTCTCCTTTTCACTAGCCAATGGACACACAAGAAAACAACATGACCCACTTAAGTGAAAATTTGTCTACCCCAATTTCCAGTGATGTACAACTAGACCCACTAAAGGTACGTGATCAAGAAAATGTGATTGATGATAATGTAGAAGTGTTTATTTCTCCTCTCTGCTCTAATGTACAAGTTGAAAGTTTTGATAACATAAAAATAGACTTAGATGAGTTGAAAACAAAGATTGTTTAGTTAAGATTTAACCTGTAGAAAAATGAAGAACAAATAAATCAGCAACAGGAGGAAATAGATGTACAAACTATCATTTTGAAGAAAAGAGATCAAGAAATCATAGCTTTGAAGGCTCAATTGGAGCAAAAAGATAAAATTATTGGAGATTTTCAATTTCAGGTGCAATAATGGAATGAGGAAGGTAAACAATATTGGGAAAGCTTGTCTGAAAAAGACAAGAAAATTAAAGGTTTAGCTGACAATCTAGTTCAAACTCTCCAAGAATTTACAGAAAAACAAGAAAAATAGAAAGATGAACTCAATGAAGCTTTGAGTAAAACTGTTGAACTAGAACAATATTTGCAAGAAATTAAGATAAATCCAAAAATGGAATTGAAGGAAGTATAGATTGAGCCAACCGAAATGGAGTGGTTTCAAGTCCACATTCCCCCAATGTTGACAAAATGGATGGAAAGATGTTATTTCCTGAGACAAGCAAGGGTAGAGAATGCCAGACTTAAAAAGGAAATAGTATTATTAAAAGAATCATATGATAGGCTTTATCAGGCTAAAACATATGCATGCCAAATTGGGGAGTTGTTATTATCTTGTAGGAAATCATCCAAGTTGTATTCTATGTTTTTGAATGAGCAATTGTTAAGATGGAAATTTTTGAGAATTTCTTGCAATCTACCTCATGATCCAGATGATGAGGAATTTTTAAAAGCATTCAAAGAGGCAACACCTGTTGAACAAAACTTTCTCTATGAATTCTTTGTACATAATTTATTTTTAGAGAGATATACCGATTTCTTAGTCAACCTCTTTGTTGGGGAGGTACAACTCAGGGCATTCATGTCTACCATGTAGAATCAAATTCAATGGCAGGAAAGGACCAAAGAGTATTTGTAGGCAGAAAGTACTATGGGTCTTCAGATGAAATACCCTAATAGAAAACCCTTTTCCAAAGCATTAAGAGCTATGAAGTTGTGAGAAGTAAATATAATGATAATCTTTGAATCTGTTTTGAGAATTTCAAAGCCTAGGGGCCAAAATTGATAGAAAAAGCATGGATTACCTATGAGGAGAGGCACACTCCTCTACCTATGTATCTTAAAAAGAGGGAGGTGATTTCACCTACCAATATAAAGTGGTCCTACATAAGGGTTGAGGCATTAGCAGAGATACTGCAGCAGCTTAAAACTGAATGGATAGGGATGAGGTATAGACCTCCATTACTTCTTCAGCCACCCCCTGCAGTACTTGTCACTACAGAGCAGAATCTTGAAGACTCAAATTCATGGAAAGTAAGGATTAAATACAACGAGGGTTTTCTTAAAATTCCAAATGATTGGGATAGAGAAGAAAAGGACCTATATGATCTCAGCTCTAAATATGATGAGTTGAATAGAAGAAGAGATCCAAAAAGGCAGAGATCCCAGTAGAGAGCAAGAGGACTTGCTCAGGCCTAGGAAGGGGAGAGTGATAAGGTATAAATAACCTCATGATTATAATAAGACAAATATCCTTCCTTATTTCTACCAATCACTTTAACCGTGCCAATTATTTATTTTTAGGATTAATAATTGCTTACTTTTTGTAAAAAAGATGTATAAATCTTTATTTTCTAAATCAGTTAAAATTAGCTGACTAATGCTAATATAATGGTATAGCTTTTAGTCATTGTAAAGGATATTATGCACAACTGAGTGGACTTTAAAGCGGACTTCAAACAGTTGAAGATAGAGCGTCGGAAGTCTAGGCACTAGAAATTCAGGCATGCATAGTGGAACAAGTCCTTTTAATGCTTTCTATTTAATTTCTATTTAAAAAATGTATGGTCCCACTTCGAGCCTTTAATATGTTTTATGTTATGGACCTCAGTCAATTGGTTAGTTGAAATTTTGTTAAAAGACTTTTTTGATGGTGATCTTCCACCATCTAAAATTTAGAATTCTATTAGTAGTATAGTATATATATGTAACTGCCAGAAACAATGCAAACGTGGTATCATTATGCTATTATAATATGCTTTGAATTATGTCCCTGTGTTACACCTTTATGATATGAATAAAATAAACTTTTCCAGTCTTATTTGGAGTTACTAGTTTTGTGTAATGGAATGAATGGATTTATCCTGAAGATGCGAAAGTACATGTGATCTGAGTTAATCGTAGGTGCACCTGAGAGTTGGCCACTCGAGGGATCTCGTAGGATAGATAAGTATTTTCATTTTCAATGTTGTTTCCTTTATTTTGTACATGATAAATTTGGATGAATGTTATTTGTGTGTGTCGAGCTTTGTCAAAAATTCCTGCAGGTCATAGTTTTGAATTTGTAATCTTTTTTTCTATTCATTTGAAATTATGGAGCATCCACTCTTGTTGTTAGTTACAAGTTGTTAAATTTACTTTTTGTCAACAGTTAGTCATTAGCCGTTAGTTGTTTTTATTTAAATTTTATAGTTTTATTGCAAGTGTTTCTTCTTAGGTAATTTATATGCTTTCTAGTTTAACAATCTCATGCTTTCTAGTTTAAAAAACTTCATGCTTTCTAGTTTAATTGATTTCTAGTAAAAAATTTGTTTACAACTATTTCAATAATTCCAAAAATCTAAGAGAGATAGCCAAAATGTCCCCTATTGCATATAGGCTTCGAACACTACCCGGTAGATATAATTGATACATTTTCAACTAAAGCGATAGGACCTCACAACAACTTGTTAGTCTGGAAGATTAGTTGGAAAGAACTAGGACAAATAGAAATGTCTATCATCTAAAGGATGAAAATGGAAGAATTGTTCTACTAGCTCAATCTGGAGAGTGTTGGCTATGGCACAAAAGGATGAAAATTCATGTCCCTTTCTACTAAAAGTCAGTTGCAGAGTGGAATCTGTGATTCCTATCACATTTCTTTGTAGGATCTCATATGGGGCTACAGTTTTGGATGTAGGATATGTAGTAAAGGAACCACAAAATATCTAGGGCTCATGGGATAAGGATCATCTACTAGGAAGATATCATCATCAGAATATTGGAAACTCAAGCTCATTGTGCCAGGATAGAGTCGATTACAGGATTCCCAACTCATTCCTTAGTGGGAGCATGTTTAGGTGTGCGGTTTGGAACATAAAACCTATATTGACTCTTATGCATCATATCTAGATCTTAGGGAAGAAGGGTGGGGAAACAAAGAGATATTTCTATTAGAAGGTGATCGTGCTAGTCAATTGGCACCCACTCCTATAGGATTGAAGGATAAAACATTGCGGGATCATGCAGGAGTAGTGACAAAGTTTTAAGAAGCTAGAAGGGGTAGGGAAAGCATGTGGATGGGTCCACAGGAAGGCACACCTATTCCAAGGAAATCTACATTGGCATTAAGGTCAACCTAATGTGGCATGTGAGGAATTCAAATTTTGGCTTTAGCACCAATTGGGCTCAAAGCCAACCTATTCATTAAGGGGAATTGTTATCATATAAATGCAAGAAATTAATTCATGTAAGGGCATTGAATTATTGTCATTATCTTGTAAATTTGGGACACTTATGTTCTAATTTCTTATGTGGATGAAAACCCATAGGAGTTGTGTTCATTAGATGAAAACCCAGTGTTCACTAGGATCAAAGATGAAACCCCTTTGGTTCTTCAGGGCATTCTCAGTTAGGGATAGAATATGAGCTTCAAGGATTTTGTAGGGAAGTTAATAATATTTTTTTTAATAGAGGTAAAACATGTTTTGAAGGGTCCCTAAAACCCTTTACAAAAAAGATAGTTGCTTAAAAATAAAAGCATAAAGATCAACAAGCAACAAACCATAAGCAAAACAACAACTACAGATTCTTTAAAATATCAGCTACCTCCATATCACTGTCAATAATCTTCTTATTCACTTTCATCACCTCAATGATCTCCTTGGAAGGAATCCTAGCATTCAACTTAGTTTTATTACGGGTCCTAATATAGGGACCCTTATCACTTACCTCTTTAAACAAAACACTAGGTAGACTAGAAACATTACCAACAACATCCTTTCCACTCGACGCTTCCTCCATCCATTTCCTCACCTTCTCATTGAGGATGATCAGACCCTTAGCTTCATTTCTCATGACAGACTTGCTAACATTCGCATCCTTGTCCAATTTCAGATAAGCCTGTTCCAATTTCTCTTCAAGAGCCACAATCCTCATTTCAAAAAATTGTTTCAACTTTAACATCTCATCAATAAAAAAATTCAATGCATCAAAGAGCTAATTGATTTGAACCTACAACGAAGGCTCTGAAGGATTAGAAGACTCCCCAACTTTACTAACCGTCCCACGGACCTTCACATTAGTGAGATTCAATTCGTGGAAATCCCATTTAAACAACCTGAATAGAGAAATAGAGCCCTCCTTTGCCAACCCCAACATGTTAGCTAAATCCTCCCAGTTGAATTTGAATACATCCATAACATCCACCCCATCCTCCTGGGAATCCCTGTTTATATTTTCACTTTCAATAATCTCCTTCTCTTTTTGGCCAACAACCAATGTCTTAATTTTGTGAAGAGAGCTTTTAATTTCTTCAGCAACACTCCTCCCTTTATTCTTCACCTTCAAACCCTATTCTTGAAAAACTGTATTGTCTTTCCCACTAGCATCATTTAGAGGTGAATCAGCACCAATACTCACAAACTCCTTGTGGTCAGGGCTATCGTTCTGCTTGGCCTTCTTCTGGGTGCTCCCGCCCTTCAAACCCATCTTCCTCTTAGAACCAAACAATGGGGGCTTCCCAATCTTCTCCCCAACAACAATTTTCTTCCCTTTCTTCAGGGAAGAGGACTCACCCTTCCCAATTTTTCCTCCAAGGGACTTTCCAATAGCCACCTCTTCACTACCAATTTCATAATCCACAGAGATAGGGGTTGTGGGCCCTTTTCCTTTCTTACCACTCTTTAAAGGAGCAAGAGGCTCCAAGTACACTTCCATTGAGGCTTCTGATCTAGGTTCATAATCTTCATTAGCATTAGAACTGGTCTCATACTCAAAATCAAGCTTCTTTTTCCTACCCTTAGTAATCTTCTTAGGTTGATCAAGAATTACGTAGGACTTAGCATACTCCAAAATAAGGAGTATAAGGCCCATGTGAAGAACAAGGTTTTTTAGGATTGCGCCTATGATCTATAATACCACATTCCATAGAAGCCAACAAATAAAAAGGAAAGGAGAACTTTTTCTTATGCCTAAAATGGTTGAGAAGAACAAAAACATAACCAAATAAAATAGAGAAACACCCATCAAGTGTTATGTACCTCATGATTTATTCGGGAATGTCTCCCCAAATTGCCTTAATTGAGCTACGATAGTAACCCTCACATTTAGCCTTCTCCAATCTCTTCCTTTCATCTTCCTCAAAGAAAATATTCAATGAGGCATTCAACTCCTTCTTGTCTCTATAAAATTTCCTTCCCTCAGTAGAAAGGCCCATAATTCCAAAAATTGGCTCTTCAGTTATGTCAAATTCATTCCCACCAAGCTTAAAAACCTTGTTCTGCCATCCTTGAACAAAAATATCAATCACCTTTGGATCATGCCTATGGAGTCTCTCAATATATGGTGTAATCCCTCCCAATTGTAGTTGCTCCCAAACTTTCATATTAGACTTTGAAGTGCCATAGGGGAAAGGTTCGATTCTGTTCCAGACACCACCCATGATCACAGTCACCACAAACCCCAGAAGCTTGAGAAACTTGCAAAGAATGGGAAGAATCCTCGAGAACAAAACCTTAGACCAACCCACAATCCATGTGGAATAGGTAAGGTGGTAGAAGGTAATAATTAATCTTGAAGGCTGCCCCTTACGAAAGATAGTCAAATAAAAAAAACAAGGCCAAATCTGAGTCAAAATCATACCAAGGAATACCCTACCATGTGAATAGGCTCATGTGAAAAAGGTGATGATGAAACAAACCCCCTCCTTTGCATCTTTGTAAATCATTATTTAGATAAACAAGGGTATCGATGGGAAGGGGACAATCCCCTTACCATATCCTATGTTTTCTAACACCAATGTTAGCAAAAACATCAGCTAAACCATTACCCTCTCTAAATATATATGAAATGTAGCATTCATCAAAGGAATTCAATATTTCCACCACATCTAAAATGAGAGATTCAACCATCCACAAAGGGGGTGTGGATTTCTTTAGCTTATTAATAACATTTAGAGAATCCTCCTCTAACCAAACCTTCCTGAATCCTTTAGATTGAGCAACCTTTAACCCATGATAGGCAGTTGAAGTTACCGCAAAGTGGTTTTTATAGGTTCCCAAAAAGTTAATACTATTATTTGATCTATGGTGATTTGGAAAATCATTATGGATCATTGTCCTGAATTATAATTAATATATATTATTCATATTCTAGAGTTCTCATCATAATTTGGTGTAATATATGTTGTGCTTATCTTTTTGTGTTTGAATTTCATTTGTAAGTCAATATGCATTACAAATTGTATGTTAGGGACATTACAATGGTATCATAGCAAGATTCTACCAACCTGTAGGGTTTATAATGATTAATGTTTCCAAGTGAAAGGGAGATCAGGTTATGAAGGAGAGAATTGAAGTAATCAGAGCAAGAAGAAATGATGGGGGATGATGAAGCCAAAGAAAAAATTGAGGAAATGATATAAGGGAAAAATAATCTTGCCAACATGTTCGGCCAAATGTTTCAGTGGATGCAAACTAATGTAAGGAAGGAGAATAATAACATTAATGGAGCTGGTGACTTTAGTGAATTGAGTAGTGGAAAGGGGAAAGATAAGGTGATTGCTACACAAAGTCTTGGAATGGACTTTAGTAATAGATTGAGCTTAAGCCCAAGTTCATTCAAAGAGTGGAAGAAGTTCCAAAGGAACAAACTACCCTCCAAGATGACATCTCAAGAGATTATGAAGAATATAGGGATTTGGACCTTCCAATCAAAGAGATCTTGTCTTTGAAATATTTCATGGTGATGAAGAAGAATAAAAGAAGAACTTACCATTCACCCCTAAAGCCAAAAGAATTGGAGCACTTGTTGGGAAAGCTATCTATTTCCCCTTTGATGGATCTAAGAAAAGCATTGCTAGGGAATGGTTGCAAAAATGATGCCATAAAAATTTTCACCTTGCATTTGGAAGGAATTGTTCATGATTCACTACAAATTGATCAAATCTTGTGAAAATTTTACAATAGACTAGTTGAGAGGTTTGATAGAAGAGATCTAGAAGAAAATTTTAGAAAATTGGATCGCCTTAAGTAGAATGGAAGTGTGGAAGAATATGTTATAGATTTCTAGAAGCTATCAGTCATGGTAACTAACATTTCAGAAAGACTCGTAGTACTATTCATAGAAGGCTTGGCGGAACAACTCAGGGGCTTAGTGAAAGCATTCCACCCCTCAACACTTTAGGAGACTATCAAGAAAGCTTTTGATTTGGAGAATTATGTTCCCTAGCAGAAATCAAAACCTTCAATATGGAATAAACCAAAGCGGAATTTCCAAAAGAAACCTTGGATTTCTTATAAACTGGATCCTCCTACCACACTTAAGAAGAGTTATGATGAGACCAAGAGAAGAAACTCTATTTCTCTTGTAGAGAACCATGGGTTCCAAGACACGGGTGTCTTGGGAAAGGGCGAGTCCACTATATAGAAGTCATCTTTGACAAAGAATTATAATTAAATGGGTCTGAAGAGTTTCATGATCTGGAAGACATCCCTCTGGAGGAAGAAGATAAGGAGAAGGACAATGGAAACATCCTAGCATCTCTATTTGATGCACACAAATACCGTTCTTTCAAGGTTCAAAGATTCCTTATTGAACAAAGAGTGACTATCATGATTGATGGAGGAGCTACTCATAACTTCATTGTTGAAGGAATTGTGAGGAGAAGAATGTTGGGTGTGGAGAATTTTGAAGGCTTCACTATCATTGATGGAGAAATTCCAGAAGCTAGACATAACATTTGGATATCATAAGGTTTGTGATGATTTCTATGTTATTGGTTTGGGTGAAATTGATGTGATTTTAGGTGTGCAGTGGTTACATTCATTGGTTGATTACACTACAAACTACCAAATGATAGAGCTCAAGTTCAAAGCCAATGGGAAGGATGTGTTTCTAAAGGGAATGGTGAATGATGGTCTGCAAGTAGTATCAACTAGGAGAATGGAAAGGATCTTTCGAAAGAACCAAGTTTCCTGGTCTGCTAGTTGTTTGGTGATTTCAAAGGACACTTCTAAAGGTAAGAATGGGAAAGTTCATATTGATATATAAAATATTTTGGATAATCATAGTATGGTTTTCAATGACATGCCTCTCGAAATGCCACCAGATAAGGGTTTTTATCATATCATACAACTTAAACCAAGATCAAAGTTGGTTATGACCACTCCTTATCACCATCTCTATATATATGAGGAGATAGAGAGGGAAATAAAAGAATTGTTGGATATGGGCTACATCAGGCCTAGTTGTATCCCCTTTGCATCCGCTGTGGTGTTGGTAAAGAAGAAATATGACACTCTCCATATGTGCATAGACTATCGAGCATTGAATAAGATGACCATTAAGAACTGGTACCCCATACCATGGATAGATCAGCTAATTGATGAACTGCATGGTGTGGTATACTTTTTAAATATTAATTTGAGATCCAGATACCACCAAATTTGTATGAGGGAGGAAGATGTGTAAAAGACTACTTTTCGGTGTCACTATGGGAATTTTGAGTTCTTGATCATGCTCTTTGGTCTCACCAATGCTCTGACAACTTTCCAATCATGCATGAATCATATTTTTGGTAAGCATTTAAGGAAATTTGTATTGATTTTCTTTGTTGATGTTATAATCTATAGAAAAACATGGGAAGATCATTTGAAGCACTTGGATATAGTCTTGGGAATCTTGGAACAATACTCCCTCTTTACAAAGATGTCCAAATGTGAGTTTGAGGCAACTGAGATATTATATTTGGGACATGTCATAAGTGCTAAAGGAGTTCAAGTTGATCAAAAAAAGATCCAAGCTATCTTAGATTAGCCTCCTCCCACGAATATGTTTGAGCTAAGAGGGTTCTTTGGACTTTGTAGCTACTATCAAAGGTTCATCAAAGGATTCTCTCAGTCTACGGCCCCCCTCACCAATCTGACTAAATTAGGAGCCTTTTAATGGATAGAAGAGGTACAAATGACCTTTGATAAATTGAAAGAGGTAATGAGCTCTTGTTTGATTCTTGTAATTCTTGATTTTTCACTCCCATTTGATGTAGAATGTGATGCTTCTAGTGAAGTGATCAGATTTGTTCTCTCTTAGAAGGGTCACCCAATAGCATTTGAAAGTAGAAAATTAAGAGATCATGAAAAAGGATACCCCATATATGATAAGGAGATGCTAGCTATAATGCATGCCTTGGAGAAGTTTTGACAATACGTGGTGTGCAGAAGACTTGTGGTCAAGACATACCATAACAATTTGAAATTCTTCCTGATTCAATAAAATTTGAATGACAAGCAGCAAAAATGGGTTAGAAAACTATAGGAATATGATTTCTATATTGAATATATCAAGGGAAAGAATAATACTATGGTGGATGCACTTTTTAGGAAACCTACTCTATGCCGTGTGTCCATCACATCAGCTGAGTAGAGGGATTCCATCATGGATGATTATGCTAAGGATCATTTTGCTACTAGTTTCTGGGAAGGTGTAGAGAAGGATGGCCACTATGCAATGGAGGAAGAACTGATACTATTCAAAAACTAGGTATTCCTAGTTCTAGGATCTAAGGTGAAGGAGAAGATATTAGAGGCCTATCATAATGAGCCAACAGTAGGGAGCTCTGGATTCTACAAAACTTATCGAAAGATCAGGGAAATATTTTCTTGGAAGGGCCTTAAGGAGGATGTTCTCTCACACATCCGAGAATGCATCACATGCCAGTAGAATAAGGGAGAAAAAGAGTTTTCAGCTAGATTTCTATAGCCTCTTCCCATCCAAGAGCACAAGTGGGAAAGTATCTCCATGGATTTCATAACCAAATTACCCAAAGCTCAAGGCAAAGACTACATTTATGTTGTAGTGGATAGATTGACCAAGTATGATCATTTCTTTAACATCTCTAGTGACTATAAAGCTTTGTAAGTTGCATAATCATTCTTCAAGGAAGTTTTTTGGTTGCATGGGTTACCTAAGAACATTATTAGTGACAGAGATAGTCAATTCCTCAACATTTTTTGGAAGGAGTTATTTCATCTACTCAGCACCAAAATCACCCATAGCACAAATTATCATACTCAAGTTGATGGGAAAACCGAAATTGTAAACAAGTAGTTAGAAGGATACTTGAGGAACTATGTCACCAGTTAGCAGACGACCTGGATCAATTGGCTACATTTGGGAGAATATTGTTACAACATAACCCATCACATGTCCATTGGCATTTCTCCATTCAAATCCCTCCATGGATATGATGCTTTGACCTTTATAGATTTGGTCCTCATAGCTAATAGAGTTCTGATATTAAGTGATTTGGTTAACCAAAGTTAAAACATAATGAGAACTCTTAAGGATCACCTGCAAGTTACTAAAAATTAGCAAAAGATGTATGTAGATAGAAAATGCATAGAAAGATCATTTGAGGTGGGAGATATGGTGTTCATCAATTTGCAACCATATAGGTAGATGTCCATCAAGAAAGGAGGAGCCAAGAAACTCAAACCTAAATTCTATGAACCATACAAGATAATCCAGAAGCTTGAAGAAGTTGCTTATGAAGTTGAGCTCCCAATAGATAGCAAAATCCACAATGTCTTCCATGTATCATGCCTAAAGAAGGTTTTGGGATTGAATATAACTCTTGCTACTGAGTTACCACCCCTAGATGGTGAAGGGAAACTCATCCTTATTTTCAAAGTTGTGATTGATATTGTTGTCAATTAGATTTGCACCCTACTGAATACAAGATTCAGCAATCTACTAAAACATGGAAACCTTCTTCAGATGTGAGTGATCTAAATGAAGAAGGAATCTCCAGAGTGAGCTGGTTCTCTGAATGATGAATATTATTCTAAATACTTTTCTGAAGGAAAGAGTTAGAAGGATGAACTGAAATCAAAAACTTAAAACTAACTAGTGATTAACTTGTTATTTATGAAAAATCCATATTTTGCCACTCACAACAATTTCTCTATCACAATGGTTCTCACAATCCATTGGTACATGATTTCATTAGTAATTCATATGAAGATTCAAAGACATCGAATACATCATACAACCTGAAAACATGAAATTTTGTGCAGAAAACTCATAAAAGCAGGACATTTAAGGCTTCAAACTTGAAAACACAATTACATCAAACTGTTGTTACCATATTTAGACTAGAAAACTGGAAAGAAGAAGTCTACTGCTTTATTGAAACTGAAAGAGTGTTTGTCTGAACTGAGTACAACTGAGTTTACAAGCTCCAAAAGGCTCAAAGCAAGAAACTGTATTCTAAACTGGGAAGAAAAAAAAACTAAGTCTTTTCAAAATATATCTCTCCAGAAACACTAATTCGAGCTCATAAAGAATCTCAAGGAAAAAAGCTTCAAACTGTCTCAAAAGACTGCCTAAAAGCAAAAAAAAGCACACTGCTTTTATGATCAAACTGTAAAGCCTCTAAAAATAGGCGGAATCTGCTTTAAAAGCCAGAAAAACACCTTATCTCTCCAAGATAAAGCTCAAACTCGACCAAGAGGAAAAGTCAATATAATCTGCTAAAAAAAGCAAGAAATCATAAAACAATTTATAAAAGATTGCTTTATGCTTCTGCTTTACATGATTGCATATTTTACAATTTGTCTATTTTTTCAATTAAAGATTGCAAAATCTTTTGCAAAAAGAATTACATCCTTATTTCACCAACACAATGCTTGATTTTTCTTTTAAAAAATCATAAAAATATCAAGGCATATTATTCTCACATCAATATCCTTAACTGATTTCTCTAAAATCAATTTTAAAACAAAATAGATAATTGATTTCTTTGAAAATACAAAAAACCTAAGTGATCAAAGGTTTCATCCCAAGGTCATAAAATATTTACCATTCATACTCTCATTGATCTCCTTCACAATCCATTAAAAGACAAAACCCTAAGGTATTGGCACTCTATATTCTCCACTAAGGCAAAAAATGAATGTTAAATGTATAAGTACCAGCCCTAAGGACTTAGACACATTGACCTAGGCACATGAGAATTCGGCCACCAAAACATTAGGCTTCAGATTTTAAATGAATCACAATATAGACCTAAATTTGAATTAATCCTCATGCCATTATCAAATATGAATATTCCAGATAATCATAATACTTGACTTAGCTCGAATTAGGGCATGAGACAAAAAGAAGTCAAACCCTAAAGATGATTCATTTTCTCAATCATCATTTTTGAAAAAACTGGTCTCTAAACTGGTCTCTGCCTGAGAGAGCACGCCGCCACCATGATTAAGCTCAGTCCTTAGCTCACATGCTCAAGAATCTTCATTCCTGTCTTCAGATAGTCGAGTTCTTCACTGGGTAAGCTCGATTTGTATACTATTGTGGCTCTTCACTTCATTCTAAAAGCAAGAAAGGTCATTAAGGTCGCGGCTGCAACACAGTGTCTAATGCATTTTCTTTTACTTTATGTGCTTATTTGAGAGAGCTCGAGTCTTGAGCTTGGGCTCTTTGTGTTTTTCTCTGACCGCCATGGTGGAAACCTTCAAGTTTGGAGCCTCCTATGAATGTTTTGGCCGCAGCTTGTGTGTTCTCCTACAGGCTTGAACTGGTAAGTTACTTCACAGCCACATATTTCTTTCCTATTGGTATTTCTCTTCAAACAGAAAGCTTGTAAAAGCTCCATTTCTCTGTGGATAATCAACCTTTACTTGTAACTTTTTGGACATTACACAGGCCACGCCATATGTATCTATTTACCATGAACTTTGAAAGCATTTAGAGCTCGACCCATCAAAAGATTTAAATATATTTGCATTCTGAAACACAAGATTGATGTGGGTATTCATTGCTTTGATAAAAATGCCTTTTCCTTGTCATTTGGTTAAAACCCTCACATGGGTATCTTAGCAAAAATGGAAAATCTACCTCTCCCCAAACCAAAACGTGGGTAATCAAAAATCTGTATACTTGATGCTTATGTGAAATTTGGAATCAGCCCATGATGATTTTTTTACTTCTTTTTCACTTCCAGTTGCAAAACTTAGACATGGCATTCATATTATTCACTTTTCAGCATATGGGTGTTTATCAATTGTGAAGCAAATGTACCCCTGAATGTATTACTATTGAAAACTTCACACAGGTTCGTGAGATTTTGGAAAAATTTATCTCAAATCTGACCCTCATATAGCATCATGTACTTAAAGTATACTTGAAACTTCAGATATCTTTTGTTTACATTTCAATTACCACTATAATACTGTTTATCTTCATGCACACATAAAATCATTTAATCTGGATCTGTAGATTACATATTCAATGTATAAATGTTGCTTGTTCTGCAAATGAATTTATGTATATAATCTTCGAACACCATGCTTAATAATTGTGAATTTTTCTGAAAGTATAGATTAAATGACAAATACATTACATTTTGGTGTTGACTCCTTGTTGATTTTCCTTGAAGAACCTCAAAATGGTTGGTATCTTGATTCTGCTTCTGAATTTACACAAGAATTTTAGTTAAATTACTATGACTTTATGGACTGCATTCTCTCTTACATCCAACCAACACTTTCAGAGGCACTTTCCTCATGCTTTGTTATTTTCCGTTCATTCTGGAAAAAATTCTTTTCATACTGTAATCCTTCCTTGAAAATAAACCTAGTGAGAGAAACATTTAATGACAGAACAAAACTCCAAAACAATGTACTTGACTTTTCCTTTCAAAACAAAGGTGCATAACCTTTTTCCTTAAAGTAATATTGTGTTCTCAGCCAAAATGAAATGGTTGTTTCGTTGAATCATTCTCTTTCCTTTACTAAACAGCAGTCACCGTGTTGATGGCCGTTATCCACTATTCTGATGAAATCTGAAACTCCTTCACTTGTCATTATTATGTAAAAGGAAATTGTCTCATGCACAATTAACCTTCTTGAATAAAATATGAACTCATACATACCTTTTATCAAATAGTGCTCTTTGCAATGAGGCATTATGTATGATTGTTCAAATCTAAAACAGAACACTTGCAGCTATAACATGAAACGAGACGCATTGTTTTGCATCCTATGGCAGAAGAACGTAGTTGTACAACAATGTTTGAGATAAACATACTCAGTTGAATCAATTAAGCAGATTAAACTCACTGTTCACCTGTAGCTTTCAGAAAGCATTTACCTGATTGTTATGAATGCACAATTGGTTTAATAGCTTGATAGGTAACTCCACTTTACTCTTTCAGTTGTATATCACTTTTTTTTTATGAATATGATGATACAATCTCTTATCATCCCACTTGTAATGAATAAGGGCAGCATGTTGAGCTCTACCCTTGTGGGAGCCCATTTTTCTCCACATGCTTGGTCTTCAAATAATAATCAGCATCATGATTTTCCCTATATCTGCACAAGGAAACAAACAATGTTAGCATACAAACAAGATATGATGATCATACTGATATTTCTCCTTCAGCTTATTTCTCTGCACTTTCACTTGATTGTTTCAGTGTATGATTGATAGCAGGCTACACTATTGTTGGTGATTCATATAGGTATCTTCATAATCGGAGCCTCTGACATCCCTCTCTTCTTTTCTACAAGTCGACGGAGCTTGGAGAAGACAAAAGGTGCATTGACCTTCAACTAATCAGGCAATGATGATTATGTTGTTACTTATGTGATTTCTTCTTTTGCATCTTCCATAGTGTAGTGTGCTATTAATGATGCACTATGATAGTTCCATCCACGACTTGTGTGGATATTTGATTTCATCTTATGCTTTTCATTTCGAAAAGAAAATGCATTTCAATGCAATGTTGTAATATCATTTGAATTCTTGCAATCAAATGAAGCTATGTAAATATGAATCACTTTATGAAATGAATGAAAGCATTTGAAATGCTTTGTTGCTTATATGCTCAATTTTGTACTTCATTTAATTGTAAAACATTGAATTAGCACTTCTGAAACTCAATTTCCTCATTTAAATGCACAACTGTCACTTGAAGAATAATGAAAAAAGTGCAAACAACACTTAAGCATAATGAAGAAATAACTATAATTTCACCTTAAGATATAACAATATTTAATCCAGCTACACCAATTGAGCTATGGTGAAAAATTGGTAACAGATATCAAGGTCAAGAATCTAAGGAACCAAAATATAATTGATTATCTTGTCAGATGGAAGGGCTTTCCAATTGAAGATGCTACCTGGGAAGGGATTGAGATCTTAAAGCATCCAAATTTGTATTGCTTGGGGACAAGCAATTCTAGGAAGGGAGGATTTGTCATGTCCCTTTATGCTAAAAGTTAGTTGTAGAGTGGAATTTGGGATTCCTACCGCATTCCTCTGTAGGATCTCATTTAGGTCTATGGTTTCGTACATAGAATATGTAGTAAAGGCCCCACAACATATCCAAAGATCAGAGGAGAAGGATCATCTACTAGGAATATATCATCATCAGAAGATCGACAACTCAGGCTCACTATGCGAGAATAGAGTCAATTTCAGGGGGCGATCCCACAATAGTGGATTACACTTTTTGCCAAACTAGATATTTAACTGATTTTTTTAACTAAATCTTCACTTTTAGGCACCTATAGCTACTAAACCATGAGGAATTTGAAGATGATGCAAACTAGTGAATTGTGACATTTTGTCTGTAGATTCTGAATATGTATTTTTTAAAAAAAATGGAATCAAATTGCATTTCTTTTTCCATCTTTGAAAACTAGTTTTTAATGGTAAACACCATTTTTAAAGAGTGACGTGTACTTGCTAACACATAACTTTTTTCTATGAAAGATAAAATTCCATTTTTTTTGAATTTAGATTCGTAACTATGATATCTAGTGCATGCAATTGGTTTCATAGTGTTTTATTGAGTTTATTTTTTTCTTAATTAAGTTTTCAAGTCAAACCAGTTGCAATTTAGACATAGGTTTACTTGCTAACACATAATTTTTTTTGTATGTATTGAAATTCTTTTTTTTTTTGCTAGATCAAGGACATCAATATCTAGTGCATAGATATTTTTCAATTTTTTTTTTATAATCTACTATTTTCCACATGTGCAATCAAAGAGCTTGATTTTTTTATGAAAACCTGTGTTTAATTAAACTAAAAAAAACTTAATAAAACAAAAATATATTAAAAATATATTTGATGGATAGCTCGTTCCAAGAAATACCATCATCTAGTTGGGTCTCTGAAGTTGATTCCATTTTCATCTTCAACTTGCACTCCGAAAGGAAATTTTTTGTAGAAAATTGCTAGAGGAGGGGGAGAAGGGCAAAAAAGGGGGGTTCACAATACAATTAAAAAAGAAAAACCCATTAAAGGGGGGTTCGCTAGAATCCCCCTTCTAGCAAACTCCCTAAAGTGTTTTCCCACCGAAAATGCATTTTCCCTTTCTCAAACTAATTGTAAACCAGTTTTGTGGGATCACCCCAAGATTCCCACCTCACTCCTTTGCAGGAGCATGTTCAAGTGTGTGATTTGGAACATGGCACCTATGTTGACCCTTGTGCATCATATCTTGATCTTAGAGAAGAAGGGTGGGGCAAAGAATAGATATTTCTATCAAAAGGTGACTATGCTAGTCAACTAGCACCCACTCCTACAAGATTGAAGGATGAGGCATCACAGGATCATTTAAAAATAACGAAAAAGTTTTAGGAAGCTAGAAGGGGTATGGAAAGTGTGTGGATGGGTCCATAGGAAGGCACACCTATTCTAAGGGAATCTACATTGGCCTTAAGTCTGACCTAATGTAGCATGTGGGGAATTCAAATTCTAGCTTTGGCACTTATTGGGCTCAAGGTCGCACTGTTCATTAAGGGGAATTATTAGCATATAAATGTAGGATGTTAATTCATGTAAGGGCATCAAATTATTATGTCATTATCTTGCAAATTTAGGACACTTGTGTTCTAATTACTTCTAAGAATGAAAACCCATAGGAGTTGTGTTCATTGGACAAAAACCTAGTGTTCACTAGGATCAAAGGGTGAAACCCCTTTGGTTCCTAAGGGCGTTCTCATTCAGAGATTGCATCTGAGCTTCAATGATTTTGTAGGGAATTTAATATTGTTGTTTGATTTGTGGTGATTTGGAAAATCATTCTAGATCATTATCTTGAATTATAATCAATATATATTATTCATATTCTAGAGTTCTCGTCATAATTTGGTGTAATATATTTTGTGCTTATCTTGTTGTGTTTAAATTTCATCCACAAATTAGTATTTGTTACAAATTTTATGTTAGGGACATTACATGGGACACTCAACTTTGATCCGAAAAGATCTATCACAATAGTTTCCTAATTGAATGTTAAATTGGGTAAACAAAAATTATCTTAAACTTAAATAAAAAACTTTTAATAGATATTTAATAAACTAGAAATATGAATAAGATCATGGAAAGAAAGAAGACAAAAGACCACAATTGACAATGAAGTTCGCCCAAAATTTGGCTATGTCTCTGGGTCACTCTCCAATGAGTAGTTAATCCTTTATAATGCTCCAATGCTTAAATACATCAAAAGGCACCTTTCAATCTATAGCTAAGGCCTTTACATAGCCTTCTCAATAGTAAGAAGTCTTCAAGTATTCTCCCACTATTGATTACAAGAAGAAGGATTCAAAAGCCTTGAAAAACCTCTAGCTATCCTGAGAAAATATGACTTCAAATAAAATTTTGTGCACTATAATAACATCCTTCGGGCTCTGCCTTAATGGTAAAGAATTTTTCAATATATATAGGAGGGCCTGGGTTCAAACTTGAGCCCCATTTTTTTGGCCCACATGGATTAATCATAGAACAAAATCAATTTTGTTAGTGTAGTGTAGGAAAATGTATCCCTTTACATTTTCATACTTATTTGGGCCCTCCTTGCTAAAATTGGGCTTCTTTATGCCTTATTTGGTCCTATTTTACATCCACAAGCCATATTTAATGCATCTTTCTGAGGATGATCCCAACACATATGTAATGACCAATCATAATTAAGTGATTTTGGATTGTATGCCCCAGATTTAGTGATCTAGGACTCATACACCACCTTGGGCATATGGGTCCCACCTAAGTTTAGGGGCCTAAATCTAAATTTCACTTTAAACTAAACATTTCTTGAAAAATGTGTCTCAAGCTTAGCCTACTGGGACTCATACACCCCAATTGGCATATGAGTCTTGCTTAGCTTAGACCTAATTTAAATTCGAATTCTTGGTGGGATTTTATTCTCCTAGATCTAATGTCGGCTTGTAGTGTTGTAATTTCAGGAAATTTGGCAAAAACAAGTATAAATACAAGGTTATTTCACTCATTTTCTCCTAGAAAGTTTACAAGTCATCTAGCACTTTTTGAGATCAAGCATTCTAGCATTCAAGAGTATTCAAGATTCAATTATCAACCATCTTGGAGCATTATTCAAGTATCAAGCATCATGTCAAAGTCATCATGCATGATGTTTATTTTTGAGCTAACACTTGTGATGTAGGTATCTTCTGATTTAAGGAAGCATTCAATTCAATATCCATATCATTTAAGCAAGATTCAAGATCCACATTCATGAAGAGCAAGTTTGGAGAAATTTTTTAAGTTGTCAAAGTTGTCATCTACATTGCAAGATCACAGAAAGTCACCTAAAGGTTGCAATTTAGAGTTTTAGATCAACCCTTATACTAGGACTAAATCACCACTTGTGGCATATGAGTCCTAGTATACCTACTTTCAAGCATTTTCTATAGATCCTAGTTTAGCAGTTCCAAATTTTGATTTCGGCCTGAAACCCTAAACTGGGACTAAATTGCCCCTATCGGCGTACGAGTTCTAGTGTGCTTCAAAATTTAGCATTTCCAATATTTTAGACCTCCATTCAAGCCTCTTCAATTTCTAGGTGCACCTTTGTTCTTTCTTGGTCTATTATTTTGATTTTCAGTTTCATAATCTAGGTCATATAGTTAGGTTTTGCATATCATTTAAATTTCTAGTCTTTCCAAGCCCTTGCGTGGTGGTGAACCCTCTTTTATCCTTTAACCATACCCTAGGACACCTTATTGCCATCTCTTTCCCTTATTCCATCCTTGGATTGAGATCTCTAAGGTTTCCTTGAGTGAAACTTGAAGGAAATAGGTGGAAAGGTCCTAATCCCTAGTTCTATCTCTCAAAAAGATAGAGCCCCTCTATTTTCTTAGGTTTTGAATTTTGGTGAACCTAGCCTTTTAGAACACCTTATTTTCTGATTTGAAGTGTGTCATAGTTCTAGATCTAGCTTACATTAACTTTGCATTAGGTTTTGCATTAGTTAATTTGCATCTAGGGTTTCTAATCTTGCATTAGTGAAAGTGCATAGAGGTTGCATTTTTGCATCTTGCATCATTAAATTTCATTTGAAAACTATAATTGTACTTAGTCTAGACAACATTCAAACCAAAAAACCTAACATTCACTCAATTTTTTTTGAAATTTGTGCAAAAATCTTGATTTGGTACTCATACGCCCCTCTGGGCAATTTAGTCCCAGTACAGGTGGTTTTGCTTGATTTTTAGGTATTTTGTGTTGACTTTTTATCAGCATTTGAAACCCTGAAAAACCCTAGCTGGGACTCATACACTCCTCTAGGGGATTTAGTCCCATGTCAAATTTGAAACTATATTTCATAGCATTAAAAACCCTGTTTATGTGTTTTAGTTTGTTGTTATTAGATTCTTGTTTCAATTTACTGAGTTTCTATTTCATGCATTTCATTAGATCTAGCTTAATTTAAATTCATTTCAATTGTGGATAAAATTACATTATTGCACTTTTCAGTCCTAGCACCAGTTCATAGTTCAATTAGATTAGATTACATTTGGCATTCATTAGAAAACAAAACCAAAAACACCTATAAATCAATGAACCACATGGAGAAAGCGTAGTTATTTGATTATGTCAAATCTCTTTTTCCAAGTTAACCTAACCCTCAAGCCTTTTAGTAGTGATGACTTTGACATGTTAGATGAATTCCTTGAAGATTTCATCTCGCAAGGTTCATCCACTAAAGCTTGTTACAACACACTAAAACAAAGAGAAGTTAATGTTGTCCAACCTCAACTCACCCTTTACCCACCTTCACACAAACCTCAAACTCCAAACAAACTCGTTTTCACCCTTGAACCACCTACGAATAATGTTTCACATCAATCAAGTTATAATACCATTGCTCATACATATAACACTAGAAAATATCCACAACCGAAACAACCAACTCCAACACCCTTACCTTTTCCTAACCCTATCTTGCCTAGTGCTCCTCATTTTCCTTCGAATAGTGGGAAGGAGTATGATCTTGTTGAACAACTTAAGAATACTCCTGCAAGAATATACCTATGGGACCTCACTCAGAATTCACCTAACTATCATACTATGCTTCAAACTACCTTGCAACAAGTTATGGTTCCCTCCAGTGTAAATGCAAGTGATGTGGCAGCTCTAATTCAAGGAATGAATGTGGTTAACGTAGACATAAATTTTCATCAACATGAGCTACCTCCTTTGGAAATGAAAAAGAAAAATGATTCCTTCATGATAATAGCTATCTATAATAGGTTGGGAATAAAAATAACCCTTGTTGACAATGGTTTCGTTCTTAATGTGTGTAGTGTGACTCTTTTGGATAGACTTGGCATGGATAAATCAAGAATTGAACTGACTCCTTATCAATTTGAGGATTTGACAATGTAGGAAAGCAACTACTTGGTGTGATTACTTTACCTATTACAATTGGAAAGGCTACATTATAAACTCCTATTCATGTCATGCCTAATAATCTTTCATACAATCTTCTTTTAGGAAGACCTTGGATTAATGAGATGCATGTAGTGCCTTCAACTCTTCATTGTATCATGAAGTATGTCTATAACAATAAAGTGTACCAAGTTGAAATAGACCTGTTGTCAATAAATTTGCACCCTGCTAAATGCAATATTCAGCAATCTACTGAAACATGGAAACCTTCTTCGGATGTGGGTGATCTAAACGAAGAAGGAATCTCCAGAGTGAGCTGGTTCTCCGAATGATAAATTTTACTCTAAGATGTTCTCAGGGAAAAGGGATAAAAGGATGGACTGATAAAACTTAAACCAACTGATGATTAATTTATTACTTCTAATAGAAATTAGATCTTGCCACTCACAACAATTCCTTGATTTACAATAGTTCCTACAATCTCACCAATGCATGATTTCATCAATAATTCATATGAAGATTTAGAGACATCGAATACATCATATAACCTGAAAACATGAAACTCTATGCAGAAAACTCATAAAAGTGAGACATTAAGGCTTCAAAATGAAAACACAAAGCATCAAACTATTGTTACTAGTCTTGAGACAAGAAAAATGGAAAGGAGAACTCTGTTGTATTACTGAAACTGAAAGAACAAAGGGAACACATAAGGCCACAACCTGTTCATCTTCTCTGACTTTATCTACTCCTATGCTTTGCTATGCTTTGGTTGTCATGAGCTCGAACTCAGCCTCTGTCAAGAGACTCCATGAGAGAGCTCACTTGTTTGTTTTTTGCTTCCTTCTACTGTGACAGGGGTAAGCTATCTTATCATTGCTTCTATGGCTTTGCATTTTGTTCACTTTTGGCCTTAAGGTCGTGGCTTATTCATAGCCTCTAATGCATTTACTTTGTATTTCCTATGCTTACATCTATTATTTATGTGCTCCATTCCCACTATGAGAGCTCGGTTATCATTCAAAAGCTCGAACTCTTGGTTTCCTGAAAGCATTGCGGAGCTCTTCGCCATGGCTTGAGTACTCTCCCACAGACATTTATTGGAAAGCTTCATTTAAAATACACACTGTCCTCCTTAAAAGCTCGATCCTTTACTTAAGACTCAACGGCCATGTACAGGCCACCATATATGTATTATAGAGAGCATGTTTGGAGATTTTGAGCTCGACCCAAAATAGGAAATCCATCTTCTTGTGTATTAGAAGACAAATCTACATATGGGTATTTAAAACTTCTGAATAAAAATGTATTTTCTCCATTTTGAAGCTTGGCTCAACACAGGAAATTTTCATTTTGTATTTGTTATGCCTTGCATAACCACCCCCATTTTGAGTTGGAACAAAATGGGTCCCCTCTTTCTCTTTCTGGTTTCTTTTTGCTTTTGGTTACTTGCTTTCTTCTTTGAAATTCTTTTGTTTTTCTCCTAATTTTGACTTTTGATCTATCTGATTTAATTATGGTCCTATCTTAGCCTAAGTTGGTTTTCTTCTTGCTAAGGATTCATTGGAATAATCACAAGCAATAATGGATTTCATTATGACATACTTTGTGTTTTGTTTTCCCCTGAGTACTAATGCAGACCTTTCTTTTGTAGGATTAAATTGCCACGCATGATGATATTTTCCAAATGAGCTCAGTTGGAAGGCATTCCTCAATCCAGTTGGTAACAAAAATCCTCTAAGGTAGGAGTCGGCAAGACCTTACTGATGTCTTGCCGAATATCGATGCATTCTATTGATATGCGTCTGTGTTGCCTATCAGAAAGACCCCAGAGATGTCACAGCGAGTGGAATTCATATGCAGGCATCTATCGGCAAGACAAAGGTCATCGTCCTAGCGACTGGGAGTAGCCTGTCAGCATAAGTAGTTTCCTTCAAAAAAAGGTCTCGGCGAGATCTCAGTGTCTCACTGACTAGCGGCATAAGGATGTGCCTTCGGCGGGAGGTTTTCTCTTCGCCAAGAAGTCTCGGCGACTATGAAAGGTCACACCAACACAGCGCAAGGGGGTTCTATCAGTGGTCTTCGGTGAGAGAATCAAGAGGTCTCGGCAATCAGAAGGGTAGGCTTAGGGAGATTTTCGGTAAGACACAAGGTGACCGATATAATGTCTCCTCAATTTTGATAAGTCACAGCGACCCACATGAAACTCAAGTTCAATCTCGGTGAGGCATAAGGCGATCGGTAGGACATCTCCCTGACAAAGGAAGGTTAGAGTGATACATGTGAAACAAAAGAATGCATGTCAGTATAGCCTCAGAATGGTCTCCCCGAAATGAAAAGATCGCCAAAGGATGGTCCCTTCGACATAATGTTTGGCCGAAAGAAGAAAGTCACGCCGAGGAGGGTTTTGTTTCGGGGAAGATTTAGACTCTCGCTAGGAGGTCTTGGCGACTAAGAAGTGTCACACCGACAAGGCGTCGCCTCGGGGAGAAGAAAGGTGTGTGCCAAGACGTCTCGCCAAAGAGTGAAGGTCACGCTGAAGCAAAAGGAGCTCGAGTAGAATAAGGGTAAGCTCGGCGAGAATGAAAAGGAGTTCGCTGAAGGTCTTGCTGACAGCGATGGATTTTCCAGCAACGGAGGCATCGGTATAACCAAGGATAGCTCGCCAAGAGGTTTCCCTAACCACGGAATGTCTTGCTGACAAAAAGGGGACCACACCAAAAGAAGTGGAGCTCGGCAAAGGATCAAGCCTTCGCCAAAAGGTCTTGGCAAAGAAAGAAAGTCACACCGAAACAAAGAGGGGCTCGGTAAGAAAAGAGGAGTTCGGGGTAAGATCTCCCCGAAGTGATGAATTCTCATCGACAAAAGAATGAGCAAGCAAGAAAGAAAGAGGAAGTCACCACGAGGTCTGGGCGACTACGCTAGTGTCTTACCAAAAGAGAAAAGGAGCTCGAGCCTGAAGAAGAAGAAAGAGCTCGAGAAGAAAAAGAAGACTTCACCATGAGGTCACAGCGACAAGCGATAGTCTCCCCGACATGAAAAATGAGCTTGGGGAAAAAGATCTGGCCTCGCTATGATGTCCTACCAACTAGCGATTGTCATGTCGATAGTCTTTGTGAGCTCGGTATGATTTCAGCAGCTCGCAGAAAGGTCTCATCGACTGGTCCGCGCTATTCCAATAACTATTAGAAGACAAAATCGCATCAAGGAGACATGATAAGTATCTCACCGACATGCGATTTAAGGAAGACCGCTCTTGACTGCTCAGGAATCTGGCATGGCATGTGATCATCCAATCAGAAATAGCGAAGGTGGGCCATTGACTGATTGACCGCCCCTGTGGAAATGACTAGCAAAATGCAAGCAAGATGGATTCCTTATGAGAATAGATGACGATGGATCAGCTAGGGCAACGGTATTTAGATCTGCAGGGAGGCCCGATGGTGCTTCCAGAGGACGGTCAATGTACAAAGATGTCTAGAATGGAAAGGAAGCTGAAGGGAAGAAGAAACTGTAACTCATAGGGACAGCTGTAGTGACTACTGGCAAGGAGGTAGATCAGTATTGATGGAGATACTCTGAGCATTCAAGGTGAGTCTAACAGAGTTCGAGGGTGGACACGAAGACAGAAGAGTTAACGTTGTAGCTACCAAAAAGATCTAAAAGGCTTCTCCTGAGGATAGAAATCCTTCATCAACATGAACAGTGGGGCTTCACATTGAATGCAGCTTTGACCCTCTTCAGAAAGATCTGAGGGCCAACTCTCCTGAAGCAGATATTTTGTAAAACCCTAAAACAGGGGGACATCACATTCTTTTGATGCATTTTGTATATAAGGCATTCTTGTCTCTTTGTAAAGGTTAGAACTTTTTAGAGACAGTTAGAAAAGTGGTAAATAGAGAGCTTCTTAATCAGTTAATAGTAGGAGATAGAGTTGCATCTCGATTCTTAGTAATGAGAGCTTTTTTTGTCTTTTGGTCTAGTAGTAAAGTTCAGTAGTGGTTGTAATGTATTTTCCAAGTTCTCTTAGTGTAGTTGGAAACAATCTGGAATCACAGATTCTCTGTACACTAGTGATTGTGCCAGCCTTGTAAATATTGCTTATCTGTTTCACTAACAGTAGAAGCAATTAGAGTTTGATCTACTTCATATTGTGTTCCTGAATGATATTTGTCTTAAGTTGATTATTTTGATTCGTGAAGTTTTCAAGGAGTGAAATGTTATTTTGTGTTTTATTTAAATGGTAACTTAAAATCTGTTATTTGAATTAGCACTGTGAATGAAAGAGGTTGTGTGTCAATCACAAGTTTACTTTGTTCTGCAGTTTTAGTTAACAAAATTCCTTGAAGCTAACAAATCTGGTTAAAATTGGATGAATTATTGTTCTTGTTCTGTCCTAAGCACTGACCTATCTTTTGTTGTTTCTTTAAAAACCCCAATTAAATTAGGTTTTATTTCATGCTTGATCTTAGAACAATCCAGAAGCCCAACACTAGCAAGCCCCTTGAATATTACTATTACATTGAACAATTGAGCAACATCAGCACAGTTGAGAACCAACTACATAGACCTTGGGAGCTAAGATATCCATGTGATCATCTTTCTCTTTCAGGAGAAACAGAGTAGCAATATTTTGTTTGCATGTTATTGTGCCAAAAGGACCATCAACAAAAACTGGCACTAGAAGGGAAAACTTGATAAAGCTCGGTCTTTCTCATCAAAGAAGCCCCACAGAGTTCTTCAATTAGCTTAAAATCCATCACTGTTGATAGAACTCAAGACCCCAACAAGAAAAAAGGTTCACAAAACTGGGGCCACCATCTTACCACCCTTATTAGCTCCGCTCACTCCACCAGGATTTTCACCAATACCCCAGTGGATACCTATTAATCCATCACCACATCATCTCAATTGTCATCACAGCTGGTTCAACCTATACAACAGTTGGCTCAACCACCACCACCGCTACCAATGGCATTCTTTCAGAATAATCCCTCTCCATTGGGGACTATTCCTGGAGGTTTTCATGATATGCCCAAGAACCCTGAGAAATTCTGCCCCAAGTATATTCATGGCGAGTCAAGGAGTGTTGAAGAGCACATACAAGCTTTCAAGGATGCTTGTACTAGAGCTCAAATAGCTCACCATGATGTGGTATGTAGGTTATTTCCTTACTCCTTAGGGGACATGGCATAAAATTGGTACCTTAATCTTCCTCAAGGTTCCATTCTAACATGGACACATTTGGAAAACGCTTTCATCAACCAGTTCAAGGTTTATGTGGACCCAGCTCTTTTATATCATCAATTTTCTACCATCAGAAAGGAACCAGGTGAACCCTTGCCTTTATTCAACACCAGATTCCAATGAATGTATAGGAGATTGCAAGATCCTTATCTAGTCATCGAGAATAGTGCCATCCAAGCTTACTTTAGAGTTATAGACCCCTTGCTTGGCCTATTCTTGCAAAGGACCTATCAACCAGTTGATATTGATTCTCTATCCAAAGTCTATCATCTAGCTATCAAGCTACAGCAACAAATCAGTTCTCAATAAGGAGGCTTAGGAGGAGGTTTCCCTTCAATAGGATATCAGATGCATAGACCAACTCCTCTATTCAATACTGTTCCAGGAATGTCTCCTTCCCACTATGGGCCTATATCTGAATTGAAAACTCAGCCTCCTATCCCATTCTTTGCTATTGGAACTTTTGATCCCTTTCAACAATCACAGCTTCCTCAAAGTTTCCATGGTCATCAGAACCAAATTGGAACACCAAATCAAGGTGGTCAGCCATCTACTGCTAAGAATGTGGAGAGTGAGAAGATAGTCCAGCTTACGAATGAGGTAGAAACCTTGAAGAAAATGTTGTCCCAAGTCACCAATGACATGGCTTAGCTTCGATTGAACCCCTCCGAAAACAATCAGGGTAGCTATCAAAATCATATCAATTACAACCAAAGGGGTTATCAAGGCCAGAACTCCTCTAATCAAGGGTACCAAAACCAAAAAAAAGGGTATAACCAAAGGCCAAACAACAACAGGCAATGGAATACAGGGCCCAATAATGGGGGAGTTTCTCATAACTATCAAGCAAATGAGGAAAAAACACATATGGCAAATGTGGCTGACCTCAACTTCATGACCAATTGGTGCAGGCTACATGATACTACAACCCATTCTGAGTTAAACTGCCCTCAAATGGAGAAAGTTGTCAAGATGGCACACGAAGATGCCCACACATTCTAGGGGAATTCAAATAAAGGAGGTGACTCACTGGATATTGCAATAGCCCATGATATCTTTGAAGAAGAGCCCTCATTCCTAATGCAAAGTGAGAATGAACCAAAGGAAGATTCATATGATTCCCAATCCTTTCAGTCAAAAGGAGGACACTTCCTGAGAAATCAGAATAAGGGTCCATTCACTACATCAGCACCCCCTAATCACATGGTGCCTCCAAATCAAAGTGCTGATAATAACCCTCCTCCACCAAAAGGCCCACTAGACTCCCACAACAAGGGCAGTTCCTTTGGTGTTTTCAAAGGTACTGCTAGTTATAATACAAAATTTGATATTGTTTATGAGATGCAGAGACAGAAAACTTCTTTGTCCTATTTTGACATCTTAAAGTGGTGCCCTGCTCAAAGGGAGATAGTGCTAAAAGCTTTGGAGCAAGCTAACAAGTCAAAAGCAAAGGGAAAGGTTGCACCTATTGCAGATATGAATGCAGCCTTGTACAGAAATAAGGTAGGTACCCCACCATTTCTCCTAAGTTTAAGAATTTATGGGAAGAACCTACACAATTGTCTATTGGATTCAGGGGCTTCGGGAAATGTTATGTCATTTTCCATATGTAAGAAGTTGGGATTGAACCCCATTCAGACAAATAGGAAGGTCATTCAACTTGACAAGACGGAGGTTAATGTGGTAGGGGAGTTATGAAATGTACATGTGCAAGTAGGATCAGACCCTAGGATCCTAACCAACATAGACATTCAAGTGGCAGACATTCCCAAGACCTATGGTATGCTGCTGAGCCGAGATTTGATGAAAAATCTAGGGGGATATCTTTCCCTTGACTTTTCACATATGTGGCTATCATGGAAAGGGATTCCTAATCAGATTAGGATTGAAAGTGAGCCTCGCCTCAAGCATATCATCACGGACTATGATTGCCCCAATGAGGTAGCTTTCTTTGAAACTAGGATAGGTGTTTATAAAAGAGAAGAAGCTTTAACCTTTTATGTCCTAGACCCTAAAGAACTGCCAATACCTAAGTCTCCTGATCTTATGATTGATGAAAATCAACAAGCTTTGATCAATAAATTGCAGCAAGATCAGCTGGTCTTGGGAGAAGATGTAGATCGGCAAAGTCTCCTACTCCCTAATTGGTGCAGGGTACACTACCAAAGTCATTCTGAATTGACTTGTCCACCTTGCATTGACATTTTAAATCATGTTTCCCATGCTGAGGAAGCTAGCACAAGTCACCTTGAGATCCTTCCAGACTGCTTCTCATTTGAAGCTAAAGAAGCAACCATGCTAACCCGGGATAGGATACCTTCAACTGAGGTTCCTTCTCAAATTGAACCCATCCCAAATACACTTCCAAATCAGCATGTTTTTGAGGAGCAACCCCAAGATGCAAGCGAATGTCGAGAGGATAACTGTGGGTCACATAATACATCTGTACAGGAATTGGAAATTATACCAAAGGAACTAGTCAAATACCCGTCCCTTATACATGATGTAAAAGATCATGGAGTCCCACCCCTAGCTCATTCTACTCAAGCACCCATAACAACTTCAAAAGAATCAACTCCAACCCGCAATCAACTGTGGACCCTCACATTTGATGGATCCAAATCTAAGATAGGCAGTGGTGTTGGAATTGTACTAACCAGCCCTCAAGGGAAAACCTTCTTTACTTCTTACAGGTTGTAATTTGGATGCACAAACAATGTAGCAGAGTATGAAGCTCTGGCACGAGGATTGATGTTTGCACATAGGAAGAAGGTCACTGCCTTGATGGTCAAGGGGGATTCAGAAATAGTTGTCAGGAAAGTGCACAGCCAATACACCTATCACAATAAAAGGCTGGCAGCATATAGAAATAGGGTATGGAATCTGATCAAATACTTTGATGCATTTGGGATTAGCTTAATCCCTAGAGAAGACAATCATGTAGCTGATTCATTGGCTATTGTTGCAAGCACCCTGGAACCTATGCAAGGCTCTAACCTCAAGAAATTCTCAATGGAATTAATTTCCACCCCTGCAGTTCCTGACAACATCATGAAATTTCAAGTCTTTGATGATGACTGACATATTCTGGCTTTCTTGGCAAGCTCAGATGTTTTTGAGGGGCAAATTATTGATGAGTTCAACAGAGATCAAGGGGATTGGAACCCTGAGGAATGTGATACAGAAGGAGTTTTTAACTTAAAGAATAACAACATTCCCAAGGGAATGGTGGCCTTGGAGAGAATTTTTGACTCAGATCCAAGGGCTTGAGAGAAGATATCAGCTGAAGAAAAGGGAGGCGAATATGAGATAGTTAACCTGGTCGATTCTGGCCCTGAAAGGAATGTCTACATAGGGAAAGCCTGCCCTGAGGCAATCAGAAAAGACATATTGGCAGCGCTTAAGAAAGATATTTCTGCAATTACTTAGGGATATGAAGACTTAAATACATTTGATGCTACTATAATGACTCATACTATTCCCCTAAAGCCTGAAGCCAAGCCATTTCGATAAAAACATTGCCCTGTCAATGCTTTGATTGAGCCATTGATTCTTAAGGAAGTCTAGAAGCTGCTCTCTACAAGGATAATCTTCCCTTTCTACCATTCAACCTGGGTGGCTAACTTAGTCCCAGTTCATAAGAAGAATGGGGAGATCAGGCTGTGTGTTGACTTCAGAAATCTCAATAGAGCCTCAGAAAAGGATAATTACCCACTTCCTTCACTAGATGAGGTCTTGCAGACTGTCAATGAATCCCAAATGATATCATTCCTGGATGGTTACTTTGGATACAATCAAGTAATGGTCGACTGTGAAGACAGAATGAATACCGCCTTCACTACAAATTGGGGAACATTCGAGTATAGGAGGATGCCGTTCGGTCTGATAAATGTTGGAGCAACTTTCCAGCGCACCATGGACATAGCGTTCAAGGACATAATTGGTAAGTGCATCATTGTCTATATGGACGACCTGACAGTGTTCTCCAAGGACCAATTGAATCATGTTGCGGACTTAGCCAAAGTTCTTGAGAGGTGTATCCAATATGGAGTCTCATTGAATCCAAAAAAATGTGTGTTTGGGGTTTCTGAAGGGAAACTGCTGGGACACATATTTTCTCAAAGAGGGATTTCAATTGACCCAGATTGAGTCGAGTCCATTCTGAAGATCACCAGGCCAGGAAGCAAGAAAGAAATGAGGTCTTTCTTTGGGAAGATCAATTTCGTGAGAAAATTCATTACAGGCTTTGCTAAAATCATGAAACAATTGAATGAGATGATGAAGAAAGACGCCAAGATAGAGTGGAGTGAGGAGGCAAAGGCCGCATTTGCACAATTCAAGTGATCCATTTTAGAAGCACCCGTGCTCACCAGCCCTGACTACCTCAAGCCATTCTACATTTATTCTTTTTCCTCTGACCATACATGTGCGGTTGTATTAACTCAACGAAGAGAAGAGATAGAGGAGAGACCGATTGCATTCATGAGCTCTCTGTTCAAAAACATGGAAATAAAATACCTGCCTCTTAAGAAGCAAGCTTTCGCGCTGGTTCGAGCTGTTAAGAAGTTCTGGCATTACATCCTCCGAAGCCAAGTCGTCGTTGTAGTTTCTGACGCGACTGTGAAGTCCCTACTCATGCAAAGCGAGCTAGGAGAAAGGAGAGACAAATGGATGGCCACCCTGCAAGAATTAGATCTAGAGATACACCTTATGAAATTAGTTATGGGTATAGGCTTATCTCAATCCATGGCGAACGCTGGCGACAACATCATTTGTCAGCAATACATGACCCAGTCTTTCTCTAACGACCCTTGGTATGCTGATATCATTTGCTTAATGCTCCATAATTGATGTCCAGAAGAAATGAATGCAACTCAAAGGAGAGCTTTAAGACTGAAGAGTTCTCATTACATGCTCAAAGGAGGGTTGTTGTATAGGAATAATTACGAAGGAGTATACTTGAGATGCCTTGATCATCAAGAGGCTAAACATGTGATTTTTGAGTTTCATGGGAAACATGGCATAGGTCATGGGTCTGCAGATTCTTTAGCACACCAGATCCTCAGATCTGGTTATTATTGGCCTTGTGTATTCAAAGATTCCCATTAGCATGTGAGGACATGTCACACCTGTCAGATTTTTGCATCAAAGGAACGCCTTGCAGCAATGCCATTGCAGCCTGTCTATGAGATAAGGCCATTTTCCCAATGGGCACTAGATTTTATTGGGGTGATTAACCCGAATTCTTCTGTAGGACACAAGTTTATCTTGACTGCCACTAACTACTGCATGAGGTGGACAAAGGCTATACCCTGCAAGAATAGCACCATAGAGGTAGTGATCAAGTTCCTCACTGAGTGCATCACTACAAGGTTTGGGGTACCCTTCGCTTTGCTATGTGACAATGGCTCTGCCTTTTCTTCTGTTGAGTTTATTTTCTAGGCATATGATCACAAGATTGTCTTAAAGTATTCTTCAAATTATTACCCACAAGGCAATGGAGTTGTAGAGTCAACCAATAAGAATCTCTTAGGGGTAATTAAGAAACTGTTAGAACATAACCCTAGAGACTGGCATACCCAGCTAAGATTCGCATTATGAGCAGATAGGACTAGGATTAAGGTTGCTTTGAACACCTCACCATTCAAGCTGGTATATGGCCAAGAGCCTATCTTTCCTATCCATCTGCAGATACCAATCCTTGAGTTCATGCAGAAATTCTACTCTAGTGACAATAGGATAGAAGTCAGACTAGCTGCTCTGTTGAAATTAGAAGAATAGAGAGATGTCGCATTGCAACAATTCTTTAAGCACCAGGCTGTTGTCAAACGTTGGTTTGACAAAAGAGCCCAAATCAAAGCTTTTAGGATATCTGACCTTGTATTGATGTGGGATAAGGCTAGTGAAAAGAAGGGAAGCCACCAGAAATTTGACAAACTCTAGCTAGGCCCTTATCAGATTGTTGAGATCCTAGGGGAAAATTCTTTCATACTGAGTACTCTAACTGGAGAACTTGCCCCATTGCATGTTAATGGATAGTTTCTCAAGCACTATTTTGAGTCCTAAAGTTCGTTAATTTCTGTTGTGCATGTAGATAATTTATTATTCTTTATGTAAATAATTTGTTTGTCTCATGTTTGTAAATAATTTGTATTTTTGTAAATACTTTCTGTGTTTCTGCTTGTAAGTAATCTGTTGCTCTTGGTGTAAGCAGTTCGCTCTTTGTTTGTAAATAGTTTGCTGGTTGTTTGTTTTTTTTTCCTTTCTGTCTTTTTGTTTCCCTAGTTCTATGGTTTTTTTTTTTGTTTCGATCTTTGGGGTTGATCTGTTTCTTTCCATCTTGGAATGGTGGTTGATTATTTGAAGCATGCTTTGGTCGCTGGGAGAAAAATGGTTTAGGTATTTTCAGGCTTTCTGATTGGGTAATTTTTTCCTAAACTCTTTGTTTCATGCTTGTTGTCAATAAGAGTTGTGAGAGTTTTGAAGACAAGGTGCAAAGTAAGTAACCTTCATTAGCTCCTCTGAATCTTTCACAAATCATTAAGAACATCTCCTCTTGTAAGGGTATATCTGTCCTAGGACTATGGTGTTGCATGATTTGAGCGAAAATTTTTGATTCCTAAGTGTTGTCTTGAGGTCCATGGTAGTTTTCAACCCAGATCAGATGTTAAACATCTGACATATTGAAAAAGAACTAAATGAAATATCTGAAACTCTATGAGAAAAAATTAAAAAAAAAGAGAAAATAAAAGAATTATGTAAAGAAAAAAAGGGAATTCAATATGAATGGGTGATTCCAGTATCTCCACTGGGGCTATGGATGCCTGACTGGCAGTAGAGACATGTTGTGAGGAAACTAGAGGTATCTCTGTCGGGGTTATAGACGCCTGACTGGCAGCAGAGAAATGCTCAGGATATCATTGCACGACAGCTAAAAGGAATCAACTCATGTAGCTCAAATCTTGCACATTATTGTTTGAAAGATAGGGAAAACTTTATGAAAGGATGATGCACTATCAAACACACACATAGATTCAAGGCTAGTTACTGTTGGCTTACATTTGAGATTCTAGCTCAACCTTGCTTGTTAAAACTGACCCAATTGGAGTTGTGACGATCATGAACTAGGAGTTCTGGGTAGTTGAAGCCTTCAGCTTCTTGAAAATGGTTAAGCCATTTTCCCAGCCGAGTCACCATTTGTTATGCCTTGCATAACCACCCCCATTTTGAGTTGGAACAAAATGGGTCCCCCCTTTCTCTTTCTGGTTTCTTTTTGCTTTTGGTTACTTGCTTTCTTCTTTGAAATTCTTTTGTTTTTCTCCTAATTTTGACTTTTGATCTATCTGATTTAATTCTGGTCCTATCTTAGCCTAAATTGGTTTTCTTCTTGCTAAGGATTCATTGGAATAATCACAAGCAATAATGGATTTCATTATGACATACTTTGTGTTTTGTTTTCCCCTGAGTACTAATGCAAACCTTTCTTTTGTAGGATTAAATCACCACACATGATGATATTTTCCAAATGAGCTCAGTTGGAAGGCATTCCTCAATCCAGTTGGTAACAAAAATCCTCTAAGGTAGGAGTGGGAAAGACCTTACTGATCTCTTGCCGACTATCGGTGCATTATGTTGATATGCGTCTATGTTGCCTATTGGAAAGACCCCGGAGATGTCACAGCGAGTGGAATTCATATGCAGGCATCTATTGGCAGAACAAAGGTCATCGTCCCGGTGACTGGGAGTAGCCCATCGGCATGAGTAGTTTCCTTCAGAAAAAGGTCTAGGCGAGATCTCAGTGTCTCACCAACTGGCGGCATAAGGATGTGCCTTCAACGGGAGGTTTTCTCTTCGCGAAGAAGTCTCAGTGACTATGAAAGGTCACACCGACACAGTGCAAGGGGGTTCTATTAGTGGTCTTCAGTGAGAAAATCAGGAGGTCTCGGCGACCAGAAGGGTAGGCTTAGGGAGATTTTCGATAAGACACAAGGTGACTGATATAATGTCTCCCTGATTCTGATAAGTCACAGCGACCCACATGAAACTCAAGTTAAATCTCGATGAGACATAAGGCGATCGGTAGGACATCTCCCCGACAAAGGAAGGTTACAGTGATACATGTGAAACGAAAGAATGCATGTCGGTATAGCTACAAAAAGGTCTCCCCGAAATGAAAAAATCACCAAAGGATGATCCCTTCGACATAATGTTTGGCCGAAAGAAGAAAGTCACACCGAGGAGGGTTTTGTTTCAGGGAAGATTTAGACTCTCGCCAGGAGGTCTCGGCAACTAAGAAGTGTCACACCGACAGGGAGTTTCCTCAGGGAGAAGAAAGGTGTGTGCCAAGATGTCTCGCCAAAGAGCAATGGTCACGTCGAAGCAAAAGGACCTCGAGGAGAATAAGGGTAAGCTCGACGAGAATGAAAAGGAGTTCTCTGAAGGTCTTGCTGACAGTGATGGATTTTCCATCAACGTAGGCATCGATATAACAAAGGATAGCTCACCGAGAGGTTTCCCTGACCACATAATGTCTTGCCGACAAAAAGGGGACCATGCCGAAAGAAGTGGAGCTTGGCAAAGGATCGGGCCTTCACCAAAAGGTGTTGGTGAAGAAAGAAAGTCACACCGAAACAAAGAGGGGCTCGGTAAGAAAAGAGGAGTTCGAGGTAAGATCTCCCCGAAGTGATGAAGCCTCACCGATAGAAGAATGAGCGAGCAGGAAAGAAATAGGAAGTCGCCACGAGGTTTGGGCAACTATGCCAGTGTCTTACCGAAAGAGAAAAGGAGCTCGAGCCTGAAGAAGAAAGAGCTCAAGAAGAAAAAGAAGACTTCGCCATGAGGTCACAGCGACAAGCGATAGTCTCCCTGACATGAAAAATGAGCTCGGGGCAAAAGATCTGGCCTCGCTATGATGTCCTACCAACTAGCGATTGTCATGTCGATAGTCTTTATATGCTCGGTATGATTTTAGCAGCTCGCGGAAAGGTCTCATCGACTGGTCCGCACTATGTCGATACCTGTTAGAAGACAAAATCGCATCGAGGAGACACGATAAGTGTCTCACCAACATGTGATTTAAGGAAGACCGCTCTTGACTGCTCGGGAATCTGGCATGGCATGTGATCATCCAATCAGAAGTAGCGAAGGTGGGCCATTGACTAATTGACCGCCCCTATGGAAATGACTAGTAGAATGCAAGCAAGATGGATTCCTTCTGAGAACAAATGATGATGGATTGGCTCAGGCAACGGTATTTAGATCTACAGGGAGGCCCGATGGTGCTTCCAGAGGATGGTCAACATACAGAGAAGTCCAGAATGGAAAGGAAGCCGAAGGGAAGAAGAAATTGTGACTCATAGGGATAGCTGTAGTGACTACTGGCAAGGAGGTAGATCAGTATTGATGAAGATATTCTGAGCATTCAAGATGACTCCAACAGAGTTCAAGGGTGGACACGAAGACAGAAGAGTTAATGCTGCAGCTGCCAAAAAGATCTAAAAGGCTTCTCCTAAGGATAGAAATCCTTCATCAGCATGAACAACGGGGCTTCATATTGAATGCAGCTTTGACCCTCTTCAGAAAGATCTAAGGGTCGGCTCTCCTGAAGCAGATATTTTGTAAAACCCTAAAACAAGGGGACATCGCATTCTTTTGATGCATTTTGTATATAAGGCATTCTTTCCTCTTTGTAAAGGTTAAAATTTTTTAGAGACAGTTAGAAAAGTGGTAAATAGAGAGCTTCTTAGTTAGTTAACAGTAAGAGATAGAGTTGTGTTGATGATGTTTTCTACACAGCAACAACTCAGATAGAATACAATATCCTATCTCTCTTGAAAGGTTATTTTCAATAATAAATCACTGAAAATCACCCCAAGGTCTCTCGGGTGTCAGGTCATGACAATGCATAAACAACTCAGATAAAATGTGAAAATGTTGGTAATCACAAAGGGACCTTACTACAAACAAACTGTATCTCTCCAATTATCAGATTTTGCAATATGATGATCTCTAATCCTAAATCTAACCAGATAATAAAGAAATAGCAAAAGATAAGGGTGCAAGAATGTGATGAAACCTAAACTATTCCTAGAATGAGCAATGCAAATGACGGATATCTGGAATGGACCAATCTCAAATAACTAATTCTTGATTAACCCACAAAGCAATCTCACAAGAACGGTGCAATCTTCTAAGGTATATAGATTTTCAAATCATAGACATTCATCCACAATCGAACTCAAGCACATGTAAATATACGGTCTAGGTTGACTTCACCAGCCTACTACAATCAGATAGTTACTGGGAGTATAGACCAAAGATTGCTACAAACATTCCAAATATGAAATCATAAACACCATTCACCAAACTAAAACTAATTTAATCCTGAACACTAAACCCTAAATCTTTAAGCAATTTGAAAGATAGAACAACAGGAACCATGCAAGGTGAAACAACACAAGAGATTACACCAGGAAAACCACAATGTATTCAATTGTATTAGATCATTAAACTATTGCAACAATTCCACTATTTTGATACAGTATTTGCTTCAAGAAATTGAATACTACTCTTACTACAAAATACTCTAGCTCTTTGCTGCTCTTACTTATCTCTACTACTTTCTAGCTAAAGCTCTTACAATGAGGCAGGAATGCCTTTTATAACAAACTCTCAAAACATGTCGGCCTAGCCAAACATTTACAAAATAAAATCAATTGCCAAAACAAGTCGGCCTTAGGAAATCAAAATAAGGCATACATTAAATGCCATCAAGGTCAGCCTTGATACAATCCCCAATGCAGTCTGGTCCAATGCATGCCCCATGATAATAGGGAAGCACAAATCTCAAAAATATGCATTAACTGCCACTTCCCTTATCCTTGCCCTGGGCCAACGACCCTTGGACCCTCAAAAATGTTCCATCCAACTCAGTGACAGGTGGCAAAGGCAAGACCTTAAGTCTGCATTTAATAGAGTCAATCTCCTCCTTTGACTGTTTAACAGTCCTATCCCAATCCTCCTTATTGGCTTGATATTTGTCAATTAATGCCAGATATGTGGCTACATCATCCAATTGGTGGGTAGTTATGACACTCAGAATCTGGGGCATAAACTTCATGCCACCACTCTTTCAGCTGCTCTAGACTTAGGTATTTTGGGGCTATTTTCCTCCTGCCAGTCATAATTTCAAAGAATGCAATGCAGCCCCTATAGACTCCTGTAAGATCACCATCAATCTGTTTCTTCTATTTCTGAATATTTTTCATGGCCTTATGCCGAATTTGCAAAGCCTCAAACCATTCCCAGGGCTCATCTAGCCTAGAAGAAGGAAGAATCCCATCTACCGCCAATTGTTCTTTACCATGCGCCATGATGACCCTAGATTTCTGTAGTAAGAGGTCAAGGTCTTCTTTGTCCTGGAACAGCATATGCTCCAATAGCTCCTTGGCTCGGACTGCATCCTTCCCAACTGAAAGGATTTCCTTGATTACATTATCTCCTTTTACCTGCACATTCTTCAACCAATCTGTTGTAGTTTGAGCAGAGGCTTTCATTTTCTCAATCTCAGAAATAGTTTCCTTAGGTAAGCGACCAGGAGTGGCAGAAGAAGAGGGATGGAGAGATTGCAGAGGCTTCATCACTTCCTCCAAACACTTCCTAAGTCTATCATTTTCTCTTCTCAACTCATGCTTGGTCTGGGTCTCCTTTCTCAATCTCCCAATAATCACAACACTGGACCCTTCATATTCTTCTATATCCTACTCCATGGATGTTGGTCCAAGGTTGATAGTTTTCACATTGTAGTCCTGACCAGTGACCTCTTCTCTTGTCTTGTCTGTGGCAGGAGTGGCAATGTTGATGACCCTGTTGTTCACTTCATCTCTTTCCATCTTGGAGACTACCTTGGCTGCCTTCCTTTTCTTCCCTTTGCCAATTTTTGATAGCATTTCATCCCAATCCAAGGGAGTATCTTCAACTACCACCTGTTTCTTCCTTGCAATTTCCTTTTCAAGCCAATCCGGGGCTGCAGGTTCTACCCGGATTTCCTCTGTTCTTGCTTCTTCTTACTGTTCTGTTGTTTTCTCTTCTTCCTTTTCGGTTATTTTATCCTCCTCCTTCTCAGGGAGCTGCTCACCTTGATCATCTTCCTCAAACTCTACCTCTTGCACCGGTGATGGGGGTGCTAATTGGAATATCTTCCTCTTGCTTAGGCGATCCATTTCTTCTGCCAATCTCTAGAGAATCTTCATACATCACTAGAGGAGAAGGATGTTTTTCTACCTCTTCATCCTCGAGCTCAGCTGCCTCACCAAAGAGTGCCCCCTCCTTGAATGGCTCCACCTCTCTGTTGGTTTCATGCTCCTCAAGAATTTCTGGCTCAGGTGTGCTTGGTGGAGGAGAGGCAGCCCTAGATGGCTCTACATTTATCATCCCCGGAGAAAGGTCCTTCTTTTGCATTGGCTCCTTAGGGGATGGAGTCCTTGATCTTCTCATATAGACCTTGGTCTTTTCTCCTCCTGAACTCTCTACATCCACAATAGGAGGCTCATCCTTTGATGTATCCTTCTTCTTTGAACCTCTAGCTGTCCTAGCCTTCTTTGGCAGTGGAGGGACATCTTCCTCTGCTTTTTCCAACTCTTCCTCATCTGAGGACTTACCAATCTTCAGAGTCCGGCTTCTCTTCTTTCCCTTGGGCTTTCTCTTTGGTTCGGGCTCACTTTCCTTGGGGCCTTTAATCTTTATCTTGAAAGGAGAGCTCTTTTGGGATTTCCCTTTGGGGTCATCTTCCCAGGATTCCTCTGAAGTGGACATAGGGTTGAGATCTCCCATCAAATTGAAGGTACAAGTCACCTTCTCACTCTCCAGCTCCCAAATTTTATGCTTTAACCAGGAAGAGGTAAATTTCATGACCGGGGCCATTAGGTCCTCCAACTCCGTGACCTCATCCTCGTTCCAGTTGACATCCCCGATTGACTTGTCCTTCACAACTTCATAAGCATGATCCTACACCAGGTTTCCATCATCTTCCAGTTGGTCCGGGATCAACTTGACATTGTACTGTCTGATTGCATCAACAAGGAGCCTGGAGTACCTCTTCTTCCTCACTTCAAAATCATCCTTAATGTTGGCCCAATAGTCCTCTAGGTCACTTTTATGCCGATACTCCCTAGTGGCCTTCTTTTGCGCTTCTCCTGTGATATCAAAGTTCATCCTTTTGGAGTGGAAGGAGAAACCATATGCTGCCAATTCTTCCCCTGCAGTGTGTGCTGATTGGATGGAAGGGCACACCTTTGCTACTCCAATTCCGAGAGGGAAATCTCCACCGAAGCCTGCCTTATGCTTCTCCTTCTTTACAATAGCATCAAATTCACAAATCTGTCTGACAATTTCTAATAGCACAATGTGATCCGTAGGATACCGAGGTAACCTATATGGAGCAACCGGACATCCATCAATCCGAATGTAAGTGAAAGTGGGAAATTGAATGAACCATGCCCCATAATTCTTTATCAGCCCTTTGGCTCCATCTGACAATCTCATATGCTCGGCATTCTGGAGCATCCTAGTGATATGCATTGTGAATGCATCATTGGCTCTCCGGTAATCTTTGTGTCCTAGATGCAACTCTGGGTAAACCTCATAGACAATGTCCTGCCCAAATGTCCCTCGTGGATTCAAACCCCTGTATGGGTAGAATATGGCAAGCACATACATGACATAGGAGGACATGGTGAATCTCTTGGTCTCCAGGACATTCTTCAGCTGTTTATCAATCTCAGAGCTAATGAGCCCTACCCAATGATAGTTAGTTCCCTGTTCAATTTTGGTGATCACATGGACCATCCAACTCTCTAACACTCCAGCGGTCTTCAAACCTGCTACCCTGCTCAAAAATGTTATTGCATCATAGATATCTGACCTGAACTTAACTCTGTACAACTGCTTGGGCAGTTTAGAATAATGTGACTTTGGCTTCTCCAACCAAGCATTGATCATCTGTTGGGATTTGATTGGCTCATTCTCATAGTATGTTCTGGCCAAGTTCATGTTTAGAGCACATACTGAAGGCAGATCCGGCATATCAAAGGCTTGGGCGATTGAAATAGGACTGAAATTGGCCAAGACCCTCCCTTCAGTGCTGACAACCCTTTGCGTATCAAAATCATACTGCTAGGCACACTCCAAGATCAACTCATAGCATTGGATTGCAGGAGGAAACCCTACCACATGTACCAGCTCGGACTTCATCATTCTGTTCCTTAGGGTTGACAGATTCTTCTCAGCTGTCCTCTATTTGAACTCCTCGTATCTCCAGGCCCCTACATTGGTGTCAGACACCTCTGACCATATGGAAGATATTTTGCTTTCTAGCAGCTGGCTCTTGATGTCCAATCTTAGTCTTTCTGCCTCGGAGATAGATGACCCCTCTGTGTCACCCTTAGTCTTTCCCGCTGCAGCCCTGCTTGACTCGGCCTACATTCACAAAGGACATCATTAGTATTCAATTATTGTGCATATTCCAATCAAGAGATCAGCATAAAATCATATAAAGCAATTGAAATCCATTAGAAATCGCCAATCTTTGAAAATCTGGAAAAATGAGACAGTCCGGGAAAATCGTGTAAACCAAGAAAATCCAGTCAGAGCAGAATTTCAAAGAAATCCGACCCAAACGGATTCCCGTTGCGAAGTCATCATATGTCACATAAATCGTCAGTATAGCCAAAGAATCATTAGATTATCATGAAATTTATTCATTAGCAACAAGAAATTGGCAATTAGCATTCACTCCATTAATCCTATCTTCAAAAAATCAAAAAGGATATAGCCCGACAGGAAACCCGAAAAATTCCGGATGGGACGGATTTTCGCAGACAGCTTGAAATGTTACGAAAATCACAACACTCCGCGGGATAAGCCTAAACCGGGAAAATCCGGGTGCGCAGAAATTTCGTGGACACCACGGGAACCTGACGAACGATGATACGCGAACCATTAATCAAACAATCATGCAATCTTTTCTATTTGGATTCTAATGGTCCTGAAATTGACACTACTCAACAAAATTCTGAATGCAAATGGTTTCAAATTCTCAAAGCTCTCAAAGGACGAATTCCCATGGCAGAACGATGATGCCCTAATTTCGATGAGCAACCCCCCACCATGAAAACCAGGGTAAGCTCAAGGTTTGGAAAACTATCCCTAAAGATGAATCCAAATTCCTCTGAGTCCTCACAAAGCATGGGTTGGTTCACTACAGGCGGCAGATTGACAAATCATAAAGAATTGACTATTCTGAGCCGAGCACCGAAAAAACCCTAACCTTACTTAATATGGAAAAATACACACTTAGGGGGCACAAAAATTGACCCAGGACATCATCCAAACAAATTCACCCATCATCTAATGAATAAATACGAGCACAAACAGAAGGCACGGGTGATGAGGTCTCACGGAAAGATGGGTCAAACCCCAATTTGATAAAACAAACTCGTGACCAAGTATGGGCCGACCCAGAATGACCATCATTCAGCATAGAAAACTCAATCGTCATGCAAAATAAAAAGAGGGCCCATGATAACCTACCATGGATCAATCCAATCGAAAGCTCGAGGTCGAAGAAGCAGCCAGGAAGCAAACACGTCAAGCAATGAAAAACCTTAATCAGCACCAAACAATCCATGCGCAAGCAACTCAGGATCAATGCTCAAAGCTCAAATGAAAACTCTCAATCGCCAGAGCAGCAAGCAAATGAATGATGAAGTTAAAATGATGCCCAAAAGGTCTTAAATCCTTCCCTATACACGTCTGAGCAAAGGTACCTAGGTCATTAATGAGCGACAAGACGCGTCTGACAAATCTAGAAACTCGAGCCCAAGGTGGAATTTTGGAAAATCTGAAGATACGCGAAAATCCGGATGAACACAAATTTCGCGGAAATGCAGAAGTCGGGAATATAGCAAAGTTCAGGATTTTAGTGCAGTTTGGGAAAATCCGCCAAAACCGAAAAATCCTGGAGTCAAGCAGAAACCCGATTTCGGAAAATGCAGCGACAAACAGACAATGAATCAGGGCCCGAAAAAATTTGCTAGAACCGAAAAATCCTGGACTCAGGTGAAAACCCGGATTTTGCCTAAAACTCAATTTTAATCAATTCCAGCCTCAAGGCAAGGTCAAAGCCAGCAAGACTAACATGTCAAGACCTCAAAATGATAAGTCCAATAAAGCCAAAGGTCAAAAGACATCTGAAAAGAGGGTCCCTACTCCAAGTGGGGCGTGTGTGCGAAAATTGCACAAGTTGCATCTCAATTCTTAGTAATGAGAGCTTCTTTTATCTTTTGTTCTAGTAGTAAAGTTCAATAGTGGTTGTAATGTATTTTCCAAGTTCTCTTAGTGTAGTTGGAAACAATCTGGAATCGCAGATTCTTTGTACACTGGTGATTGTGCCAGCCTTGTAAATATTGCTTATCTATTTCACTAACAGTAGAAGCAATCAGAGTTTGATCTACTTCATATTGTGTTCCTGAATGATATTTGTCTTAAGTTGATCATTTTGATTTGTGGAGTCTTCAAGGAGTGAAATGTTATTTTGTGTTTTATTTAAATGGTAACTTAAAATCGGTTATTTGAATTAGCACTGCGAATGAAAGAGGTTGTGTGTCAATCACAAGTTTACTTTGTTCTGCAGTTTTAGTTAACAAAATTCCTTGAAGCTAACAAATCTGGTTAAAATTGGATGAGTTGTTGTTCTTGTTCTGTCCTAAGCCCTGACCTATCTTTTATTTTTTCTTTAAAAACCCCAGTTAAATTAGGTTTTATTTCATGCTTCATCTTAGAACAATCCAGAAGCCCAACACCAGTAGGCCCCTTGAATATTACTATTACATTGACCAATTGAGCAACATCAGCATAGTTGAGAACCAACTACATAGACCTTGGGAGCTAAGATATCCATGTGATCATCTTTCTCTTTCAGGAGAAATAGAGTAGCAATATTTTGTTTGCATGTTGTTGTGCCAAAAGGACCATCAACAGTATTCTACTGCTGTCTCATGCAAAATCTTCACATGGGCTATCGTGATTATTGCATTTTTTGTACTTTAAATGTAACCTTGAAAATGGGTACTTGAGATTCAAAACTAAATATATATTTGTATGATTCTAATCATATGGGCTCGACCCAAAACAACTAGTGGTTTATTTCGGACTCCTAAAACAAAAGAATGACATGGGTATTTGTATATTTTGCAGAAAATGTACCTATTATGATTTCTCTTCAGAGCTCGATCACCAGTTCTTTGCATTTATTCTTGTTATTTACTTAACAAACCCTCTCATGGGTATCACTAGAAATATAAAACTTCATGGCTTTATGTATTCTGAACCTTGACCCAAGAATAAAATTCCACCAGCACCTGTTATTTCACACAAATGTACTTAGCTGGGTTGATAGAACAAACTATTTTGTTACTTAGATAATAATACCCACATGAATGATTGGAAATAGTGAAAAATCTATATATTTGTTGTATTTATTTCATGGCTCGACCCATTGCAAGTGATGTCTTACTTTGATAAAAAAAATTGAAAGAAGACTCAAATGATGACCTGGAAACACACCTGTTATCTTTAACATTTTCATGCAACCTAGCTCAACTACCATGGTCTCTTTTGCACTTTCAGTTGCAAAAACCCATACCTGGCATTTGTTATTAAAACTGATTTTGACCTCTCTCCAATTTCTGCATTCTCAACTAATCATGTAAAACTAGGCCTCTAAAGCATTTGAATTTCTTACTTTCAGCATGATTTTGTGTTTGTCTCTTCATGGAAAAAAATGAACCACAGACTTATAAAATTCTGGAAATGTAACCCTTGTTTGAACTACAGCCATATGAGTTCATGCTATCTCCTTTTCCACACAGAAATTACTTTTGACTGAATTTATAAATTATTTATCCCATGCATAATCTGCTCATTCTGAAAATAACCCTTAAGTGTTTAAATTCTTGTCAAAACTATGTACACAACACTATTCCTTTGGATTCCTTAACTCTAACACACAACAACTTTCGCCTTTTGCCCTTGAACTTCATAGAGATTTTAGATTGAAACATTGCAACACTATGGACTACCTCTAGTCATCAGTTCCTATGCATAACTAACACTTCAGAACACCTTTTGAAAAGAAATTACCATCATTTCTTTGTCGTTCTGGAACAAACATTTCTCACCTTGTGATCTTAAAGTTGTATTTGCTTATCGGTCAACTGGAACTGGTTATTCATTTGTCAGTTAAATGCACTATCAGACCTTCGTACTCTCGAGCTTCAACATGGTACTCTTCATGCATTTTTATGTCCCACTTCACAACCTGTTCTTTAAATCTGCTCTCTTTTATGATGAAAATCAAAACAAAATTCTTTATTAAGGCATAATGTATGCCTGTTCACTATCCTTGACTGTGAAAAGAATATTGATGAATAGAACCTTGCATGACATATATGGTTATAATCAACAAGTAACACATAATATGAATTATGCAGCAATGTTTGATGTAAATGTACTCAGCTAAAATAATTGAGTGAACTAAACTCACTATTCACCTGTAGCCTTCAGAAAACATTAACCTGATCATTATGAATGCATAGTTGGTTTAGTTGCTCGATAGATAACTCTGTTTACTCTTTTAGTTGTATTTCATTTCCTTTAATGAACATGATGATGTAATCTTTAAATCAGCCCATTTAATGAATAGGGCAGCATGTCGAGCTCTACCCTTGTGGGAGCCCATTTTTCTCCACATGCTTGGTCTTCAAATAATGTTCAGCTTCATGACTTTACCTATACCTGCACAAGAAAACAAACAATGTTAGCATAAAAAATAGAACATGATGATCATGATATTGTTATTTCTCCTTCAGCTCATTTTTTTCGTATTGCACTTGATTGATTGTTTCAATGCATAATTAATAGTAGGTTGCACTATTGTGGGTGTCTCATATAGGTTTCTTCATAATCGGAGCCACTGACACCCCCTCTTTTCTCTTACAAGTTGACGGAGCACAAGAAGACAAAGGTGCACCATTCAGCGTCAACCGTCGATATCAGGCAATGATGATTATGTCGTCACTTATATGTTTTATTTTTTGCATCTTCAGTAGTGTAATGTGCTATTAGTGATATGTTGCAATAGTCACATCCACGGCTTATGTGGATCTCTGATTTCATCTTTTATGCTTTTCATTTGAAAAGAAAAATGCATTCAAATGCAAATGTTGTAATATCATTATGATTCTTGAAATCAAATGAAGCCTTGTAAAATATGAGTCTTTTCATGAAATGAACGAAAACATTTGAAATGCTCTGCTGTTTAAATGCTCAATTATGTATTTCACTTAATTCTGGAACATTTGAATTGGAATATCTGAATGGCACTCTGAAATTATGATTTTATTTTTAAATGCACAACTGTCACTTGATGAATAATGATAACAATGCAAAACCGCACTTAAACTCAAACTACAATTTCATCTTAAGATGAATTAATGTTTAGCCAGCTCCACCAATCGAGCTGAGGCAAAAATTTGGTAATATTTTGGCGATTTCCGCTATATGCTTGCCTACTAAACATAGATCAATGGCCTTTAAACAATTCATTGGGCACGGAGTCAATTCTGCCCCTTCTTGACAACTCAGAACTTGAACAGCAACACTCCAAATAGCAGCAAGGAAAACAAAACTGAACTAAAAGCAAACTAACAGGCCCTGATGGCCAACAGAACAATGCGCAACAACGCTTAGGGAAAACAAAACTATTGAAAGTAAATGTGCAAAACACACTTATTTGCAAACTACTCTACTTAACTACGAGATAACTTATCTCAAAGGCAGTGCTTGAGGTGGATCCCATTAACTGGGATAGACAACACCTCGCCAGTCATTTTAGAAAGTTGGAATACGTTGTGTTCCTTGAATTTTATGATCACATAAGGCCCGTACCAGATTGCATCGAACTTGGAATGTCATCCAGGTCTACTCTTAAACTCATTCCACTTGAAAACTAGATCTCCAACAATGAAATCGTGAGGCCTCGCCCTCTTGTCGAAAGAATTCTTCATTTGAGCTTGATGTATTTCTAGCTGCCTAAGAGTTTCCATTCTGGTTTCTTCCAGCTCTACCAGCTGTGCAAACCTCACCTCAAGAGGTTGTTCATTTAGCAACTCCAGTTCCTTAACATAACTCAAAGTTGGTAACTCAACTAAAACAGGTAATTTAGCTTCTTTACCATAAGTCAGAACAAAAGGTGAACAACCAGTGGCCCTTTTAGGAGTTATCTTGTCAGCCCAAAGGGCTAGCTTCAGCTTTTCATGCCATGTCCTTTAATTATCTTCGACAGTCTTCTTGATTATCTGAATCAGATTCTTATTTGTAGATTATGCCTGTCCATTGCCCTGCAAATAGTAATTTGAAGACGTGTTCAAATAGATGTTATTTCTAACAGACCAATCAAAAATCCTCAAGCCAATAAAAGCCAAACCATTATCTGAAATGATTGAATCTGGAACACCAAATCTTGATATGAGATCTTGATAGAAATTAAACACTAAAGTCTCGTTCACTTCCTTTAAAGCAACAGCTTCGATCCATTTTGTAAAATAATTTGTGGCAATAAGAATCTATTTATGACCCGCACTTGAAGGTGGATTGATAGGGCCAATAAAATCCAAGCCCCACTTAGCAAAGGGTTGTTCTACCTGAATCAAATGCAGGGGCAGCAGTGCAAGCCTCTGTTTACTGGAAAATAAAGCATATTTCTCACACTTTTTGACCCAAGCAATAGCGTCTTTAAACAAATCTGGCTAGTAATAACCAGCTCACATAAATTTCAGAGCTGTTGTTCTTGCAGCAAAGTGACCTCCTGAAGGTCCATCATGAAATTCTACTAATAGCTTGTCAACTTGATCAAGCTGAATACATCTCAGCAAAACACCTTAGAAGTCTCTCCTATAAATAATGCCACCAATGATTGCATAAGGGATAGCATATTCTTCTTCAGCATAGAAGTGAGAGGCTGCAGCAAGGCTGCGGTATTTGGTATGAACCTCCTCACGAAATTTATTCTCCCAAGAAAGCTTTGCAAGCCTTTCTTGTGAGCAGGTAATGGCAATTCAAGAATTGTGGAAACTCTTTCAGAATCAATTGAAATACCTTGTTTTGAAATAATGTGTCCAAGCAGTTTGCCTTCGTGCACTAAAAATATACACTTCTTTAGATTGAGAGATACTCTGAACTCTCTGCACCTCTAAAAAATTTGATCCAAATGATCTAAGTGTTCATTAGCATTTCTGGAAAAAATAGTAATATCATCTAAGTATACCAGAACAAACTTGTTCATGAGGCCGTGAGAGGCCATATCCATAGCACGCTGAAAAGTTGCTCCAATATTTGATAAGCCGAAAGGCATCTTCTTGTAGGCCATCGTGCCCCATTTGGTTGTAAACATTGTTTTGAACTGATCTTCCTGCTTAACCAGAATCTGGTTGTAACCTGAGTAGCCATCTAACAAAGAAAATCTGTCATAACCAAAAACTACTTGTAAAATTTGTTCCATGGACGGAAGTGGGTAATGGTCTTTCAATGAAGCTTTATTTAAATCTCAAAAATTGATTCAAATTCTGATTTCCCCACTTTTCTTCCTGACTGGCACTAAATTTGATACCCAGGAGGTGTGCTTGATAGGAAAAATAATACCGCTCTCAACTAGCTTATTCAGTTCAGCCTTCATAAGGTGCTCTAACTTGGGATTAAGAGGTCTTTGCTTCTACCTTATAGGTTTTGCATCAGGTTCAAGCTCAATGGTATGCTAGGCTAGTTCGGGGTTAAAACCTCTCAAATCCTTGTACTCCCAAGCAAAAATGTCACTAAATTTCTGACATAACAGAATAAAGGCTTATTGTTCATCTTGACTACATACCTTTCCCAGCTTGAGAAGCTTGCCTTTGCAGATTTCGATGGCTGCAAAATGTTCCTCCTCAACTATCAAACTGCATTTGTCTTTTCGTACTTGATCGTCTGAGTTAAACATAGATTCCAATGTCACCAAACCTTTTGGCAGCTTATTAGTCTTTAATTGCACAATCTGATCCTCATATTGTTGCTACCATTTTTGTTGATTTCCATCTGCAAACTCAACTTCAGCAATCAAAAAATTCATGATTTGCTCATCGCTGTCAAAAACTTGCCAGCTTACATTATTGTCAGGTACAGAAGGTCTGACCACTATTTTCACGTATTGACGTGCTTCTACCTTATGAATCTCCTTGGGAATATCAAACTGGGCTCCTATGGCAGCGAGCCTGTCAACATGCTTATTTTGATTCCAAGAAATAGCCATGATGTTAAAAGCATTAAAATCTTCCATTAAATCCCATACACGATGCTTATATTTCTTAAGCAAATCATTCTTGGCAGCATTTAAATTTCTGACCTGATTCACAATCAATTATGAATCACCAAAAACCTGCAAGCATTTAATATCTCATTTGCGGGCCCATTCAAGGCCATGCACCAACGCTTTGTACTTGGTTGTATTATTTGAACAGCTAAAAGTAAATCTGCAAGCAGAAAAATATTTATCTCCTTCGGGTGATATCAACATAGCTCCACCCCCGACACCAACACTGCTCCTCGAACCATCGAAGTAAAGCTTCCAAAGCTCACTATCCTTTTCTGCAGATAGTTCATCCTCTTTGCAAAGATTAGGCATATCACAATTGGGCTCTCGGATCATATAGACTCCTAATCCTATCTCATCTATGTTTTGGAACGGATCAAGCTCGTGATCTTCGGCTGCCCATTCATCTAGATTGATATTGTCTATCTGGGTGCTACAGTCTGAGGTCATGGTTTGCTCCTCCATTGCAGAGGTGGCGTAGAGGTTAGCATTTATAGGATTCAGCGAGTATGGTTTGATATGGTCTTTGGCAAGAGGCTCGGACTTTATGGTCACTTTCGTACCATACCTAGTTCTAAAAAATAGATGAGACCAATCAGAAGACAAAAACCCACCCAATTTGGCTGTAAAATCCCTTAAGAGACAAATGGAAAAGTGCAGTGGTAAGTCTATGATATGAATATCCAGATGAATAGAAAAACTTGGGGATGCATGCAAGGTAAGGGCTAAATTCTTGATGATACCAGCGGTTTTAACAGCAGACCCATCTAATTGTACTATGCCTTTTTTAGGATTAGGCTCGTAAACAAGACCTAACTTATTAGCTAAACTCTTAGGCATGACTAAACAACTAGCACCAGAATCAACCATACAATTGTGAACAATTTTATTGCCAATAATCAAAATTAAGTAAAATGGAGGGGGCTTTACCTCTTTTGCTTTCTGCCCACCTTTATCCTCTGGGTCATTAGCCATCACAACCTTCGCAACTCCTCAATTAGTGTTGTCAAAAATAGACAACTCAGCCAAAGCATTTTGCAGTAAACCTTTCTGCCCTGGAAGCTATAGAGCATCTAATATCGACATGCTAACAGTTGTTTTCTTGAGATGCTCAACTATATTGAACGATAAAGAGTTTACCTTCTGCTGGTTTTTTGTGACAACAGCATCGTTTTGCCTCTGCAGATGCTGCGAATGCATTCCTAGTTGCTCTTTGCTGGATATCTCATGCCCTCTTTGCAATATCTGCATTTCAGACTGTGTGGAAACATTAACCTCTAATAAAATAGGTTGTTTACTGATTATAGGCTACTACTGTGAACTTCCAACTTGCTGTCCTGAATCCATAGCTCATTTTTTAGATCTGGTATTAGCCGAAATAGGAGAATTTTGCTGATTTTGGCCATTCACGCCACAGAATTCAGAACTCTTCCAGTTTGGCAAGGCAACTTAAACATTATCTTGTTGTTCTTGATTATGATCTGTAACACTTTCTGGAACAACATAGCTATTCTGAACCATTAATGCCTGATTTCTCATTCCATTGGCACATGTTGATTGGCTATGGGGTTGATTGCACGGATAACACCAATCACAATCTTGGGCAACGTTATTTTGTGGCACAAGTTCCTTTGACGAACTAGCTACGTTCGGATTGTATGGCTGGAATGGCCTGGGGTTAAAATTCCTTCTTTGGGCTTGATAATCATTTTGAAAAGCGGGCCTATTTTGTTGGTTTTGCTGATAGGGAGCTTGATAAGACTTACTTTCTTGGCCAACATGATTTTTAATAGTCATGAGATCATTCCCAAAGGTCTTTAATATGCTTTTAAGCTCTTGCATCTCCGGATTTGGGGCTGGGGCAGCAACCTCTTGGGTTGTATTATGGTAACCTATCACTGAAACAGGCAGGACAATAGCCAAAGGAGGTATAGCAGTGGGAATAGGTGGCTATATTTATGGAAATAAAGGCATAGGGGGTCTAGGAGCTATGTCTCTAGCTTGGATGAGGCAATTTTCAGCGTTAATGGCTATATTGTACGCATTGGGAAGCGTTAGACCACCCATAGACTGAGTCATAACATCAATCTTACTATTTAAAGCTTTTAAATAAAACAAAAATGCATGTGCTAGTAAGGGCTTTACTGTTGCAAGAATCCTGTCCCAAGTTCTTTGGAATCGGTAATTGAAGTCAGCCAAATGCTCATGTGGCACCCTCTGAATGGTGCTGAGCTGCTCTAATAAGGATAAGTTGTCAGATTTATCAACAAAATATTGGTATAAGCCATTACCTAACACATCCCATGTTGCAATCAAGTTGGTTGTGAGGCCTCTGAACCACTGTAAAGCCTTGCCTTTGAGCGACGTAGCCAACAGCCTTAGCGTGACATTCTCCTGCATGATGTTGTGCACCGAGCATAGTGTGGCCATGCCACGAATGTGCTCGACTAGTGTAGTGTAATCTTCTCTGGTGAAGTAGGGCAGTCCTCTAAGGGCTGCAACTGGAATATCATCATGTTGAAGTATATTTAATGGGGTACCGCCATTGAAGGGCGCGAACGAATGCTGCCTTGGTGTTGCCATTGGCGGTACTTGTGAAATCGGGATTGGAACTCTTGGTGATAACACCAAGGAACTGAAAACCGGAGGTGTTGACTTCGACCTCATGGGTGCTTCAAAAATCCTCCTTGTTGTCCTTCCTCTTCTTCATGATGGGGACAACTCTCGATACTTGAAGGGCATAAAACTTGATCTTGTTTGAATGTTTCTTATGCGCAGGCTGCACTAGCATGAGGAAAACATAACTGGAGTCACCAAGTATATTGTGATAGCCTCTAGAAGGTTGGAAAATCTACTGCATACACCAAACAACAAACTCAAATATTAAAAAATTCTCTGAAAGTAGCTTTCAAAGTCCCACCGGGTGTGCTAAAAATTGTTGTCAATAAATTTACATCCTGCTGAATGCAATATTCAGCAATCTACTGAAACATGGAAACCTTCTTCAAATGTGGGTGATCTGAACAAAGAAGGAATCTCCAGAGTGAGTTGGTTCTCCGAATGATAAATTTTACTCTAAGATGTTCTGAGGGAAAAGAGATAAAAGGATGGACTGATAAAACTTAAACCAACTGATGATTAACTTATTACTTCTGACATAAATTAGATCTTGCCACTCACAACAATTCCTTGATTTATAATAGTTCCTACAATCTCACCAATGCATGATTTCATCAATAATTCATATGAAGATTCAGAGACATCAAATACATCATATAACCTGAAAACATGAAACTCTGCAGAAAACTCATAAAAGCATGACATTAAGGCTTCAAAATGAAAACACAGAGCATCAAACTGTTGTTACTAGTCTTGAGACAAGAAAAATGGAAATGAGAACTCTGTTGTATTACTGAAACTAAAAGAGTGTCAATCTGCCAAAACTGAGTACAAAGGGTTCACAAGCTCAAAAATGCATTAGAGCAGGAACTAAAATCTGAACTGAGAAGGAGAGATAAAAAGACTAAGTCTTTTGAAAGGCATAACTCTCAAGAAACCCTAATCCGAGCTCAAAAAAAATCTCAAGGAAAAAAGCTTCAAACTGTCTCAAAAAACTGCCTAAAAGCAGAAAAAAGCATATTGCTTTTATGATGAACCTATCAAGCCTCTAAAAATAGGCTGAATTTGCTTTAAAAACTCAAAAACACCTTATCTCTCCAAGATAAGTCACAAATCCGACCAAGAGAAGAAGTCAATAAAAAATTTGCTAAAAATAGCAAGAAATCATAAAACAATTTATAGGATATTGCTTTACGATTCTGCTTTACAGGACTGCAAATTTTCACAATTTGTCTATTTTTTTGCAATTAAAGATTAAAAATCTTTTGCAAAAAAAAGAAAAGCTTCTTATCTCTCCATTACCATATTTTGATTTTCTCACAAAATCATAAAAATATTACATATCATTATCTTCTCATCAAGACTTCAATTGATTTCTCTAAAATCAATTAAAACACAAAGAACCCTAAGTGGATAATCATCAAAACCTAACCCTAAATCATAAGGTTTTCACTATTACATTTACATTGATAATCCATATTCAAGCCTTCATATTTCACTAAGGCAAAAGAACAAATCAAGGCTTAACCATTGTCCTAGGCACATAAAATAAGGTCTTAAAAGACTTAACATATCGACCTAGTATAGGAATTTTTGGCCTCCCAACACATACATTAGACTTAGACTTTGATAAAAATATGATGTAAAAGACCACTTATTTGAATTTCTCCATATGTTTTGACCGAATATTCTAGATGATCATGATGTTTCTCGAATTAGGGCACGAGAAAAGAAGGTCAAACCCTAAAATCATTCATTTGCACTCCATCATTTTGAGGAAAATGAGCTCTTCCAGTGAACATGCCGCCATGATGGTTGAATATGTAGCTCGTGTGCTCTGAGAATCAAGTTGTTTCTCTAAAAATGTGGTACTTAGAAATGTTTCTTATAAATATATGGGGTTATGTAGGGTCCCTCTACAATAAACTCTCTCAAATTTTCATATCTCCAAGCCATTTGATCATGGCGACAAGTTTTCACACATTGAAAAAAAGTCAAATGCATTGAAGAGAAAGTTGCAAGGTAGCATATTTTTTGTTCTATTCAGTGTGGGGCCAAATTGACAGTGCCAAAATATTTGAGTCAATTTTTTTATGCTATTAAAGGTCCCATTTCACACCCCCAACATGCCTAACCATTCCAGACTACATTATGTTTGCACTTTATCTTAAGAGCCCTAAATTCCAAAAATTGAAAAACTTTGATGAGTTATTTCTTTAAAATCATGATACTTAGAAATGTTCCATATAAAATTAAAGGGTCATGTAAGGTCCCTCTACAATAACCTCTCTTTTTTTATATATCTTCGAGTTGTTTGGTCGTGGCGACAAGTTTTTACACGTTGAAAAAAACATCAAATGTATTGAAAAGAAAGTTGCAAAGTAGCATAATTTTTGTTATGTTTGTTGTGGGTCCAAATTGAAAGTACCAACACATTCAAGTGGGTGGGTTTATGCTAGGAAAGGTCCTATTTCACACCCCAACATGTGTTATCATTCCAGACTACATTGCGTCGATGCTTTCTCTTAAGAGCCCTAAGTGCTAAAAAGTGGCAAATTTTGATGAGTTGTTTCTGAAAAACTGTGGAACCTAGAAATATTTTGTCTAAAGCTATAGGGTCACATAGGGTCCCTCAACAATAACCTCTCATTTTTTCATATCTCCAATTCATTTCATCATAGTGAAAATGTTTCAAATGTTGCAAAAAGTGTCAGTTGCATTTAGTAAAAGTTTTTGAGAGGCATTGTTTATATTCTTCATCTCATGGGGGTGAATAGACAATTCCAACATGTTGGGGGTGGCTACAAATTGGTCCACTTTAGGGATTTTGGTCAGTGTACGTCTCTTTAATGACAAATAGGAAAATTTAATGATGCATGAGAGATATTTGACAATGCCATGAAATAAGTCATGATATGTTTTAAAAGCAACAAGGGACAATCACATTGAAAAAATAAAAAAGACCTAGTAAGGGAAAATATTTATGGAAATTTTCAAGTGAAAAAGGGTCAAAACACAATATAAAAGATGAAAACCAATATGAGAAAAAGAGATGATAGTCAAAAGGAGCTTTGATAGTAGCCAATTGAGTTAAGTATGATAGAGCCAAGAATCATAGTTGCAAGGAATGGAGTAAGAGCTAAATAAAGATACAATGACAACAAACAATGATGGAGTTATCTTGTCAAGATTCTATTCTTCAAAACCCTCATTAAACCCTTGTCGTAGTTTAAGATATGTAATAAATTTTTGAAAATGGCATTAACCTTTTGTGGATGACAATGATTAAATTGAGGTCTCCTTTTACTATAAAAAACTTAAATATTCTTTCTTTGGCCTGTCATTATGATTTTTAACTTTCCTCACCTGAGTTGAATATAATAGTCTCATTTATACCAAAAATGATAGAACCAATAATCATGAAAAGGAGAATATGATGCTGATCAATGACAAGGCAATGACACATTTGACAATGGAAAGAGTAAAGGAATGCACACTGGGCATCATGGGACAACCTTTGATCAAGATTAAGGGACAAGGTCTTAGAGCAGTATTGAGAGATAGATAGGATCAAGGAAACAAGTTTTATTCTTCGTTACATTGACATCATGAAGGAAATCCATAGTCATATTCTTGGTTACATTGATTTCACAAAAAGGTATATAGGAGGGAGTAGAATGTAGCTCTACCTTTGTTAGCTCCATGTCAAATTTTTATTATCTTTCTAGTGTAGGAATTCTAAGTTAAACACTCATTGTAGGACCATTCTTAGAAGCTTGTATAATAAACTAGTGAACCCATATACTCTTATGACTGTATGATCTACACCAAAGGACTAGTCTCCTCAATGGATTGAATTCAAGGTATTCATAAATGTTTTGGTCAATATAGGAATATATTTATTTGAGAGGAAGAAAAGTGTGGGCATGAGGAATAGCTCTATAGATGTGAAATAGTGATTGGTCAACTAGAGGATAGAGGTCCATAGTATAAATAGGTCACATCATTTAATGAAATAGGAAATGATAGGTTGGTTAGATGATAACATTAATAGAGGATCAAAGGTGCAAGGATGGAGGGGTACTTGAATGTCCTTGGGATCCCCAAGTTTTGTAGTTTCATGTCTATGTACTCTTCAAGATGTAGGGGGAATTCAAGCTAGACAATATTAAAGTTAGATACTAACCAACCAATGGGTATCAACAAACTATTTTGGAAATATTATTTATCATTATTTAGTCTTAACAAGTATGCAACCATACTACAATCCAAATGGAAAAGTGAGCTTTATTAAATTATTCAATTAATCAAATATAGTGCAAATATGAATAACTTTATAATCATTTATAGTTGCATAAAATCATTATTCTTTTATTCAAATAATCATTTATAATGCAAATACAGTCACCATTGATAAAAAAGACTTGTAACCAAATAGAACCATATAGACATACACCATTATATGTAGATACAAGTATAACATATATACAAGAAATATGGATATAGGCTTACAACAAAGCCATATGGGCATACAATGTCACATAAATGTAATATAACATATATGTTCAAAAATTCCATGTAGGCATACAACAAAGGAACCTAATACATAATATTTTCCCTCTAGGCGAAGGAAACAGATCACAAGCTGCCTTTGATTATTGGGGGATGGAGATGCATGCAATAGTGATCTCCTTTGAACTCATTCACTCAACCTCCTATTTAAATATTCCTTGACTCACATCTAATATAATAAAATTATAGACATTAATATAAAACATAAATTATAGAATGACATATAACAAAATAATCACTTACCCCACACAAATAATCACTATGTTCATCTACAACAGGGGCATGCTCATGATCTAGAGTTGCGAAGCCCTATGGCAACCATCCAGATAGAAATTAAAGTTCTAAAAATGAATATCATTTGATTTTTTAATAATAGACAGATAAAATAACAAATATAATTACCTTTGTCAAAAGCATCAAACTCGTTACTGTTGTAGCAACACCATGCTCCATTGTCATATGAATATCGAGAGGAGTGTCTACTTGCATCATCTAAAAATGAAAAAAACATTATTCAATTACCAAAACTACCTGAGTGAAATTTCTATGTATTACTTGATATTGAATTTTTATATAAATATTTAAAGGGTTTAAACCATCCAACAATGGTAAAGACCCAAATTTACCATTAACAATGCCTTTACATGGAATATAGATTCCATCCCATGACATGTACAAGCATGATAGCACTCATAAAAACATTTAATATCACTCATAAAGGTTGGTAATAGCATGACGCGACAAAACCATAACCTCAAATCCTTATATATATTTTCAAGAATTACCATGTCAAGTATATCAAGTGGCCTAAAATTGAAGGATTCCTCATGGTTTTCAATACTAAATACCTCCAATTATCAAATTTTCATAATGGGAATCAAATATTCTTGCTAAAATGACTAGAGTATTGTGATCATATCCATGTAATCCAAGAAGTCAAATAAAGCAATGAAGTAAATCTAGATATAAGACTCCTCAAACTAATATCATGTTAGAACCTATCAAGTGAATGATAAAACATAAAATTGACCCCAAATAAAGCATATCATAGCATAGGAAGGCATATAGAACATGTAAGTCAACTAGGACCCATGAAGATCAAATCAACTCACCAACCAAGATCTATACCATCCACAAAAGATGAAAAATTAAAAGAGGGTAGAAATTCTCTCAAAATTTCAAGCTAAAAAGGGGTCTCTATTTTGATGATAATATAAGGCAAAAATCCTCACCAAAATAAGATAAAAAACCAAGAATAAAATAATTGGATTAAGAGTGTTGTGTGTATAACTGCATTTTCTTAAGGGATACAAATCCATATTTAGGCACCTATATTTCCTTTCTATATTTGTGTATAAGTTAAAAATTCAATGCAACCAACTATTTAGAGGATTAAATATTGTATATCCACACATGTGAGCTTCTTAGGAAGATTTTTTAGTTGATAAAAACTTTGAAGTCATGAAAAGAGGTATGTAATGATGAATAAGACTAGGAGACACAACCTAAAAACCTCTTAATACCTAAGCACCATCCCAAAAAGGGTTTCTAAGAACCTATTAGGACCTAGTTGAACTTGATTAGGATCAAATCAACCTCATTATAATAAGGAAGCTATCATTCTAATTTGCAAAAATTCTAACCTAATTACAAGTGAAAGGAACAATTGAGCGGGAAACTAAGATGGAGGCATTGGAAATAAAAGTGATTTTTTTGATCATGGGTGGATTAGAAATGAGTTAAGAAAACCTAAAAGAGTTGGCTATTCACTCAACCACTCAAATACAAATCTTCTCTTTGATTTAAAAATATAAAAAATCTCTATTAACAACACCAACCACGAGAAGGTGGAAAATTGATTAACACCAGTAGACTCCATTTTTAGAGGTCAATAACATGATCAAATGAAATACATAGATTATTAAGTACATAGCAACCTGAAATAAAATTAATTAAAAAGTAAAAAATATACTTACAAACTATGCACAACCTTTGAGTCATTGAACATTATTTAATTGCCAATACAATTTTTATTTTAAAATTAAAAATTCTTTGTATTACTTGAGTGAAAGTTTGATGAACGCCCCCACTACCAGGTGTTGATGTTAAAGGCCCAAAATTAACCTATTCAACATCCAAAGCGAGTTAACTTTTCGCATGTAATATTTATAATTGTTTACTAGTTACATACCTCTGCACTTGACATCGTTTTGTAATAGGGAGGTGGAGGACCACTTGAAGTAGGGTGAACACTGTGACCCTAAAATTTTATTATAATAATTCAACTAATTTAGTTAATATTGCATTTCAAAATGAAATTTAATAAATTAAATTAAATGAACTATTTGACATTTACCTGACTATCAAAGCCGAATGTATCACTCAAGAGAGATTTTGTCCTTACCATTTGATCTATTGTAGATGTACCCTAGGCACATACATCTTGCCTATCCTTAGGATCATAAACAAAAAGTGACCCATAAGACCAATATAAATGAGGTGGAATTGGATGCCTAGAAGGATCACCCGCCTCACCTTGTACTAGAGATCTAGTATGTTGTATAAGGATCTAAGTGAGTGAGCTAATCGACTGAAAGGTGTCCACCTCAACACCCTCCTTCACAATGGAAGGGATAGTCACGTGCTCATAGTCTAGTCTAGTGAGTAGTCTCGCTAGCCGTTGTGGGTCAAGATGTGCCCCCACCTCTACCCTAGAACTCTTGTATGTCAAAATAGTTTGGGATTTCAATGAGGACAAAGTCAAATTAGAGTTTCCTAAAAAATTATTGTGGTATCTCATTATTGTTGCATGGAGGATGGTAAAAAACCAGCCACCACCTATACCAAAAAATGTTTTTTATCCCTTGGTGGTGGTACCAATGGATAGGGAACCTCTTGCATGCATAATGTAAGGGTTCATTCATTCTTGGGTCAGTGAAGAGTGCACACAAGTCAGATTTCACTTTTTTTTCTTTAACTTTTTTATATGATAATTTGTTTGCATAAAATTGTTTTAGTTCTTACCTCTTATTAGACTAGTTATTTTTTTGCTTGCTAACTAATTCTAATATGTGAAATATTATAGATTGCAATGGTTGAGAAAGGGTGGTCCTATGGGAGTTTTTTCTTGTAGGAACTCTCAACCTTGCAATTAACTCCTCAATTTCTTTTTTGTTATTTTCAATTTACCCCAATATGTGTTGGAAAAATAAGGACAGACAACTGAGAGGGGGGGTTAATCAATTGTCATAGAATATTAATTTTTTTGAAACCTTACTTGACTTAATCTCAAATCTGATGAATGACTAATAAATCATGAACAATCAACACATCAAAAACATAGAGAACGCCAATATTTTTACGTGGAAACCCTATTAGGGGAAAAACCACGGTGGATGTTAGTCCACAATATTATACCCTGTTAAAAGTATAATGAGAAAATAATGGGAATGCACATGCATTCAGGCACACTACCTAGAGCTCACTGGTCAAATACAAGAGGGCTCACTGCCCAACAATACAACAATATGGATTAGATCCACAAAGTATGAACTACAAAATAACTTCTACATAAGCCTGATTATAGTTCCAATTAAGCACAAAAAACTCTTCTTCACTCTTTGCTCAACCTTCTTCTCACTCTACTCTGCAATCGAATGATAGGAACACTATTCACACATCTGCACTTTCTCTGGCATACATTTTCTCTAATGCACACACTAACTTCACTCAAAAAAATTATCTTTTATATCCACAACATGAGATTTCATCAACAACTTAGTCGGCTAGAAATTATAAAGCATATTTTCAAAGTCGGCCAAATCACAAATAAATTTTCAATGCGAATCCACCAAGGTCAGCCACAACATAGTGGAGACCCAAAATAACAACTCCAACAGAAAAATATTTTAATTAATTCCACCTCAAAGATCCACAACACGCTACTACCATCATGTCGGCCAAGAACATGAAAAACTGAACATACAGAGAAAAATATTTGACCACGAACACAGAGATCAATGTGGGCATACCACAAAGATAGAGCATGATCTAGAAGCATCCAAAAATAACAAGAACTAACAAAGAAACATCCACAACACCAAAAACATACAAACTTCATTTAGGAACACTGACATAACACACATAAATACTGTCAGAACACAACTGTTCACTACACAATCAGATCTTCACGCGGACCTCTGAAACTTCTGGTGGATGAACTAGATATACTTAGCAGAAAACCCTTTAATCCACACCAACTGATCTTCAATGTACATAACAAGATACCTTCATGACCTTCACAGTTCCACAGAGAACTTGGAACACTTCTTTTAACAATTTTCTCAATATCCTCGACATATACAACTTCTGATGTATTGAAGGCTAATAGTGTTGACATCAATGACAACCAAAGTATCCAAAAATATGTGTTCTTGTGTTCCTAGAGGATGATGAAGAATTTTAGGAGGTGTTTGTTAAGGTTGTTCTTTAGGATGGATTTCATTATGAGGTGAATTAAGGTTTTCAAGATTTGGGGGTGAACTACCAATTCCTAAAAATTAAACAAATTTTAAATTAAAAAAAAAAAATCTACCTATTTAATAATAAATCAACACTAAAAATATTACTCCTTTGACCTCATCGATGTCTTGGCAACATTTTGGTGAAGATTTGGCGAAGAAAAATCCCTCCCAAAACAAGAGTGTGCTTTGCAGGGTTTGTAGGTTGTGGGAAACAAGTTTTATGGAGAAATGAGGAATAAAAAATATGTTTGCTTTTTCATTGCTTAACTGAACAATAATCCCAGTTTGTTATAACATGAGCACATTATAATGCACTCACATGATGGCTTTGATGGGACCAAAAAGTCGGGTGGCCACTTTTTGGTCCCCCATCTTTTTGCACCCACCCCTTTTTCTCTAGTTATAAGAGATCTTTTTCATTTGTACGCAATTACCTCATTAGGCTTACTTGTCAAGACTTATCCTTTTATTTTTTATGTATTTTTCATTTATAAGTTTTAACTTCTCCCTAAGTGACACTCAAGGGGGGTGTTAGAGTAAAAGGATATTTTTCTAATTAATTATTTAATTAAATCCCTTTTCACACTAGCTAATTAATCTTATTTCGGTCATGAGTTTTTTTGTCTCAAGTCATAGGATTCATAAACATGTCATGATCTATTTTTATCCTCACCTAGGGTTTATTTTTTCTTTTTAATTTTTTCCATTTATAAGGATTTATCTATTGTATCACTCATTGTGTGAGGATTGCACATTCTTAATGATTCATAATTTATTTGATCAATTATCTCTTGGCCTCCATAGCTTTCCTTTTTCTCTCTTTTTTTGATATATGTTTGATTATAGGTGATCCTTGGGAGTTTTAGGGTTGAGGAATAAACTCCAATATTGACAACTTCCTAGGATACAAATATGTGAAGTTGAATGTCTGAGGTTTGTGAGTTCCTTGAACCTTTGAAAGGATAACATTATGGAACAAAGTGGTAGAGATTCCAAAGTGTTGGACACACGCAGAGACTGAGAGGGGGGTGAATCAGTCTTATCAAAATATAAACCATTCAACAAACTCAATCTTCTTTACGAGAATAGAAACCCTCAAATAGATCAACAACAAAGAAAGATATTGTAGTTTAGTTCCTTAATAAGATCAATCACCCTCAACAATGAAAGATATAACAATTCAACCCTTAACCAAATCAACAATAATGAAAAATGAAATAAGGAATACAAATCCACAAGATAACACTAGATTTATGTGAAAAAACAAATGAGGGAAAAGCCACAGAGAGAGTTAACTACAATATATGAAGCTCACTGCTTACAAAAGTTACAACAAGGTTCACTACCAAAAGACTTGCAAACTAAGGCACACAACCTTAGGGAAAGATAGAAAGGACTTGAAGATTTAAGTACACAACTCCATGGAAAGATACAAGGACCCGATGAGATTCACTATCTCAGAGCAGGATACATGAAGATTTAGGATTTACAACATATGTCAACAATACACTTTGCTGACTAAGGTGTTAAAGAAAATTTGATCTATCTTCCACACAATTTCACACTACTTTTGCATGATCTTCAATACATTCCACATTCTTGCAATTTGTAATTGATTTGATCTTTCATTTATATGCACTGCATGATCACAAAACATTAATTAGGTCTGCTAAGAAGAAGATAAACAATAATCTCAATAATTTGGCCATAAAAACATAGTGTGGTTCCAAGAGATAGAGAGGGCCAAAAGCAACCTTATTACATCTTCCAATGTGCTCCCAAATGACTTGCATGTTGGTGCACAACAACTCAAGTCAGAAACAAGGAAATATGTAGATAAAATGTGTAGCACAATACCATTCAACCTAAAACACACTTGCAACTGAATTAACTCAATGTAGTCCTCAACAAGATAGGTCAGGATACAAAACTATCTTAACACAATGTCAAATGATGGTGCAAACCCTCAAGCACATGACACAAGCAAGATAATAAGCCATGTCAATTAGATATCCATAAATTACCCAAAAGGACAACTCACAACATAATGCAACACCAAAGAGATCAATCATTGACATGCAGACCATAGAGAGATGTTCCATGAATATCCAAAAACACTTCCAAAAACTTCTTCCACACTGCCATATCGCCAACAACCATCGCGGACCAAACAAAAACAAAGTACTTCAACCTAAAATCACAAGATGCACAGTCATGAGATATAGCATTAAAAAAACATGTGGACCACTTCAAAATGTAAAAAATGAACTAAAACACTACACATACATTGAGAGCATGTCCACCAAGACGTAGGAGAAGAGACATCAATGCAAAGAAATGTGGAGCATTTTCTGGACCAATCCAAACAACCAACAACATTTCCAACCTTTTGCAATTAACAAAAACCTCAAGTGCAACATCCACAAAGCACAAACACTGAATCCCAAACCAAATGACCAAGTCTCCAATAGTGGAGGAATGCAAAACATTCTCTCAAACGATCTTCACAACTTTCTGAAATAGACACTTTCTACCAACTTGTGGAGACCAGAACTAACTTGTAACAACACCTACTTCCTCAGGAACAATATAAGAGATCATATAGCATATCATAGACCATTAGAAACAACTCTCCACCATCAACATTACTTCTAATCCTCATCTTAATGCTTCTAATACTCCTCTTAGTATAACACCATGATAACATCTCTGTTGACAACAACCATACTCAATACACTTTTACTTGACATCAACCAAAGCATGAAAACCAACCATGAACATCAAAAACACCACCATACATCAATGACAACTAATTCCAAACAAAAAAGCAATAATCTCCTCAAGTTTTGACAACCAATGTCAACCAACTCACCAAGAGTTGAAATTTTAACTCCTCAAGTGTTGACATCAATGACAAACACAATGACAACTAATGCCAACAATCTCCCCCTTTGGAATTGATGGAAACACACACCTGCTCACTCTCCCCCTTTGACATCAAGTACAAAGGGTCACACACATCTTCACATTAAAAATAAAAACACATTCTCCCCCTTTGACCAACAAGACTTCTTCTTCAAACAACTATACATGCTCAACAATTGTACATTTTCTTCAAGCTCCCCTTAAGGAGCACATTCTTTCTCCTCTTCAAGTTTCTCCCCCTTTGATGTACATACTAAAATAGAGGAAAATGGGTGAGGTGGGTTTTGAATGGGGTTATGCACCTATCTTCCTTATTTCATTAGGAAAAAGAGATCTCCTAGGGCAAGATTGACTTTTAACCCTTAGGTGAGTCAATCTTAATGGAGATCTTGTTGTTTTCCTTATGACTAAGGATGGGATAAAATCTTCTTGAAAAAAACTTTGTGGAGAAAAACTAAAAATAGTAAATGATCTCAATTATGCAATGTGAAACTTGAATCATCAATTTAAAGCATAAAACTATCAGAAACAACAAACTTTCGGTAGATCTGAGAAGCTTAAGACATTGTGCACTTGTCACCAAAAGCTTTTGTTGAGTGCCCTCCTGGGATAGATTCACCCTAGGGTGAATGAGTCTTTGCAGGGCTTTTCTGCTTAACTTTCATGGTCCTCTGGAGATGGATTTGAGCTTCTTTTTTCCCTAGGTTTCACCATTGAAAATTCAAAAATAAATTCAGTATCTGAGTTTACGTATCTTGACAACAATGTTAACAACTTTGCAAAATTTCACTTTTGATCAATCTTCAATCCTTCTTTACCTACAAATTGGCAACACATAAAGAGGGAAAAATTGTTTGTTTTTTGGTGAATGGGGGTTTTCCTTGTTCAAACCCCATTTTGGTAATTAAAGCTTGAAATGAAATAAAACATGAATAGAAGGAATGATGAATGAACAATGCTATGTTGCAACTCACCAAACCCTTGAAGTGAAATCCTTAGAGGACTAAAATCTAACACATCTCTCCAAGGTCTTTATCTTGAATGAATGGCTTGATTGGATTCTTGATTTGATAGCTTGAATCTTGACTTGAATGCTTGAAAACTACATCACAATGTTAACTCCAAAAACATGCATGAATGCAAATAAATTTGACATGATGCTTGAGATTTTGAATGTTGCAACAAATGACTGAGAAATCTACTCTTGAATGCTCTTGAAAATAATACTAGCTCTTGGAATTATTGCATATAAACTCTAGATATTGAATTGATAAAAGACCTTACATTTATAGGTAATTTTTTAATTTCTTGAAAATAAAATTCAAAAGCTAACAATTGCAATTTAAATTTGAATCATAAAAATTCCACCAAAAACATATTAAAAATTGGGGCCCTAAACTTAAGGAGCACCTATTCACACTTGGTCGAATGGGACCTAGGACCTAAATCCAAGACACTCCAATTCCAAGGATATTTAATTAATGTTTGCAATTATTTAATACAAGTTTCCCTTTTAGAAAAAAGAATTAATTAGGCTTTTAAAAGCATAATTTGGCTAATTAGAGGCTTAATTAAGTCCAATTTAATTAAGGGACCCAAACATAGTGTGAAAATGTGAAGGTTTACATTTTTCTACACTACACATACATACCTTCTTGAAGCAACTAATAGGCTCCACTGTTAGCAACAACCTTTACCAGCTCCCCCTAAGAGGAAGCTACCATTAGTCCAGGCATAAGGATATATCTTGAATTTATATTTTTGAAAGCACCTTAGTGAAGATATCTACAATTTGATCCTCAGTAGGCGCATAATCCATTTTGACTTCTTGTTCTACAACATTCTCCCTTAGAAAGTGATACCAGATAGAAACATGTTTGGTTCTTGAATAAACTACTGAATTCTTGGAAATATTAATAACAATGGTATTATCACATAATATAGGAATAGGTTCATCGTATACCATATTTATATCCTTCAAGGTTTGCTTCATCCAAAGCACCTAGGTGCAACAAGATGTTGCAACAATATATTCAACTTCTGTTGGGAATAGGGAAATTGAGTCCTGCATCTTATTGAACCAAGAGACCAATTTGTCTCCCAAGAAAATACACTTCCACTGGTACTTCTTTGGTCATCCACACATCATGCCTGGTCAACATTAGTATAGGCACTTAGAGAAAAATTATCATAATTTTGATACCATAAACCTGTTGGAAACAAGCAACACTGAGAGGGGGGGTGAATTAGTGTTTTGCAAAAATTAACTTTATTATTCAAATCTTTAATCCACTTAGAACATTCAACCAAAAGTAATATGCAGAAACATAAAACAAACCACAACACCATAGCACAAATATTTTAACATGGAAACCCTATTAGGGGAAAAACCACGGTGGATGGCCAATCCACAATATACTCTGAGTATACTCAAAAGAAGTTTACAATATGGGAATGCACTTGCATTCAGGCACACTGCCTAGAGCTCACTACTCAAAATGGGAAGGCACACTGCCTTACAAAGATTTGGATTAGATCCAAGAGAATGAACTGAAGAAATAGCATCTACAAATTCTTGATTACAGTTCCGGTTAGGCTCTAATGTCAATCTTCTATCCTTCTGACTGATATCGATCTTCTAATTTACTCTGCTTCTGACTCAATTCACAAAATCTTTATGCGCAAGCGAAACTGCGCATAAAATTGCTCCAACACTCTTCTGGTATTCACAATACACATCGACACACCACATATATATTGCAAAATAATATAAGAGATTATGCATATATATCCGCGACTAGCAATTTGATCGCAATAAGTTGGCTCAAATAAAACTTGAAGATATTAACAATTATCGGCTCAAATCATAAGAGTTATGCAATGTGCATCCACAATAGTCAGCCACAACTTAGCTCAGACCCAAAACAAGATGACCAAACAAAAAAAAAATCGATAAAACATTCCTTGAATATCCGCAACATATTACATCAACTAAGTCAGCCCTAAAATATTGATAAACAAAGAATTATCAACCGGATCTCGAAACTCACACAAGACTTAATACGAGGCACTAAGATTTCTAGACAACACTTTAGATGAATTAACAGACCTCCCATGAGGTCCACAACTCAAAATAACAACTAGAAATCTGTAAGTGAATCGATGAACACCAAACTGTCAGATGCTCTATTCTTCCTATCTGACTGCTGGTATAAGCAAATGATGTTATGTGGATCAGTCACCGACTAGGGTTTTCATCAATGACAACACAAAAAATCATTTGCAGTGTCTCTTGCCAACAAAACCATAATCCAAAGTTCCCTTCAAATATCTAAATATTCTTTTCACTACTTTCTCATGAGATTGCTTAGGATTAACTTGAAATATGGTAACTAAACATACTGCATGCATAATATCAAGTCTAGAAGCAGTCAAGTATAGTAAACCTCCAATCATAGACCTATAAAGAGTCTGATCAACCTCTAGAGACTTGTCAATTTTTCTCAAGTGACAACCAGTCACCATAGGGGTACCTATTACTTTGGAATCCTCTATGCCAAACTTCTTCAAAATCTCTTAACATACTTAGCCTACCATCATCTAGCTGCGCAATTTGAAGCCCAAGGAAGAAAGACAACTCACCAATCATAGACATTTCAAACTCTTTTTGCATCTCTTATGCAAACCTCTTGCACATATCATCATCTTGACCAAATATTATGTCATCAACATATAAAAATACAATTAGAATCTTGTCTTCTTATACCTTAATATAGAGATTACTATTTGTTGTACCTTTCTTGAATCATTTATGAAGTAAATACTTATCCAATTGAGCATACTAGGCTCTAGGAGCTTGCTTGAGACCATGTGCAAATCTTTCTTGAGTCTGCATACCATGTCTGTATCTTCTGATAACTAAAAACCATCTGGTTTCTCAATATATACCTCTTCCTCTAGATCACCATTCAAGAAGGTTGACTTGACATGCATTTGATAGACTTTGAAGTTCTTATGAGCAAAAAAAGTAAGAAACATCCTTATTGCCTCCATTATGGCTACCAGAGCAAAAGTATCCTCAAAATAAACATCCTCAACTTAAGAATATCCCTTACATACCAACCTGGTCTTGTTCCTTACAACTTCACCATTTTCATTCAATTTTTTTTTGGAGCACCCACTTTGTTCCTATCACATTCTTATTAGTAGGTCTAGGAACCAATTCTCGAGTTTGATTCTTCTTTATCTAATCCAATTCTTCTACCATTACCTTTCTCCTACCATCATCTTTGCTAGCATCAACAAAGTTCTTGGGTTCTACTTTTGACAATATACACAAATCTACTTGCTCACTTGCTCTTGCAAGCCTTCTCCTGGTAAACACACCTTCATTCTTGTCTCTAATGATCCGATCTGTAGAATGGTTCTTTTGAACATACTTTGTTGGAGTCTTGGGATCCTTCACTAGTTTTCATTCCTTCTCTTCTTTCTCTTCTTCTTCTTCTTCTTTAATCTAGGGAGGTATATCAAATCCACAAACCTCTTGTTCTTGTGAGATTTGATACAAATCTTCATCCACCTTAACATTTGTGCTCTCAATCATCTTTCCTAATCTCTTTTTGTAACATTTGTAAGCTTTTCTTCTAGTTGAGTAGCCAATAAAGATCCCTTCATCACACCTTGAATCAAACTTTCCAAGGTCTCATTCATCTCTCTTGATATACCATTTGCTACCAAAATTCTGAAGTATCTAATAGTGGGAGGTCTTCAATACTACAACTCATAAAGGGTCTTAGTGCTATTGACCCTCAATTGCACTTTGTTAATTAAATAGATAGTAGTATGAATTGCTTCCTTCCAATACATATCAGGTAGATCAACATATTTCAACATAGCCCTAGCCATCTCTTGCGCAATCCTATTCTTCGTTTCCACTACCCCATTTTGTTGAGCCCCATCCTAGGAACAAACATATGTCTTCTAATACCATGATCTTCACAAAACTTTCCAAATTCATTTAAAGTAAACCCACCTCCTCTATCTAATATTAAGCATTTTATCTTAACATCCATCTCATTCTTTACTTTTTCTTTGAAGATTTTAAACTTATCAAAAGATTCTAATTTATCTCTTAAAAATGTAACCCAAGTCATTCTAGTGTAATCATCAATAAGAAAAATCAAATACCTTCTACCCTATTGACTCCTTGTTCTTATAGGTTCACTAAGGTCTGTGTGAATCAACTCCAATGGCATTGTAGTAGAGCACTCCTTGCTCTTGAAACTTGTCCTTGTTTGTTTTCCTATTTGATACTCCTTGCATAAAGTGTTTATAGGCTTGGTTCTCTTAGGAATATCTGTCATAGCATGAGAGGAATTGATCTTTACCATATTGTCAAAGTTTGATCTAGGTGGATATTTTTCACTAAAAATTTGATTGTTCCAAATGCTCAAGAAAACAACACCATGTTGAAGATTTCGCTAAGACGATTCCAATGCTGCTTGAATTGCGTCAAACGAAGTTCGTATGCAAAAGTTATAGTCGATCAAAGTTTCTAAGAACATGCTGACTGGATCATATAGATGATGACATCAGCATAATGACGTGGTAGTATAGCTAGTAGGCACAATGATGTGGTAGGCATAGATAGCTAACGTGGACCAATGACATGGTGCCATGTGGACCAATGGCATGGTGCCATGTGGCACCCCCACGATTGCTCTAAAGCGGGTTTATTTTGTATGTTTAAAAAATTGGTTGATGGGGGGGGGTCAAACCCCTAACCTCTTGCCTGTTACTTTCCCTCTCAACCATAAGACCACACAGATTCCTCAGAAACTATAAGGCGTGAGTTTTATTTAAAGTGTATCCAAATCTTTATTGGGCCAAATGGGAAGTCTGACGGTTTGAACTGTTGACATCCCACCACCCAATACCAATGACCAACACTACACCACACACATTCTTTGGAATATGTTACTAACTGAAACCTAGGGAAATAGGGGGCTCTATCTTTTTGAGAGACAGAACTAGTGTTTAGGACCTTTCCACCCATTTCCTTCAAGTTTCACTCAAGTAAACCTTAGAGATCTCATTCCAAGGATGGAATAAGGGAAAGAGGTCTACTATAAAGTGTCCTAGGGTATGATTAAAGGCTAAAAGAGGGTTCACCACCAAGCAAGGGCTTGGAAATACTAAGAATGTAAATGATATGCAAAACTTAACTATATGACCTAGATTATGAAACTAAAAATTAAAATAATAGACTGAGAAAGAACAGAGCTGCACTTGGAAACTGAAAAGTATTGAATGGAGGTCTAAAATACTAGAAATGTTGAATTCTAAAGCACATTGGAACTCATACGCCAGTAGGGGCGATTTAGTCCCAATTTAGGGTTTTAAGCTGAAACCGGAATCTAGAATTGCTAAACTAGGATCTACAAAAAATGCTTGAAAGTAGGTATACTGGGACTCATATGCAACAAGTGGTGATTTAGTCCCAGTATAACGGTTGATCTAAAACTTTGATATCATTTGATGTTCTCTTGTAGCTTCTCTCCTATTAAATCTATGAGTCTGAAACACTAAATTGCAACCTGTAGGTGACTTTCTGTGATCTTGCAATGTAGATGACAACTTTGACAACATGACAACTTTCTCCAAACTTGCTCTTCAATTAATCTTCAACCCAAATCTACAAATCACACATCAAAGAGAGGGAAAAAAAAAAATTGTTAGTGGATAGGGGTTTGCCTTGGTCAAACCCCATTTTGGTAATTAAACCTTGAAATGAAATCAAATAGAATGGAGGAATGGTGAATGAACAAATGTGCAATGTTGCAACTCACCAAATCCTTGAACAAAAGGCTACAATATTATAAGTAATGGCTAGCATGAATGTGTATCTTGACTCTTACTTGAATGATATAGATCTTTGCTTGAATGATATGGATCTTGACTTGAATGCTTGCTTGAATCATAAGATACCTCCATCACAAATGTTAGCTCATAAACAACATGATGCATGATGAATTTGACATGATGCTTGATACTTGAATAATGCTCCAAGATGCTTGATAATCAACTCTTGAATACTATTGAATGATAGAATGCTTGATCTTAAAAAGTTCTAGATGAATTGTAAACTTGCTATGAGAAAATTAGTGTAATAACCTTGTATTTATACTTGTTTATGACAAATTTCTCGAAATTACAACACTACAAGCCAACATCAGATCTAGGAGAATAAAATCCTACCAAGAATTTGAATTTAAATTAGGTTTAAGCTAAGCAGGACTCATATGCCATTTGGGGTGTATGAGCCCCAATAGGGTAAGCTCAGGACACATTTTTCAAGAAATGTTTAGTTTAAAGTGAAATTTAGATTTAGGCCCTGAAACTTAGGTGGGACCCATACACCCAAGGTGGCGTATGAGTCCCAGATCAAATTTGGGCCATACAATCCAAAATCACTTAATTATGACTGGTCATTACATATGTATTGGGATTATCCTTAGAAAAATGCATTAAATAAGGCTTGTAGATGTAAAATAGGACCAAATAAGGCATAAAAAAGCCCAATTTTAGCAGGGAGGGCCCAAACAAGTGTGAAAATGTAAAGGAATACATTTTCCTACACTACATTTAGCCTCCACTTTAGTGAGAGTCTGAACTTTCTTCAAACTCACACTAAAGTAGACCAAACTTGAATCAAGAGGGGTCCAAACGTACCAATGCTAGTAAGATATGATGACAATGATCAAGAGGGATGATCAAGCCCCCAAGATTAAGATCCTATGGAAAACTAACATATGTGAATAATGATATAAGGAGCAACAACACGACACAAGCATATTGTTGATGTGTTTTTCATGCACTTCTCAACACAGGCAGTGCGTAGGTGCACTACCTCTCTTGAAAGAAAATCTTCCACAATCAGATTGCAGAACACTATCCCAAGGTCTCTAATGTTAGGTCTTGATAGTGCTTAGAATATCTCAGTTGATTTATGTGATTTGCTGGAATCACAAGGCTGACTTACGGATGAGTTACAAAGCATGGGAAGTTGGGTTTGCAAATGCAGTTTCAAAGTGTTGGAAGTGAATGAACAGTGGCTGTCCACTCAAAACAGCAAGCTGAAACTCATCAAGTTCATCTGATTTAGCTTCATGGTGATGCTTGAGATCCTACTCTAACCAAGGACTAAAAGAAGTAGCAAAAGGAGAAGGGTTAAGAAAGTTGCTCTAATCCTAAGCTATGAATGGACAGTAACAATGGTGGCTGCTAAATTAGACAGGCTTCCTAAACTAAGTTTTGGTTGACCAAGAGAAACCTACATCTACACAAAATTGGTGCAATCTTCTAAGGTCTGCTAATTTTCAAATTACACATATACATCATGAACATGCAATTGAACTAGGTTGCAACAATGACAAAAAGAAGCCCAGGCTAACTTTGCACAACAACTTGTCATCAACAAGTGCTAAAAGTATGGGTTGGAAGCTCATCAAATACTATAACAACACAATCATGACAACCATTCAAGAAACTAATACTAAAACTAACATAGAAGGTAGAACCATGCATGCAAGATGAGCAAAATCAATGAAAACATCCATAAAATCATGCAATGTTGTCTTCTATTACTGCAAATGCTTTTTACAACTCTCCAACCCTTACAAATGAGGGGCAAGGCCCTATTTATAGTTTTCCAAAGCCCAAATGAATGGCTAGGATTAATTCACAATGAGTGGTCCATATTTGATTACATTAGGGTTTCACCTACCCCACAATATTCAACAATTAAAAATACATTCCTTGTCTTTTCCCTGTTTTGTCATCTAGCGCTCAAGTGTTGTAGCAATTTCGTCATTTAGTTGATTGCCCTTTTACTGTAGCTGAAATTGCTTGAAAGCTTCCCTTTGCTTGATGCATATGCAGTGTTCTTCATTGGATCAAACAGGCCTGTCGACGACTGGTATCAATGGATTGGTTGCCCCTGATTTGGGCGAACAACTCCCTTATGCCTTCTTCAAGGCCACCCCCTTGCTTTTTTGTCATTGACTTCCTTGGCACAGGCCTACTTCTAACGCCGACCCTGTTGGTGGGTGCTAGTGGGAGAGGCGAACATGAAATGAATGGTGACAAGAGCTATGTGCATTCCTTATTCAACTTTCTCGATGGGTCTCCTGACAGACCTGCAGTAGGCTCCTTGAATCTTGCGTACATGAAACGTCGTAAGTTCTTTCATACACAAATCAAGGAAAACATTAGTCAAATCTTGCAAAATCCTTGTTAGATCCATCCATGCATCATCAAAAGATCATAATATTCATATTTGGAGCTCATTTGGACCATAAACATTAATGTGGGCCCAAGGGGGCAGGCATCGAACGGGGGACAACAAACCGGAAGGGAAGTTCCCGGACCCCACAAAACATAGCAAAACCAAGATTTTTCAATTATAGCGCATAGGAAAAGGGGAAGGAAGAGTGCCCAGAAAAACTTCCTTAACATTGGACTCATTTGAAAAAAATCGGAAGCTTGGAAGGGGAAAGCTGGAGGGTTACCACCCTTTTGAAAAGGCAATGAGCACATGACGGCCCGGAAGGAAAGTCCTGGATGACGACGGAGGGGTGGAGTCCCAGAAATGGCCACGGAGGGGCCAGGTTTTGGAGGTCGGGTCGCCAGGGCTCCACGGATGTTCAAAACGGCCATGGAGGGACAGGTCCCGAAAACGGCCACGGAGGAGCCAAGTCCTGGAGGTTGGGTCGTCGGGGCTCCACGAATGTTCAAAATGGCCATAGAGGGGCCAGGTCTCAGAGACCAGGTCGACAAGGCTCCACGGATGTTCCAAAATAACCAAAGAGGGACGGAGTTCCGAAACCACCAAAACTTAACGAAATGTTAACGAAACCTTGGCAGTTCACTTAGGCACCACAAACACATCCCAAATCCACCAGAAAGTTGTCCCCAAAGTCAAAAATGTGGAAAGCGCACCGTCAGGGGTCCATGGATGTTTCAAAATAGCCAAAGAGGGAGGGAGTTTCGGAGGGAAAGTTCTGAAACCACTAAAACTTAACAGAACGTTGATGAAACATTGGCAATTCACTTAGGCACCACAAACACATCCCAAATCCACCAGAAAGTTTTCTCCAAAGTCAAAAATGTGGAAAGTGGACCGTTGGGTGTCCACAAATGTTTCAAAATAGCCAAAAAGGGAGGGAGTTCAAGAGGGAAAGTTCTGAAACCATTGAAACTTAACGAACCGTTGATGAAACCTTGGCAGTTCACTTAAGCAACATAAACACATCCCAAATCCACCAGAAAGTTTTCCCCAAAGTCAAAAATGTGGAAAGCGGACCATCGAGGGTTCACGGATGTTTCAAAACAACCAAAGAGGGAAGGAGTTCCAGAGGGAAAGTTCTGAAACCACCGAAACTTAACGAAATGTTAACGAAACCTTGGTAGTTCACTTAGGCACCACAAACACATCTCAAATCCACAAGAAAGTTGTCCCCAAAGTTGAAAATTTGGAAATCGAACCATCGGGGGTCCACAGATGTTTCAAAATAGCCAAAGAGGGAGGGAGTTCCCGAGGGAAAGTTTTGAAACCATCAAAACTTAACGGAATGTTGACAAAACCTTGGCAGTTCACTTAGGCACCACAAACACATCCCAAATCCACCAGAAAGTTTTCCCCAAAGTAAAAAATATGGAAAGTGGACCGTCGGGGGTCCACAAATGTTTCAAAATAGCCAAAGAGGGAGGGAGTTCAAGAGGAAAAGTTCTGAAACCACCGAAACTTAACAAAACATTGATGAAACCTTGGCAGTTCACTTAGGCACCACAAACACATCCCAAATCCACCAAAAAGTTGTCCCCAAAGTTAAAAATGTGGAAAGCAGACCGTTGGGGGTCCATAGATGTTTCAAAACAACCAAAGAGGGAAGGAGTTCCAGAGGGAAAGTTCTGAAACCACTGAAACTTAACGAAACATTGACAAAACCTTGACAATTCACTTAGGCACCACAAAAACATCCCAAATCCACCAAAATATTTTCCCCAAAGTCAGAAATGTGGAAAGCGGACTGTCGGAGGTCCACGGATGTTTCAAAACAGCCAAAGAGGGAGGGAGTTCTGAAGGGAAAGTTCTGAAACCACCGAAACTTAACGAAACATTGACGAAACCTTGGCAGTTCACTTAGGCACCACAAAAACATCCCAAATCCACAAGAAACTTGTCCCTAAAGTAAAAAATGTACAAAAAAGCAAATTGAGTGATCAGGGACCAAGTCAGCAGGAACAAGACAAAGGGCAGAAAAGGGACGGGGGACTTTATTTCTCCCCATATTTGAATACCCCAAGTAGGTGAATTTGGTTAGGGGGATTTGGTCGTTTGAAGGCACATGACCAATTTGGGCATGGAAAATGGGGCACACAAAACAAGACAGGAGCAAAGCAGCCTGTCGGGAGCGAAAAAAGGGGGTCCCTGCTTACGGCGGGGCGTGTGTGCAAAACATGCACAACAAATGGCGACTCGCTGGGGAAATGCTCCAGAGAATTTTGATGACAAACTGGAATCACGAACCCAAAATCTTTGGTTCTGATCTTCACGCTAGGAAAAACAAACCAGACATTCAACTAAAGGATCAAAACCACTAGCCAAACCAACCTTCAGATGCTGAACATCCAAGTGTGTGTAGTTGCGTTAATTCCCATCCTTCGCTTGTTACAAGAACCCAAGTCTTCAAGTTAAGCTATGTAGTTTATTCTAACCAAAAGCATCCAGGACATTGCCTCATTGTCAGTCAGGCGTCCATAGCCCCGACGAGGTTATCGCTGTGATTCTTCTGAACATTGCTCTATTGCCTGGTCGAGCATCCATAGCCTCGGTAGAGTTGCTCGAATACCCCTAAAAGTTGAATTTTCTTTCTTTTAATTTTCAATGTTTTCTTTCTTTCTTTTCTTTTCTCTTTTCTCTTTTCAGCTCTTTTATTTCAACCCGCAAGCATTGAAGCTCATGCTCAGGGCTGAAGATGATAGTGGCGCTGGAGCATAATTTTAAATTTTTCACTTAACTAGACTTCACAAAAGGCCCTACAGTGACTATCAGATTCTTAAGATGTGTAAGAGCTGTAAGATTTCATAATACGTTAGATTTAGACTAAACCAACAACTTGTCCTCTTTGAATCAAACACCCAGATCACTTGACACTAACATAAGACCTTCACCATCCACTTTGAAGACTTGATTAGATTTTGACAAAGAAATACATAGAACAACCCCAGGCGATAAGTATGGTTGTTGTGCACACAAATGTGCCCAGCTAAAAGCAGAGGGACCCCGAGCAAAGCAACAACAAAGCAGAAGAAAACAAAAGAAAACAACCTATAAAGCAAGCAACCTACACCAAACCAACTAACCTAAGGAAAGTTGGAAAGCAGAGTATTTACATGAAACCTATACTACTCAAAACGGGCTATGTACAAAGATATTTACAAAACACTATGATCAGGCAGGGTGAGCTGACATTAACGTTCATTGGAAAATTGTAGTGCATGCAAAAGAAAATAGGCAATTGTTGTAGTTCTCAACCGTGTAGATTTATCTTTATATTCAGAAAAAGGAAGTTCAACACTGCAACATTCAAACTTAATCACATAATCCCAAAAAATTAGCAATTGAGGTGATTTGTTGAACCCATGGTTAATCCATAAACATGTTCGTTTTCCCTTGTTCCCATAATCAAAATAATAAGTGCAGTTATGAGAAATAATAGGGGCAAGGAAGGATAGAACCTGGATGTCATCACATGGAGGTGGCAGCATTGGACAGTCGAGAGTAAGCACAACATTGTTGATCATTGCATCGGTAGCCTCGAGTGGGCGCGGTGGAGGGTGCAACACTTTAGACATTAAGCTTGCATAAGGCTAGGAGGATAGGGCAGCAAACAACTCTTCCAATCTACCAATGGGATCTACAACCTTGATTGACAGTTCTTCAAAAAGAAATACTTCTTCACATTGATCATCTGCAAACTTGGGATCCACTTGGTTGTTGTCCTCAAGGGGAAACATGTCTCATCTCCTTCCCCAAGTATCAACCTCCTTTTTATGATGTTCAATGTCATGGGATAATGACATGCATGCATCTGTCCTATTACAACTCCCTAAATATGAAGGAGGATCAACAATGGTCATGGCGGAAGGACTTCTAGTTGCGTCTTGTAGGTGGTCAATTTTGTCATACTTGTTGGAAGCCATTAAAACACCGCCACCTTTGTCTTCTTCCCTTTGCTATTCATGCATCTCATCATGACGTTCACTCGCTTCCTCTTGCTCACTATCACTGTAAATAGAGAAGGAGTTCCTCTTCCAATCTGGAAACTCTAGTATTTCATCAACGGGAGGGGCAAGTGGTATGCCTTCATCGCTACCATCTTCTGGGATGTGCTCTTCCTTGGCATGAGCATACCTCCGTAGTACAGTTCCCAATGGAAAGAAGTCATCAATTGATGACACCTCATCAAGGAGACCAAAATTCACTACACAATCTCCCTCTAAAAACTCGCCAAAAAGCCTATCATCCATGGTGCACAACTACTCTTCAAGAGGAAGAACTTCTTGATGACTGGTGGACAACATTCCAACTTGATCTACTTCATCACTCAGAGGCTTGAGATTGTGTTGTCGTCCTTCTTCTATTGCTGCCCCAATATCCTCTTGGGGTCTACCTTCAGCTGAGCCATCACTCAGTTTAGGCTCTTGGTCTTCTACTTCGATCCGGGCAGCAAGTAGAGGAGGTCAGGCACTTGGTTGCCTTGATTGTTCTTTGACTTGCTTGATAGCTTCTTGGCACAATTCGCATGTGAACTCTGAGTGTGATGAATCATGAAATCTGCACTAATTTGGCAGTAGCAATACCTCCAAATCCACTTGACATCTTAGTTCAAACCAATCCTTTGCTAATCTGGAGACAAGCTGGTCATATCTTTCCGATATTGGGTCCTCATCATCACTTGAAAAATAAGCTTGATGGTAGACAACCATGGCAAGCGGTTGTTCCCACTCCTCCAAACTTTCATTTTCAGATTCTCGATCACTGTCATTGACGAAGGAGAGATCTTCTAATCTGATTTCACTTATACCATTGTCGTCATTTTTTGCTTCTCCAAGGTTGTCAACTTTTTCTCCTTCCTGTTCTTCAGCATCTGAGTTGGCTATCCCAACATTAGCTCGTGTCAAATTTCTTGGTTAATCTTCAATGTGTTGTCCTTCGGATGTTGAAAACTCTTCTGCCTCATTAGATAATTTCTCTTCATTGGGAGTTGGCTGCTCCAACTTATCTGAACAACCCTTGGCTTGAGCGATGATGTTTGTGCATGACGAGCAAGTGAATTCAGAGTGGGGTGCATTGTGAAATCTGCACCAACTAGACATCAATATTTCCTCCAATCTTGGTTCATCTTTGCTGCTCAAATGTTCCTGGATCATCTCCTTGAACACCTTGGCTGCTATGGTTGTCAATTCTTCCTTCGGGTCTACAAGGGCTAAAGGCTGATAGATTTCCCAAAAGGGAATTTCTCCCTGCAAGACCCTTTCGATTCTGCTCAAGAAGGTCAAACATCCCAATTCGTTGTGCCTATGAGTGCAATTGATCTGACATCTATCCACCAACGCGGATTGTTGTAATGGCTTCTTCAGTCTCTTGTTCAAATCTGCATGCAGCTGAGTGATGTTGATTTGTGTGTGCTGCTCCATTTTGACTCAGCTTCTTTTCCCTTCAGAATTTTTTTATTTCTAGCATTAAAAGAGATCTCCCTATCTCATATTTCTTCTTGAAAGTGCTCTCTTTGATTTCCAACTTTTAGCTTTGTAGCCTCAACATGTCATGTCCTCCTTCTAGCGCCAATTCTATTGATGTGTTTTTTATGCACTTCTCAACACAGACAGTGCGTAGGTGCACTACCTCTCTTGAAAGAAAATCTTCCACAATCATATTGCAGAACACTATCCCAAGGTCTCTAATGTCAGGTATTGACAGTGCTTAGAATATCTCAGTTGATTTATGTGATTTGTTGGAATCACAAGGCAGACTTACAGATGAGTTACAAAGCATGGGAAGTTGGGTTTGCAAATGCGATTTCAAAGTACTGGAAGTGAATGAACAGTGGTTGTCCACTCAAAATAGCAAGCTGAAACTCATCAAGTTCATCTAATTTAGCTTCATGGTAATGCTTGAGATCCTACTCTAACCAAGGACTAAAAGAAATAGCAAAAGGAGAAGGGTTAAGAAAGTTGTTCTAATCCTAATCTATGAATGAACAATAACAATGGTGGCTGCTAAAGTAGACAGGCTTCCTAAACTGAGTTTTGCTTGACCAAGAGAAACCTACAGCTACACAAAACTAGTGCAATCTTCTAAGGTATGCTGATTTTTAAATTACACATACACATCATGAACATGCAATTGAACTAGGTTGCAGCAATGACAGAAAGAAGCCCATGCTAACTTTGCACAGCAACTTGTCATCAACAAGTGCTAAAAGTATGGGTTGGAAGCTCATCAAATACTATAACACCAACACCATCATGACAACCATTCAAGAAACTAATACTAAAACTAACATAGAAGGTAGAACCATGCATGCAAGATGAGAAAAATCAAAGAAAACATCCATAAAATCATGCAATGATGTCTTCTATTGCTACAAATGCTTTTTACAACAACTCTCCAACCCTTACAAATGAGGGGCAAGGCCCTATTTATAGTTTTCCAAAGCCCAAATGAATGGCTAGGATTAATTCACAATGAGTGGCCCATATTTGATTACATTAGGGTTTCACCTACCCCACAATATTCAACAATTAAAAATACATTCCTTGTCTTTTCCCTATTTTGTCATCTAGTGCTTAGGTGTTGTAGCAATTTCATCATTTAGTTGATTGCCCTTTTACTGTAGCTAAAACTGCTTGAAAGTTTCCCTTTGCTTGATGCATTTGTAGTGTTCTTCATTGGATCAAACATGCATGTCGACGATTGGCATCAATAGATTGGTTGCCCCTGATTCGGGCGGAAAACTCCCTTATGCCTTCTTCAAGGCCACCCCCTTATGTTTTTGTCATTGACTTCCTTGGCACAGGCCTTCTACTAACGCCGACCCTGTTGGTGGGTGCTAGCGAGAGAGGCAAACATTAATGTGGTCCCAAGGGGGCGGGTAGCAAACGAGGGACAACAAACCGAAAGGGAAGTTCCCAGACCCCATAAAACATAACAAAACCAAGAATTTTCAATTATAGCACATGGGAAAAGGGGAAGGAAGAGTGCCTAGAAAAATTTCCTTAACATTGGACTCATTTTAAAAAAATCGAAAGCTTGGAAGGGGAAAGCTAGAGGGTCACCGCCCTTTTGAAAAGGCAATGAGCACACGGCGGCCCGGAAGGAAAGTCTCAGACGACGACGGAGAGGTGGAGTCCCAGAAATAGCCATGGAGGGGCCGGGTTCCGAAGGCTGGGTCGTTGGGGCTGCACGGATGTTCAAAACGGCCACGGAGGGATGGAGTCCCAAAAACGGGCATAGAGGAGCTGGGTCCCGGAGGTCGGGTCGCGCAGGGCTCCACAGATGTTCAAAATGACCACGGAGGGACAGAGTCCCAGAAATGACCATGGAGGGGCCAGGTCGCCAGGGCTCCACAGATGTTTCAAAACAGCCAAAGAGGGAAGAAGTTTCAGAGGGAAAGTTCTGAAACCATTGAAACTTAATGAAACATTGACGAAACCTTGGCAGTTCACTTAGGCACCACAAACACATCCCAAATCCACCAGAAAGTTGTCCCCAAAGTTAAAAATGTGGAAAGCGGACCGTCAGGGGTCCATGGATGTTTCAAAATAGCCAAAGAGGGAGGGATTTCCTGAGGCAAAGTTCTGAAACCACTAAAACTTAACGGAATGTTGACGAAACCTTGGTAGTTCACTTAGGCACCACAAACACATCCCAAATCCACCAGAAAGTTTTCTCCAAAGTAAAAAATGTGGAAAGCAGACTGTCAGGGGTCGACAAATGTTTCAAAACAACCAAAGAGGGAGGGAGTTTCAGAGGGAAAGTTCTGAAACCACCGAAACTTAATGAAACATTGACGAAACCTTAGCAATTCACTTAGGCACCACAAACACATCCCAAATCCACCAGAAAGTTGCCCCAAAGTCAAAAATGTGGAAAGTGGACCATCGGGGGTCCACATATGTTTTAAAATAGCCAAAGAGGGAAGGAGTTCCGGAGAGAAAGTTCTAAAATCACCGAAACTTAACGAAACGTTGAAAAAACCTTGACAGTTCACTTAGGCACCACAAAAACATCCCAAATCCACCAAAATCATGGATGTTTCAAAAAGAGGGAGGGAGTTCCAGAGGGAAAGTTCCAAAACCACCGAAACTTAACGGAATGTTGATGAAACCTTGGAAGTTCACTTAGGCACCAAAAAAACATCCCAAATCCACAAGAAACTTGTCCCTAAAGTAAAAAAATGTACAAAAAAGTGAATCAAGCAATCAGGGACCAAGTCAGCAGGAACAAGACAAAGGGCAGAAAAGGGACAGGGGACTTTATTTCTCCCCGGATTTGAATACCCCAAGTAGGTGAATTTGGTTAGGGGGATTTGATCATTTGAAGGCACATGACCAATTTGGGCTTGGAAAATGGGGCACGCAAAACAAGATAGGAGCAAAGTAGCTCGTCGAGAGCGAAAAAAAGGGGGTCCCTGCCTACGACAGGGCATGTGTGCAAAACATGCACAACACATACATTGCCAAAGACATAAAGAAAGATAAAGAAAAATAAAAACAAAAAGGGTGGATCAAGCTTCGATCGTTTGTCTTGCATGCTATGGATCAAATCTAAGTTGTTTGTCATAGAGAGTTTACAAGTGGAACACGATGTCCACTATGCAAACCAATGCACGCTCATAAGGGCTAGTGGAACCTTAGGCCGTCCACTAGGTGAGCCCCTAGAGAGACACATATGCACACAAACATAGATAAGCAAGTAGCTATGTGAAAGTCACGCATAAGTTTGACTCTGATATAATAACTATACCAAATCTATACCTCTTGATAACTTTGATAAGGTTACACACAACAACGAACTTCGAGCTTCATGAGCCAAGAAAAGCTTCATATGCTTGAAACTCATGAACAAACAAGATGGCTCCATAGGTAAGCAAAGTGTGTTATGCAAGGTGGCCATATAATAGATATTGTAAATGCAAAAGAGTGTAAGGTACATTCAAAGGATTTTTTCTTAATTCATGCAAGGTCTTAACTTAGGGAACATTGTGCCTAATATCTCCAAGAGAGGACCAATCCAAGAATAAAAGATTCACAACTTAGAAGATGCAGTGTGTCGCATCAAACCACTAAGAGGAATATAATATGCTAAGAGAGATCACACTCTTGAAGGAAATCACACCCAATGTCACCACAAAGTGAAAGATGCATTGCATGAAGTAAGAATACTGTATAATGAAACATGAGGAAAAATAATAATGCCAATGTATGCCCCCACTTTAAATAAACTGCTAAACACCATGTTGTGAGCAATTACTTTAAAGTATAAAATGATAAATGCTAATGATAAAGAGGACATGAGAGCTTATTTGGAAAGCCCTATTCCAATTCATATGTTTCTAAGTAAAGCTACGTCATGAAAGGGGTTGCCCCCAAAATGAAATCCCAAAAATCACATAAGGGATACATGGATTCGGGGTCAGTATATCTTTACTACATGTTTTTATAGAGCTTGAAACTATCACCATTCCCCAAATACTCATGGAACAAGAAGAATGACACAAAGAGAGCGAAAACAAAGAAAAACTTTTGGGTCAACATAGAAGAGACCTAAGTGTCTCAACACCTTGTGTCATCCCCAAAAGGAGAACACAAGACAAATAAAAAGAGAAAGAAAAAGCTTTTGGGTCAACATGGAAGAGACCTAAGTGTCTTGACGCCTTGCGTCATCCCCAAAAGGAAAACACAAGAAAAATGAAAAGAGAAAGGTTTATGACATGGAGAAGAATGTAGATACAAATAGAGGAATGCCACAAAGAGAGATACATCAAACATAATAGTATGGGGGAGATCACATTATTCACGTGCAATCACACACATAACATGAAAAGGAAAATAATGCAAAAGACCAGTAAGGCACATGTGATTCAACCTATTAGCAGGTCGTTTGCATCCCAATCTTGTTCAATGTATACAAAAGGCAGATAACTATCCAAAGAGACAATAGCAAGTGACAAACTAAGGGTATTACCAAGTTCAACAATCTTCCTAGGAGAATTATCATTTAAGCTCATAGAAGAGGAAAACAATGTATTCAATTAATTATGCACTTCTTCATAAATTTTAGCAACCTCATCATCGTCATCCAAGTTAATCATAATGGGAGGTTGAATGATAATGTCCAAAGAAGGATTTAGCTCTTGTTGTGGTAATTATGAATGTATGTTTGGCGGAGAAAGGTGGTGAGATTTTTCCAATAAGATCCAAACCCCATACTGAAAATGGCCAAATATGCACTTGGGCATGAAGTTCAAAAGTAGGAGCATAAATCAAATTGCTATGCTCTTGACATTTATGACATTTCTTAACATATTCAAAGCAATCTTGTTCCATATTCCTCCAATAGTATCCTATGCAGACCAACTTTTGACCTAATGATCTTCCTCCAAAATGGCCTCCACAAGCACCCACATGAGCTTCCTCAAGTGCTATGGGGATTTCAGATTGTTTAAGGCATATAATTAAAAGACCATCAAAGTACCTTCGATATAGCATATCAGCAAGGATTATGTATCTAGATGCGAGTTTTTGAAGGTGGGGTTGAATATTCTTAGTTGTCGGCTCAGGAAAGGTATCTTCTTTTAAATAATTAAATATCGGTGCGTACCATTCACTAGAGCTTTCTAGGGTGTTTGATAACACTTCTTTGACTTTAAATTCTATTGATGGTTTCATAATTGTATGTATAATGAACGTGAAATATTTTGAAGAATCTTGAGGAGATATAAGGGAAGTCACACTCGCCATTGCATCCACATGTCGATTATCCTTACATGGGATGTTATCAATGGTAAATGAATCAAAGATTTGTAGCAAATTCATTGTGAGATCCATATATTTTGGTAATTTTTCATGTTTTACTTGATACATTCCATTTATTTGCTTGCTAACTAATTGTGAATCACCGAATATATTTATGTTTCAGGCTCCCAGAGTTAAAGCAACACGTAATCCAATAATTAATGCTTGATACTCTTTTGTGTTGTCTGTGCATAGGAAGTTTGAGTGATAAGACAAGGGAATAGGCTCTCCTTCAGGTGAGACTATTATAACCCTCGCATCAGAGCTTGTTCTACACTCAAAGCCGTCAAAGTATAACTCCCATGTATCAAGTTCAATCGTCAACACATTATCATCAAGGAATGAAATATTATTAGGTAATGCAAGGGGAGAGGGAGCATCAGGTAATTGGTTGGTCAAAGATTGTCCTTTAATTTCCTTTTGTGAGATAAACTTAAGATCAAACTCGATTAACAACATAACCCACTTAGCTAGGCGTCCTGACAAATCTATTTTAGCGAAAAGATGTTTTAAAGGATTGAATTTCATCATCACATGTATTTCATCATTCAATAAGTAATGTCTCAATTTACTAGTATCAAATACAAGAGCCAAACATTATCTTTCTATCATTGTGTATTGTATTTCATAATCAATTAGAGTTTGGCTAATGTAATAAACAAGACATTCCTTACTATTTTCACCTTGTTAAGCCAACAATGTTGTGAGAGCATGGGTCGATGTTGTTGTATAAAGGATGAATGGCTTGTCTTGCATAACAAGTTGTAAAATAGGTGGAGTAGCAAGGTAATATTTCAAACTCTCAAAAGCTTTTTTACAATCCTTATTCCAATTAAATTGAGCCTCTTTCTTAAGAATATGTGTAAACAGTAATGTTCGGCCTGCTAGGGATGCTACAAAATGACAGATAGCCTGATTTCTTCCTTGTAAAGTGCACAATTGTGAAATGTTTCTAGGAGGTGGCATGTTAAATATAGCATCAATTTTCTTCATGTCCACCTCAATGCCTCTGTGAGATAATATAAAACCTAAAAAAATTCCACTATCTACACCAAAGACACTTTTTTGAATTCAATCTCATGTTATATTTTTGCATTCGCTCAAAGAATTTTTAAAAGATATTCACATTGTCTTGTCAAGTTAAAGATTTGGCTAAAATATCATCAACATAATCTTCCAAAATCTTATGTATGTAATAATGAAATATCAATGTTATAGCTTATTGATATGTTGTGCCTGCGTTCTTCAATCCAAAAGGCATCACTACCCAACAAAATGTTCCCCAAGCTGTAGTAAATGTTGTTTTGTATTGATCTTGAGGGTTAATGAAGATTTGATTATATCCAAAAAAATCATCCATTTATAAAAACGAAGCATGTCCTACAGTCGATTCCACTATCATGTCAATATTAGGAAGGGGAAAATCATCTTTTAAAGATGCTTTATTTAAATCATGAAAATCCATACACATCCTAATATGATTATCAAGTTTCGTGACTACAACGATGTTCAAGGTCCAAGGAGAATAATCTATAGGTCATATAAAAATAGCTTCAAGAAGTTTCTCAATATTGACCTTAACTAATAAGGCTATCTTAGGATTCATCTTTCATATCTTTTGTATAATTGGTTTAGCATTTTCTTCAAGGACTATGTTGTGTGTCACTATCTTAGCATTGATTCCTGGCATATCCAAATAAATCTGAGTGAAAAGTTTGGGAAAGTCATGAAGTAAAGTTGGATGGTCTTCTTGTTCATCTTCGTCAAGGAAATTTCCTATCTTAATCACTTTATCCCCATTAGTGATATCCATCGGTATGTTAATTGTATCTCCTAAAGGGAGTGCCATTTGTTTCAGGAATTTGAGATTGTATTCTTCATTGTTTTTATCAATCTCGTTACTTTCCTTTTCTTTGTCCTCTTGCTTAGCACTAATTATAGCACATGTAACCCATTTATTTTTAGGGGGAATAAATGGCTTGTCATAAAATCCTAAAATTTCTTTCAAGGCTTCATCATATTCAAAGTATTCCAACGATTCTTCACAATTTTTATCAATCAATTTAGGATGCTTCAAGGTGAGATTTGTTTTAGGGTTATACATGAGGGGTTTTATGTTTAACAAAGGTCTTTTGTTTGCTTGTGTTATCTTAGAAGGACAATATCCTAAACCACTTTTTGTTTCTTGTGTGTTAGGTTCTATAGGAACACAAATTACTTGTTCTTTATTTCCACATCCTTTTCCACTATAGCCAAGTTGTTTCATCAGCACATAACCTCTTCCATAAAGTTTTTCCATTTCTTTCAATTTTGGTGGTTGTTGATAGTCTATCTCATCAAAGTTTGTTGTATAGCTTGTGTCTTCTTCTAGAGTAGATGAGATAGATGATTGTGAGTTATCTTCTAAATTTTGTGTTGACATTACCATTGGTTTCTTTTGTTGTGATTGTGTATTCTCCCATAAATGAAGGTGTGAAGTCTAAGGAAACCCAATCGTCTTTCAATAACCTCGACACTTTTTCTATCTCATATTTCTCTTCTTTCATAGGTTCTATGTTTGACGTTGGAATTAATGTGTTTAGAGGAATTGTCATTCCTTTTTCAACTTGTAGGCAAATTTCAGGCTCAAGGTCTTGTTGTCCCTAATTTTTGACTTGCTAAAAATTGGGATAACCTATTAAAATTTTGATAAAATTTGAATATTTTCTCTTCTAAGGCACATTTTACGAGGTGCAAAGGTTAGAAAATTTCAATTTTGGGTCTATAGTCCTTTTGGCTAACATTTTTCACTCACTCTCGTCTGTTTTCGTGAAATTCTGAGTTATTTTTAGTGTGTTTTTGGTCAATTTCGGGTTTTTGGGGCATCACTGCAAGTAGGGGTTTTGGTTTCTTATTACAAGTTACTTTTTGTTTTAATTTTAAGTTATAGGAACTTTTTGTGTAACTTACAAGTGATAGGAACTTTTTGCTCTTATTACAAGTTACTTTTTGTTTTAATTTCAAGTTGTAGGAACTTTTTATGTAACTTACAAGTGATAGGAACTTTTTGCTCTTATTACAAGTTACTTTTTGTTTTAATTTTAAGTTATAGGAACTTTTTGTGTAACTTACAAGTGATAGGAACTTTTTGCTCTTATTACAAGTTACTTTTTGTTTTAATCTTAATTTTTAGGAACTTTTATATAACTTACAAGTTGTACGAACTTTTTGTTCACTTTACAAGTTACTTTTTCAAATTACTTGCAATGACTTAAAAAAGTTCCGATTTCACTTAAAGTCACTTGCAATGACTTAAAAAAGTTCCGATTTCACTAAAAGTCACTTGTAATGACTTTTAAAAGTTCCTATTTGAGTTAAATTTACTTGCAATGAGCTCCAAAGTTCCTATTTTAACTTAAATCACTTGCAAAGTGTATCTAAAAACTCGATTTGCAAGTAAAGGGCATTTTTAAAGTTATTTGTTATTTTGTTCACTTGCAATGAGCATCAAAAAACCCGAAATTAGTTTTGCAAGTGTTTTTGTGAATTTTTAACTTGCTCTTGCTCATATGCACCCCGATTGGAGATATTTTTGGCATGAAGAACACTTGGCAAGGTCTGCAACTTTATTAAATCCCCCATTTTTGCTCTACCATTGCCACATTTTTGCAGATTTGAGTTTGCTCATGGCGCCTAGGGTTTTTATTTATTTATTTATTTTTCTTTATTTTGGCTTGTAAACTCTTGTTGCAGGTATGTTCTTTGTTTCTTTTTATTTTTCTATTTTTGTTGCTTTAAATCTTTTGTTCTTGGGTTGCCTTTCTATGGAGATTGAGATTGCATATTATAAAAAAAAATGTGTATGGCTGAAAACACGTTTTTCCACTTTATACGCCCTTCATTCATTTATCTTTCATTCGCCTTCCCATTCGCTTTTCATTCATTTGCCTTCATTTCATATTCATTTTCCATTACCATTTTTCTTCATCATCGTTATCATTTTATGCAAAAATGATGCCCTTGGTTGAAAATTGGGTTTTCATAATCTGATTACAAGTAGGAGATTTTGACCAAGGTTACAAGTTAAAATGAAAACTTGCAATGACCTCTCATTTTTCCTACCTTGCACTTTATTAACATGCAATATGTCCCAAAAATCCCGATTACACTTTGCACTTGTTGTCAGCCTTCCAAAACCTGAAATTGCTCCAAAATGCACTAAAAAACACTTGAAAATGAGTCTTTGAGATCCAATCACAAGTGCAAAAACTTGTATTCTTCCAAAACCTGAAATTGCTCCAAAATGCACTAAAAAACACTTGAAAATGAGTCTTTGAGATCCAATCACAAGTGCAAAAACTTGTATTTTCCCATACACATATGAAGTTGCATGTTCATTCTCCATAAATGCAAGTCAATGTTCTTGTTTTTTCCACACATGTAATGTTGTTTCCAAAACCCGAAATTGAGCTTCGACCTCACTTTTGCAGCTCCTTTGTCTCATTCTCGTTAGTCCTGCTTGCGCACATGACCTACCAAATCAATAATATAATGCATGGGCCTTATTTTTCAGACAAATTCCAAGGCTGGAGAATGATACAAAGAAAGAGCAACAACATGACGAAGCTACACAAGGAGTTGAATAAGTGACATGATTGAGCATAGAATGCTTTCAAGACAGAGATGGAAGAATATTTTCCAAACAGCAGCATGAAGACCCACTAAAGGATGATGGTTTGAGTCATGTCTTGGACACGTAGAATAATTTCAATTATGCATTTGTAATTTTGTTTTAACAAATTACATGTAAAGTCAGAAATTTTAATGGCAAGTGGCCATGCTACTCGCATTATTGAAGATTGTAATTACATGTAATCAAATTACAAGTCAAGATAAATTAGGATTGTAATTTGGAATAAGTCAATTGCAAGTAGTTGGTGGTTGAGAGAATTTCTCAAGTTAGTTGGGATCCTCCCACCTTTTTCTCATGACCTCTCTCCTATAAATACTTGAGGGGGTCCTTTGTAATTTTTATCTTTTTGGCAAGCAAGAACACTCTGCAGAATTTTGTGCTCATAAAGACTCTGAGCTTTATAGTTATAAGTTTATCTTTTTCAAATAACATCAAAGAGTTACAGATTTCAGACTTTGTGTTGAAATCCTACTTTGCATCCATTGTGTTCTTATGTCATTTTGGAGCATTACTTTGTGATTATTTGGAGATTGTGGAAGATTGCTAGGGAGAGCTTCAATTGAAATATTTTCAGACTTTGTGCTGTAAATGTTGAAGATTGAATTCATAATTTAAAAGTTAAGAAGAATTGCAAGTCTTTGTGCTCGTAACGATTCCCATTCATAGTAGTTAATAGATACATCATACTTGTAGACTTTGTGCTATTTTATGCTATATATTATTATTAGAAATATCTTTCAAAAGGGTAGATAGGATTGCAGATTTTCAAGACTTTGCACTTGAAATTGCTTTCCCGTTCCGAAGGAAGTGACAGAAGTCTTTGAGCTTTCAAGAAACTTCATTTCCTTTCTATTGAATTTATTGCAAGCTACTGTTAAAGTTTATTTAAAAGTCCATATTACTTTTTCTGTGAAGAGAAAAGAGTTTAATCTTTTCTGAAACAAAAGGAGAGATTATCGTTCTGCCCATATTTGTTTTTAGTTAGTTAGATAGGGGGAGCCTTCCCTTAAATAGGAGAGTTTAACTCACATTGTGGTTGAAACCACCATTTTGCTAAACCTCCTAGGTTTACAAAATATTCAACCAACAGGTCTTGTTACCAAATTTTTGCCTTAGCTCGATTGGTAGAGCTGACTGAACATTAATTCATCTTAAGATGAAATTGCAGTTTGAATTTAAGTGCAATTTTGCATTGTTATCATTATTCATCAAGTGACAGTTGTGCATTTAAAAGAAAAATTAGAATTTCAGAGTGCCATTCAGATATTCCAATTCAGATGTTCTAGAATTAATTCAAATACAAAATTGAGCATTTAAACAGCAGAGCATTTCAAATTCTTTCGTTCATTTCATGAAAAGACTCATATTTTACAAGGCTTCATTTGATTTCAAGAATCAGAATGATATTACAACATTTGCATTTAAATGCATTTTTCTTTTCAAATGAAACGCATAAAAGATGAAATCAGAGATCCACATAAGTCGTGGATGTGACTGTTGCAACATATCACTAATAGCACATTACACTACTGAAGATGCAAAAAATAAAACATATAAGTGACGACATAATCATCATTGCCTGATATCGACGGTTGACACTGAATGGTACACCTTTGTCTTCTTGTGCTCTGTCGACCTGTAAGAGAAAAGAGGGGGTGTCAGTGGCTCCGATTATGAAGAAACCTATATGAGACACCCACAATAGTGCAACCTACTATTAATTATGCATTGAAACAATCAATCAAGTGCAATACGGAAAAAATGAGTTGAAGGAGAAATAACATTATCATGATCATCATGTTCTATTTTTTATGCTAACATTGTTTGTTTTCTTGTGCAGGTATAGGTAAAGTCATGAAGCTGAACATTATTTGAAGACCAAGCATGTGGAGAAAAACGGGCTCCCACAAGGGTAGAGCTCGACATGCTGCCCTATTCATTAAATGGGCTGATTTAAAGATTACATCATCATGTTCATTAAAGGAAATGAAATACAACTGAAAGAGTAAATAGAGTTATCTATCGAGCAACTAAACCAACTGTGCATTCATAACGATCAAGTTAATGTTTTCTGAAGGCTACAGGTGAACAGTGAGTTTAGTTCACTCAATTATTTCAACCGAGTACATTTACATCAAACATTGCTGCATAATTCATATTTTGTGTTACTTGTTGATCATAACCATATATGTCATGCAAGGTTCTATTCATCAATATTCTTTTCACAGTCAAGGATAGTGAATAGACATACATTATGCCTTAATAAAGAATTTTGTTTTGATTTTCATCATAAAAGAGAGCAGATTTAAAGAACAGGTTGTGAAGTGGGACATAAAAATGCATGAAGAGTACCATGTTGAAGCTCAAGAGTACGAAGGGATGACAGTGCATTTAACTGACAAATGAATAACCAGTTCCAGTTGACCGATAAGCAAATACAACTTTAAGATCACAAGGTGAGAAATGTTTGTTCCAGAACGACAAAGAAATGATGGTAATTTCTTTTCAAAAGGTGTTCTGAAGTGTTAGTTATGCATAGGAACTGATGACTAGAGGTAGTCCATAGTGTTGCAATGTTTCAATCTAAAATCTCTATGAAGCTCAAGGGCAGAAGGTGAAAGTTGCTGTGTGTTAGAGTTATGGAATCCAAAGGAACAGTGCTGTGTACGCAGTTTTGACAAGAATTTAAACACTTAAGGGTTATTTTTAGAATGAGCAGATTATGCATGGGATAAATAATTTACAAATTCAGTCAAAAGTAATTTCTGTGTGGAAAAGGAGATAGCATGAACTCATATGGTTGTACTTCAAACAAGGGTTACATTTCCAGAATTTTATAAGTCTGTGGTTCATTTTTTTCCATGAAGAGACAAACAAAAAATCATGCTGAAAGTAATAAATTCAAATGCTTTAGAGGCCTAGTTTTACATGATTAGTTGAGAATGCAAAAATTGGAGAGAGGTCAAAATCAGTTTTAATAACAAATGCCAGGTATGGGTTTTTGCAACTGAAAGTGCAAAAGAGACCATGGTAGTTGAGCTAGGTTGCATGAGAATGTTAAAGATAACAAGTGTGTTTCCAGGTCATCATTTGAGTCTTCTTTCAAAAACAAAATATCAAAGTAGGACATCACTTGCAATGGGTCGAGCCATGAACTAAATACAACAAAAATATAGATTTTTCACTATTTCCAATCATTCATGTAGGTATTATTATCTCAGCAACAAAACAGTTTGTTCTATCAACCCAGCTGAGTACATTTGTGTGAATTAACAGGTATTGGTGGAATTTTATTCTTGGGTCAAGGTTCAAAATACATAAAGCCATGAAGTTTTATATTTCCAGTGATACCCATGAGAGGGTTTGTTAAGTAAATAACAAGAATAAATGCAAAGAATTGGTGATCGAGCTCTGAAGAGAAATCATAATAGGTACATTTTCTGCAAAATATACAAATACCCATGTCATTCTTTTATTTCAGGAGTCTGAAATAAACCACTAGTTGTTTTGGGTCGAGCCCATATGAATAGAATCATACAAATAAATTTGCAGTTTTGAATCTCAAGTACCCATTTTCAGGGTTACATTTAAAGTACAGAAAATGCAATAATCACGATAACCCATGCGAAGATTCTGCATGAGACAACAGTAGAATACAAAATAAGAATTTCATGTGTTGAGCCAAGCTTCAGAATGGAGAAAATACATTTTTATTCAAAAGTTTTAAATACCCATATGCAGATTTGTCTTCTAATACATAAGAAGATGGATTTCCTATTTTGGGTCAAGCCCAAAATCTCCAAACATGCCCTCTATAATACATATATGGCGGCCTGTACATGGCCGTTGAGTCTTAAGTAAAGGATCGAGCTTTTAAGGAGGATAGTGTGTATTTTAACTGAAGCTTACCAATACATGTCCATGGGAGAGTACTCAAGCCGTGGCGAAGAGCTCCGCAATGCTTTCAGGAAACCAAGAGTTCAAGCTTTTGAATGATAACCGAGCTCTCATAGTGGGAATGGAGCACATAAATAATAGATGTAAGCATAGGAAATACACAGTAAATGCATTAGAGGCTATGAATAAGCCGTGGCTATAAGGACATAAGTGAACAAAATGCGAATCCATAGAAGCAATGAGCAGATAGCTTACCCTTGTCATAGTAGAAGGAAGCAAAAAACAAACAAGCGAGCTCTCTCATGGAGTCTCTTGATAGAGGCTGAGTTCGAGCTCATGATGGCCAAAGCATAGGAAAGCACAGGAGTAGATAAAGTCAGAGAAGATGAACATGCCGCGGCCTTATGTGTTCCTTTTTTTCTTTCAATAATGGAGGAGAACTATGATATAAAGCAAAACAAGCTTACCCAGATGGAGTTTCAATTGTCAGAGGAGTAGCGTTGTCAAAGTTTTCCATTTTTTGGCATTTAGGGATCTTAAGAGAAAGCATCAACACAATGTAGTATAGAATGATCAGGAATATTGAGTTACAAAATATGACCTTTTATAGCATAAAACCACCCACTCAGACATTTTGGCAGAATTAGTTTTGCCCCATAATGAACAAAACAAAAATTATGCTACCTTGCAACTTTTTCTTCAAAGTGTTTGACATTTTTTGCAACATGCAAAAACTTGTCGCCATGGCCAAATAGATTGGAGATATGAAAAATTGAGAAATCTTATTATAGAGGAATCCTACATGACCCTATACCTTTATTAAATTTTTCTAGGTGTCATGGTTTCCAAGAAAGAGCTCATCAAAGTTCACCACTTTTGACACTTAGGGCTCTTAAGAGAAAGTGTCAGTACAATGTAGGACCTGGAATGATTGGGCATGTTGGGGTGTGGAATAGGACCTTTCCTAATATAAACCCATCCATTTGAACATGGTGGCATGATTAGCTTATCCCCATGATGAACATAACAAAATTTATGCTACCTCACAAATTTCTCTTCAATGTATTTGATTTTTTTTTCAACGTGTGAAAACTTGTCTCCACAACCAAACAACTTGGAGATATGAAAAATTAAGAGAGGTTATTATAGAGGGCCCCTAGATAACCTTGTATATTTATATGGAAAATTTCTAAGTACCATAGTTTTGAAAAAATAGCTCATCAAAATTTTCCACTTTTTGACACTTAGGGATCTAAAGAGAAAACACTGACACAATGTAGTCTGGAACGATAAGGCATGTTGGGGTGCAAAATAGGAACTTTGCTAACATAAAACCACCCACCTGGATGTTTTGGCACTGCCATTTTTTCCCCATGATGAACAAAACAAATATTATGCTACCTTGCAACTTTCTCTTCAATGCATTTGACACTTTTGGAACATGCGAAAACTTGTTGCCATAGCCAAATCGATTGGAGATATGAAAAACTAAGAGAGTTTATTGTAGAGGGACCATACATGACTCTTTACCCTCAAACAAAATATTTTTAGGTTCCATGAATTTTGATAAAGATCTTGCCAAAGGCACTTAGGGCTCTTAAGAGAAAATGTCAACACAATGTAGTTTGGAACAATCAGGCATGTTGGGGTGCAAAATGGGACTTTGCCTAGCATAAAAATACTCACTTGGACGTGTTAGAACTATTGATTTGGTCCCACAACAAACAAACCAAAAAGTATGTCTCTTGAAAAAGAATTACTAAACACATCTGACATTTTCTATAACATTTGAAAAAATGTCACCAGGTTCAAGTGGATTGGAGATTTCAAAAACTAAGAAAGGTTATTGTGGAGGGGATCTACAAGACCCTATACCTTAAAAAATTGTAGGTATCATGGTTTTTGAGAAATAGTCTGCCAAAATTTTCCACTTTTTGGCTCTTAGGGCTCTTAAGAGAAAGTGTCGACACAATGTAGCCTGCAACATTCAGGTGAGATGGGGTGTGAAATAGGACCTTGTCTACCATAAACCCATCCATAAGAATGTATTGGCATTATCAGTTTGGCCCCACGACACACTAAATATAAATTTATGACTATCCTAGTAAATTTATTACATTCCTAATGAACTAATGATAGTCCTAATGAAGTCACAACAGTCCTAATGAACCTATAACCATCACAATATCAATTTATAACTACCTTAATCAATTTATGATAGTCCTAATGAACTTATGACTATCTTAATGAACCTTAGACCATTTTAATAAAGTTATGACAATCTTAATGAACCTATAACCACCATAATGTCAATTTATGACTACCCTAATGAATTTATGGTTGTTCTAATAATTTTATGACTATCCTAAGAACCTGAGACCATTCCACTAAATTTATGACAATCCTAATGAATCTATAACCATCACAATGTCAAGTTATGACTGCCCTAATAAATTTATGACAATCATAATGAATTTATGAATGTCCTAATGAAACTATGACCATTCTAAGGAAGTTATAATAGTCCTAATAAATTTATGACAATCCTAATGAATCTATAACCAAACCAAAAATAGATCAACAATAATGAATGATATAGCTAGTTAATCTCTTAACAAGGTCACCAACTCTTAGCAAAGAAAGATACAACAATTTAATCCTTAACCAAATCAACAGTCCTCTAATAAATAAACAGTACTTAAACACATCAACAATAAATAAGAAGAAGATAAAGAACACAAGAAGACACCAAGACTTTTACTTGGAAAACCCATTGAGGTAAAAACCATGATGAGAGTTAACTCACAATATAGAAGCTCACTACTTACAAAAAGGATCACTACCAAAATACTTGCAAACTAAGGCACACTACCTTAGGGAAAGATACAAAGGACGTGCACAATTGAATCACATACATCTCCAGGGAAGAGATACAAGGACATGATGAAATTCACAATCTCAAAGCAAGATACAAAATTTTTATAGAAAATTAAAAAAATTGTCAATGCAACACTCTGTTGACTGAGGCATTCAAGCGCATTTGACCTTTCTTCTTCACAATTTTGTATTTTCTCTACTAGATATTCAAATACAATACACACTCTTACTTTCTTCACACATCCATACACTTACATCTCAAATGTTCTTGCATTTATATCAACCACAACTCTTCACGACTTTAATTAGGTCGTCCAAGAAGAAGATAAACAATAAACTCAAACAAGTCAGCCACAAAAATATAATGTGGTCCTATCCAAAATATAGAGGTAAAAAAAATCTTATTACATCTTCCAATGTGATCCAAAACAATTCACATGCTGGAACACATCAACCTAAGTTGGCAATAGGGAAACATGTAAATGAAATGTGAAATACATAACCAGTTGGCCAAAAAAACATACTTCCAATTGAATTAAGTCAATGTGGTCTTAACTAGGATAGGTCAGGACCTAAATCCATCATAACAAGATCTTAGGTATCACAACTATCCAAATCCATCATCTCCTCCTACATGGACTGCATCCAAGACTCACTTTCTTATGAAGAAAGAGCCTCCTTGTAGGATCTATGTTCATTGTCAGTACTCAACAAAGCAAATACACAATGGAAATTAGATGGGATATACCTATTAACTAGATTCCATTGTCTTGTGGATCTTCTCAAGGTAGGAGTAAGGGGTTCTTGTTGTTCTTCTTCTTTTGTGTGCTCATCTTGCACATCATATGAACTCTCTGAACCCTCTTCTTCTTCTCCATCCTCTAGTCCACCTGGTTGTTCTTCCACATGTGCATCTCCTTGCTTTCCAATATTTGTCTCAAAGTGCACTATTTTTTTCTTTTCTTTCTCCTTTGGTTGTTCTTCATTTGAGTAATCTCTAAACTCCCTAAAAATCACATCTATAGAGAAAACCATTTTATGAGTTAGTGGATTCCAAGGTTATAACCTTTTACATTCTCATTGTAACCAACAAATATGAATTTTTGTGCTTTTGGATCAAATTTAGAGCGCTTCTTTTGAGGAACATGAACAAAAGCCTCAAAACCAAAGACCTTTAAATGTGAAACAAACGACTTTCTACCTATCCACACTTCATAATGAGTTTTATCAACAAGAGTTGAACAAGGAGATCTATTAACCAAATAACATGCAATACTTATAGCTTCTGCCTAAAAGCATCTATCAAGCTTAACACCACTCAAGATGCTCCTAAATCTTTCCATCAAGGTTTAGTTCATTCTTTCTGCTACCCCATTTTGTTGAGGTGTATAAGAAGTAGTCTTTTTTCGAAGAATACTTGCATTCTTACAAAAATCATCAAATTCCCTAGAACAATATTCACCCCCATTTTCAAATCTCAACACCCTTATCTTATAATCTGTTTTCTTCTCAACTAAGGCTTTAAATTCCTTAAACTTAGTGAAAACCTCCGATTTTGCATGCATAAAATAAATCTAGGTGTATCTTGAGACATCATCAATGAAAGTAACATAGTAACGAGATTTTCCAAAAGAGTCAACATCCACTGGTCCAAACACATCCAAATGAATGATCTCTAATAATCTCTTAGCTTTATTAGTCTCATTAGGAAATGATGGCATATTTTGTTTACCAAACACATAATGCTCACAAAAATCATTTTGCCAACAAAATAATTAGAAATACTATCAACCAAATTTTTATTCAAAATAGTCTTAAGACCCTTTTCACTTATGTGACCCAATCTATGGTTCCACAACATACATGCATTTTTAGTGTCATTTAATTTGTCAGAGTTACAAAAAGTGGAAGCATTAAGCCTAAACAAAGTCCCTATATGAGATCCCTTAGCAATCACCAAACTCCTTCTTACCAACCTGCAATCAGACTTGTCAAATAACACATGCATTCCATAATAATTCAACTTGGATATTGAAAGTAAATTTCTCGCAAGTCTTAGAATATGTAAAAAATGATCAAGGGTTTTAACCCTTCCATCAATGAAACACAACTTTACCTTTCCCTTACCAACAATATTTTTTGTGCTTTGATCACCAAGGAAAAATTCTCCCCCATCATAAGATAAATATGAAGTAAACCACTCCTTGTGAGGAGTCATATGGTAAGAGCAACTTGAATCAATAAGCCAAACATCATCACTATAGGAGTGCCCCTTGATTTTATTTTATGAATGTTTTTATGTTTTTCTACTTGATCCCCCATGACAAAAGCACATTGTCTTTACATATAAAAAATTCCACTAATCATATATGTTGGTTAATGTTGTTCTGTGTAGGCAACATTGTATAAAGTAAGTTGAGGTAGATTTTCTAAAAGCATTTGTATGTTCATGAATGAGGAATGGTTGAGTGCATAATAGATAGTTAACTAATCACTTTTTTGGTGTATCACTCGATTTAATTTAATTTCTCTATCCCTATCTCTTCCCAAACCTCTCTCCTTCTAAACCATATCCTCCTATTCCTTTACCATTTCCATTTTTATCTTAGGTTAAAATAAGGCTCTATTTTTCATTCTTTTGTAGTATTTTATATTAGTATTAGTGTAGCAATAGAATATAAGAGGAAGTTTTCCTTCTTTGGAGGCTCTTGCATGAACTTATAAAAAGATGTAGATTGCAAGTTCCCATGTTTTTTGATATTCTTAGAAACTATAAAAAATCATGGTTACAAAGTTATTTTCATTAGATCTTGTAAATAATGGTTGTATACCAAAGGTTCACATGCCCAAGAGACTTGAAGTCTATGAGCATCCATGCATTGTGCATATCTCTTTATTTTGAGTGGTTTTCCCTAATATTCATTATAGAAATTCTACTACCAACATTTTTTCTAGCACAATTAATGGGACTCGAATCATTCTTCCTAGTATTTTTTATGTTTAAATTTACTATTTATGTAGTCTTATATGTGTGTTTTAATTGACTACCCCTTCTAGTTTTTTTTTTTTTGGATACGTAAGGTGTTGATTTTATTTATAATAATAAAAGTATACAGGCGTCTGCTATGCAGGAATGTTACATTAATGACCTTCAAACATTCAAAAACTGACATGGTGGATAACTACCCAGTTCCATATTGGAAGCGTCGATCAGAAGATGAAAACAGAGACAATTTTCAGCAAACTTACAAAAACTTAACTCCATTTCGTAGATACAGCGAGTAGCAAGGCAAAAACTAGCAAGAAACCAGATAGACAACCGTACCCCACTTGATCACCAGAAGCCATTAACATCTACAAAACAAATAAAACCTTCCACCCAGTCTGTTCCCTCCACTGGCACTATCTTCACTCTTTTCTTCAAAAACTCCACTACCACGTCTGCAAGTGTGCGATGCCGAGACAATTCGGAGCCTTTGAGATCCAAAAGAAAAGGGTAAATCTTGATAGCGTCATCCGAGTCCCATATAGTGGCCAAGTCCGCAGGGCATGGTATGCCCTTACCCAAGAGAGCCGCCTTCAGAGTAGTGTCGATGCCCCCGAGCAAGTCCTTCCGAAACAGTCGCACCAACAAATCCTTAGCCATTGACTTCGGGGTAGCAATATCCAAGAGCGAAGCAAGAAAACTAGATGATATTTGGGCATTGTCCCTTGCAAATTCTTTTTGATCTAAATGTTCCTTTCCAAGGACCATTTTCACTGCCGCAACCATCGTCGGATCATCTTCGAGCAAGATGCGTTTGAGACGCTGGTCCGTTACCTCCCGAAAGGCAATTTTCCTTTCTGTTGCCACTAAAGAAATAGGGGTGTCGACCCCGAAGGATTCAAGACCTTCCGCCGATATAATAATGGTGAACTTCAATTTCGACAGCCTCGCCATTGCCGAGGATGCGCCCGGAGCACCCTGCAACAAAAACATAAAAGCAAAAACCAGGGAGCCGAACCTAAATTTAGGAATGGGCTTCCTAAATTTAACATGAAACCTCAATAATGAACCGTCAGTCATCGTATACGGATACAGATTAAGGGCTTTGCAAATCTGTCCTTCGCATGAAAGGAAATTCCTCCCCCACAAACCTATGATCAATGCAATTTATGGTGCTTACCACTCGGCACGTCTGCGCACAGAATAAGGTAGGCCGTGCGCTACGTGTCCCCCAGCTGACGTCATGAAAATTGAGCCCATCATTCCACTAGACTCCCTTCAATTTGTCCGAGCAAAAAGGCAGCCGCTTAATCCTTCCATTGCCATTTGCATACCGCTAAATTTGGTAGGTTGGTGTGACTACCAACGCCCGACCCGAATGCCACTCGTCCATCTCACACCCCACCACACAGCCACTTAGACATCCATTGTCTGTGTGGGGGGCGAGGAGGGAGCCCACCCATCCGCCCACAATGAATCACATCTTTGGACATTCTTTGAAGCCAGGCCCGAATACACCCTGATTAGACAACTGATCTGCTTCTGAGTTGCCTTCCCTGAGAGTGTGGTTCAACATGACTTGCTCAAAGTTGTTTAGCTATTCCAAAGCCGCTTCCAAAAAAACTCCCAATTTCCAATTGTGAATCTGCCTTGTCCTTAGGGCATTTATGACAATTGTTGAATCTCCTTCAATAACCAGGTTTTGAATGCCTAGTTCTTTGCTTAGTTTGAGACCCAGGAGCAGAGCTTGGAATTCTGCAGCATTATTCGTGCCATCTATCAGAGGCTGAGCTAATTTTTCCAAAATCGAACCAGTGCTAGACCTTATTATGCAACCTGCACCCGACGGCCCCGGGTTCCCTTTAGAAGCGCCATCAAAGTTTAATTTGACCCACCCCAGTTCAGGAGGGATCCACTTTGTTTTTTTTCGTTGTTCCGCTGAGGCAGCTTTTCCTGAACATTCCAATGGAGGGGATTTGATGCCAAACCATTGTTTCGAGATCCAAGCATCCCATTTGGTAAAATTAAGATTTCTTGTTTTTTCCTGCACCTAAGCATTGAAGAGTTCTATAATGGAAGTCTTGATCTTGCATTGTAACCGTGGAATAGACATCTCTTTGTCCTAAAAAATGCACCTATTTCTTTCCTTCTATACTTCCCACAAAAGGATTGAAGGAGACATTTTCCAAAGGTCTCCAAAGATGTAAGGCTGATCATGACTTGGCCAAGATTTCAAATAGTCCAAAAGAGTGCTCGGAAGAGCAGAGGACCAACTTAATTTAAAGCATAACCAGCTCCACATTTGTTGAGTATAAGTGCAATTCAATAATAAATGGTTCACGGTCTCCTCTGCCATATGACATAACGGGCATCTGGTTGGGCCATGATAACCCAATTTTAAAAATCTGTCGCCTGTGAGTATTCTGCCCTACGCGACCGCCCAAGTGAAGATCCCTACTTTCGGTAAACATGCCTTATTCCAACACAGGTTGCGGGGTAATTCTGATTTTGATTCTAAAGAGATTGATAACACATTATAACCAGCCTTGGTCATGCAGATTCCGTTTGGAGCAACATCCCATCTCAATCTGTCTTCTCCCGATCTGACCCATATTCTGCGTTTTGCTAGTTCCTGTTCAAAAAACTTTGTCTCTTGATCTCCCAGATTCAGTGATCTCACCGATTTCCATTTCAAAATTCCTTCCTTCGAATTATCTGCGAAGTCTATGTAATCCCTAACTTTTGTGCCCCATAACTGTTTAGTCTTTTCCATTATTTTAGAAAATTCAGGAACCCTTGCTAATGCAAAATGGCCTTCCCACGAATCCTCCCAGAATAATGCTCCTTGACCATCCTTCACCTCCCACGTGAGAAAATCCGAGATCAGGTCTCTGGAGTTGTTGATGAAGTTCCAAATCCGGGATCCAGAAGGGAGGGTTTTTGCAGTTAGGAAATAATTTGGATCGGGGACCAAATATTTTGCTCTGATGATCTTTACCCATTTTAGATTAGGTTTGGAATAGATGATCCAAGCCAACTTCGCCCCTAAAGCCTTATTTTGCTTTGAAACAACTCTCAAACCTGTCCCATCATTTTCACGCTTCTCACACACTTTCTGCCATTTTATAAGAGGAATCTTTTTTTGGTCTGAATTGCCTTTCCAAAAGAAATCTTTCATTACCTTGTTTAGTTCTTTGCTCGCTCCACTAGTTAATTGCAGGCATGACAACATGTAAATAGGGAGTGCCGATAATACAGATTTCAACAAGGTAAGCCTACCTGCCCACGAAAGCCATCTGTTCTTCCATGAAGAAATTTTCTCTTTGCATCTCGTAACCATTGAGCTCCAAGCACTGTCATTTTTAATGCCTTTTTCCAAAGGAAGGCCTAAGAATTTACATGGAAGCTGTCCTTTTTTGAATCCAAGGATTCGTAATATTTGAACCTCGCTGGGACAGGATGTGTTAAAGAAGAAAAATTCAGATTTTGCTTTGCTTACTTCTTGCCCGGAAGCCTTGGAGTATTCTTCAAGCAGTTTTTTATAATTTTTCGCTTCCTTTGTTGTTGCTTCACCAAAAAGCATTGTGTCATCCGCAAATTGCTGATGTGAAATGTTGGGAAGACTACTAGTGACTTGCAAACCAAGAACCCAGCCTTGTTCCTTTGCCTTATCAATCGACCTCCCCAAAGCCTCAGCCATAATTATGAATAAGAAGGGGGATAATGGGTCCCCCTGTCTCAGGCCGCTTGAGGAAGTGAAAAACCCCTCCGGAGATCCATTTACCAATACAGAATACCTCGGGCTAGCAATCCAGCCAAAAATCCAGTCTAACTAGCCCTTTTGAAAACCAAAGGCTTCCATGACTTTAAAGAGGAATCTCCAGTTTACTCTGTCATAGGCTTTCCTAATGTCTAATTTCAATAGCATAGCCGACTTGTTCATTTTTTGGATTGAATGAATAACTTCTTGAGCTATGATGATTCCATCAAGTATTGACTGTTCTGGGACAAAGCCTGTTTGTTCCTCAGAAATAATAAAGGGGACGATATTTTTTAATCTGTTAGCAACAACTTTGGCTAAAATTTTGTAGATTGTATTACAGAGCGATATTGGATGAAAATCTTCCCACTGCTCAGGCTTCTTTTTTTTCGGAATCAGCGCCAAGAGAGTATTGTTTGCTTCTTTTAGCACCCTTTTGTGCCATCGCGAATCTTCTATAGCTTCCCAAACCTCCTTGCCCAGAAAGTGCCAACATTTCTGAAAGAAGCCAGCTGGAAATCCATCCGGACCCGACGCTTTCTCTGGTTGCATCTCAAAAACTGCCTTTTTCACTTCCTCTTCTGTAAATTTTGCATTCAAAGAATTTGATTGCTCTTGTGTTATCAGTTTCGGTATGAATTGCAGAAATGTATTTTGAACCTTCCAGTTTGAACCTTCCCAATCATTAAGCAAATTCTGAAAGTAATTAACTGCAGAGGTCTTAATCTCATCCAGATCTTCTATCAAACTTCCATCCCCAGCTTTTAGGCAGGAAATTCTATTATATTCCCATCTTGCTTTTGTGGAATTGTGGAAAAATTTTGAGTTTCTGTCCCCTACTTTTAACCAAACTTCTCTAGATTTTTGCCTCCAAAAAATTTCTTCCTTAATAAGTAAATCATTAAGCTTGCTGTTCAAATCCTTTTCTTCCAAATAACATGAATCATTCATGCCACTTTTCATAATTACATCTGCTAAAGAGGCTAACTCTGTCTCAGTTTGCACTTTCTCTGCAAAGATGTTTTTAAAACAATCTTTGTTCCATTGTTTTAAACACTGTTTGAGATATTTTAATTTTGTGATCACATTGAAGAGGCTTGAACCCACTCTTGGACATTCATTCCACCACTGCTCCAGTAATGACAACACATGGGGATCCTTAAACCACATCATTTCAAATTTAAATGGGCATCTGAGCGGGCCCTTATCCCCTTCAAAGATTAACTGAACAGGGAAATGATCAGAGCCCGTGCCGGAGTTTATTTTGCTGTCTAATGAGTAGGGAAAAAGGCTCAGATTTCCTTTAAAGAAAAATTGGTCTAATTTTTCCGCAATACTACCAAACCCTTTTCTTCGGTTCGTCCAACTAAAATTTCCATTACTTATAGGAATTTCAAAAAGAGAATTTCTCTCCACAAAGCTGCAAAAGTCCTTTTGAGACTGTAGGACTTTACCAAAACCCCCTTTCTTATCTTCCAACCTGAGTATGGTGTTAAAATCCCCCCCTAAAATACTAGGTTCCTGATGAAAGTTTTGCAGTATACCATCCAATTCTAGCCAGACTAATTTTTTCTGAAAAACACATTAAAGGTCCATACACATTTATTAAGTTAAAGCTTAGATTTGAAATTAAGCTTCGTACCTTGCATACCAGCCAATGTCGACTCAAATGCATCACTTTGACCAATACTGATTGTGGTTTCCAGAGAATCATCAGACCACCGGAAGCCCCTTCCGCTTCCACTCCCGCCCATTTCCAGAGCTTCAGTTTCCTGCCAAAGGATTCCAAAGCAATACCACCTAATTTTGTTTCTTGGAACATACATATTTCTGCTTGGCAAACATCAATGTGACGCCTAATAAGGCTCCACTTGTTAGGGGCATTTAAACCCCTAACATTCCAGGTTAGGATTTTCATTGCTGTTCAGGAAGGGTGTCTCCCTTCCCTACTTTAATCATTATATCAATTTTTTGTTGACCTGTTGCTTCTCCATCCTGTTTTCTCTTCTCTTGATTAGGGATTCTTCCCCGCTTTTTTTGATCCCCACAATCTGGTGTTAATTTGAGAATATCACGTCTGTGAATGCCTAGGTGTGATTTTGCCTCCTATAATTCCTCTGTGATCTTCCTTTTCTTTCCCGATTGGGGGCTTAACAGTTCTGACGTTGTTTGCACTTCTGACACCCAATTTTCCTCTATCCCGTCAATACAAAGGCCATCCACCATTGAACCATTCTTCAGTTTAGCCGCCTCTGCAAGCTCCACTAATTCTTTCCTGACTTCTATCAAGGAATCCAATTCAACATTCAGACAGCTATCCCCCATGATTTCTAGTGTTTTCGCTATTTTATCTTCAAGCTCCTCGAATTGCACCTCCCTCCCCATTTGGGTTTCCTGATCTGACAAAGCGTCGCCACCCTCTTCCAAAACAGGGTGCGACACCCTCTTAGGAGAGAGGCCTTCCGTGTTGCTAGACAACAGTTTATTTGCTTCAGGTGAGTTCCGATTTGCTGAAAAATGTGGCTTCTCCGAGATACCCATTGGCGAGGGTAGGGTTTCATCAGGGGATCGAGCAGAGGTACGAAGATTCACTGAAGGGGTAGGGTTTTCCAACGAAGCCGCTTTCCCTGCTTCTTCCTTGCTTACCCTGCAAGCCAGGGTAACCAAGTTGTTATGCATAAACGAATCCCTCTCTAATTTTTGGATCCTGGTTCCATAGTCCGAAATCAGCTCCATCTCACTCCATACTGTTCTTTCAACCTTGTTTTCCACACATATGCACACATAAGTTTGATTTTTTCTGGCAATTTTTCTTTCCTCCGCACAAACAAAGGTACCCAAATGATTTCCTATTTCCTCTAGAATAGAAGGAGCCCAATATTCCAGAGGAAGATTTGGTAGATTATACCAATCTTGTTGGCTTTCCAACACATATGTTAATGGATCAATGCCCACTAACCATTTTCTTAAGTAGAAACCACAGCCATCTAAAACCCAAACCCCCCGAACAATCTGATCTCTGATGTTTATGGTAGGGCATACCACCATAAAAAAATTCATTTTGAAGCATTTTGAATTTCAAATCCACACCCCATCTCTCTTTCCACCATTTCTCTAAATATTCCCAGTTCAGGGACTTTCCAAACCATTTGCCGAAAAGCCCTAACTGTTCTAACCTCAAAATTTCTCCATGTATTTTCGAGGAACTGATTACCACTTTGGTTCTGCCGCTTACGTATTCTTTGGGCCATGAAGAGCCAAGGTTTCCTTTCCCCCCCTTCGGCCTTTCTTCCCTTCCTTCCTCCCATTCCTTGGCCGGGGGCAATTTTTTCCTCCATTCCATTACCCCTCTTCCATTCTTAGCATTGGAGAACTTTCTGGAAACATGTCTATCCATCCGCAGGGGAGCGTTTTGAACCATATTTGATTCCTATTTTTGTCTAGGTCTACGAAAAGCTTCGTTATAGTACTGACCTTGCCTGTTCCTGCCCCTTTTGAGGCCTACAGATTGCCCATGACTTGGTCCCTCCAGAAAGCGACCATTCGAAGCCATGGACTGAGGTCGGGCCCATCGATCCTTCCTCCAAACATGTTCGAGATTCCCTGCTCTATTCACCTTGGGTCCCTCACCCCCCCGGTCCCCATGCCATCCTCTTTTCGAACGTTGCAAACCTCCATGACCGTTGCAGAGCTTCATTCTCTTCTCACTACCCTTTCTAGTTTTGATTAATATGAAAATGGACATTTTCTCCCAAAGAAGCTTGTATTTAGTTGGGGAATTTGTTCCTTATTTTTCTCATAGGTTATGTGCACATGCATGAGAAATATATTTCTAAGGACAAGGTGCAAAATTTGTTTCCTATCAATTTCTCACCTAATTAAATTCCTCCCCAGAGGAGAACCTGTTGGAAATATGAATGAATAATAAACTCAAATGAAGCTATGCACTCTTCAAAGGATCAACCAAGAAAGAAACCATCCACATGAACAAGAAAGTGATGCATCATGAGCAAGAAGACAATATGATCAAATGATGATCTATTGATTTGATATCTAGAATCTCTAGAATATACAAGATGCATAAGATGATTTACAATATACAAGCACCTTGTTTATAATGCAAACATTAAATGCCTAATGCATAATTTTAAATGCATGAGTGAAATATTAAATGCCTAGATAACTATAAGCTAATTAATGAGACATGGCCCCATTATAACTAGTTTCTAGAAATGACACGTAGGAAACTTAACTCCTAAGTAAACTTATAATGATGTGAATAGGTCCTCACTAAGAACTAGTTAGGAAATAAACCCATTCACACTAACATCCCCCCATAAGTGCAGCTTAGGGAGTGTAGTTATTATGCAAATGATGCAATATGAATATGCAATATGGGTCTCGACTACTGGGACATGTTAGGTACCCATGTACAAATGAAAATGCAATCTTTTACAAATGGAGAAAAGGAGAAAATCTCATGGGACAAAAATTCTCTCCAAAAAAGAGATATAAATCAAATCTAATGCAAATCATGTACAAGTAATGAAAGTGATGAGTGGAGGTCTCAACATCAATACCCCCCAAGAGCTACATCCATCACAATAATACAATATAATCAATAGCCCCCCCATAAGAGGGAAATAGAGAGACTATGTAACCCCCACAATGGATAATCACCTGCAAAAATGGTAAGTGTTTGAAGACAAAATATGATCCAATGTCGACAAACAACTTGTCTCGCTTTTAGAAGAAACAAAAAAAAGTACAAATGCATGAATGCTTCCCATGCCAAATAGGAATTGAAGGAAGAAAGGATGAATATATATGATGATGCTGATGATGTCTCTGAAAACTGCTTATGTGTCTCCTTTACCACTGAAGATGAAGATTCCACAATCAAATTAGGTACATTCCCAATCAAAGAAGAATATGACAAACTAGGACTATATGGAAACTGATGCTGAACAAGATCCAAATACAATGATGGTTTGACAACAGTTGTGTAATGATTATCATCAAAGAGGAGAGATAACCCCTCAAATGTGTCCTCTAAATATGAAATGTGAGACTCCACAAATAAGGATGCAATGTTTGAGAAACAAGAATCCCAATTAGGAAGACAATAAGATACTTGTTGTAATGAATCATCAAAATTTCTCAATGAATCACCAACATAAAATGAATGGTCCTGCTGAATAGGAATGATGGAAGCCTCAATCAATGATTCTACACAAGAAATCACTGAAGGTGAAGGTACATCAACTATCTTTGATGGAGAAGAATCATTTGAAGAACCCTTGACATCCTCATATGAAGATTCAAAGCATTCCAAATCTATAAACTCTTGCATAGTATTATCATCATATGGTATCCTATCTAAAGAATGAAGAGGCACATGAAATTTTGAATCATGATCAAATTGTGGAATGGTGAAGTATCAAGATCTCCATATAGCTCCAAAATCTTAGTCCAAAGAATATGAGGACAATCACAATGATTAATACCTTTCAAAATATCATCATCAACATGCATTGCAATAACTTCTAAGAAATCATACCTTCTGCAACTACAAGCAAATTTTTGGATACCTTTATCTTGAGAGGGAACAAAACCATACAAATGTGGCAACAATTGAAGTGATTGGAGATGGTTTATGATGCAATCTCTTTAGTGCTTATAGTTTCCCCTTTCCAACATAATCAGGGAAGGATGAAATGAAAAACCCATAAAGAACTATGATAAATCTCCAACATCACAAAGACATTGAACTTCAACAACAATTAGAAACTCCCAAATAGTATGCACAACTAAAAATGAAGCTTTCCAATACAAATAAACCTTCTCCAAATTGCAATATGTCCAAGTTATCAAGCAAATGCCTCAAATTGCAAGAACTCAATAGAATGTACCTGTGGCTGAATCTGAAAAAAGTAGATGGAGAAAATGATAGAGCTCTAAATCACCTTTGCAATATCGTTGGAATCTCCAAAATCTGACAAACTGGTGAAAAGATACGAGCTCGAGAGTCCAAAAGGGAATCTTCACTTCAAGTTGCAATAAATAATTCTAGGAGTAAAATATGATAATAATACTTACACCACTGGAAAGTGCTTAGAACTATCTTTTTGATGATATCTCGTTTTCGAAAATCTAATACTCAAGTCAAAATTTATGATGATTTTAAGAAAAATACCTAATTAAGGCATGAGGGGGCTTCCGTGATGGTCATTTGGCCATCAAATTTAAGATAGTCACTCAGAATTTTTGAAAAATCACCAAAAATAAATTCTTCAAAATAGGAAGTATTTTATATGAAAATGTGGGTCTTGGGCCTTTAATGGAAGGGTCGGATCTGACCCAATCTACTCTAGAAATTAGTTACCTCCCAGATGATGGCAACTAGCCCGAAATGTAAACCCTCCAACCTGCAATGCAAATATCCTCAGCTCAACTTTCCAATTTGAGATGGACTTTGCATGGCCTATTCTCTAATACCATGTTGAAAATATGAATGAACAATAAACCCAAATGAAGCTACACACTCTTCAAAGGATCAACCAAGAAAGACACCATCCACATGAACAAGAAAGTGATGCATCATGAGCAAGAAGACAATATGATCAAATGATGATCTATTGATTTGATAGATAGAATCTCTAGAATATACAAGATACATGAGATACATAAGATGATTTACAATGTATAAGCACCTTGTTTATATAGGCAAGGTGAGAGGAGGTTGGATAACCACCTTGGATGCAAACATTAAATTCCCAATGCATAATTTTAAATGCACGAGTGAAATATTAAATGCATAGATAACTATAAGCTAATTAATGAGACATGGCCCTTGTCACATCCCTCGCATTGAGACTATATGTTGGTTATGTATTTTGAACACAAAGTTAGTTGCAAACAACTGCTTTCATGTGAAAATGACATTGAGAAGGCAATAGTTGTTCTTTTTATCGTAACTGTAATGTTAATGAACTCTTTATTTTGCAAGTGAATTTATTGTTCATGTGAAGTTGAATGAGATCGTGAGATTAAATTTAAATGTATATTATTAAGCCGTTAAAAATTATCTAACCATAATCCTTGTCAGTGGATGCAGGATTGTCAACACCACGAGAGAAAGGGAAATATCATCAGGGAGAGGACGTGGTTAATGATGGATCAATTTTATCATCAGATCTTGAGTTGGTGTAAGACAGTTGGGTTGACGTCATGACCTTGGCCATAAGTGATTAATATAATTATTGTTAAATAAGCCCATTTAAAATATTTATTAATAATTAATAATCTCCTCTTGAATTTGAAAAGAAGATAACTCATGGAATACATCTTAGGAGATATCAATGGATATAAAATATTAAAATTACCATAATAAAGCCATCGCTCTAAATAAATAAATAAAGATATAGCAATGCTTAAAGCCGATGGTGGAATAATGAAGAAAATATTAACCATAATTTTTGATGCCCATGGATATGAATATATTTAACATTAGCAAGGTCTTAAGCAAAAGGAAAGGAATTTGTAATAGAGTCGTCGTTGGTTTTGAAGCGGAAGTCTTACCTCCACCATTCCATCATGATGAAACGACCAAGGTGGAAGGCAAGGAGACGGGAGGAATTCGTGGTGCTTTGGTTTTGCGGGTGGGAGGAGCTCTTTGTTAGGGGAGTCTTGTTTTGAGGATATTACATTTTTTTTTCTGAGGGCTAACCATTCAGTTCTTTCATCACATAATACCTTCTCCTAAATCAACTTCATTCGGAAGTTTGAAACAATCCTTTCCATTCATTCAGAGGTAACCCAAGTTTTCTCTGTGCTTCGTCTTTGCCTAACTGTTGGCGAATTCTCAAGACAAAATAATAGAAGTTCAATCCACCCTTATTCTTGTTCACAGCTGGGAGTATTGGCGTGTTTGGAAGTCGGGGTAGTTGCGAAAAGAGATAATCTCTCCAGTCTCGAACTCTCCACTCACAAACAGGCGAGTAACAAATATCTCACCAAATGAATGATATCAATATTTAATTCTCAGTCGAATTGTCAGGCAAGTATTGTGATCCATTTTCTGATATCCATTATGGTAGAGCTACTTTCAATTTAGTACTAGCTCTATTATATTCTGAAACCCGAGCCAAGGCTCTATCACTTCCTTTACTTATAAATGTTCTTAGTCTTTCGAGTGGAATGATTTCCAATATCTTTTCTTAATATCTATAGCTTATGCAATCTTCATAGATTTCAAATCTGAGCAAAACATGTCATTACTGTTGACTATGGAAGAGTTAAATCAAACTGAGAACAACTAGCATAGAGAATAGTTAAAGTGTTCATCCTTGTTGAAAGAAGATTTATGCTTATGTATTCTTGTGGGAGATTCTGGCCGAACCCTTCTAGCCTCCTCATCTCTGTTCTCGATTTATCTGAGATAAGATTCTATATTCTTTCTTCTTAACACTGAACTTGGTCATTAGTATAATTTTCAACAAGATCATTCCTGTCTAAATTATAAGGCCATATGCTGAATTAAATTTATATCTGGGTTCTGTTGAATCATTTGGTAATTTTTTCCAAAGATCTTAATAGGTATAGATAAGCCAAATTCCTTTTCCCTGAATTAGAAGTTGAACATGTGCATACCTTTGTTCAATTGAGACTGCTTGGGAATATTTATAATGAGAGTCTTGAAATTCCCATTGTTGTATCAATCACTCTTTTCTCTTGCATAAAATTTAGGGTTTAGACATAACCCTGAACTAGAGGAAAAATTAATCAGACTTGTCAATGTGAATTAGACCTTGTACTGCGAATAATTTGAGCAGAGATTAGTCAAGGTGATCTTCCGTGTTATGAGAAATATTATGCTTAAGCTCTGAGCAAGATGAATTTTGGAAATATGAATTAATATAAATGATGGAATAAGACTCCTTAATCTCTCCTCATTAACTTGAGAGTAGCAGTTTATTATTACTTAGAAGGGTTAAGTTAAGAGTTGAGTATATCTCTATGTATGAACAACAAGGAATCAACTTACCTTTAAATATGATGAAAGGCTTTTGGGGACCATGTTAGAATAATATAAATCTTGAAACAAGATATAATTTCAAACCAAGTTCTGGTAATATTAATCCTATGGTTAAGATATAACCTCAAACTAAAAGGAATTGATAAAAAAACTTGCTAATGTAAAATTAGACTTTAATCTAAGTATTATCATGTCGAGCAAAGGTGAGAGTGTTGACGGCACAGGAGTTCCAGAGATGTCGGCACAGTAGTGCCATAGACATCAGCACAAGAGTGCTAGTAATATTAAAATCCTTGGCCGAGGTATGATGCCAGTTAGGCAATGGTCAGCTATCATGATGTAGATATACTTCTGGTCAGAATGATCCATTTGGGTAGGAGGAACCTACAGAGAAGGGGTCGACCAGCGGTATAGGTTCATGACACCAGGCTCAGAGGCATGATGATAATTTGATCCATGTTGATTACCCTCATGAAGGGCGGGTTCTTCAGTTGAAGAAACTTGGGAGACCAGTAGGTCTTGGTTGGGCAGTAAAACCCCTGATGATAATTCTCTTTCCCTCATCACTAAAGAAGCCAAGTATAATAACAAGATGATGATGTCAAATGTATTTCTTCCTCACTCGTAAATCCAGGTACATGCAATGCTATTTAAGCTTACTTTCATTTATGCAATGAATGATATTCTTACATGTTAAATGTACGTTGTAAGAATTTGCAGTTAATTAGTTAGACAGTTACTTGTATCATTCAGTTGAAACGAAAGATCTGAAATTAGTTAATGAATAAGAGAAGTTATTTCCTTTCCTTAGTTCATATATATATTGGTTAAATGGGAACCCTAGTTTGACAGTTATTTAGTTTTAATGTTTTAAGAGACGGTTGATGGAAACAGTTAGATGTTACTTTTCAGCTGAAACTAAAAACTTAGAAGTTAGTTGGAAATTTAAAATGAATAGTTGAAATGATTTGGAAACCCTGAAATGTAAACAAGTTAGTTGTTCTTCGGCTGAAACTGATAGATGGTTGAAACTGTAGACTGGATAGGTTGTTACAGCCCTATTATAACTAGTTTCAAGAAATGACACCTAGGAAACTTAACTCCTAAGTAAACTTATAATGATGTGAATAGGTCCTCACTAAGAACTAGTTAGGAAATAACCCCATTCACACTAACAAATCCATTGAACAATTGAATTTATAAATCCTTGTCTTGTAGCTCCTCTATCACCAATAATAACATTCCTACCTAAGACACATATTTCATCACTTGGGATAATAGTAAACCTCTCAAGATTGTAAATTGGGATGAGGTACCCACTACTACTATGAAGACCCTTCTCCTATTCAACAGGGAGAGTTGTGTTACTCCTATTGAGTAAATTAAAATCTCACAAATTTTTGAATCACATAATTAATGGGGATATGATATTGAGGCTACTTGTTACCTCTTTTGGAGGTAAAATTGCATAATAGATCCAAATTCTTCAATTTTGGAGCAATCATAATTGGGATAGTTTTGGGACTCTTATGTGAACACTTCAAAGAAATAGGAGATTCTATATCCATCTTAGATTATATCTCAAACATCAAGTGTGCTCCGAGAGAAGCTCTCTTCAACTTCAACTTATTCTTCCAAAAGACTAAGGGAAGGATTCTTACAGGTATTAGACCATCAAAAGATGCAATTTTCATCTTTTATGTTAGATATATTAGTCCTAATGTAGCTTTACTAATATGAGCTTTAGGAGAAACATACATTAATGTGGATTTTAGCTTGCTTTGCAAGATAAAAATAGCTTGATTCTAGTGGTAGGATCTCCCTCTCATACTATGCCCATCTATCCTAAGATTTTTCCTCCCTTTTCACCCTAGAATCTATCAAGCCAACACAAATATATTTCCCACCTCTTAACTTGATCCACGTTTCATTTGCTCTTATGAAAGAGACATCTTCTTCCTCAAGCTTACAAATGCAAAATTCCAAAAGGCTTTGATGGAGAAAATGCAAGATATAGCTAATAACTTGACTATCTTGGAAAGAAATTAAGGCTAATACCTATGTGGGTACCAACCAAGCAACCAAATGGGACATTAGCCTAATTACCAATTGTCTCAATGAAACCATCCCTTAGTTGCACTACCTCCTACTCAACCCTATTTGAATGCCCTTGCCTAAAAAATCATTGCTTGTCCTAAAGCCATATTCTTCGCACCACTAAAAAAATGTGTTGATAGAGGAGATCCCCACACTTGAGTATTGGTGCATTCACTATAAATTTGGGCACTATCTAATTAGTTGTACAGAATACTAGAATCACGTGCACTATGCTTCATGGAGTCTCAATATGTAGTATCCTTGTACTCTACTTTGATGAAAGAGTATTCTCAAGATCCCTTGGGTTATTTTGATATTGCTCTTATGAACTTCATGGTTGATGGGATTTCATGTGAGACTAGAAGCATAATTGTTAATGATCCACTAGACAATGAATTCACCAATGTTAAGAGAAGGGAACTTGATGAAGTAGGATGCGTTGATGGTGTTCTAACTCCATATCTTTTTGAAAAATTAGGACATAAGGTCTCTAAAAAAGAGAAGGTGACTCTTCCACCCATATCCAAAATAACAACAAATGTTGCAACCTAGATGATGCCTATTCAAAAAGCTAATCCACCTCCCACCACCTAGCATTTGATAAAAGATTTTACACTTTAATTATAAAATGAATTGTATTTTGATGTTATCCTCAACAAGTGGCACAATTGAAGAGGAGAGCATGAAATATGGTTGGTTGGATAATTGGGGTCATCATGGAGGTTAGTATTTAGGAGTTGACTTGGTAGTAAACTTGTTGGTAAATTGATTAAAACATAATGAACAATAGTTGGCAAAATAGTTGATATGGTATAAGGGGTGGTTCAAAATGTCACTAAAGGATTTGGTGTAGATTATTGACATCATATGTACTGGAAAAGAAAGTTTGATACATTTTCACCACTTCCATAAGAGGTGAACTCATCATTCACCATTGATGAACTTGTATCAAACAATGAACTATTTATTGGTAAAACAATGAATTGGTATCAAGCGATGAACCATCTATTGGTAAAGCAACCAAAATCATTTTGTTTTAGGTAGATGTTAGAATTTGAAATATTTTCAAAGTTAGAATAATTCACATGGATGTCTTTCAGCCTTCCACTAGTCATGGGAGGTTGAGAGGAGTCTCAACATGTTTCACATATGTGTGAATATTGGCCATTGGTATAAAATTCTAGTGGTGCTTGTGGAAAGAGACTTCTTGGAGAATGAACACAGTTTTCTCAAGTTTGGAGGCATGCTAGGTGTGACGAAGTAGTTCATTTTGTATATTCCATCAAACCCTTTGGGTGGTGTAACACTCGTACAACCTTTGACATAGTGGCATGAGGCATGAAAATGCACTCTTCCTAGTTTTTCTCCCCTTTTTAAGGATTCTCTAGCCATATAGTGCATGTCGGCCTCTTTTTCATGATGTATATAATTTTTTTGCATGTTTTCATACATGTTTCTTTTATTCTAAAGCACATTAATTTCTTTGTATATGTTGAATATGATGTGTATGCAATGTGGGGAGTTTGTATGAGTTGAAAACATATTTACGTCTTTATTTATTGATGAGAGTTAGAAGTGTAACTTTCAACTCCATATAGATCAATTTCAATCCTCTAATTTAAGTGTTTCTAGCATGGCTTTTGTAAATATTTGCTTAGATACACTCAAATGAGATAGGATTTGAAATGAATGCAACTAAATATGTAACAATAAATCACACAACTACATGTTTAATTGTCTTTGGATAGGAAATAAATGGGTGGTAGTCAACTAGAAGTTTGAATTTGAGTTTTGAAGTTTTAAGGGTCAAATATGCAATTGTAGGATTGGTCTTGCACTTATAGAAATGACTTGAAACATGAAAATGATAAGATTAAAGTGGATAATGAATGCATGAGAATGAGTGCATGGACATGTGTAAAAAATGTAGTATGGATTGAATGTATCAAAATATGTATGTATATTGACAAGGTGAAGGATAAATATATAACATGTATAAACAAACAAATAAGAGTTCCTTTCTTCACACAAAATTATGCCATTTATCAATACATAAATATATTAAAGCATTCTCTTAAATTAAAGACTAAACGAAATAGAAAATGACATGACCGTACAAATTCCCTATTACAATGTTAAGAGAATGTTCTAATGATAAAATAGATTATATTAAAGAGGAGATGTGGAAGTGCTTATATATTTAAAATACTTTTAAAATATATTTTAATAAATTTAAATTCTTGTATCTAGCAAGGCCACGCTCAATTGCGTTTTAACTCGGGAAAATCTTGGAATATACGCGGATCGAAGCGAGAGTTGTTAGGACTAAGGCCAGAAGCTCGCTCCAATTGTCTTTGTTCCAATTATTTTGTTAATCGTCCATTCCTGCGCTCGCCCAGCCGGACTGAAGCATAGTTTTCTGCTTTATCTCAAATGGTACAAGTGTTACAATTTACATGGTTTAGTTCAGTTTTTGTCTAAAAATTTGGAGGAAAGTAAAAACTCCTTTCAAATACCAGATAAATGATAATCAGAGACGTTTATTTTTTGAAAATTCGCCACTGTTGGTCAGAATAGGAATCTTTTTGTTTCTTTACTGTCTAGGTCTTGATTTTCTACGTATTTAGAGGTGGGAAAGATGTTTAGAAATGGGTAAAAACTGTTTGAGTGTTATGAACTTCTCACGCAAACATCGAATTTGAAGGGAGGATTTTAATAGAAACCTTGAGCAATGGAGGGCTGGAAAATGGGTATTTCAATTCCTATTAAAAGTTTTATCTCACATAACGCTCTTAGGTAGCTCTATATCGAGATATGATCTTGAATTTAAAAAAAATAAATAAAAAAAATCCGAAGACATGATGCGAACGTGTGCTCGTTAGTGGCTATAAATTGTGCGACAAGAACTCATTGGTCAAATTAAAACACGTAAAAATGGTATTCATAGATGAAGAACAGGGTTGGATACGGAGGGTGACTGTCCTATTAGATTCGGTGCAGTTCAGATGCTCAGAAAATGCCATCCTGATATAATTAAGGAACATTCACACACTAGAAACAGCCAGCTGTTGCGTTTATGTCTTTGGACAATGAAAAGAGAGGTTGGGTGAACAGTCATCGTAGGCTCTGGCCCTAATTGCTCTTGGAAACCCATTCTTTAATTATGTTTGTTCTTTGCTATTAGGTCGAGCGAGGTTTTATCTTTTTTCGGCAAATTTTCTCTAAAGAAGCCAGAAGTAGATGTAAGAAAGGCGTTCTTGTAAGAAACCAAAGGTAAAGGGAAAGAAAAATCAATCTACTTCAGTTTATAAGTTTGATTTCACGAACTCAGTTTAACCTCTCTTTTTAGTTTATGTATTTGGACAACGAAAAGGAATGTTGGGTGAGTAGTGATCCTAGGCTCCAGCCCTGATTGCTCTCGGAAACTCATTCTATAACTATGTTTGTTCTTTGCTATTAGGTCGAGCGAGGTTTTAGCTTTTTTTCTGCAAATCTTCTCTAATGAAGCCAGAAGCAGATGTAAGAAAGGCGTGCTTATAAGAAACCAAAGGTAAAAGGAAAGAAAAACCAATCTACGTCAGTTTATAAGTTTGATTTCATGAACTCATTTTAGACCCCTCTTTTAAGATTCGCTAAATCCAAGGTTAAGATACTTTCCTAGCAATCTTGATCAGTCAGCAAATGCAATTATTAGTTGGTATTATTGTCTTCAGCATTTTTATATTTAAAAAAATGAATCAAATTATGATGCAACCAAAAATATTGTTAATGCTTGCTTTGTATAATTATATCTGTTTCTTTGTTATCCATTGAGTGATGAACTACTTTCTCTGTCGTATGTATTCTCTTTTACAGAATGCAAAGTCATTCTAGTGTGTTTCTAAATTTTTAGCGTCAATTAAATCTACATGGAAATAACTGTTTGAGCTTTTTGAATTAATGTTTTGGATCACACTCCATGATCCATCATCAGAGGAAAAAATTAAAAAAAAATTAAAAATTCTTCCTCTTCCCGAGGATGGCTTATAGACTGTGATCTGAAATGTTGATTCAAAAAAGTTCACACAGTTTTTTCCAGAAGTATAATTTCTCTAATTGATTAAATCTGTACTCTACATTTAATCTACATATTTTGCTACTAGCACTCAGAATTTTATTGTGAATGTCACCAACTCTGCAAAGGTTAGAGAGATTATGCTCTGTGGATGGCGGACTTGTTTTTTTCATCTCAGATGACACAAGTTTTAAATATAATGCAAAGAGAAAATAGTAGGATTTTGAATGAATTTTTGACAAATGAAGTGGAATTGTTTGCTTCTTGCCTTCAAAAGGTTACCACTTTGGCTTCTGCAGGCAATTTATCACCAGTTTAAACTTTTCTTAAATACCAAAATTTTAATTGCTCTTCCTGACATTAGAAATGTTCCTTAATGGACAACAAAGGTCCTGAGTTCCAATCCTGACAGTGATACATATTCAGAATGTAAGGTCCCAATAGCCTGGCAATTTTACACTAAAGCTAATCAATAAGGAATCAATATTTTTTTCTTTAAAATACACATAAGACTTATGCAACGTTATATCCTTTTTTAAAGCTAAAATGTCTCAAGAAAATGATGGGATAAATCCTTAGTTAAAATGCATTGTGGACTTCGTAATGGAGAAAGCAGTGTTTGTTTGCTCTAAGGAACAATACTATTATCAACTTGAGATGGGATCATCAAGAGTTTGTTAGATCATCCATCCCATGATTATTCCACCGATAGGCAGATAATCAAAACTGGTTCTCTGTGAGTGTCCTCCCATCTACCAGACTTCCACAAAATACTCCAAGACAGGCTACTCAAGCACTTTCCAATAACCTTAATGTAGGCCTGATTATCAATTACATCCAAGGGATATAGGAGGTACCCTAACCTAACACAAAATTATTACATATAAGAATTGGACTTGTGCCAACATTTCACACCTAGCAAATTAAAAGTAGTGAAGAGCACTATGAGGTGTTGCCATAGGCAAAGGCCACCAAATACAATCTAGCAAAAGATAACAACCTAGTGGAGCATGAGGGAAGTGGTTGACCATTTGATGCAGAATTATGATAATCATTTTGATGCACTCATCACAAGGTAGTTAATATTATTGATGCACTCACAGTGGAGGTCCACTTAAGGACAATCATCACACGATGGTTAGAATTGCATAATAGAAGCCGCACAAGCACAATACTGTGAATTTGCAGAAAAATGACAATTGTTCATTAATTGAAAGGAATATTATTACAGTTAGGAGTAACTATGCTATTGTGTTCCACATATTGTAGTTATCACTCTTCACTCCCTTCTCTCAATGGAGCACACTCTCTCAAGGAAACACCTATCCTTGCTTTTTTTTAGGCTTTCACCAACTCAGGATAGCTGCATACAAACTATCCTCAAGAACTATTTGGTGGCCATTCGGAGCAAAAAGAGAGCTACAAGGAAGGATGGTGGTTCCAAAGAAGGGCCTTTGTAGAGATATAGTTCCACAAGAGCCATAATGGGAAAGGTTTTGTAGTTAACCTCTATGAAGAAAGTTCCAAAGGGGCTTGGATCACTTGTAGAAACGTGGTCTTGTAAAGTCAGTCATGCATGATTGGCTAAGGGTCACTTGTGATGTAAAACACAAATTTGGATCTCTTGCACAATAAGGTTTTACAAAATTAGTCATGCAACTAGCTAGCAGGCAATCTAGGATCTTTTGTACAATGATATCTTATGGTCAGCAAGAAAGTGGTTTTTTGATCTTTTGTATGAATGGAGTCTTGTAGAGGACATGTTGAGAGTAGTAGCATTGAGATTGACAACAATCTAAAGTAGAGGGCCATCGATTGTGGTTCTCAAAGGTAGTTGTGCTTATCTTTCATGAAGGTTGATGGGGACTCTATGAGTTGTGCTTATCTTTCATGAAGGTTGATGAGGATGATATGAGCAGAGGTTATATATTGGATATTTGGCTCTAGCAAAGGTTGTAGATTGGATATTTGGCTCCAACAGAGGATAGAGAAGCATTCATGGTAACAGGAGGCAACATGGAGTAATGTTTTGATTGGCGAGATACTGTGCATGGACTGGGTTGGTGTCCTTGAGAGATTGCATAACTCCATGTGGTAGCTTGCAACATGCTTGGAGATTTGAGGCAAGCAAATAGGAAGAGGGGGAGGGATTCTATCCCAAAGGGTAATATACACACTTAGAGGTTTGATGTTGTAATGTCCCAAACTATTTTTTTAAATTTTTGACAAATTTACAATGAAAATACATGAACCTTAACACCTTTTGATCTTTGAGATCCCAATGTGGGTAGGGCGAGAGTATACGGTGATAGATATGAACAATATTAAGTCCTTATGGTTGCTGGTAGTAAGCCACATAGATCTATAAAGCATGCAATTACAAAATGGAAAATAATTGGTTCTAGCAGCAAGCCTTCCATAGCAAATACAAATTCTATAACCTTTGGTGGAGAATTAAACAAAGTTACATAACAAAATATGAGAATGTTTGAAGTTGGAAAATTTAGTAGAATCTCCCCCTCAATACTCAACTAATTGCAAAATAGAAACCCATATGTAGTAATGACATAAGTTATAACAACAATATCCAGGTTGGTTTTTGAAGTAAATGGGAAACCACTCACAGTGCAATAAAGCAGAAATTTTTAACTTTCCAAAATGATCATTAAATCCTAGCCATATAAAAATCAACTCACAAAATATGGCGATTGGAAAGAATGCTGGTACAGCTTGGTAGCTATGCTCTTTGTGACTGAAACTGAAGTTGTATGGTTGGGTAAATTGCAAAATGACATGCAAAAGCATTGCAACAGATTGTATGGTGACCTAGTTGAGTTGTACGACTCACACATAGGTGGTATAGATTCTTGGAACTCATACAAACAAACCAAATACTGAAACACTCATCATTGAGCCCTCCAAATGCTAAAATGGGAATAGAAATAAGTATGACATCCTTCCAAGGAAGTACGACTAGGTTAAATGCAGGGACAACCCTGTTTTGATTGTATGACCCCATGTTAGCGGATTTGCTAGGAATTCCCCCTGTATTGGTATGGGTCCGATCTTGGGATCAGACTTGGCCCCAGGTTCCCCTAGGGTATTTCTTGAGCACCCTAGGCAATACCTTAGGCGAACCTGAGCAAACCTAGAGGGACCTGTGGCCATTGAGCCCCACAAACATTAAAAAACATTTTAAAAATCATTTTCTTAAGCAAAAAATTACTTTAAAGCATCAACTCATCTTAAAGTGAGGGCATAAGAATTTGTTTAACTCATTTGTCAAACTCAGAAGACCAAAACTGTATTTTTTTCCTTTAAGCTGCCATTGCTAGGTTTTGAATATTGGTTCATTTTTTTTCGAAGTTGAGGGCTACAAGAGAGTTAAACCTACACTGATAGGGGAGAAATAGCTGCATAAAGAAGATTTAACCAATCAAAGGTGAGTGAATTTTTCATTTTTTTCAAGTTTTGAATAATATTTTTGAAGATTTTTCAAGGTTTTTTTTAAAAATTTTTTGGTAAGTTTTTGAAATTTAAACTTTTTATGCATAATAAGGGGTTATAATGCCATTTTTTATAAGAGAATTGTAGGGTTGTTAATTTATATATATTTTTTTGTTTTAGGTTTATACAAAATGGTTGGTAGTTCTAGTTTAGTTGCCCCAAATGCAAATAGCTCATTTAAATTTGATGCATTATCACCTCTTTGGCAACATATGACAATGATTGAAAAACTTTTTGGTGGTGGGGGTTATCATTGGCGTTGTAGCCAATGTGGAATTGAGTATAAAAGTTTGTATTGAGCCAAATAAAAAAGGGTTGCCAAAGCAACAAATAATGGCATATATTAAAGAACAAGAGGATGCTGATACTGTAAGCAATAGATCAAAGGAAAGAGCACATCCTCTTGTCAAGAAAAGCTTGCAAAAACCTCCTAGTGGCTTATCACAACTAGCTAGCCCACATCCTTTCATGCCATTGCCACCATCTTCTTGATAAGGGAATGTTTTGCATAAAGAAGGCCCATTGGAAAAGGCCTTCAAGAATGAAGCGAGGGAGATTGCAAATGAGAGCATTGCTCATTGCATTTATGGAAATGTGCTTCCTTTCAACCTCGTGAGATCACCATATTGGCAGGACATGGTGACAGCCATTGCCAATGCACCTTTTGATTATGTTAGTTTTGGGTATGAAAAGGTACGAACCACCTTATTGGCGAAGGAGAAAGCTTCAGTAGAGGTATCATTGAGAGAAATCAAGGATACATGGCCCAAAATAGATGTGGCCATCATTTCCGATGGATGGAAAAATTGCAAAAATAGACCATTGATCAATGTCATTGCAATGTCTTCTAAAGGGGTGATGTTTCTGAAGGTAGTGGATTGTGAGGGGCAAATGAAGGATGCAACTTACATGGCCAATATCCTCATAGAATCCATTGAAATCTAAGTAGCTGAATCGCTGGTTTTACCCACTAATTTCGGGTACGAAACATCTTGGAATCGGATTTGGTACAAAACCACTATGGAATTGTCTAGGAATCGGATTTTTCCATGTTGAATCAAACCTGTGACTACCCTCCTATTTTTGTGGGAACCCAATGCTGATATGGCAATTCTAGGTCAATTCTAGGCATTTTGTACACTTGCTTTGACTTTTTGAAATGCGGAAAAGGTGAAAAGAACCCCTAGTTATGACGTGATTTTCTATTTTCTCCTTTCTACAAACATGTTGAAGGTCACACGATGTAAGGGAGTTTAAGACGTGATGGGAGAGGGTTTTGGATGCGATCAACTCCTTTCTAGGGACATCGATGACAATTCTAGGTAGGTTTTAAAAAAAAAATAGTCTTTTTGTCTGCGCAAATATGTAGTCATTGTAAAAAATAAAATGTAAATTTTAAAAACCTAAAACTCAAAAAAAAGACCTAGTTTATTATTTGATTTCTCTATAAACCCTAGTAATTTCTATATAATGTTTAAATATAATAAATTTTAATATTACAAATTTTAAATTTATATTATCAAGTTTAGGTTTTGTTGGATTTAAACCTAAACCTAAAGCTATAAACCCTATATTAGATATTATGAATTTTAAATTTATATTATCAATGACTAGTAAACCTAAACTATTATATATTTTAAACCTAAAGCTAATTTGTTTCGTTAGTTTTACTTTTACTATTAGTAATGTTTATATATAATATTATTAAATAGTAAATATTACTAATTTACTAAATATAATTATACATAGATAAATATTAAATATTAATAGTTTTCTAAATTATATTTATATTATTAAATCATTAAATTACATTATTAAAATATAATTATATATGAATATGATATATATGATTTTTTAAAGTATAGTATGTTATAATATATTTTGATAGCAACTGGTTTGATCCAAAACGACTTACAAGAATATGTAATTGATCACAACAACCAATACTCAAGAAATTGATTGGATCAAATATGCAAACTATACCCCAGGGGACAACACAATCCGCAAATTAACAAACTCACCCTTCACAATCTGCAAGATTAACACACTCACTCTTTTTGAAGCGTAACAACATTCAACGGGTAACCAACATCAATGAAAGAAAGCATGTTTTATCATTTCCCTGTTAGCAAGAAGCGACCCACAATGCAAACATAGGATTAGCGTTTTCAAAGCACTCAACCATTACAAACTACAGCGAGTTTTCTCTTGTATGAGGGACGTCCTCCTTTGTTCTTTGCTTATCTCAACCTTCAACACAATTAGTTCTGCTTTCAACATAGCATATGAATAGAAATACTTCTTGTGCTAGCCACAGTCAAGAAAAGCCAAAGGTTATGAAGCAAAGGATGGGTCAAGCAACCTGACTGAACCAAAACCAGGCCTCAGGAACATTACAAACTCTTTTCTCTTGCAAGAACACATAATACAAAGTAAACAACACCAATCACAAGAAACAAAGTTTCAAATTGCATTTATTTATGAGCAAAAGCCGATTACAAAGTTGCCCTGTTTTACAGAATTAGTGCTAGACCAAGAAAACTGAGGGTCTCAATCCTTGCTCAGACAAAAAGCCGTTTCTTTTCCTTGCAGCCACGCCTTCACCAAAGAAAATGCAATGATCTACAAAAACTAACTTTTTCCTTCAATCCCCAACAAAGAAAGCTCAATGGAAAGGAAGAAAAAATAGTTCGCTGCCCACACATGCTGCCACCTATCAAACAAACAACAAATGCAACAAAATTTAAACCAAAATCCAAAACAAAAATGTGCCCAAATTAGGTGATGCAAGGATGCCCCTGCATCATATTTTAATAAATATTATTAAATAATATATTTAAATATCAAGACTGAATGTGTAATGTCCCCTTTTTTAGCTATTCTGATTTGCAAGCTTTTGTCTAGCTCTTGTTTTGACCGAAATAGCTTGGTGTTTGATGAGGGGAACTCCAAGGTTCCTGGAGCATGCAGGGTTGTATTATGTAGGGATGTTTTTTTTTGGTAGTGAGCTCAATTGGCTTTGAGGACTCTTATGACGCCTTTTGAAATGAATTTCCGCTTCTAATGTGTTCTCCAAGATTCTTGGAGAGAGCGTCTATTTATAGAAAATCACCCGGTTGACCTTGATTATCATTATTCATCATTAGTATCATTCTAGTATAGTCAGATTTTGATTCTAATGCTCAACGGTTTTCGCAACTTGGGTGAATTATTGAGTTTTAATTTAATTATTTCACTAAGGTTGCTTAATTTTATAAAATAATTTAAAAGCAACTTAATATAATAGCTCGTTGGAAAGGGAATTAAAAGTTTTAAATCATGGACGCTTGAGAAGGGGACCTTGCATATCAAATATAATCATTATTTCATAAACAGGGTCTTTTGGATCACAAAAAAGGTTATTTCCTCTTGTGAAACCCTTGTGGTTTTGTGGGATTGAACCTAGTTCATCTCAACCTTCTCGAGGATGAAAACCCTCTTGGAGAAGATTAGCCACTATGGTGAAAGATCCTCCTTGGTTAATACTGTGTGATTCATTTAGATTCGCACTTTGTGCAGGAAAGGTTTGTTGGTAGATTTACTTCAGAGTGTACGTTTGTATTGAATGTTGAAGGTTTGGAGCAATTTCATACAAAGATTGCTTGTGTGTTGAATGTTGCCGGTTAGAGGGTTTGATGGTAAAATTCCCTTGTCATAATTGAAACAAATATAATGAGATTTGTGCCAAATATTGTATTTGTTAGTGCAGATTGGAAGAAGATTTATAAGTGTGTTTAAATTGTTGATTTGTGCTTGTTTGGAAATGGGCCCCATAAGGTAAATGATAAACTTAAGTTTGTTTGAATGTTGAAGCAAATCACACTCCTTAGTGGAGTCATTATTTTGAATGCTTGTTGTTGAAAGGTATGAAGCTGGTGGTATAAGAGACTCATGTGGGGGGTTAAGAGCAGATTGGGGTGCAACGTTGAGATTACTGGGATTGCAACAAACCTCAGTATAATGGTGCGCAGACACATGAGCTCTTGAAATATCCCCCTTAGTTTTTCCTGAGTTTTTAGCACGTAAAACTTCACCCGTTAACATTAGCTCAATGAAAGATAACAAACTGGAAGCAACCCTTCACTTTCTGATCACGCAGATCCTAGAGTGGGCAAGGTGAGAGCATACGGTGTAAGGGGATTTGATAATAAAAATCTGAAAATGTTGGAAGTACAATGCTATTGGTGGCAAGCCAGCCAATAGAGAAAATGTAAATGCTTAGGCGGCAAGCCAACCTCTTCCACTTTTCAGTGGGCTATAGGAAATGTAAATGAAAGTAAAATGCTATTGCGGCATAGCCAACCACTTCCACTTTTCAGCGGGCAACAAAAATGTAAACAAAAACTCCAACAGTTCTTCAGTGGGAGTGAAATACAAAGTACTGAAATAGAAAGCTGATTAGTACTACTAGATCAACGTTACAATATGATGTTAGATTCAGTACAATATGAGAGAACCAAACCAAATGAAGCCCAAATGTTAGGAAACTATCTCAATGGCATTACAATGATTCGGCATCATGATAATATGATAAAATACTGAAGTTACCAGGTCTGATACGAAGGAGCAGCAATCTGATATAAAATTGCAGCGTGCACAAACTCCAACCAGCAACCTTCAAATGCTTGTAACTCCTCAACCACGACTCCAAATGACCTCAAATCAGTGGCAAATGAAGCAGAGAAGCTAGGCATCCAAGTTCATGAAGCAAGACACCTTCATAAGGCCTACAAATCAAAGGCACATTTCCCAATGCACCAAAACCAAGGAAATAGGGCACCCTGAGGAGGGCGATCAACAAAAAAAATCAGGTTCTTCTCCTAAAAATTTTAAATTCTAGGCGAGGGGGCGCCTAGAAGCAAGGAACAAAATGAGCCAACACCCACAAAAATCTGCCAAGTCTCCGGAACGATACGAGCATGAATGTGGGTTTGCAATAGCATGAAATTAACACTCCAAAAGCTCCAAACAGCAAAGAGCATACCAAAATGCCTCCTAGAAGACATCAAAACCACACCCAATTGAAATAGATAAAAATGCCATCACTAATGAAGCTCAACTGCACCCTTTGAATGAAGGAGCACCAACAATCCAGCTAAGAGCTATCTTGTAAGCCCAAAACTGAATAAGAAACTAGGAGGTATACCAACCTCGAAGCAAGAGTTCTAAAATAAATTTAGCAGCACTTCGTTATGATAAAAAATTAGATAATCAAATGAGAGGGAGAGCATTGTATTTATAGATTTCCAAACCTAGAAATTCAAATCTTCATTTCCCTCCAAAAGGGACACCCAAGAGAGGAGAATAAAATATCCTTTTTAATTTCCAACTCTGACTTGACTTTGGGTGCTGAACTTCATTTAGCCAATTTAACTTTATAAAATGCAATAATATATCCAACTTGGACGTCCATATGAGTAAACACAAGTTAAAAGCAACTTAAGTCAATGAGCCTAGGCGTGGGGGCTAAAAAGCACATTAGAAATATCAAAATAATATGAATTAAGTTATTAACTTTCCAATTTTGACTCCAAGAAGGTTGGAGAAGCTTTTGCCACTTACTGCACTGCCAAAAATAGAAATTGAATGCAAAATTGCTGCCAAACCCCATTGGCAAAAATAACATACTGCTAAAAATAGTGACTCCAAATACCGTTTGAGCACAAACCGGGCAGTTGTCTTAACTTACTAATAATAATAAGTCCAAAAATATCCTCTGATGAAAATGCATGTCACACCCTTCTAAAGCTCTCTGAAAACCTAGAAATACCTAGAAAACAAACTGCCAAACCCCTACATGCAACCCCTAAAAACTCAGAAGGAAACTTCCTAGAAAATAGGAAACACTAATTTTGCCTCCGACTAGCCTACGAGACTTTGGAAATAGGCTAACGGCCATTGGAAAGCATAGGGCTAAAAATGGGGACATTACAACTCCAACCCAAATGATTGCATTAATGGTGATGATTGCATTAATGGTGACCATTGTCTACTTTGTTTCCGTGGGAGGAAGTACAAGTGGTCCACATCCATATAAAATAATGTTTCTAGTACAAGGAACCTCTTACATGGAAGCCATGGTTTCAGAATCAAGCATTAAAGGCGCTCTATTGTGTCAGGAGGTAGGTGGAATGAATAGTGCAAATTGGTGGGAGTTTTGGAGTTTAGGGGTTGGAGATACCTTGTGACCCATACCACTAGTTGTGGATTGGAGTTTGGGTAGGAGGCATGTTGTCAATGTTAAGTCCGAAACTTCGACAAGGCAAGGGAAATGCATAGGGGATGGACGAAAGGTATGTTCGAATGAAGAAGTCCAACACTCCAACAAGGATAGAAGAGAAATTGGACTTGGGAGGAAAGTCATGCCGGTAAGGGAGACTCTACAACTTTGATGGCTTACACAAACTTATAAGATTGGCCATGCCTTCATGCTTAGAAATTTTGGGGATCTTAGGTAGATGCATGGGGGATGAAGAGGAAGAACTCGTACAAAAATTTGAGTTAGGGGAGATATTGTAGATTAAAAATGGGTGCTTTTGATTACAACATAGATTAAGGAAAAATGGGACATGACATGTCTACCTTGCTTGAATTTGCTTGCCCTCAAGCAATTGTAAGTTCAAGTCTCAGTGTTTTCTTGTTTGAAATTCTTTGCAAATAATAGTATTACTTGATTCTTCTCCAGTGGTGTGCCTTGCAGGCTGGTTCCTCTAGCGAACCAACTATTTTGTGATGTGAAATATCCCCCTTACTTTTTTACATTTTCAAGCACAAGAATTTCACTTGTTAACGTTAGAAATATGAAAGATAACCAAACTTTAATGCAATCCTTCACTTTCTAATCACCAAGTTCCCAGTGTGCGTGAGGTGAGAGCATACGGTGGAAAGGGGATCTCGTTAATTGAACTGAAAACTGGAAATACAATGTGTTGATGGCAAGCCAACCAACTAGGAAATGGAAGTACTTAGGCGATGAGGCCAGCCTCTTCCACTTTTCAGTGGGCTACAATGAAAGTAAAATACTGAAAGTAAATGCTTAGGCGGCAAGCTGACCTCTTCCACTTTTAAGCGGTTATAACAAAAAGCAAAGTACTAAAATGAAATGTCTAGGTGGCAAGCCAACCTCTTCCACTTTTTAGCGGGTAGTACAAGAAGTAAAAGTGCAGAAATACAAAAGGGCTGATCAGTACAACTGATTCAGCATTACAATATCAAGTTTTTGTTGCACTAGAAAGGAGATATACATATCAATGAATAACCAACATGTTAGGAACAATCTCCAATATCAAATACAAGATAACCAATATGAAATATGACGAAATGGAGGAAAATACCAGGTATGATACAAAGTTGCAGCGATCAAAAAATCAGACCTGTGATGCCCTCGTTCACCAAAATGCCTGTAACTTGCTCAAAACACCTCCAATCAACCTCAAACTGAAAGCACTGGAAGCCTAGAGGCTAGGTGTCCCAACTCAAGCCAAGAAATTGATCCAAACTGCCAAGAAAAGTCTGGCACACATCCCGAGGCAGCAAACAAGAGAAGTACGACCTCCTAGGGAAGGGCATCCTCTCTTAAAAATCCAAATCCCAATCAAAAGATCTGGTACCTGGAGCAAAGGGGTGCCTAGGCTAGAGGAAACATCTG